>CM035154.1:43326454-44526454 GCA_020205615.1 Panax quinquefolius | reverse complement strand
ATATAAATGTTATCATAACATGTCCGTTTTAGGAATTTGTCCTGCAAAACCGGTTGTTAATTGATAACATGTCATGCATGCACAGATATTCTTCATATTTTCCATTACATATGGATGAACATGGTATACAATTACAAGTAAATGCTTTTACAAGTAATTGAAAATGGAAAGCATAAAGAAACATTCCTCCGCGTTTGGTTTATCAGAGGTTGACCTATCCTAGGGTTTCTCTCGCGACTTTTCGGCATGAAGGTTCCCAGATCATCGCAATCTACTTGACGGGAAGTTAATCCGGTCGTTAAACTGGAGTGAATTTGAGTGGTGCCTTTCCTGAGCCCCGGGGAATTATTCTTCCCACGAGTCCAGTAATCAAACACCGAAAGGATAGCCTCCTGGTGGAGGGACCACACAACATACATTCACATACAACGTGTCTCACCGTTTATGCAAAATGATGACATGTGCGAAGCACTAATATCACAGATAGATATTTAGCAGTGCAGTAATTAAAATGCATTCGTACACATTCATAAGAAATATAAATGCAACATTCACACACAAGCATATAACAATTTTGAAAAGCTTGTAATAGCGGCTTAAGCCCTCTTACTGGAGGCCCCAGCAGAGTCGCCACCTGTCGACGTCAGGATTTTTGAGTGTCCCTTTTCATTACTTGTTCTTTGGTGTTCTCATGTTATTGTGAGATTTGTTTGAAAAAACAAGTGAAAAAGGTCCGACATGCATAATGTCGACGATTGGACTTTAAGAGTCGCCAGTTGGTGTATTTAACTGGTTGCACTAACGCAACCGAAAAGGCTTGCACATTGACCCAGTGATTTAACACTGCTAAACGGGTCTATGAAACTGAGATTCATTTTGGGTCCGGGGGCTTGATTATGCGGAGGGAAGGTGTTAGGCACCCTCCGACATCCGTGTTACCACGGTGACCGCCACTTTTCAAAGAAATTGTTATATGAATGTGTGTGGGTGGATCAATATGCAATTATTTGAAAGTAGTGCGAGGCCTCATTCGTACCTATATACACAAGGTTTGAATTTTATAGGAAAATTCAGTTTTAACCAAGATATAGCAATGACATTTTATAAAAGAGGTTTTTCAAACCCCGTGCTCAATAGGAATTGAGACCTTTTCATACTTCCATTTTATTATTAAATGTTCGGCTTGTTTGCTTTTATTTTTGAGATGCGAAGCATTCTCGAGAAAATAATATACAACAGTGCCGAACTCCTCATGGGCATGACAGTCATCCGAGGAAATTCAGACATTGTAAAATAATGTGCAGGCTGCTTACAGCTGAAAAATATCCATTATGGGAACCGAATCTAGACTCAGTAAACTGAACCTGTGATCACACGATTCCTAGGCTCACGTGATACTACAATTTTTATGGAAAGCGATAGCGCTTATATATATAAAAGTTGTAAATATATATATCTGAGACATGATCAACCACCACGAAGCAACTCCAATGGGGATCGAAATGTAAATATATAAAATCGTAAATATATATATATATATATATATAGACATGATCAACCGCCACCGAAGTAAACTCCAAAGTGACGAAATGTAAATAAAGTCAGAAAAGCAATCAACCGCCACAAAGTAAACTCCAGCAGACAAAATGTAAATAAAAGTCAGAAAAGGCCATGAAAGTAAACTCCAAACTTCGACAAGAATGTAAATATATATATATATATATATATATATATAAAAGTGATTTAAACGCACCAGATGTAAAATCCAGGCTCATCAGACAGAGTCTGACCACAGTTTATATATATATATATATATATATATATATAAGCAATTAAACTCTCCAGATCGAAGTCTAGGCTCAATCGAGGCATAACTCGATAATGTTAGTCCATATATATGAAATATATACATATATTAGTATATATATACGAGGCGAAATGAAAACCACACGATCAAGTCCCGCAAACGCACACAACACGACTCTCAATGTGTATAACAATTTGTGATATATGAGAAGAAGGCTTTATAAAATGTAAGAAGGCTTACAGTGGGCTGCCAAAGTAGACTTCTATGACTTTAAATGGATGAACACTCATCTCTCGCCGGATAAAAGATAGCTATATGTGAGCTAACTAGTGTTTAAAGAAGAGGAAACACTCAAAAGAGGACCTCTCCGGTGTTGTTACCGGTCTTTTAATCTGTATATCTCGGGGTTATCTTCGAGATCGGAAACGACATTCCCGGTGTTTGTTCCGGGTTTGAGATGATGTTCCCGATTTGTGTTGCGGGTTGGAACTGAACTTCCGATAGTATCCGGGATGGATGTAAGCTGTCTTTCAGGGTTATCTCTAAAAGACAAATCTACCCTCCTGCAATGTTAGTAATAGGAGTGCAGAAAATTTCGAGTGTCTACATATATATATATATATATATATATATATATACAGCTTTATATATATAATCGCTATCGTTTTTCATATAAACTCATGACATCATGTGAGCCTAGAATCATGTGATCATAAATTCACCATCAATCTAGATTACATTCTCGTGATGGACATTTTTTCAATTGTGGCGACTTGTACATTATTTATAGTGTCTAAATTTCCTTGGATGGCTATCATATCCATGACGAGTTCGGGACTGCTGTATATTATTTTCTCGAAGATGCCTCGCATCTCGAAAAATAAAAGCAAACAAGCCGAATATTTAATAATAAAATAGAAGTATGAAAAGGTCTCAATTCCTATTGAGCACAGGGTTTGAAAAACCTCTTTTATAAAACATCATTGCTATATCTTGCTTAAAACTGAATTTTTGCATAAATTCAAACTCTTTGTATATAGGTGCGAACGAGGCCACGTACTACTTTCAAATAAATTGCACATTGATCTACACACATACACACACACACATTCATATAACAATTTGTTGAAAAGTGGTAGTCATCGTGGCAACACGGATGTTGGGGGGTGCCTAACACCTTCCCTCCGTATAATCAAGCCTCCGAACCCAAATGAATCTCGGTTTCATAGACCTGTTTAGCAGTGTTACATCACTAGGTCAATGTGGAAACCTTTTCTCGGTTGCGTTGGTGCAACCAGTTATAAACACCAACTGGCGACTCTTACAATCAAATCGTCGACATTACACATGTCGGACCTTTTTCACTTGTTTTTCCAAACAAATCTCACCTAACATGAGAACACCAAAGAACAAGTAACGAAAAGGGACAAATAAAAATCTCGACGTCGACATTGATGACCAAGGAGTGTATCTCTCTTAATAGTTCCCATAGACTCCTGAAAAAAGAGTTTGCATGAGTGACAATCATGTATGCAATGAAATGTATGAGACCTGATGTTGATCAGTCATATTCTGGAGAAGTTCACTCTGAATCAGTGAAAAACATCTTAAAGTACTTAACCGACACTAAGGATGTGATTAAAATATATGGTGGGTCTAAATTAAAACTAGAGGGCTTAACAGACTCAAGTTTTTTAGACAGACCAAGACGACAGAAAATCCACTTTAAGGTAAAGCGTTACCTTGAACAGTGGTGTAGTGAATTGGAAAAGTTCCAAACAGCAAAGAGTTGCTAATTTAGTGATAAAGACAAAGTATATAGCTATAAATGAAGCTACAAGTTGATTGTTTAGATGAAAAGTTCATTACAAAACTAGGAATAGCCCTTAAGTTTCATCTTGGATCTAAACATGTGTTGTGGCACTTTCATTTGATTATAGGAATCATTGAAAGATGGGAAATCACTATAGAGATAGTGGACTCTCAAGAACAACATTACATATCCATTAACTAAAGCTTATTCAACAGCAAGATAATCGTCACTTAGAGAAGAAGGGTATGAGATACCATGGCGATTGACTTTAGTGCAAGTGGGAGATTGAAAGTAGTATGCACACAAGCCAATCATGTTTGATAATAAAACATATACTTTGTAACAATCTTATTCATTTATTAATAAAAAAATATTAATTTATTAAAGGCTTTTAATTATCCACATGATGCTGTCTTATAATATGTGATAAACCCATAATTTTAAGCAATGCTTTTAGAATAATGATGATGATCATTCTAATGAGATCTAAATTCTTAGAAAGCTTAAAACTAAAATAGTTCCCAATCGTTGGATTACTAAATTGGGGATTAGTGAACCCAGATAGATTGGTATATACGTTGCTTGCTCATTAGATGAGAATGATTGATCTCATGATCATTTGTGTGGAGACATTAAAGCAAGTATGTAGGTGCTTATTGGAGAATAAGTTCATTGAACGTGGCTCGCTAAGGAATACCTAATCAAGTTTTACTTGTCTATCAATAGGAATTCCTGTAGTGATAGTAGTACAAGTGATCCTTGGACTTGAGATCATCATAGTATCTTATGTATGATGAGTTACACTTTGACTTATTCCTTAAGACCCTTAGGGTATATCAAAGGGTATGCTTGGGTATAATAAGTTGTACATGGAGATAATGTATAATCAATAAAGAATCTACCACTTCTAGTAAAAGAAGAGAAATGTCTTATGTGATTCGATAAATGACAACCCAGTAGTCCTTGGCCAAGGCAGAATGAAATTAGAAAGGTGTTTCTAATTTGCATTATTTGGTGTTGTGCATTTAAGATTTGAAATACATATAATTAAATAAAATAAGACTTCACAGTAATTCCATGTCTTATATTTAATTGGGACATTGTATGGTGGAAGGATTGAATTGTACGGTAACTATTTACTCAAAGGTTCTTTTATGATTAATGTTGAAATCTATATTATCTGAAAAGTCGTTAATTGCTAGGGAGGCTTATCTCTATTGTAGAATAAATATTATTTATTTAAATAAATTAATATTTTAATTTATTTATTTAAATAAGATTAGAATTATTCTAATTGATTTATTCACAACCGGTTTAATATGGAGAATCTAAAGGGTCACACCATAAAATGAAGAATAATTATTTAAGAAGTTAATGACATAAGCTGTAATAATATGTTAAGTGTATTTAATTTAATCTATGGTGATAGAATAAATTAAATAGCTTAATATTTATTTTTTAATATTTTGGAAATATTAAATATATAAATTAATAAGAGGAGTCTTATTAATATTATTACAATTATTATTATTTTAATTTCTAAAGAGTTGGAAATTAATTTAATATTAGTACTCTCATTTATTCCTAATAAGACTTGGAGGCTAATTAATTAAAGGATTTTAATTAATTAAAATAAAACTCAATTCCTTAATTGTTAAGGAGGGTTGCCCACATCTATAAATAAGAGGAGTCTTATTATGGGTAGGGGTTGACGTTTTCATATAATACGTAATTCTAATAGTTGGGAGAGTACACTCTTTTTCTATAGAGATAGAAAACTAGGATTTTGCCAAATACCCATCTTCTTGAATCTAACCTAACCAAAGGTTGCCCCAGACAAGTCAAAATCGATAGTTCAAGTGAGAGCGCTTTTCGTAACTTCCCAAAAAGCGAGGAACCGAATGAAGTTATCACGGGTTAGTTAATCATAAATTTTTGCAAAGTTTATACCTTACTAGATACCGATTCTAACCATTCTTTTATCTCTCCTACTTGTGCTCAACGTTTGAACTTAACTCCGAAGAAATTAGACTTTGACTTATCTATTTAGACTCCGTTAGGAGAAACTTTCATTGCATCCACTGTTTATAAATCTTGCTTGATCCAAGTTGGCACCATCACATTACATGTTGATCTTATCTCTTTAAAGATACTTGCATTTGATGTGATTTTAGGGATTGATTGGTTAACTACTAATCATGCTAAAATTGATTGTTTTCATAAGGTTGTTAGTTTTCATATTCCTAACCAACCTGTTATGTTAATTCAAGCAACTAAACACTAAAGTCAATCATTGTCATATCAAGCCATAAAGCCATTTATTTATTAAAAAACGGATGTCAAGCTTTCTTAGCCCATGTCATGGACTTGAACAAAAACACGCCAGATTTGAATAATATTTCCGTTGTTAGTGAATTTCCTAACGTATTTCCTGAAGACCTTCCTGGCCTACCCCCAGAACGTGAAGTTGAATTCTTTATTAACCTTAAACTGGGTACAAAACCCATTTCTAAAACCCCATATTGAATGGCTCCTATTGAACTTCAGGAGTTAAAGGTCCAACTACAGGAGTTGTTGGACATCAGTTTCATTCGTCCTAGTACATATCCTTAGGGTGCTCCTATTTTATTCGTAAAGAAGAAAGACGGGAGTATGCGACTTTGTATTGACTACAGAGAATTGAACCATGTCACCATCAAGAATAGTTATCCACTACCTCACATTGATGACCTGTCCGACCAGTTACAAGGAGCACCATTCTTTTCAAAAATCGATCTTCGTTCTAGATATCATCAACTGAAGATTAAAATTGAGGATATTCCGAAGACTACCTTTAAAACTTGGTATGGGCATTATGAATTCCTAGTCATGTCTTTTGGATTGACTAATGCTCATGCGGCTTTCATGGACATGATGAACCGTGTGTTCAAGGAATATTTGGATCAGTTCGTTGTTGTCTTTATTGATGACATCCTTATATATTTTCAAAGCCGTGAAGATCATGAGCACCATTTGAAATTGATACTTCAAAGGCTTCGTGATAACAAGCTATATGCCAAGCTGAAGAAATGCGAGTTCTGGCTTGAGGAACTAGCATTCCTTGGGCATGTGGTGTCAAAACATGGAGTATCTGTTAACCCGGCGAAGATTGAAGCAATAAAAAGTTAGGAGCAACCGAAGTCAGTGACCAAAGTACGTAGCTTTCTGGGCTTAGCTGGTTATTATCGGAGATTCGTGGAAGGATTTTCTCGAATCGCTACTCCGTTAACTTAGCTTACTTGGAAGGATACAAAATTTGTATGGAGCAAGGAATGCGAGAAGAGTTTCCAAGAGCTCAAGAGGAGACTCATTTCGGCACCTGTTCTAACAACACCATCTGGTTCAGATGGATTTGTTATCTACAGCGATGCATCATGCAAAGGGTTAGGATGTGTTCTCATGCAACATGGAAAGCTCATAGCCTATGCCTCGCAACAACTTAAAGAATATAAGAGGAATTATCCTACTCATGATCTAGAGTTGGCAGCAGTCGTTTTCGCGTTGAAAATCTGGAGACACTACCTATATGGGGAGAAAGTGGAGATCTATACAGATCATAAAAGCCTCAAATATTTCTTCACCCAAAAGGAACTCAACATTCAGCAATGACGTTGGCTCGAGTTGTTGAAAGATTACGACCATACCATTCAATATCATCCTAGAAAAGCGAACATGGTAGCTGACACATTGAGTAGAAGATCGTATGCGGGTACGAGTGCGATGTTGTTAACACAAAGACCCATTTTGTACGACTTACAAAGGATGGAGAAGGAACCGACTTTAATCGATAAAGTTAACACAAAGGCTCCAAGTATGCACGTGGTGATATCAAACATACGAGTAGAACCGACTTTAATCGATAAAGTTAAAGCTGCTCAAGCCACAGACCCAAAGCTGATACGTATGAAGAAGAAAGTACAAGAAGGTGTTATTCCTGAAGCAAGAATCGATGAAGAAGGAATACTTCGAGTTAACTCCAGACTTTGCATTCCTAATGATTCTGACTTGAAGAATAGAATCATGATGGAGGCACACAACACACCGTTTGCAATCCATCCTGGGAGTACCAAAATGTATAATGATCTTTGACATACATTTTGGTGGAGCAATATGAAGAGAGAGATCGCAGAGTTTATATCGAGCTATTTAACTTATCAACGTGTAAAGGCGGAGCATCAAGTTCCAAAGGGTCCATTGCAACCACTTGAGATTCCGAAATGAAAGTGGGAAAAAATTACCATGGATTTCATTATGGGTCTTCCCAAGGTTTCTCAAGGCATAGATGCGATTTGGGTTATTGTTGATAGATTAACCAAGTCTGCTCATTTCTTGCCGATACGAAAGACTTATTCCCTTGAACGTCTTGTTCGTATGTACGTAAATGAGATTATGAGATTGCATGGCATGCTAGTATCCATAGTTTCGGATCGTGACCCAAGATTCACTTCACGATTTTATGTTAGTTTGTAGAAAGCTATGGGCACGGATTTACAATTTAGTTCGGCATACCATCCTCAAACGGACAGGCAGTCAGAAAGGACTATTCAAACTCTTGAAGATCTATTAAGACTCTGTGTCCTAGATTTCAAAGGAAGTTAGGATAAGTACTTGTCATTGGTGGAATTCTCCTACAACAACAGTTATCAAGCAAGTATAGGCATGGCTCCATTCAAGGCGTTGTATAGATAAAAGTGTTGTTCCCCAGTATGCTGGGATGAGATGGGTGAAGCAACGTTGTTGGGACCAGAATTGGTACGCATGACTACAGAAAATATCCAAATGATTTGACAACGTATACAAACGACACAGGATCGACAAAAGAGTTATGTAGATCTTCATCGAAAGGACATGGAGTTTAATATTGGGGATCATGTATTGTTACATATTGCTCCATGGAAGAGATTTACAAGATTTGGGAAGAGAGGAAAACTCAATCCATGATTTATTGTTCCATTTGAGATTCTTGACCGAATAGGAAATGTGGCCTATAGACTCGCATTACCTCCGAGCATGTCTCGTGTGTTAACGTCGGGATTTTTATTGTCCCTCTTCTTTTCTTATTTTTTGGTGTTCTCATGTTAGGTGAGATTTGTTTGAAAAAATAAGTTGTGAAAAGGTCCGACACTTATATGTCGACGATTTGACTATAAGAGTCGCCAGTTGGTTTTTTAAATGGTTGTACCAACACAACCGAGAAAAGGTTTGCACATTGACCTAGTGACGTGACACTACTAAACGAGTCTGTGAAACCGAGATTCATTAGGGTCCAGGGACTTGCTTATGCGGAGGGAAGGTGTCAGACACCCCCCGACATTCGTGTTACCATGGTGACCGCCACTTTTCAATTAAACTGTTATATGAATGTGTGTGTGTGTGTGTGTGTGTGTGTCAATGTGCAGTTATTTGGAAGTAGTGCTATGCCTTGTTCGCACCTATATACACATGGTTTGAATTTGTATAAAAATTTAGTTTTAAACAAGATATAGCAATGAGGTTTTATATAAGAGATTTTTCAAACCCTGTGCTCAATAGTAATTGAGGCCTTTGATACTTCCATTTTATTAAATGTTCGGCTTGATTGCATTTATTTTCGAGATGCGAAGCATCTTCGAGAAAATAATGTAAAAAAATAGTGCCGAACTCCTCATGGGCATGAAAGCCATCTAAGGAAATTCAAACACCGTGAATAATTTACAAGCTGCTTACAGCTGAAAATGTCCATCACGGGACCCGAATCTAGATTCAGTAGACTGAATCTGTGATCACATGATTCTTAGGCTCACATAATGCCGCAATTTATATGAAAGCAGTAAGTAGTTATATATATATATAAGCTGTAAATATATATATATACTACTTTTATATATTACATTTAGATCCCCATGGAGGTGCTTCGTGGTGGTTGATCATATACGTATTATCAACTACATCACGAAGCACCTCCACGGGGATCAAAAAATAAATATATAAAAGCAGTAAATATATATATATAGACATGATCAACCACCACGAAGTACCTCCATCGAGGATCAGAAATTATAAATAAAGCAATAAAGACGATCAACCGCCACGAAGTAAACTCCAAGTGGGACGGAATGTAAATATAGCAGTAAAAACGATCAAACGCCACGAAGTAAACTTTAGGCAGGACGGAATGTAAATAAAGCAGTAAAAGGCCACGAAGTAAACTCCAGGCCTAACAAAAATGTAAATATATATATATATATATATAAACGCATTGGATATATATTGATCCCGGCTCGGTTTATCATTTCAGCGATTTGTCGTTATATATATATATATATATAAGCAGAAAACGCACCGGATGTAAAATTCGGGCTCATCGAACAGAGTCCGACAACAGTTTATATGTATAAGTATATATATATATATATAAGCAAAAGGAAATAAAAGCCACGGACCGAAGTCTGGGCATACACACTGTCGATGTGGGGATTTTTTTGTCCCTTTTCTGTTCTTGTTCTTTGGTGTTCTCATGTTATGTGAGATTTGTTTGAAAAAACAAGTGTAAAAGGTCTGGCATGTATCATGTCGACGATTTGATTGTAAGAGTCGCCAGTTTGTGTTTTTAACTGGTTGTACCAATGTAACCGAGAAGCACCTCCATGGGGGATCAGAAAATGTAATTAAAGCAATAAATACGATCAACTGCCACGAAGTAAACTCCAGGCGGGACTAAATGTAAAGAAAGCAGTAAAAACGATCAACCGCCACGAAGTAAACTCCAGGCGGGACAAAATGTAAATATATATATATATAAGCGGTAAACGCACAGGATGTTTCTCAATCCCGGATCGGTTTATCATTTTAGCGATTTGTCGCTATATATATATATAAATTGTTGTCAGATTATATCCGATGAGCCTAGATATAGATATATATATATATATATATATATATAAATTGTTGTCGGATTATATCCGATGAGCCTAGATATTATATCCGGAGCATTTACTACTTATATATATATATATATATAAGCAAGTAAATGCTCCGGACATAAGTCTAGGCTCAATCGAGGCATAACTCGATAATGTTAGTCCATATATATAAATATATACATATATAAGTATATATACAAACAAATAAAAACCACGGACCGAAGTTCAGAAATACACACACAACACGACTCTCAATGTGAAGAATAGTGTGTGCAAAGATAAAGAGAAAGGCTTTATAATGTGTAAGAAGGCTTACAGTGGGCTGCCAAAGAATACTTTTATGACTATAAATGGATGAACACTCAGCTCCCGTCGGTAAAAATATAGCTATATGTGAGCTAACAAATGTTTAAAATGAGAAAGGACTCAATATGGGGTGTGTACAGAGCAAATTTGACTGGGCTTCCTCACCTTTTCCTCTTTGAATATGGCCACCCCAAGCTTTATATTTATAGAGTGGTGGCCGCAGGTGTACCTGTGGCATCCGCAGATGCACTTACGACTGTCCAGGGTGCCCCGGGCTCCGCGGGTCCCACCATCTCAAAGTACGTGCACTGTGATATCCGCTCAAACTTGTAAAACTTCAATCCGCGCATCCGAACGAGGTGTACAAGACCTTCTCCGGATCGCTTTTGTCGAGAGTTATGCAATGACATGTGATTAGAGGTTGTACAAATTCAATAAGAGGAGACCATGCCCATGGTCTTCAAGCTTCAAATTCTATCCGGTATGCTGCCCTGCGTAATAGTCACTCGGGATTGGAACTCCTTGGCTCTTGTAGGACATTGTTGTGTAGAAATGTATGTATGAGATGTTGAGACGGCGCGCTGGGGGTTGAGATGGCAAGATGATGGTTTTCCCCATCACCGGGGTTATCTCCGGTTTGGGCTGATAAAGTAGATGTTGCTCAGAGTTATCTCTGAGATTGGACTGCTGCAAGTGTTTGAATTCCTCAGGGTCATCTTTAAGTGTGCATGTCTTCCCGGTGTTATCTCCGGGTCTTTAGAATGAGTGCCTCGGCGGGAGTTCCGAGGTTGAAGCTGATTGCATGCATTTAAAACAAGCATTTCTGGGGTTATCACCGGAACTGCAACACCATTCCTTGGGGTTATCTCCAAGGACGAAACTCAGGGTTATCTCCGAGTTTGGAACTGATAATCCCGGTATGTGTTCTGGGGTTGAGACAGAACTTTCGGTGGTATCCGAAATGGATGTGAGTTGTCTTCTAGGGTTATCTCTGAAAGACGAATCTGCCCTCCTGTAATGTTAGTAACAGGTGTGCAAAAAAATTTGAGTGTCTACAGATGCCCCTCTTTATTATATTCATGCAATGCAAGGCATGAATAGGATTAAGAATCCTAGACACTTGAAATGCAACAAGATAAATATGATGCCATGTGTAGCAACATGATGCAAATGCATGATGGATGTATGTTGTTGGATTATTTTCCAACATGATGGAATGATTGTCGGTTCCCTGTTAATCCTGCCGAGGATGACAATCAATGATGTCTTGGACATGCGATCCAAGTCTTCCAGGATGTTGACGTTTGGGTTATCACTAAAGTCCTGAATCCTTGATACAAACTTCACTCTGAAGATGTGCTTCTTGTGTGCAAGAGATCTGTGGGGATAAAGCTTTGTCTGTTTGAGGATGTGTATAACATATTCCATCATCGATCATCTTCGGTGAGGATGGTCTTTTCTGGTTTGTGTCACCAGCATATACCACGGTCATGTTGGAGTTACTGACAACAGTATGTATTGTCAAGGTTGCCTGATCTTTGCTGATGTGTGTATCACTGGATAGATCTCTGTTGGGTGAACTGTCAAGGCTGTTTGACGTTCATTGATGTGTGTATCAGTGGTTGCATTGCGTTGTGACCCCCGCCGGGGAACATGGATGGATGAAATCTGTGTTGTGACACCCGCCAGGGTACCTTATTAATGACATCGACATTGTGACCCCCGTCGGGGGCTGTTTAGGGTTACAACCATGTATTTGGCGGTATAGGACCTGTGTGAGGAATTGCCGAGTATGATTTGCAAAGGCAAATACCAATGAGTGGCATATGAAGCCATAATTTGATTTGTGACAACCAGGATTCCAAGCTATTTTACTCAATCGCGTAGCGTTTTTATTCCTAATTTGACCTTTTCAGCTTGTGAGACCTCCTTTGCAACTCGAACTAGACTGAGCCGGAGGGGTGGGACCCATGTAGGGGTATCACAGGTAGCTCGACCATGCTGTATGTGTGGTTTATGGCACACTTGAGACTGATTGACACTTTCAGATGGCATAGGTATTGTTTCACCCATGATATAGCAATGTCATACTCCTTTCAACCTGCGGAGTGTATAGATCCTGCATCTTGGTCCATTTTCCTGGCAAGGATCAGAGATTTGTTTGATATATTGCCGTGTACAGGGCTCAACTCACCCTACAGCTTTATTACTCATGCTTCGGGCATGGATTATCTTCCTCTGACTGGTTTGAAAGGCATGATCACTTACCACCCACTAGTCGTGATGTGTCAGTTTGACCAGTTCCAGAACTTCCATCCTTTTAAGGGGGCATCGAGTCAGCGCTTCGCTTCTCGCCACTTATCAGCAGAGGATAGATCCAAGTTGTATGCCTGTTGAGATCAGCGTGAGCTAGTTGAGTTTTCTATCAGTCATCCGGATTATTCTGCAGAGTATTCCGCATGGATGGAGACAGAGACTGCATCGGCTGTGGTAGTATCCACAGTGCAGGGGACTGATTCTGAGGATGAGGAGCCTATGGAGGAGGCTGACACTACTAGAAATTCAACATATAGTGACGAGCTATAGCGACGGTAAGCACGGAACCCTCGCTATAGGGTATATATAATGACGGTCGGTATAGATATTTTTTTAAGAAAAAACCCTCCCATTTTCCCCCAAATTATTATTTTCCTGTTCTCAAGTCGTCTCCCTCCTCTCTCGTTACTCTTCCTCTACCGCTCGCTCTCCTCTCTAACCCAAATAAAATTAGAAGCTTCGTATGCCCCGGACTCATGTCATGTCGGACTGAGTTCAGACCTTCACAACCGTTCAAGGGAGCGAAAATCACTGGATCCCTTCATATGACTATCCAGACTGAATTTTTGATTGAAACCCTGACGGTCCTCGGCGCGGAGGTGAGATGGTGCTCTTGCAACATCTTCTCCACCTAGGACCACGCCGCTGCTGCCATTGCCCGTTACAGCGCCGCCGTTTTCGCCTAGAAAGGGGAGACCCTTCAGGAGTACTGGTGGTGCATCGAGCGGGCTCTTAACTGAGGACCTTGCGGCGGGCCGGATCTAATTGTGGATGATGGTGGTGATGCAACTTTGTTGATTCACGAGGGAGTGAGGGCCGAAGAGGAGTATGCCAAGATCGGTGTTGTTCCCGACCTGGCTTCCACTAATAATGCTGAGTTCCAGATTGTATTGACTATTATCCGAGATGGGTTGAAGACCGACCCGAAAAAGTACCACAAAATGAAGGAAAGATTTCTTTGTTTCGTCTTTTGGTTAAACTGCTTTCATTTGGTCAAAGATTTTTTGTTTTTTATTTTTTTTTTGTTATTGATCTAAGGCCAAGCATAAATGGAATCTGAAATTTTTTCCTAATAAAAGTTTTAAAATTAACTTGTTTGGAATAGCTGCAAGAATAGGGAGTTTTGTGGAGTTGCTTTCACGGAAATCTAACACCGAGTTCAGTGTATCATACCTTATCTCTTTAACAACATTTGTTTTAGGAAATGAATTGTTCAATTGATATAGTTTTTGAAAACATCAAATTTTGTAGAGTAAAATGCCTCGTCTTTTGAGATACATTGGATTTAATATCCTGTTTACACTTGACCTCGTCAAAATTTCCTTGGTATCTAAGCATAAAATGGGTACTTAATTTATCAATTCATTTTAATGTTTATATCAGTGATATAGTTTATCACAACCAACATGTTACTGGTTTAGAGTTCAGCTTTGTCATAATTCTGCAGCTAAGTCATTGTTTTGGCAAGCAAGGAAAGGGCAATCCCTTGACATTCTGGTCAATAATCTTCACTGTGTACTCAAATTCATTGTTTTCCTGCCAACAATTATGTGGATTTAGAGAAGATATGCTCTTGATGGCAATGTAAATAGTTGCTTGCTTCTTTCTTCCATCTTCAAGTGCTAAAAGAACATTTCTATTCTAGCTTATTTAGTATGTATGTATATCACTCGTCAATTTCAAAAATGGTATGACAATGATTTTTTCTTGTAGAAATTACATTACAGGTGGTTATATTTTCAATATTTTTAAGTTTGCTGATTTTATATGTAGTGGTACAAGATAATTATTTTTGGCTATGTGCTTTTTATGAGGTGTTGATGCAACAACAGAGACACTACTTTTTTAGTGATCATCCTAGTTGGATAATCTCTTTTGTATGGCAAATTAACAAACTTTGATTAAGGGTTACTATAAAGCTGTCATTTCTTTTGATGAAATCTGTTGGAATAATAGCTCACTACCTTTAATTGAGGCGAAATGAAAGGGTTTCTTTAGCACTACTTACTGTTAGGTTTGTGGGTACAAGCCATTCTCTGAAAATTTGACAGGATGGTGTTTCTTGTTTCACATTACTGTAGAGTGTAGACGGGTGTTAATGTTAATATCATCTAATCTACGACTAAAATAATTTTTGGATGTAGACTGATTTCATAGTAGCTCGGCATTTGTATTGTACAACATAGTGGGCTCTATATAGATGTCCGGTTATTCTTAATAGACAATTGCATGTTCTACTGATGCAAACCTTTTCTTTTCATGCCTCTATGAAATTATGTCGGTTGTTTTATTGTGATTTGATGCCTTTGATGACTCGGCAAATAGGATTTTTGGAGGAGTATCTGTTTGTCATGTCAGCCTTGTTGCACTAATCTTTTGATTAAACAAAACATTGGGTGGTTGGTAGTTGCTACTTTTTCAATCAATATCTATAGTCATTGTATTGTGCTTGTCTGCTGGATTAGATACCTCAATTGCATATCCTGTGGATTTTGATTTTTATCTAGCAATATATTTTGAATAATTGTAAAATTAAAATTATGGTGTACAATCCCCTTTTGAGAAGTAGTTCTTCCCAACAAAACATGTAAGTGAATTAACTTAGTAGTAAACTAGTAGTTTAAAAGTATTTGGTCTGAGACTGTTTTAGGACTAAGCAAGCATGGTGCTTTCTTGGCAACAATTGACTGCATTAACAGGACGGACAACAATAATTCCCATTTGATGTAAAAAAACATGTTTTGTTTTGTGCATAGTCCATTCCTATATTGCAACCAGAGCAAACTTATTGATGAAGAATGATGCTTTCCTGGCAGGATGCAAATACGGCAAAGAATTAGATATCCAGTGCCTATCCAAATGAAATTTATATGAATGTCTTAGTTGTGTTTGTGTTTGTGTGTGTTATGCTTGAATTGGTTTTTTTTCTTCCAATTTTCAATGTTTTTTTATTCTAAATAAATAAAAAAATCTGCAATCAGTCATCTCTATTGGAGCACTTGTATACATCAAGAATGCCCCCATGTCAAATCATCACTCATATAGCTTTATTACTCTATCATCCCAAACTAAGGAGACATTAACTATTCGCATATAGCAAGGACTTTTATATATGCTGCTTGATTGTTGTGATTATTTTATGGAGTTCAATATTTCTTGTTAGCTAATCTACAAAAACTTGCACATGATCTGTGTGCATATTACCTGGTGTGCACTGAGAATTTGCAGTTAGAGTAAGGTTTCATTTAGGTTCTTATAGTTAGTGGACCACCATCTACATAAATACTTGAGTGCAGTTACGCTGGGTATAAAAAAGAGTGCATAAACAGTGAGCACGTGTTCAAAGGAGATTCAAAGGGTCAGGTCATATACCATAATTGATACTATACCAAGGATCAGAATTGTGCAAAACTTAGGAATTCTCTTTCTAAAAAATGACAAGTAACTAATAATATTTCGCTATATAACATAATAGATGATTTTCTGTAAAACCTTTATTAGATTTACTTGAATATGCTTGCTGTTTCTTTGTTATTACCTTCCTGATTCTTCTGGCCCTATTATGGAGTTAAAAATTCTCTTCAAAATAGTTTAAAGTTTTTCTGAAGACCCTGTTAGAAAAATACTGCCTTCTACACCCTTGAATGTTTTAAAGAGTGAATTTAAGGAAGCCATTATCTCTTTTGACATAATTGCTTATCAGATTTCTTCTTTTCTGTTTCTTTCAGTTGACGTGGAGAGGCATGCCAGAGACTTTATGGAGGCTGCGAAAGAGCTTCAGCTCTATTTTATAGGTCTGCAACGTGAGGATCAGCCAACCAAGGTAGAACTTCTCCAAAAGGTAATCTAGGGATCAAATTGTGATTATATTTTACGAATTTAGCAGTTTCAGATATTGTTTTCCTTGCACTGACCAGGTATATTTCATTGGCCTTGTACATGATATCTTCATAGGATATTGCTGTGATGGAAGAAGAGTTGAAGACAAAGACTGAACTTATCAAGTAGCAAGAAAGACTGATCCAGGGATGGAGGAAGGAATTACAGGACCAATTGGAAAAGCACAAAACCGAGTTAGAGAGGGTATAATTAATGTAATCGATATCTTTTGTACTAATTGTAATGTTGTAATGTGAATGATTTTAAATGATATATATAAATTTTTTTATATTTTATTTTATATTGTATTTGTGTTTGTTGAATAAATTTGCATTCTTAATTAATTTTTTTTTTTAAATATAAAAAGGCTATAGCGATGGTCATCGACCGTAGGTATATTGTTCTATAAAGCACAGGCCTATAGCGACGATCGCCGAGCGTCGCTATAGACATCTAAACACGATTTTGTCATGACTTATAGCGATGGTCGCTGACCGTCGCTATAGGCCAAAAGACCGTCGCTAAAAGCTTTACCGACGGTTTCTATGGCGACGGTCGGCGATCATCGCTAAAACTTTTAGCGATGGTCTTTAGGCCTATAGCGACCGTCGGCGACTGTCGCTATAGGTCAATTTTCTAGTAGTGTGATATTCCCATCGATGAGGATTTGATTACTAGGTTGCCAGCATTTGTGATGAATTCTCCCACTACGAGTGCTATTATTATTCAGCATTCAGCATAGTATCTGGAGCAGAGTCTACATTTGATGACTTTTGAGAGATATCAGGCTAGGGCCTTGATGTTGACAGCTCTTGATGGGAGAGATGCAGCTCTATTAGAGAGAGACGAGGTCAGATCAGCCAGAGATGCATTGATTGTAGAGCGGGATGCTGTCCTAGCTGCCTGGGATGTAGCCGTCACATACAGTACTTTAGTGAGATCCCTTACGACTGGAATCCTTGCCGATATGAGTGCATACATTGATAAGCATCATTGTGAGACCCCGAATTTTATGAAATAAAAGTATTCAATTTTTTTTTATTTTGGTGAATAGCTAAATTGATAAAAGTTTAAAGTTAAGGGTGACATTTGAAAATTTTTCAAAGTAAGCAAGTTATTATAAAATAATCGGTGGTAAAATACGCGTGGTTTCATAGTAGCACACGGTATTGATTATTGATGCTTACGTGAGAAAACACTCAGTTTTGTTCAATTTTTGCTACAGTAGTTGCTGCATAGTATCTCACGTTATTTGATTCATTTATTGTCGATTGTTATATTATATATTTAAGTTTTGTTTTATTAGTATTATTAGTGTAATAAAACAGAAAAACTTTTTATATAAAACAGAATACTTTTATAAAGTTATTCATTTTATTAGACAATAATTAGAATATATTATATTCTATTATGCATAGTGTTTTGCATAGTAAAATCTTTTTATATAAAATAGAATACTTTTATAAAGTTATTTGTTTTATTAGACAATAATTAGAGTATATTATATTTTATTATGCATATAGTGTTGCATAGTGCACATAGTAGTATTTTTGCATAGTAAAATCTTTTTATATAAAACATTATACTTTTATAAAGTTATTTGTTTTATTAGACAATAAATAGAATATATTATATTTTATTTAAAAGATTTTTATTTTTTAGAATATTTTATTAAATCAATCTAGACCGTCCGTTTAAAAGTAAATCAATCTGGACCGTTCATGGATTAGTTACTATTCAATCCATTCTTCTATAAATAGAAGTTCATTCCTTCATTATTTCTTACGAATTCACTGAAACTCCAGAGAGAGAAACTATAGAGAGAATTCTTCTTCTATAATCTTGAGCGTATTTCTTTAGAGTTTAAGAAGCTTTAAGCGTAGAAAACAGTATAAATTTTCTTCAAGAATATCATCGCCCTACTAGTCAGAATACTCTTCTTTCTAAGGTAAGGGATATTATTTGTTGTACCCGTAAGGGGTATTATTTTTTTTCATATTCATGAAGAGAACTTCTGTTATTCCAATCTTTATTATTACATTGGAATAACTTTTGATATCTGTGAGCTACCCTATACTTGGTGAAATTCTTCTCATTATTCCATTCCTTATTATTATGTTGGAATAACTTGTTTATCTGCCAATCTGCGCATACATGGTGAAATTCTTCTATTATTCCATTCTTTATTATTCTGTTGGAATATCTTGTCGGTGTGAATTTCGCCTGACCTAGTTCTATTCTTTATTATTCATTTTAATATCACATGCATGCGTTCTGTGGGACGATTACGCTATTTATTATTATTCATTTTAATATCTTGTACGCGTGCGTTTACAGGACCTAGTTCCATTATTTATTATTACATTGGGAATAACTTTTTTTGTTCACTCGATCGCATCGCATGGTGAATCATTCATTTATTCCATTATTTATTATTACATTGGAATAACTTTGCCTATGTGGATTACCACATGCATGGTGAATGATCCTTTATATTCATTCCTTATTAAATTATGGAAATGAGCTGGTTACGTTGATTATGATGAGAGTCATAATAAAAGCATTAGACTGATGAAAATCATGGGTATATGAAGTATTACTAAGTGTTATGATGAGTTATGTTGGTTATTATGTGAAAACATGAAAGTTTCTTAGAAATCACAAAGGGTTGAAAAATCAGATTTTGGTGAAAATAGAACATGAAATTCAATTGACCATATCTCCTATTATATTTCGAATTTTTGAGTGTGGTCAAGTTCTAGAGTTAGATCTATGAGTTTCCTAACTTATCCAAATGGAATCACTGGAAAAGGTGTTGTAAATTTTCGTGTGGACTGATTTTATCAAAGCACGAAAAAGTGAAAAATGGAAAAATAACTACTGCCAAAAATTTTAAAAGGGCATTTTCGGCCACTTAAATTATGAGAAAAATTCCGGCCTTTTGGGATATGAAAATATATGGTATAAAGTATTTCCTGTCCAAAAATGAGCTCATTCCGACTTAAAATGAGCAAGTTATGACCATTTCAATATTTAAGTTTTTTCGACAAAAAACGCTATAACCGGAGTTCTATAACTCGATGACCATGAAATTTAAACCGGAAGATCACGTTAACATGTGTAAGATCCTTAAGATTTGGAAATTTCGGAGTTAAACTTGAGGTAGCTAATTTCTTAAGGAATTAATTAGAAATTGATTTTTGAAAAATAGTAAATGAATTTTAAAAATTCGAGAAAAAATATATGTTCATTATGGGACTATATTACGCTAAATCCCGTAAAAGAAATATTTTTGGGACTGATTTGGTATTTTCATGAAAATAGTTTAGTTACTGAACATATGAGTTAAATATGTTATCTTGAAATGTAACAAAGTTGGAAAATAGGATTTTATGGCTTGGAAATCCTATATAAGGTATATGCAAATTTTGATGAGGATTTAATCATTGGTGATGAAATCTTATGAGTATGGCATTTTGGAATGATTAAATGTATTATTTGGTAAAGTGTAAACAATTGAAATAAATTGTTTATAAGTTTGAGAAGTGATTAAAATATTTTTATGATATTAATAATATTAGATTATGAGTGGTGAATAATATTTGGATAAATTTAAAGTCTTTAATATTTATCCTTGTTTTCGTTTGATTAATACTTATATCATTGTTATCATCCTCATGTATATATTATGTTGAAAGTCAATACATGGCACATGTAGTGCGTAGATGGACTTGGTATGATTATGACGAGGATTATTCTAAGATAATCATGACCGTAATATTACAAATGATGTGTAAAAAGTCCTCATTGGCCATAGTGCATTGATGGAAAATTTTTGGTATGATTATGGCTATGGATTCTCTTCGGCCAATGGTGCAAAGATGAATTATTTTATGGTATGATCAGGACAGTTGATGAAAACACGATTATCTTTGGCACGTAGTGCATGGATAATTCGTGGTCGTGATACTAAAAGAATGTCCTTGGCCTATAGTGCAGGGATGAATTGATGATGTGGATTAATTATTGAGATGAGTCTCAGCAATGAAATATTAATTCATGGATGTGATAATAATGAATATCCTTGGCCGTAGTGCATGGATAATTCATGGATGTGATATCAACTAATATCCTTGGCCGTAGTGTAGGGGTGATTTGATGATGTGGATTATTTATTAAGCTGAGTCTCAGCATTATTGGTTTTATAGTTGTATATCTTTGGCTTTGTAGTGCAGCAAGATGAACATTGATTATTGGTTATCTGATTTGTATATCTTTGGTAGTAGTAAAAGATGAATTTATTAGTATGATTATGGCGAGGAATTGTGATTTGGTATAACCATGATTTTTGATGTTTCGTGAAGATAGGTGATGTAAATTATCTTCGTCACAGGTGCGAAAAAAAGGAATTGAGAATCACAATTATGATTATGAGTTATTCATATAATTGTGGACAGGAATTGTTGATTGATGTTACAGGGATAAAACATTATTGGTGGACTTTTAAAGATAATAGACCTGATGATCTATTTGACTCTTTTAATGGATTGCTCGTTCCGCTGCAACTATGGTTGAAAAGTTTTATCATCTACCATATGTTCTAAATCTCTGATTTATTATTGACAAAAGCTATTGATAATTTAATTATCTTTAGTTATGATATTCTTTACTGGGCAAGTTGTGCTCACCCTTTTGCTTCACAATTCCTTTCAGGTAATAAGAGTTAAGCTGGGTCGAGCGGGGATAACAGGGAATAGAACGGTGGTCTATAGCTGTTGAGGTTCTCCCTAAATAGTATGGAAATAATTTTATTGAGAACTTTAGATAAGTGTGTCGTATTGTATACGTCATTTGATATTTAATTTTGGTGAACCAAATAGGGTGAGGCGAACCCAACTTTGGAAGGGTGTTTTGTCACTATCATACAAGATGTCTAATGACATACAACCTCGTGTTATCATAAGATAGGGTTGTGCACATCCACTTGCTGAGTATATCTACGAGCACTACCTATATGATCTTGGAGTTTATTTAAAATATAATTTTCACTTGGAGATAGTGGAGATAGTTATATGTCAAGAGAAGACTCACCATTGGAAGGAACATGATAGTAATCTTCTCATTTTTCTTTGGGGTCTATTGGGTCAACCAAGGATAATTCTCTGGACATATGATATCTATCATAACTTAGATTCATGGCCTCCTATGTACGAAGGTTTCCTTGAGCACTTTCTAAAGATTTTAATTTCTAAAACAGTTTTTGACTGTACCTTTATGTAACGTACCATTGTATGGTTGTGGTCGAGACACCATGAGAGTTACATACATTTGTATTAAAACTCACAGTATACATGTTGTCGTATTTTGCACGACATTGTATAAATGAAGTTGTCAGTAGTGTATTTTCTGGCGACCCAAGATGGGTGATGTATACCTATTTTGGGGGCGTCACAATCATGCCACCATGCAGTTAGCCTCGGATCTGCTAGCACGTGGAGATACCATTGGGCAGGAGCTTGCAGCGTTACCTCTTTCTTCAGAGAGGGATGCTATGTTAGATCTGATAGTCCGCATACACACAGATCCATAGATAGACTTGTATTTTCCTGCACAAACTAGCTTAGCCATTTTGTCATGTACAACACATATTGTATATATCAAACAATATTATATATGGTAGGGAAACATATTTTGATTCATTTCCCTTTCAGTTGTGCCTTGATACTTGCTTGATATTTGCCTATTTCTTCAGGGCTTGTGATCTTGATGCATTCTGAACTCATCCTTGATGTATTGACATTGAGACGCCACATGATCCTTTAGAATGGATCATTGATATGTGTGTATCCCTACCATCTTTGGTGTCTTGGGACTGGTTTCTGTATATAGATGTGGAGAGGAGTGTGGATTTTCCCCTCTTAGATCGACCGCACCATAGATGGTCGCCAGTACTCCTATTTAAGAGGAGCTCAATTAGTTCCATCTCTTATGGATTGGTGTTGCTCTTTGAGGCACAACCGTAGCTTAGATGGTCGCCGAATCTCCTATTTGTGAGGAGAGGTTAGGTAGTTCCATCCCTTTGGTCTGAAGCCGATGAAATGTGGTGGATTGAAGTTTGATCCCAGTACCGTGTGATAAGTATTTGTGTTCTGGTAGGGGGTTAGACCGAACCATAAATGGTTGCCTACGTACTCCTATTGAAGAGGAGATCAGGTCTGCGTAGTTCGAACCTGGTGTAAGAGGTTCAACGCAGAATGGTGTAAATGGGTGGAGAAGCTTTATTGATGAAGAAGGGTGTAGGAATATTTTTGTTGTTTTTGTTTTTGTAAAGAAAGGGCAGAAATGTTTTTTTGTTTTTTTTATTACGATCGGGCCATATAGAATATGGTTGCCTACGTACTCCCGGGTATCAGGGAGATCAGGTTGACATAGTTCGCCCCTTAGGATGATTCGCAGCCGAAGAGAAGTCTGAATCCCATGTGCAGGCTATACTGCGGGGAAAAGAAAGTTTGATCCCATGATTGGGACAAAGCTGCGGTGTGAAAAAAAGTTTGATCCGTCTTGAGGATAAAACTAAGCGTGAAAAGTTTAATCCGTCTTGAGGATAAATCTGCGGTGTGAAAGGTTCAATCCACAGGGGATAACCAAAATTATATGAAAGATTTGAAATGAGGTGAAACCAAGGTTCTTTGGTTTGAAGTGTATGTTTCCCTGAGGGGCAGAAGAGTATGTAAAAAGGATTAGAAAATCAGAATGAATGGTGATCGTATGATCCAAAGCCAGAATGTTTTCTTGATGGTAACCTCAGACATAGTACTGTTTTACGGTGTCCGAGTTGATAAGTTATGGAAATTCATCACTGTCCATTTCCTGTAGTCTGAGAGCGCCTCCTGTCAATACCTCCTTGACAACAAATGAGCCTTCCCAGTTAGGAGCAAATTTTCCCTTAGATTGATCTTAGTTGTCAATGATCTTCTTCAAAACCAAGTCATGTTATTTAAACTACTGTAGCCAGACTTTCCTGTTGTAGGATCTTGCGATCCTTTGCTGATATAACTGACCATGGAAGATAGTCATGCGATTACTTTTAAATCTATTAGAGATAATTGGTGATACTGTCTTGTAACCATTGGTCTTCATCCAATGAGCATCCATCAACACTCTGAGGGATTCCATTTCCACCTCTATGGGAACCTTTGCTTCCATCCATAGACTAATGAGTAGGGGTTGCCCGGTGGAAGTACGCATTGAAATTCTATAGGCTAATAAAGTCAGAGGCATTAGGTCAGGCCATCTTTTGTGATTGGCGAACATTTTTTTCATGATCATCTTGATGTTTTTATTAGCCGCTTCAACGACACCATTCATCTTTGGACGGTAGATGACGGAGTTAAGGTGTTTGACGTGGAATTTATTGCATAACTCCTTCATCATTTTGTTGTTGAGGTTCTTAGCATTGTCTGACACAATTACCTCTGGTTGTCCATATCGACAAATGACATTATTTCTGATGAAAGCATTGATGACTTCTTTGGTAACCCTAGGGAAGGAGGTTGCTTCTACCCATTTGGTGAAGTAGTCGATCATGGTGAACATAAACAATGCCCATCCCTGGCTTTAGGCTCGATAGGCCCGATCACGTCCATTCCTCACATTGAGAAGGGCCAATGTGAACTCATGTTGTGGAGTTCCCTTGGATGGGCGTGGATAGCATTTCCATAAATTTGGCATTGATAGCACCTCTTGACGTGATCATCATAATTAGCTTTGAGCGTAAGCCAATAATGCCCTATTATGAGGATTTTCTTAACAAGTAGGGGGGCACTCATGTGTGGGCCACATACTCCACCATGGATCTCATCCATGAGCCTCTGAGCTTGGCCCTTGTCCAGACATCTGAGGAGACCTAATCCTGCATCTCTCTTGTAGAGTGCATCTCCGCTCAGGTAGAATTTCATAGTCATTCGATGGATCCACCTCTTTTCAGTCAGGCTCGCCTCAGCAGGTGTAGATCCATCTCATAGATACTCCTTGATATGTTCATACCAAGGGTTGTGGATGGGAGGTAGCTTTTTCGATACTTCTCCAACATAGTTCCTATATTCTAGGGCCTTTTGCAAGGCAAATGTGATGCTTGGCATGTTTTTCTTGTCGGGTATATGAATCAAGGAGGCCAACGTTGCTAGTGCATCTGCAAAATCATTCCTATTACGAGGAATGTGTATAAAGGAGATTTCTTCGAACTCCAAAAGCCATCTGTAAAACTTGTCGATGGTAAAGGCGACAAATGTAGTTCTTTGGTTTGATAGATTCACGTGGATTGTTTGATTACCAACTCGAAATCCCCAAAGATATTAACACTTTTATGCCCGTTGAGCGGCAAGTTTTAGCCCCATGATCTGACTTCATACTCAATTTGTGTTGTTGGTGCTTGACAAACTATAATTTGAAGGCGACGGATCTTGCTCCCGTCTGGGAATACTAGAACTACTCGGCTCCAGGCCTTCCATGTTAACAGCTCCATCAAAATACATTTTCCACGTATGGCATGCATCGTCTTGATGGTGTTCTTTGAGCTGCCATTACCCCTTCATCGAGGGAAGTATGTTTCCAAGGGTTTGAAATCCCCTGCGGTGCGGCGACGATTGATCCATGATTCCTTGACCTTTGATAGACTTTTGCATCACGTGAAGATGATGTCAAATTGTTGTAGGATCAAGCGCCATCTGGATGACCAACAATTCGATATGGGCTTCTTGAACACGTATTTGAGAGGATCCACGCGGGATATGAGATGGGTTGTGTGACCATGGAGGTAATGATGTAACCTCATGGAAGCCCATGCTAAAGCACAACAAGTCTTTTCAATTAGAGTGTACTTGTGTTTACTGCTGCTGAATCTTTTGTTGAGGTAATAGATAGCTCGTTCTTGGCCTCTATCATCTTTCTGTCCCATCATGCAGCACATAGCATTGTCATTAATGGACAAATACATGAACAGGGGAACATCATCCATGGGAGGTTCCAAAACAGGAGCGTTAACCAACTGCTCTTTGATTGTAAGGAAGGCTTTCTAACACTCATCTTTCCATTTCATGGAGGAGTTCTTCCTTAACAATTTGAAAATGGGCTCACAGGTTGCTGTGAGTTGAGGGATAAACTTACTAATGAAGTTGATTCTTCCCAAAAATTCCCGTATTTCCTTCTCTGTCCGAGGAATGGGCATTTCCTTGATGGCTTTATTTTTGGTGGGATCATTTCAATCCCTTTGTGGTGACTAGACTAGAAACCTAGCAACTTACCTGATTTAACGCCAAAGGCGCACTTGGCTGGATTCAACTTTAAGTTATACTTACGCAACCTGTTGAAAAGGTTTTTGAGATGGTCTAAGTGGTCTTCCTCCCTTCGGGATTTGACAATGATGCCATCCACGTATATCTCTATCTTCTTATGAATTAAGTCGTGGAAAAGAGCCATCATAGCTCATTGATAGGTTGCTTCGACATTGATGAGGCCAAATGACAATAATGTATGGCAGAAAAGGTTCCCCAGGCGTGATAAAAGCGGTTTTCTCACGATCCTCCTCGGCGACCATAATCGATGATACCCAGTGAAGCAATCAGTAAAAGAGTACATATTGTATTGAAGCGATATTATCGATGAGAATGTGGATAAATGGCGCGGAAAGCTATCTTTAAAAGCAAGCTTTGTTCGGATCCGATAATCCACAAACTCGCACCTTTCCTCTGGTTTAGGCACGAGAACTATGTTGGATATCCATTCTGGATATGTAGACACCATGATAATGTCAGCTTGAAATTGTTTCACAATTTCTTCTTTCACTTTTAAACTCCACTCAGGTTTCAATCGCTTTGAGCTTACTGCTGACTAGGCTTGAATCCCTCTTTAATGGGAAGGCGATGAAGGACAATGTCGATGGACAAACCCACCATGTCTTCATGAGACCATGCAAACACATCCACGGAATTGAGTTAGTAAGCGCAACCATGTCATTTCCATTGGTTTGGGGTTAGAGTCGAACCAATCTGGATTAACTTAGGGCTTTCTAAGGTTCCAGATTGAAAGAAATGGTTTGATCAAGATTTGGTTTAGGTTTGTCTTTGACCCATTCCTTAATCTCTGAGGTATCTCAATGTCCTCTTGGATTTCCATCAAGTCACGAGTCAACTTTTCATCAAAGTTCTGATCCTTGTGGAGAAAAGCACCTCATCGACAAAATCTGAGCACATCTAAATTTGAGTCTGAAACAAAATATGCTTTCACTTAATATATGAAACTGTTTAATCATACAAAAGTGTTAGCATGTACTGATAAAATAACTGCTAATACTGTACAAAAAAGTAAGCAATTAAAGTTATCTACTGAGGCGGAAAGGAATTTTGCCCATTTTACCCTCGTCGACCAATGCGTGGAGTCTTTGCTCCAATTGTCGAGGTAAAGTCTGATGGATTACTGATGATGGAGGGGATGTCATCGTCCTCCTTTTCCCGAATGATGACCATAACATCTGGGCAATCATCGTCTGGGGTGTATCTATTTGTATGCTCATCATGGACAATGATGCGTATGCCTGACATCATCAAGGAGATTTCATGTTTACGTTTTTGTTCCCTTTCTTCTACTTCGGGATCAGGGATCAGGACCTCTATTACTTTAAATATTACTGGTTTGGGAAACAGCATAGCCATAACATGGGTTGGCACATTTACCGGAGACTGTATCAGCTCAAGAGTTGCAGGTGGAGAAAATTGCTGTGTGGTGGTAGCTTGAGGAATCTGCTTGTGTTTATGAGGATTCCTATGACTGGAACTGGCAGAATAGCCTAGTCCAGCTATCCCAGTTTGACTGGACATTTGAATTGGGTGCTTAATACCCTGCTGATTTTTACCCCGCCCTTGTCCAGGATGATGACCCAATGACATCATTTCTTGGATAGCTGCCATCACTTCGGCAGAAATCTTGGGTACGGGAAGTGGCGCTCCAATTGGATGGTATTGTGTGTTGCTCACTTCCAAAGAATGAAAACTGGCCCGCTTAACTTCTTAATTGAAGCTAATGAGTGGTAGGTCTCCTTGTTCAGGACATTTCGGCTCAGCGTTGACAGTGACTAGGCTATTGTTGACAATGTATTTAAGTTGTTGATGAAGTGTAGAAGGGACGGCTCCAGCCATGTGGATCCATGGTCTCCCCAATAGCAGGTTGTATCCTGAATCTATCTTGAGGACGTGAAAGGATACATTGAATGTATTTGGACCAATCTCAATTGGCAGCTCAATCTCTCTAACAGAATTTCATCGGGATCCATCAAAAGCTTTGATAACTGTATGGCTACTTCGGATCCGCTTGAGATTGACGTTCATCTTCACAAAAGTGGCATAAGGACAGATATTCAGAGACGAACCTCCATCTATCAAAACTCCAGCTAACATATACCGGAGAACAAAAGCTGCGATGTGTGATGACTTGCGATGGCCGGTCCCTTGAGGCGGTATGTCATCATCGATGAAGGATATCACATTGTTGTTAAAAATGTGATCAACCGGATGTTGAAATTTTTCCACATCCACGATTTTGGTAGTAGGCTTCTTCCAAAACCTTCAATAAGATCTTTCTGTGATCTTTGGAAGAGAAAACCAAGTCCAGTATTGAGATTTGATGTGGAGCTTCTCTTAAGCTTAGAACCACCTTGGCTTCATTATGGCCCATAGTGTGGAGGAATTTCTCAATCTTCTCTATGGGAATCTTCCCTTTTGCTTTTATGGTAGGCTTCATCACCCTCTGAGGAAGATACAGTGGATTTTCCTTTGACACTGTGGCAGTAGTATAAGACGTGGATCTTTTAGCTTCTCCATAATTCCTTGGGACTTTGTGTAGATTGACAACAGGATACTGTAGTTTGAAGGGTAAAGAAATTGGCTCACGTGTGCGAAATACTTTCAAAGGATTATCAGACTCCTTTGAGTTGAATTACTTGTATGGGAAATGGTTTGACAGTCTCATCAGCCTCAGCGGATATAACTGCTACTAGCCCCTTCCATTTAGTAGGAAAGGTATTCCCAGTCTCAAGTAGCATAGTGTCATCGCCTGCTAATTGTAGGACACCACTGTCAATTAGATTCTGAATAAGGTGGCGGAGTGCCCATCATTCTTTTGTGATGTGACAGTGAGAATGTGAATTGTATTGACATACTCCTTCAAAATTGAATCGTCTTGAACGGGGATTGATTGGAGGTAGAAGGGACGTGATTCTTCCTTCGTTGATTAGCATCTGAAATATTTCCTCCATAGGTTGGCCCAGGTATGTAAATTCCTTTTTATCGGCAAAATCCCGACGGGCTTTAGCACTTGCTCTCTTCGCAACCTTGTCCTCTAGTTCTTCACTTTCTGAAGGTGGTGATAAAGCATTCATAACAAAAGGAAGGAGATAGGCATGCTCCTGGTTGACTAACTGGCGTGTGACTTGATGCTGATGGATCACCAGTTCTGCCAATTATTCAACTTTCTTACAAAGAGCTTTCATCTTTTGTTCCATTGCAAATTGAAACTTTTCGTAATCCAATCTTTCAATACCGTCTTTGATGGTATGAGATGATTCACCATTAAAATTGGAACTCTGTCCACTGCTCCAACTAATCATATTGACCTCTTCTTCTTTGTGTTGAGGAAGAGGGTTGTCTTGCACATGAGGTTGATCTGGTTTGGTTACCACGATCTCACCGTTGTCTATTAAATCTTGGATCTTGTGTTTAAAGGCCCAACAATCTTGAGTATCATGTCCAGGTGCCCCGGAATGATAAGCACACTTCCGAGTAGCATTGAAACCCCTCCTATTAGGGTTGGCTGGTGGAAGAAGATGCGTAATTTTCTTCTGAGTTGTCAGAAGAGCAAGAATATTCTCGAGCGAGTCCCCTAAGGGTGTGAATGATCGAGGGCGCTTTGCTTCACCACCTTTAGGTAACGGAGGGTTTGAAGAATGTGCTTGAAAAGGGGAGTAGTTTCTTTTCTATATAGGCATGTTCTACTGCCTTTTTGACCTTGTAGTATCAAGGAAACATCCTCCTCTTTCTTTTTATGGACCCTCCGACGGTTGTTTCCATAAGTTCCAGACTGGATGTGCTCAGTAACTGCTTTAAGAGCGGCTAGATCTTGAATCTTTCCTGACTTCAATCCCATCTCAGTCATCTCTCCGTGTTTGATTATTTCAGAAAATGGTTTGCCAATACCATCTAAAACTCTCTCATAGAAAGGAGCTTCTTATATATACATGAAAGTCATGACCATTTCTAACTCTGTCATAGAAAGGAATAACTTGAGCGACAAAGGCGCCTCCACCTTTGAGCATACTCTCTCCGAAAGACTCGTTGGACTTTTTTCTTGACCTTGGTAATCGATGCTGGGTCGAGAGCCATCTGAGACTGGAAGATGTATTGAGTAAGGAAGGCGTGAGCTAGTTCTTCCCAGCTATGGATCTTTGAGTTGTCTAATCTGGTATACCATGATCGGGCTTCTCGATCGAGACTCTTACGGAGCAATTTGCATTACGAGCTTCTCATTTTCTGCATAAGATCCAGTTCTCCAATGAACACCTTCAAATGTGTGTAAGGATCCCCTAATCCATCATACTTTTCAAAGTCGGGGGTTTTGAATTTCTCTGGATAATGAACACGGGGGAATATGCAAAATTCGACATATGAAACACTCCCATGTGTTCCAATCCCTTTGAGAGAAACGGATGGTTTCTTCCATTTGAAGGACCTTCTTCTGATATCACTTGGGTGTCTGGATCTCCTTTGAGATGGGTGTTTTTCGGGGTCTTTGTTGGTCATATCCAACCGAGGTTACGGATTTCTTTTATCGAAACCTTGAGTTCCTCCTTGTGTAGAGGGATTACGTATGTGTAGGCATCTTTGAGCCCTGAGTTGACTGATGTAATTCTTTAAGCAGAACAGCCAAATCTATAATGTGTTTACTTAATTCATCAAATTCTTCTCGAGAAATGGGATTAGACTGGTCAGAAGAAGACATGATTGGCTGTAGGCTTATAGCCTTTTTGGATTTTGAGCGGGTAACAGACCCAATTGTTTCCCTACAAAAACTTATGTAGTTTAGTCTTAGGGATAATATAAATGTTTACATGCTATCATAATGTGTCCATTTTAGGAATATTATCCTGCAAAAACGGGGGTCATTTGACAGCATGTCATGTATGTGCAAATATTCTTCATATTCTCCATTACATAAAGATGAACATGGAATAAAATTACAAGTAAATGCTTTTACAAGTAATAGAAAATAGAAAGCATGAAGAGACTTTCCTCCACCTTTGATTTATCAGAGGCTAACCTATCTTAGGATTACTCTCGCGGCTTTTTGGCATGAAGGTTCCTAGATCATCGTAATCTACTTAACGGGAAGTTATTCCGGTCTTTCAACTGGATCGAATTTGGGTGGTGCCTTTCCTGAGCCTTGTCGAGATTAGTCTCCCTACGAGTCCAGTAATTAAACAACGACAGGATAGCTTCCTGGTAGAGGAACCACACAACATACATTCACATACAACGTGTCTCACCATTTATGAAAATGATGACATGTATGAAGCACTAATATCACAGATATATATATTGCAGTGCAGTAAGTAAATACATTCGTACACATTCATCATAAATGTAAATGCAACATTCACACACAAGCATATAACAGTTTTAAAAAGCTTGTAGTAGTGACTTAAGCCCTCTTATTGGTGTCCCCAGCAGAGTCGCCACCTGTCGACGTTTGGATTTTTATTTGTCCCTTTTCTGTTCTTGTTCTTTGGTGTTCTCATGTTATGTGAGATTTGTTTGAAAAAATAAGTGAAAAAGGTCAAACATGTATCATGTCGATGATTTGACTGTAAGAGTCGCCAGTTGGTATTTTTAACTGGTTGCACCAATGTAACCGAGAAAAGGTTTGCACATTGACCCAGTGATGTGACACTGCTAAACAGGTCTGTAAAACCGAGATTCATTTGGGTAGGGGGCTTGATTATGTAGAGGAAAGGTGTTAGGCACCCCCCGACATCCGTGTTGCCACGGTGACCGTCACTTTTCAATAAACTGTTATACGAATGTGTGTGTGTGTGTGGATCAATGTGCAATTTATTTGAAAGTAGTACGAGGCCTCGTTCGCACCTATATACAAAGGGTTTGAATTTGTATGAAAAATTCAGTTTTAAACATGTTATAGCAGTGAAGTTTTATAAAAGGGGTTTTTCAAACCCTGTGCTCAACAGTAATTGAGACCTTTTCATACTTCTATTTTATTATTAAATGTTCGACTTGTTTACTTTTATTTTCGAGATGTGAAGCATCTTCGAGAAAATAATATATAGTGGTGCCGAACTCCTCATGGTCATGACAACCATATAAGGAAATTCAAACACCGTGAATAATTTACAAGCTGCTTACAGCTGAAAATGTCCATCACAGGAACTGAATCTAGATTCAGTGGACTTAATTTGTGATCACATGATTCCTAGGCTCATATGTTGTTGCAGTTTATATGAAAAGCAGTAAGCAGTTATATATATAAATACTGTAAATATATATATATATATACATATATATATATATACAGACATGATCAACCACCACGAAGCACCTCCATGGGGGATAGGAAATGTAAATATATAAAAGTGATAAATATATATAGAGAGACATGATCAACCACCACGAAGAACCTCCATGGGAGATCAGAAATGTAAATAAAGCAATAAATGCGATCAACCGCCACGAAGTAAACTCCAGGCGGGACTAAATGTAAAGAAAGCAGTAAAAACGATCAACCGCCACGAAGTAAACTCCAAGCGGGACAAAATGTAAATAAAAGCGAAAAAAAGGCCACAGTAAACTCCGAACTGGCGAAAAAATGTAAATATATATATATATATATAAATGCCGCTAATAATATAAAATCCGTGCTCATCCGATATAATCCGAACCAATGTTCTATATATATAGTATAGGGTCCTGTTAGGTCCGACTCCGCATTTTATTATTAGTCTCATTTTTTTTTTTTTTTACTTTTTTTTAAACTACTATTTTTTTTTAATATTTTATGGAACTAGAAATGCGGGAGTCCGGACCGGAACTGGACCCTATACTTGCACTCGTGCACTGTGATGTCCGTCTCGAAGTCCTGACTGGATCATGTCTGTATAAGTGTGTGTATATATATATATATATATATATATATATATATATATATATAAGCAAGTAAACGCTCCAGACATAAGTCTAGGCTCAATCGAGGCATAACTCGATAATGTTAGTCCATATATATAAATATATACATATATAAGTATATATATACAGACAGAAATGAAAACCAAGGACCAAAGTCCGAGCATACACACACAACATGACTCTCAATGTGAAGAATAGTGTGTGCAAAGATGAAGAGAAAGGCTTGATAATGTGTAAGAAGGCTTACAGTGGGCTGCCAAAGAAGACTTCTATGACTATAAATGGATGAACACTTAGCTCCGCTGGTAAAAATATAGCTATATGTGAGCTAACAAGTGTTTAAAAGGAGAAAACACTCAATATGGGGTCTGTACAGAGCAAATTTGACAGAACATCCTCGCCTTTTCCTCTTTGAATATGGACACCCCAAGCTCTATATTTATAGAGTGGTGGTCATGAGTGTACTACTGTGGCCCAGAGATGCACTGCTGGGTACCCGGGGTTTCTCTGGGGCTCCATGGTCCCACGTCTTGAAATCGTGCACTCGTGCCTTTGTGATATCCATTCAAACTTGCAGAACTTTAATCCGAGCATCTGAACGAGGTGTACAAGACCTTCTCCGACTGCTTTTGTCGAGAGTTACTCAATGACATGGGATTAGAGGATGTACGAAGTCGGGAAGAGGGGACCATGCCCATGGTCTTCAAGCTTCAAATTCTATCCAGTGTGCTGCCCTGCGTAATAGTCATTCGGGATTGGAACTCCTTGGCTCTTGTGGGACATTGCTGTGTAGAAATGTATGTATGAGATGTTGAGATAGCGCGCTGGGGGTTGAGTTGGCAAGATGACAATTTTGCCCCTCACCGGGGTTATCTTCGGTTTGGGCTGATAAAGCAGACGTTGCTCAGGGTTATCTCTGAGATTGGACTGCTAAAAGTGTTTGAATTCCTCAGGGTCATCTTTAAGTGTGTCTGTCTTCCCGGTGTTATCTCCGAGTCTTTGGAATGAGTGCCTCAACGGGAGTTCCGAGGTTGAAGCTGATTGCATGCATTTGAAACAAGCATTTTCGGGGTTATCGCTGGAATTGCAATGCCATTCCTTGGGGTTATCTCCAAGGATGAAACTCGAGGTTATCTCTGAGTTTGGAACTGATAATCCCGATGTGTGTGTTCCGGGGTTGAGACTGAAATTCCGGTGGTATCCAGAATGGATGTGAGTTTTTTTGCAAGGTTATCTCCGAAAGATGAATCTGCCCTCCTGCAATGTTAGTAACAGGTGTGTAGAAAATTTCGAGTGTCTACTCACATGTAACACGACTCTTAATGTGAAGAACGGTGTGTGCAAAGTAGAAGAGAAAGTCTTTAAAGTGTGTAAGAAGGCTTACAGTGGACTGCCAAAGAAGACTTCTATAGCTTTAAATGGATGAACACTTTCGGCTCCATGCGTAGAAAAAATATATTTGAATATAAGCTCACAAGTGTTTAAAATGAGAAAGCACTCAGTTTAGGGTGTGTACAAAGCAAATTGGACAGGGCTTCCTCACTATTTTTTCTTACAAAATGGCCACCCCAAGCCCTCTATTTATAGAGGGGGCCCGCTGAGTACACCGCGGCAAACAGCAGATGTACTTACTGGCCGCCCGGGTGTCCCAGGCTCCATGGGTCCCCGTTGTCTCGAAGTACGTGCATGCGTGCAATGTGTTGTCCGTTCAAACTTACAGAACTTCAATCCGAGCTTCCGATTGAGGTGTATAAGACCTTTTACAGTGTGTTATTGTTGAGATATACGCCAAAACATGGGATTAAAGGTTGTCAGAAGACAAGAAGATGGGACCATGCCCTTGGTCTTCAAGCTTCAAATTCTATCTGGTGTGCTGCCTTGCGTAGTAGTCACTCGGGATTGTAACTCCTTGTTTCTTGTGGGACATTGCTGTGTAGAATGTATGTTAAACTGTTGTGTGGAGATGGCATAATATGGGATCGAGGTGGCAAAATGACAATTTTTCCTCTCACCGGGGTTATCTCCAGTTTGGGCTGATAAAACAGTCGTTGCTCAAGGTTACCTCTGAGATTGGACTGCTACAAGTGTTAGATGTCCTTAGGGTTGTCTCTGAGGTGTGCTTGACCTCCCGGGGTTATCTCCGGGATTGGAGCTGAGTGCCTCGGTATAGTTTCTGAGGTTGAAGCTGACTACATAGGTTAAAACGAGCATCTCTGGGGTTATGTCCGGAACTACAACTACATTCCTCGGGGTTATCTACAAGGTTGATGTTGTCTTTCCCGGTGTTATTTCTGGGACTGAGACTGAGTACCTCAGGGTTATCTCCGAGATGAAACGGCCTTCTGCGGTGTGAATTCTTGTATTGGAACTACATGCCTCAGGGTTATCTCTAAGGTTGAAACTAACACTTCCGGTGTTATTTTCAGGAATAAGCTGAGCTGTTCTCCAGGGGTTATCTCTGAAAGACGATTCTGCCCTCCTACAAAGTTAGTAGCAGGTATGTAGAAAATTTTGAGTGTCTACAGATGCCCCTCTTTATCATATTCATGCATTGTAATGGCATGGATAGGATAAAGAATATTAGACACTTGAAATGCAATATGATGATCATGATGCAATGTACAAAAACATGATGCAAATGTATGTGGTTTGTTGGATTGTTATCCAACATGGTGGGATGATTGTCGGCTCCCCTTGACTTCTACCGGGATTGACAGTTATTACTGACAACCATGATGAACTGTCTTGGACGTGCAATCCAATGCTCTCAGGAGCTTCCAGGATGTTGATGTTGGGGTTATCACCAAAGTCCTTAATCCTTGATATAAACTTCATACTGAAGATGCATCTCTCATGTACAAGAGACTCTGTGGGGATAGAGCTTTGTCTGTTGAGGATGTGTACAACAAATTCCATCATCGGTCCTCCCCGATGAAGATGTTCTTTCCTGGTTCGTATCGTCAGGTTTTTCCGCTGCTCTATTGGAGTTACTGCCAATAGTCGATGTTGTCAGGGTTGCCTGACCTTCATTCACATGTGCGTCAACGGATGAGATCCCTGCTGGGAATAATGTCAAGGCTTCTTGACCTTCGTTGACGTGTGCATCAACGGATGATTGAATGAAAACCCGCTGGGGAAAAGGTTTTAGGGCTACGACCCTAAATTGATGGCATCAGACCTTCGTGAGGTATTGCCAAACGTAGTTGGAAATGGCCGAGAACATTGGTATAGCGTACCCTATGTTTGGGCGAATTCCAATGAGTGATATGTAAAGCCACAACTTGACCCGTGATAACTAGGGTTTCAGGCTATTCTTCTCAATCGCGTAGCGTTTGTATTCCTGATTTGGCCTTTTTAGCTTGTGAGAACTCCTTTGCAACTCAAATTAGACCAAGCCAGAGGGGTGGGCCCTACCCAGAGGAGCCGCAGGTTCATCTGTGGCCTGCCATGGGTAGATTTAAGCTGTCCGTTTCTTTCATAAGTCATTTTTATGTTGCGCCGCGAAGGAAATCCGAGAGCTCTTCTTCAGATTTGCTAAGTTCAGGCATCTTTCTGCAAATTCTATCACCGTACAAGTATTCTACACTGTCCTGGTAACGTATGCATGTCTTCTTTTCCAGTTTTTATTCGTTAGAAAATGACTTATGATATGAAATGCGTCTAAACACATAGTAGTGAATATGCATGCTCATATGATTTGATAAAACATATTCAACATAGCAAATGTTAGTATTAAAACATGCTGAACATAATGATGTGAAAAAATTTGACTTTTGAAACAATCAAATTGGCACCTTTTTCTGCTATTTCTTATCCTATTTGAGGACAAATGAGCTAAGGTGAAAAAGCAAAATAATCCTAGTAATTAGGCTACCCTTACGGATTTTTTACTGTGATGTATTAATGCATTTAGGATGTTAATGATTGTGGGCAAATGTGCTACTAAATGGCCACCTAGTCATGCCTATGTGTATGTGGATAGTCCTATTTACAAAGGGGACTATGGAAATTTTTTTCCAAAATGTAGGCATTGGGCATGCATACATGTAGTTGTAACTTCATTTTGAAAAGCTCCATGTTAGAATTTACCACACCCTTTCTGAGGTGATTTGGAGACTTGTTATCCAGATATATGGATCCAGATCAACCGAGTAGTTCCTGCAGGACCACTTCAGGTGTACAGAGGAGGGCTTCTGAAGTGCCTCGACCCCGTTCTGTTAGACAACCTCATCGTTTGGCGGAGGCGGTGATACGTCCTGTCCGGGTTGATGTGCAAAACATTGAGGACGAGGAGGAGGATGTTCCGGTTGTGGACCCTACTGCTGTTGCACATGTTCCCTGTAGGGATTTCCCAGGCATTCAGGTGTCGATCCCAGAGCTTCTAGGTGATTTGAGTAGACACCCCTCGATTTACTTACACACAAATGAGGTAAAAGCTAGATTTTAATCTTCCCCTTTTTTATCCTATTGATGATGAGTAAAGGATTCTGATGTTGATCTACTTTGTGATATAGGTTCCCGGCTTTATTCAACTTAGGGGAAATTGGTTCAGCATTCACTCCATATACCAGGCTCTGTATCCTGATTGTAGAGCAATTGTGCATGGCTGGGGCGTTGGAGCATTCTTTTCTATCCTTCCCCATCGTTGTCCCTGGGATTACCTCAGGGCATTGTCTGAGCGATGGTTTCACTAGACTCAGTCTCTCCATTTATTGGACTATGACGTGATGATGACGTCGATGGATTGGCGATTTATCACCAGTATGGAGTTTGGAGGGGATCTAGTGCCATGTACGACGGATATTACCTAAACTTCCATTTGATCCTTGCTAGGAGTTTCAGCTGAGGCGCTCAAGGGCAGGACCGTTTGTATAGGTCCATTGAGCGTAGATGCTATAAGCGGGCTATTGAGTGAGCCCATACCTGATGATTTGAGAGTGAGGATCTCATTCTTCGGCGATTATTCCTGATGATCATTAGGGGCTACTTCATACCTGATAACTCTTCTACGGTGTCATTCACTTTGGTGAGCGCCACACGACATGTGGACCATATCGGAAGTATGATTGGGGTTCCTACAGCTTCGCCTATTTCCTCAGTGGTATGCGCATGCGTTTGCAGTGCTTGACGGAGGCTTGGTTAGGATTTTACCTATTTTGTTGGTGAGTATTTCTCTTGTAATTTCCCATGTACAAGTTAAGAGTGTTAACTGACAGCAGATGTTTGCCTTTGCATTGGCAGTTCAGGGCCTATGAGAGGCTCCCATGTTTGCATCCTGTGAGTCTATTAGTCGTGGAGAACTATCCATGAGGACGGCGATGGCATCATTCCATACTGGCAGAGATCCCTGTAGCTGAGGGTTTCACTCATTATCGCCTACTGCTGGAGTTATTGACAACTGATGCCATTACTTGGACTCCCTATTCTGGGGAGCACTTAGCTATTGGTTTTGAGGATGGATACCCGACTAGTGTCAAGTACGTGATTTCCACCCGTAGGATTCCTATCTTTACAGATGGAGGATCAGAGCTCTATTTAGGAGGGCGTGCTATTAGGAGCACCACAGAAAAGATTCATATACCGATCTTGCCTCCTGCCAGGCGTTATTGGCCTGTTTCACAGTCACCCATCATTGATATCCCCTTGATGGTTGTTGACAGTTTCAGACAATTAGAGGGTCCACATACCCAGGCTACATTCCAGCATTGGTGGTCCCCTCGTACCATCAGAGCCCAGACACGCGCCACACAGTTTATGGGGGATATGGTTCCTAGATCTATGATGATGATGGATTGGATGGCCTGTGTCAGAGATCCAACTCATTTTACACAGATTGACAGCTTGACCCGACAGTTGAACTGGGAACATTTCTTTATCTGGCATTTGGGCAGAGATCCGACAGAGGCATATACATTTGATCCTTCCAGCTTAAGAGTTGGCCCCTCTGATGACCCATACGGTTTTGCCAGTGCAGATCCTTCATTGTATATGCATGACATCCCCGTTAATGGAGATCCAGTAACTCAGAAGGAGTTACATTAGGTGGATAAGATTGATGATGTAGACATTGACACCATTGTCTTCTTCTGATGTATATTCTCGTTATATCTTTTGTAGGCTTCTGTTAGACACTAGGTGGATGTGCCCCATTCTCGCTATATCTTTTGATAGGCCTCTATTAGTAGTTGGGCATATGTGCCCCATTTCCCTGTATTTTTAGCTGTACAGAGATGTATTAGATGATGATGTACTTAGGAATGTATATACTATTATTCCCTACATTATATTGCCATCTATTGTTTATCATGCATGTATTATGTTATGAATATGTATGTATGTCCAGAGATATTCAGCATTGACCCCTGGATGGTCTTATGACACGACCCGTATAGATGTCTTCTTCGACAGTTAGCCGTATTGATCATACCCCACCAGTATTGGTGACATCCCGTCTAAGATCATGGTATGATAGTATGTCACCTTCAGACAAGGTGACTGTAGATCAGTTATTGTAGCATACTATGACTCTCATGATGTTTCAGGTTCCCACAGGCTTCGTAGAGGGTATTCTGGAGCAGGATATCAGAGAGGAAGGTTTTTCGGTTTGGTATCCATGAGTTGACTCCTACCTTGGATGAGTATGTATGGTTGATGGCATTGCCCTCAGACAGACCTTACGCACGGATGGTTATTGGCGACATGAGCCGACAGTTTATGACCCTCACCGGGCTGAGGCGTAGAGTTATTGAGGATGGGATCACATCCGACCACGTGGTATCCCAGCGTTTTCTGATGGACAGATTTGGCTCAGAAGATAGCTATACACGGTATTCTGGAGATTTTACAATGTCGGAGGATCATTGGCATTCAGCCATAGTAGATGTACTTCTACTATATGTATTGTCATATGTGTACATGCTACGGTACATGGATGAGTTGGACATTGGTGTCTTTATGGCAGTGAGAGCTCTCAGGGAGGGTCACACCATTGTACCGATGATCGTAGCAAAGACGTTGAGATCGACTACATATTGCAGTACCTACCCTGCAGGGGTATTCATAGGCAGTTCGATGATATTGTATGTGTGGTTCATGTCACACTTGAGACCGGTTGGCACTTTCTGATGGCATGGGTATTGTTTTACCCATGAGATAGCCATGTCGTACTCCTTTCAGTCTACAGAGTGTACATATCCTACATCTTGGTCCGTTTTCCTGGCAGAGATTGGAGATCCATTTGATGTATTGTCGTGTACAGGGCTTTGTTCACCCTACAGCTTCATCACTCATGCTCCGGGCATGGATTATCTCCCTCTAGCTGGTTTAAAGGGCATAACTACTTACCACCCACTGGCTGTGATGTGTTAGTTTGACTAGTTTCAGGATTTCCATCCTTTTGAGGGGGCTTTGAGTCGGCTTCTCGACACTTGTTAGCAGAGGATAGATCCAGGGTCTATGCCTGTTGGGATCAGCATGAGCTAGCTGCATTTTCTGTTAGCCATCCAGGTTGTTCTGTAGAGTATTCCACATGGATGGAGATAGAGACTATATTGGCTGTGGTAGTATCCACATTGCCGGGGATTGATTCTGATAATGGGGAGCCCATAGAGGACATTGATATTCCCACAGAGGAGTTATTCACTAGGTTGCCAGCAACTCTTGCAGATTCTCCCAGTACGAGTGCTACTGTGATTCAACATTCAACACAATATTTGGAGCAGAGTCTTCATCTGATGACCTTTGAAAGAGATCAGGCTAGGACCTTGATGTTGACAGCTCTTGATGGGAGAGACACCGCTCTATTGGAGAGAGATGAGGCCAAATCAGCCAAATATGCATTGATTGTTGTGCGAGATGCTGCCCTATATGCCCAGGATGTGGCCGTTATAAATAGTACTTTAGTGAGATCCCTTACGCCTGGCATGCTTGCCGATATAAGTGCATATATTGATGAGCATCATGCCACCATGCAGTTGGCCTCGGATCTGCTAGCTCGTGTATATACCCTTGGGCAGGAGCTTGCAGCGTTACCCCCTTCTTCGGAGAGAGATGCTATGTTAGATCTGATAGTTCGTATATCCACGGGATTGTAGATAGACTTGTATTTTCCTGCACAGACTAGCTTAACCATTTTTTCATGTACAACACATATTGTATATATCAAACAACATTATATATGGCAGGAAAATATATGTTGATGCACTTCCCTTTTAGTTGTGCCTTGATACTTACTTGATATTTGCTTGTTTCTTCAGGGCTTGTGATCTTGATGTATTCTGAACTCATCCTTGATAAGTGGACATTGAGATGTCGCAGGATCTTTCATAATCATTGATCTGTATGTATCCCTACCCTCTTTGATGTCTTGCGACTGGTTTCTATATGGAAATGTGTAGAGGAGTGTGACTTTTCTTCTCTGAGATTTACCGCACCACAGATGGTCACCAATACTCCTATTTAAGAGGAGCCCACTTAGTTTCATCTCTTATGGATTGGTGTTGCTCTTTGAGGAATCAACCGCAGCTTAGATGGTCGCCAACTCTCCCATTTATGGGGAGGCCAAGTAATTACATCCCTTTGGTCTGAAGCCGATGAAATGTAATGGATTGAAGTTTTATCCTAGTACCATGTGACAAGTATTTGTGTTTTGGTAGAGGGTTAGACCAAACCATAAATGGATGCCTGTGTTCTCCTATTGAAGAGGAGATCAGGTCTGCATAGTTCGAACCAGATGTAAGAGGTTCAACGCTGAATGGTGTAAGGGTAGAAAGGTGTAGAAATGTTTTTGCTATTTTTGTTTATAGAGAAGGGTGTTGAAATGTTTTTGTTGTTTTTGTTTTATTGCAACTGGGCCATATGAAATGGTTACCTACGTACTCCAAGGTATTGGGGAGATCAGGTCGACGTAGTTCGCCCCATGTTCAGGACGATTTGCAGCCGAAAAAAGTTTGATCCCATGTTCAGGACAAACTATGGGGAAAAGTTTGATCCCATGTTCAGGACAAACTGCGAGTGTGAAAAAGTTCAATCCCATGTTCAGGACAAACTTTAGGGGAAGGGTTCAATCCTTGGTGGGATAACCAAAATTGTATGAAGTGTGAAATGAAAGATCTGATGATCTGAAAACTAGGTTGCTGGCTTGAAGAGTGTGTTTCCCTGATGGGGCAAATGGGTATGGAAAAAGGGTTGTGTGTAATGGCTTGCAATGACTAGTCCCTTCAGCAGGTGTGTCGTCATCAGTGAAAGATATCACATTGTTGTTAAAAATATGATCAACCAGATGTTGGAATTTTTCCACATCCACTGATTTCGGTAAATGGGCTTCTTCCAAGACCCTTAGCAAGATCTTCCAGTGATCTTTGGAAGAGAAAACCAAGTCCAGTATGGAAATTTGTTGTGGAGCTTCTCTCAAGCTTAAAACCACCTTGGCTTTGTTATGGCCCATGGTACGGAGGAATTCTTCAATTTTCTCCATAGGAACTTTCCCATTTGACTTGATTGTAGGCTTCATCACCCGATGGAGAAGATACAGTGGATTCTCCTTCGACACTGTAGTAGTTGTATATGAGGTAGATCCTTCAGCCTGACCATAATTCCATGGGACTTTTTTTAAGCTGACAACAGGATATTGTGGCCTAGATGGCGAGAAAATTGGCTCTGGTGCAGCCACTTTCAAAGGATTGTCAGCACCTTTGAGTTGAATTGCTTGTATTATGAGTGGTCTGGCAGCCTCATCAGCTTCAACGGATATAACTGCTATGTCCTCCTTCCATTTTATAGGACATGTGTTCCCACTCTCGAGTAACAAAGTGTCGTCATCTGCCATTCGCAGGACACCACTATCAATTAAATTCTGAATGAGGTGGCGGAGTGCCCAACATTCTTCTGTGCTGTGACCACGAGAATGGGAGTGGTATAGGCATACTCCATTAGAATTGAACCTTCTGGAACAGGGATTGATTGGAGGTAGAAGGGATGTAATTCTTCCTTCATTGATCAGCATCTGAAATATCTCCTCCATAGGTTGGCCAAGGTATGTAAATTCCCTCTTGTTGGCAAAATCCCGACGGGCTTTGCCACTTGCTCTTTTTGCAACTTTATCCTCTAGTGTTTCACTTTTTGAAGGTGATGATGGAGTATTCATGACAAAAGGAAGGAGAGTAGCATGCTCCTGACTGACTAATTGGCGTGTGACTTGGTGTTGATGGATCACCAGTTTTGCCAATTGGTCTACTTGCTTGCAAAGAGCCTTAATCTTTTGTTCCATCATGAATTGGAACTGTGCATAATCCCATTTGTCAACACCGTCTTTGCTAGTCTGGGAAGATTCTACAATGTAATTGGAACTTTGTCCACTGCTCCAATTAATCATATTAACCTATTCTTCTTTGTGTTGAGGAAGAGGGTTGTCTTGCACATGAGGTTGGTCAGGTTTAGTCACCACAATCTCCCCATTGTTGATTAAGTCCTGGATCTTATGTTTCAAGGCCCAACAATCTTGAGTTTCATGTCCTAGTGCCCCGACATTATAAGCACACTTCCGTGTAGCATTGTAAGCTTTCCTACTCGGGTTGGCTGGTGGAAGAAGATGTGTAATTTTCTTCTAAGTAGTCAGAAGATTGAGAACATTCTCGAGTGAATCCCTTGGAGTGTGAACACTTGATTGCGTCGGACTTCTCTACCTTTTGGAAATGTGTGGTTAGAAGACTGTGCTGGAAAAGGGGAGTAGTTTCTCCTCTGGATAGGCATGTCCTGACTATCTTTCTGACCTTGTAGTATCAAGGAAACATCTTCCTCTTTCTTTTTATGGACCCTCCGGGGGTTATTTCCATAAGTTCTGGACTGGATGTGCTCAGCAAAAGCTTTCAAAGCGGTTAGGTCTTGAATTTTTCCTGACTTCAATCCCATCTCAGCCATCTCTCCATGTTTAATTATTTCAGAAAATGGCTTGCCAATGCCAGCTAAGACTCTCTCATAGAAAGGAGCTTCTTTGTATGTCTATGAAGGTCATCGCCATTTCTGACTTTGTCATAGAAGGAATAACTTGAGCAGCAAGGCGCCTCCACATTTGAGCATACTCTCGAAAAGACTCATTAGATTATTTCTTGACCTTGGTATTTTGGTACCGGTCAGGAGCCATCTGAGACTGGAAGTTGTACTGAGTGAGGAAGGCGTGAGCTAACTCTTTCCAACTATGTATTTTAGAATTGTCTAATCTGGTATACCATGATCGGGCTTCTCCAGTTAGACTCTTCTAGAACAGCTGCATTCTAAGCTTCTCATTCTTGGCATAAGATTTGAGTTCTCCTATGAATACCTTCAAGTGTGTGTAAGGATCTCCTAACCCATCATACTTTTAGAAGTCAGGAGTCTTGAACATCTCTGGATAATGAACACCAGGGAATATACAAAGATCAGCATAGGAAACACTCCCGTGTGCTCCAATCCCTTTTATAGACCGAATGGTCTCTTCTATTTGAAGAACTTTTTTCCTGATATCACCAGTGTCTAGATATTCTTTGAGATGGGTGTTTTCAAGAATTTTGTTGGTCGTATCAAACTGAAGTTCCAGAATTGTTTTATATGAACCTTGTGTTCCTCCCTGTGCAGAGGATTCTGTATGTATGAGATTCGCAAACCCTGAGTAGACTGGTGTAGTTCTTTAAGTAGAACAGCCAAATCTATAATTTGTTTGCTTAATCCGTCAAACTCTTCCTGAGAGATAGGAGCAGAATTAGATTGGTCAGATGAAGACATAATTGGTTGTAAGCTCGTGGCCTTTTTGGACTTTGAACGGGTAACAGGCCCAATTGTTTCCCTACAAAAACTTATGTAGTTTAGTCTTAGGGAATATATAAAATGTTTACATGTTATCATAATGTGTCCATTTTAGGAATATTATCCTATAAAACAGGTGTCATTTGATAGCATGTCAAGCCTTAATATGCATGTACACATATTCTTAATATTTTCCATTACATAAAGATTGACATGGAATAAAATTACAAGTAATTGTCTTTCCAAGTAATTGAAAATGGAAAGCATGAAGAGACTTTCCTCCGCGTTTGGTTTATCAGAGGCTGACCTCTCTTAGGTTACTCTCGCGGATTTTTGGCATGAAGGTTCCCAGATTACCGCAATTTACTTGACGGAAAGTTAATCCCGTCTTTCAACTGGAGCAAATCGGGGTGGTGCCTTTCTTGAGCCTCGTTGGAATTAGTCTCCCTACGAGTCCAGTAATCAAACACTGATAGGATAACCTCCTAGTGGAGGAACCACACAACATATATTCATATGCAACGTGTCTCACCGTTATGGGAATGATGACATCTGCAAAGCACTAATATCACAGATAGATATATTGCAGTGCAGTAAGTAAAATGCATTCTTACACATTCATCAAAATGTAAATGCAACATCCACACACAAGCATGTAACAGCTTTGAAAAGCTTGTAATAGCGGCTTAAGTCCTCTTACTGGTGTCCCCAGCAGAATCGCCACCTGTCGACGTCGGGATTTTTATAGTCCTTCTTCTGTTCTTGTTTTTTGGTGTTCTCATGTTAGGTGAGATTTGTTTGAAAAAATAAGTTGTGAAAAGGTCCGACATTTATATGTCGACGATTTGACTGTAAGATTTGTCAGTTGGTTTTTTAAATGGTTGTACCAACACAACCGAGAAAAGGTTTGTACATTGACCCAGTGATGTGACACTGCTAAACGAGTCTGTGAAACCGAGATTCATTAGGGTCCGGGGACTTTCTTATGCGGAGGGAAGGTGTTAGGCACCCCCCGACATCCATGTTACCACGGTGACCGCCACTTTTCAATTAAATTGTTATATGAATGTGTGTGTGTGTGTGTGTGTGGGTCAATGTTTAGTTATTTGGAAGTTTTGCTATGCCTCGTTCACACCTATATACACAGGGTTTGAATTTGTATAAAAATTCAGTTTTAAACAAGATATAGCAATGAGGTTTTATAAAAGATGTTTTTCAAACCCTGTACTCAATATGAATTGAGGCCTTTGATACTTCCATTTTATTAAATGTTTAGCTTGATTGCTTTTATTTTTGAGATGTGAAGCATCTTCGAGAAAATAATGTAAAAAAATAGTGCCGAACTCCTCATGGGCATGAAAGCCATCTAAGGAAATTCAAACACCGTGAATAATTTACAAGCTGCTTATAGCTGAAAATGTCCATCATGGGATCCGAATCTAGATTCAGTAGACTGAATCTGTGATCACATGATTCCTAGGCTCACATGATGCCGCAATTTATATGATAGTATTAAGTAGTTATATATATATATATATATATATATATAGAGAGAGAGAGAGAGAGAGTCCGGATCCAGTCCGCGATCCCGGACTTTATAAAATACGGACCTTTTTTTTTATTTTGAAATAACTAAAAAATAAATAAATTTATGGAACTAAATTTTTTACATAATATAGTGTTTTGGGGTCCGTATTTTAGGACCTGTCCAGGAGTCCGGACAGGATCCTTGTTGTATATATATATATATATAGACATTTTCAACCACCACGAAGCACCTCCATGAGGGATCAGAAATGTAAATATATAAAAGCGGTAAATATATATATAGAGACATGATCAACCACCACGAAGCACCTCCATGGGGGATCAAAAATGTAAATAAAGCAATAAAGACGATCAACCGCCATGAAGTAAACTCCAGGCGGGACAGAATATAAATAAAGTAGTAAAAACGATCAACCGCCACGAAGTAAACTCCAGACGGGATGGAATGTAAATAAATCAGTAAAAGGCCACGAAGTAAACTCCAGGCTATATAAGCGATAAACGTACAGGATATATATCGATCCCGGCTCAGTTTATCATTTCAGTGATTTGTCGCTATATATATATAAGCAGTAAACGCACCGGATGTAAAATCCAGGCTCATCGAATAGAGTCCGGAAATAGTTTATATATATAAAAGTGTATATATATATATATATATATATATAAAGCAATAAACGCTCTAGACAAGGATCTAGGGTTAATGCCAATCAATAAATTAGAACAACTTCGTTAGCACCCGCTTTTTTTTGAAGGATGAGGGGTGCTTTTTCCTTGTGCCTATTTCGCTTTAGGGGGTTGGATTTCATATTCAAACGAACCTCGTAATCGTAAGAAAGTAGGTTTTTTCGCTATGGGCCTCACAAAAGAAAAATTAGGATAGGATCCTATAGGATCTCCCCCCCCCCTTCAAAATCGGACGTGAAACAAACTATGCGAGCCTCCCAACGAAGCCAACATAAATCCGATCCGAATAAAAATGTAAAATCGTGCTCTTGAATGAGTTAAACAACAATTCATATATATAAGTATATATATATATATATATATATATATATATATATATATATATATATGCAAAAAATAATAAAAGCCATGGACCAAAAGTCCGGTACTGCAGTACACTGCTGAGTGGCCGTAGATGTACTACAATTGCCGGGGGTGACTCGGGCTCTGTGGGTCCTACCGTCTTAAAGTACGTGCACGCGTGCAATGTGTGTGCGCTCAAACTTGCAAAACTTCAATCCGAGCCTCCGATTGAGGTGTATAAGACCTTTTACAGAGTGTTTTTGTTGAGAGCTACGCCATGACATGGGATTAGATGTTGTCAGAAGTCAGGAAGATGGGACCATGCCCTTGGTCTTCAAGCTTCAAATTCTATCCGGTATGCTGCCTTGCATAGTAGCCACTCAGGATTGTAACTCCTTGGTTCTTGTGGGACATTGTTGTGTAGAATGTATGTTGAACTGTTGTGTTTAGACAGCTCAATGTGGGATTGAGGTGGAAAAATGACAATTTTGCCCCTCACCGGGGTTATCTCCGGTTTGGGCTGATATAGCAGTCGTTGCTCAGGGTTACCTCTGAGATTAGGCTGATGCAAGTGTTGGATGTCCTCAGGGTTGTCTCTGAGGTGTGCCTAACCTCCTAGGGTTATCGCTGGGATTGGAGCTGAGTGCCTCGGTTTGGTTTCCGAGGTTAAAGCTGACTGCATAGGTTGAAACGAGCATCTCCGGGGTTATCTCCGGAACTGCAACTGCATTCCTCGAGGTTATCTCCGAGGTTGACGTTGTCTTTACCGGGTTTGTTTTCAGGACTGAGACTGAGTACCTCGGGGTTATCTCCGAGATAAAACGGCCTTCACCGGTGTGATTTCCAGTATTGGAACTGCATGCCTCGAAATTATCTCCGAGGTTAAAATTGACACTTTCAGTGTTATTTCTAGGAATGAGCTGAGTTGTCCTCCAGGGTTATCTCTGAAAGATGATTCTGCCCTCCTACAAAGTTAGTAGCAGGTATGCAGAAAATTTTGAGTGTTTACATCGTGTTCATAACGTTTTTCACATATCTATGCTTTGTAAATATGTGAAAGACCCAGACAACATTATTAAGTTAGAACCAGAAGAGATAACCAAAGATTTAAAATACGAGGAGGTATCTGTTAAGATCTTGGATAGGAAAGAGCATGTCCTACGCACAAAGGTTATACCACAAGTCAAGGTTTTGTGCAGGAACTATGCTATATAGAAAATGACCTGGAAGTTGGAATCAGAAATGAAAGCGAGGTACCCTCACCTTTTCCAAACACTAGGTACATACGTCAATTTTGAGGACGAAATTTCATAAGAAGGGGAGGTTGTAAGACCCCAACCTTTTATAGATAAAATTGAATTTCCTCTAATTATTATTTTGAATAATAAGGTGTTAATTTGATATAATGCTTTGGTTATGGGTAAAATGTGTAAATATTGCAAAATAAGCAAGTGGTTATAAAATATTCTTATTGTTAGGGAATATTCGTACGACGGCACATACATTTGTGGGCCCCATAATGAAAAATGGTCGAATGAAGAAAACAACAAGTTTGAGTTTTATAAATAATGGCATAATTGTTACCACTAACACTGTTGGAATACCTGGTAGTTAAAATACAGTAATATGTGTGGTTGCACAGTAGCACACGGTATTGAACAGTATTTTTGAATGATTGATTCTTACGTAAGAAGGCACTACTTAATAATTATTACAATAATTACTGTTTAATATTTTATTTTATTGATTCAATAATTGATGCGTTGATATTTTATGTTATTTTTGTTTCAATAATGGTCACTGCATCGTATTTCCCATTATCAGATCAATAATTCATATTATTTGAATAATATTATTAGATAACATTATTGGCAATGTCTAAGGAAGTTCTGTCTAGGAAAGGGGGTTGGTCACCTAATTGCGCGTCAGTAAAGAGAAATGCTTATCAGAAAGCCCCCTCTTTCTTGGGAATGACCTGGTTGTCATAATTGTGATCCTGTAATATTATTTGTGAATAATTAATTATTGATTTATATGATAAGAAAATATTTATTTTATGTGGATATAAATGATGGATAGGGAAATATTTATTTTGTGTGGATATAAATGAAGGAATGAATGCTGAGGTGTTTTATCAGTATTTTGTCAGAATGGAGGTATTAAAAATCATCCGTATGTGGATTTCGGACATTTTCTGTTTGGAATTTAGAAAAACTTTCTTCTACAAAGTTGTAGAGAATTTAATTTTCTATGGAATGGACATAAAATTCGTATTTTTCGGATAAAAGGGCTATTTATTATGAATTATTGAAGTTTTAGAATTAAATGTTTTTATTAAAAATATGGTGGGCCCCACTTTTGGTTATGGAAAATCTAAATTTTGGTGGGCCCAACTGGTGGTGGCTGAATTTTGGTCCAAGAGGTGTGCGTAGAAAATTTTTGAAAAAAATATTATTTTATTAATTAAGTCTACTTTGGCGTTCTAGCATTTTTCTATAAATAAGGTGTTTAGTTAGAATTGAAAATTACACCAGAATCATAAGTTTTCTCTCTATATTATCGAGCATATTTTTGTGAGTATTTAGATACTTTGAGAGTTGTTTTTCAGTGCAAGTTTTCTTCAGCATTACATCCGATATTCCAGTCAGAAGTACTATTCTTTTAAGGTAAGGGATGTTATTTTCTTTGTAAATGATGTTATTCTCTCAATATCATTATACCGAAATATTGGTATGAATTTTATTATGAAATTTTTATCTTTTTTATGTTAAGGTTACTATTCACGTATACGACGCTATTCACGAATACGGTACTATTCACGAGTACTGTTCACAAAGTATGATTTTTCTTGTGGAATTTCTACCGTTTCGTGTTGGGGTTACTATTCACGTATACGACACTATTCACGTATACGGCACTATTCACGAATACGACACTATTCACAGAAAAATTAAATTTTCTTTTCTTTGTCCAAGATGTCTATTATGGTTACTATCTTTGATTGTATCCATGTTTTGATTTTCATTCTTGAATTTTACTCCACTATGATTTATTATGGAGTATTTTTGAACTTGAATTATCTAAAATATGAATCCCTAATCTTTGTCATTTTATCTCACTAGATTCATTTCTTTAAAATATTTTTCATCATCCTCAGTCTTTAATAGTGATACTTGATGAATATCTTTGGCTTGTAGTGCAAAGATGAATGATTACCTGATGAATATCTTTGGCCCGTAGTGCAAAGATGGACAGGTGTTAAGATGAACATGACCAACTGGTGATACAAATTAATATCTTTGACCCGTAGTGCAAAGATGAATATTTGATTCAAGATGTATATTAATTGATGATACATGGATAAAATATTGATGATGGACTTTTAAATCATGGAAGATAGTATATTTTATTTTCTACTAAACTCTTCTAATGAATTGTTATTTCCGCTGCGAATATTGATCTAAAACTTGTTGTCTATTATATTTTATCTGATTTGTTGAAGGCTAACGATAATTTGTTGTTCATTATCTTAGTCATAATATTCTTTACTGGGCTTGTTGAGCTCACCCTTTTCCTTTTTGTTCTATTTTTCTTCTCAGGAGAAGAGAATATAGCGGGAACTGGTCGGGGTATCGAATGATGGTTCTAGACAGTTGTTTTAGCAGTCCTCACTATTTTTGTAAAATAGTGTATCAATAATTGTAATGAGGACTTATTTGAGTGTGGATATTGCCTAGAAGATGATATTTGTATTTAAACTCAAAGTATATATGTTGTCGTATTTTGCATGACAATTATAATAATAAAGTTGTAGTTGTTTTTGCTACCATGTTTTTGGCGACCCAAGATGGGTGATGTATACCTATTTTGGGGGCGTCACAGTGGGAATGAGTGTTGGCTCTTCATGGGTTGGCAACATCTTTTGACTAAGATGTCAGGTAAAAGGGTCCTGAGCATCTTGAAGGTTGATGGAGCCATATCGGTCTTCATCATCCTCATCTTTACTGGCAGTTGTATTCCTGAAAGAAGAAGAAGAACATTCTGAGGCTTCTAATTCTTCATGTAACTTGGAAACTCTATCCTGAATAGCCTGGGCAATTAGTTTCAAATCTTTACTGGAACAGTTTTTGATATTAGAAATATCAATAGAACCTGTCGAACCTGTTGGACTATTTTTTGATTCTTTTGTTTTATTGGAAGATCTTTTGGCAAGGATCGATTTAACTTGAACAATAGGAAGTGGATTAGAAGGAAATTCCTTTTGAACTTGAACCACAATCCTATTGACATCAAACTTATCCCACCATTTGACAAAGAAAAGGCGGGTAACCATGGTGACTGGTGAAACATTGGTGGTAGAAACAACCTGACCAGAAGCAGGAGATTGAAAATCTATCTCTATGACTGGAGTAAGAAGATTGTACAACCATTTTAAAATCCAAGGAATTTTGTATTTACTAACAAATTGACGTAGTACTAGGATACCTTCATACTTTTGCTGATACTTACTATGGTTACAAAAATGACTGGCTTGAGCTTTTAATGGATCGGGAAGTAGGTTGAAAGAAGAACCAAATCTCAACCACCATAAAAGAAACCAAAAAGGAAAAAGGCTTTTAAATTTGTGATCAAATTGAATGAACCAAGAATGACTATGAGACTGGTTTTGATAAAGGAAAATCTTATTCCAGACTTCTATATAATCAAAATAATAGAATGAGATATTTTGATTATAGTGCTGACAAAGATCAGAGGGGTGATTTCCCCAGTCAGTTATTGGAATGATTTGTTTAATGTATAATGAATGATAAAGGACTTTAGATTCATCATCCCTATCAAAAATTGGCTTGATGAAAATTGACTCGGTTTGAAAGAGGATATCCTTATAATATGTAAGGGATTTATAAGGAGCAAAGGGAATAAAATGCCATCCAGTAGGAAAATACTGGGAAGCAAACTTAATAGGATCATTCCTCGGTTTCATATGAGGCAATATGGAACAGGTTATTTTTCCAATTGAGTTTGAATTGAGAAGAAGTATGAAGAAGAATTGAAGGTGTGACTCTTAGGTCCCAAAATGGGTCAACTGGTTTGGGGTTACTAGCTAGAACTTAGCTATAAGGCTTGGGAATAGTTCCGAGGACTTGATATCTATTAACTGGATTAGCAGAAGGGACTGGATTAATTAAGTGAGGAACCAAGGTTCCTTTGGGCTGATTATTTGTGCCAGAATGGCGGCCTGAGCTGCGAGAAGATGAACCTCCTCGGACACTCATTTTGAATGTAGGTTACCTGTATTAATGAATTCTTGAGTAAGAAAATCAAGAATTGAATTATTACTACCTTTGATATATTCAATTTTGAAATCAAAAATGCTTAATAGGGCTTTCCATCTAGCAAAAGATTGTTTAGAAGTGACATTTTCAACATCTTTCTCTAAAATATATTTTACAGATTTGCAATCATTTCTGACTAAAAACTTTTGGTTTAGCAAGTCACTTTGAAATATATTAATACAAAATACTAAAGAAAGAATTTCCTTTTTAATAGTATTGTAATTTAATTGTGTAGGATTCCATGCACCGGAATGAAACTTGACAATTTGCTCTGGAGAAGTAGGAGTTAATTTCTGTTTGAGAATACCTCCGAATCCAACTTCTGAGGCATGAGTTTCTACAATTTTGAAAGCTGAATCATTGGAAATGTCAAGGCAAAACAAGCCTTAACATATTTTTTAACTTGTTGGACTACCGAAGTATGAATGTCGATCGAAGGGGGATGTCTTGCAAATATTTGAAAGAGAGGTTGCATATTTTTCCTCGAGATTTTCATAAAGCCGCCAATATAATTGAGGGAGCCTAAAAATCTCTGAAGTTGGGTTTTATTGGTAATCTTATCAGGAAATTTATCAGCAAATTGAATAGCTCTATCAATAGGCTGAATAAGTCCTTGATAAATATTGAGACCAAGAAACTGAACTTTAGTCTGAAATAGACTGCATTTAGATGGGGACAAAACAAGTCCATTGATTTTAATTGTTTTGAAGAATGAATTAAAATGTTTAATATGTTCTTCAATGGAAATGGAGAAAATGAGGATATCATCAATATAAACAATGATAAGATAACTGAAGGGATTTAGAATGTCATTGAGAATATTTTGAAATTCACTAGGGGCATTTTTCAAACCAAATGGCTGAACATTCCATTCATAATGGCCAAATGGTGGTGGTGAAAGCAGTTTTATACCTATCTCAGGGTGAATGGCAACCTGCCAGAATCCCGATTTAAGGTCAAATTTACTGAAAATTGTGGCATTACTTAACCTATTAAGGAGATCTTCTATATTAGGTAAAGGATACCTAATCTATTCTAACACTTTGTTTAATGGTTTGTAATTAATGACTAGACGAGGGAGTCCTCTCTCCTTTTATGCTTCATTATTGACATAAAAGGCAGGACAGGACCAAGGGAATTTACTAAGTCTAATTAATCCTTTATTAAGGAGATTATTAATTTCTTTCTTGCATAAATCCATTTGTTCATGATTCATTTGTATTGAAAGATTTAAAACTTCAGCTAAAGAAGTTACCCTCCCTGAGTTAAATCAAGAAGTTAATAAGCTTAAAGGAGAGATTTCTAACCTAAAATTAGATATTTCCAATTTAAGAAAAGAAATTGAATTCAAGAATTCAGACATTCAAGTACACGATTCCTCTTCTAGTACATGATTCTTATATCAGAGCCTTCCGAGTACCCTACGTAGTCGGATTTTGAAATCCCTATTCATAATCACTTAAGAGCCATTAAAAAAGAATTTATTTTAGATTGGGATAATCTTGTAGAAGATTTTAATTCCAAGACAAATAAGGAGAAAAGACACTTATTTCGTTCCAATCACCCAACTGAAAAAGAACGAGATAAAGTTGTTAATAGATGGAAAAGATTCATCAAAAATGAAAAGATAAACATTACTTTTTACGATTGGTATGAAAAATATCATGGTAAATGTAATGTTATAACAAAATCACAGTGGATCAAGGGAGACAAGTCGAAGGTTTCATCTAGTCATCCTCCACTTGGAACTGTTCTTCTTTCAGTTAAAAACACATATGTTATTGCTAGTCCCTTCAAGATTTCGGATGGTAACAGAGATGAAAATAAAATCATGGAACAAAATAATTTCACAAACCAAATTCTAGCAACCATATGTAAACAGCTTGATAAGATTGAAGAAAAATTTGAAAAAATAATTATTAAAAAACCCGACTCAAAAATTGAACAACCCTTGTTAAAATTACCAGAAAATAGAGCTAAATTAGATTTACCTAATAATGACGGTGAACTTATCCAAGTTATTGATAATTGTATTAAAAAATTAAAAACTAAAACTGGAACTAGGGGTACTATTGCTATCATTGATCAAGTTGAAACTGATAAATAGAGTTGTAGCCAATCAGACTAGTCTGATACTGTTTCAATTTCAGATTTAATTGATTAGTTAAATAAATTAACTTTTAAAAACACGAGTATAACAAAGAATTGGTATTCTAGACCTATTCCTTTGGACCTACAATTCAAATAGAGAAACCTAGATAAATAATTTTTTTCGTCTTCTAATAAAATTTATGAATGGAATATTGATGGTTTTAGTGAACAAGAAATTTTAAACAAGTTAAATCATATGTCCATGGTAGCTAATATCTATATTACTAAATTCAACAATCTGACTCAGCCAGATATTGTTGAGTTACTAGCTAGTGGATTTACTAGTATTCTTAGATCTTGGTGGGAAAAACACCTCACTGAAGATACTAGGTTATCAATAATCCATGATGTCCAAATGGATGATGACGGCAACCCCATCTTTGATGAAGATGTTGGTGTTGGTCCGCCAGATGGAGTTAATACATTAATTTTTACCATAATCAAACATTTTGTGGGAACTCCTAATAATATCACTGAAAGAACTCACGACCAGTTAAGTAATCTCACTTGTCCCACTCTAAGTGATTTTAGATGGTACAAAGATGTGTTTACTTCTCAAGTTATGATGCGTAATGATAGTAATAAACTATTTTGGAAAGAAAAATTTGTTAATGGTTTACCTTCATTATTTGCTCATAAGGTTCATGAAGAATTAAGTAAAAACTTGGGTTATATTGATTATGACAATTTAACCTATGGAGATATTATCAGTTATATTTAAAAAATTGGATTAAAAATGTGCATAGATTTTAAACTCGCTAAACAAGCTAGTAAAGATAAAAATTAAGCTAAAAATAAGTTAGGAACTTTTTGTGAACAATATGGTTTACCCCCTGTCGCTCCCTCTAGAAGAAAGCACAAAAATAAACATATTGATTCTCGCAAAAGTCACAAACATCATAAAAGAAGACGTAATCAAAACAATAATTAAGATAATTATTATAATAAACCTAAAACTTTAGGTAAAAAAATCCAATAAAAAAATCTAAACAATATGATAAGAGCAAAATTGTTTGCCACAATTGTGGGCAGAAAGAGCACTATAAAAATGAGTGCAAAATAAAACAAAAATTATCTCAGTTAAATGTTTCTAGTGAAGATATTGAGCAACTGTTAGAATTAATGAAGATTGAGAACAGCATCAGTAATGATAAGGGTTCTGATATTCCTTATTCCTCTAATAGTAGTTTCAGTAACAATGAAACAGATAGTGACAATGAAGAAGTTACTATTATTATAGATAATTACAATAAAAATAGTTGTAATAAAAGCTTAAGTGTAATTACCAAAGAAGATGAAGAAAGCTCTTTGTTAATTAATTTAGTTAGTAAAATTTCAGACCCTGAGTTTAAAATCATGTACACAAGGAAATTAAAAGATTTATTAACTAAAGATAATAAGGTTAAAAACAAGATCATTAAAACTAAAGAAAAACCTATATTTAGCCTTAATAAAACTCTTGAAAGATTTAAAACTCCAGCTAAAGAAGTTACCCTCCCCGAATTAAATCAAGAATTTAATAAGCTTAAAGGAGAAATTTCTAACCTAAAATTAGATATTTCCAATTTAAGAAAAGAAATTGAAGTAAAGAAATCAGACCTTCAAGTACATGATTCCTCTTCTAGTGATGAAAATTATGATAAACCAAAATCATCAAATACTAAAGAAGGGCCAAATTTTCTTATTCAAGGACTTTCTCTCAAAAGAGTTAGAGATATCACGATTCAAAAGTGGTATATCTCTATTAATTTGGTAATTGATAAAACTTTCTTAATACACCTTCCTGCCTTAGTCGATACTGGTGCAAATTTGAATTGTATTCAGGAAGGTTTAATCCCTACTAAGTATTATAAGAAAACTAGTGAAAAATTAAATTCCGCTAATGGTACTCAAATGGAAATAAAATATAAACTACCTAAAGTTCATATTTGTCAAGATGACATGTGTTTTAAAACATCATTTGTTTTAATCCGCAATCTTACAGATAAGATCATCTTAGGATTACCGTTTATATATTTATTATTTCATTTCACTACCAGTAATGAAGGATTATGCTGTAAACACTTAGGTAAAAAAATAACATTCAAATTTCTTATTAAACCCAAAGAAATAGATTTAAGATTTATCCAAGATGAATCTATTTCTAATTCTTTGAATTTGTTAAACTGCAAATCCACCCATTTAAATTACTTAAAAGAAGAAATTAAATATAAGCATGTTAAAGAACAACTTAAAAATAAAAAAGGTTCAAGAAAAAATTGTCGAATTAAAAACTTATTTAAAGGAAAACCTTAGTTCAGATTCTCCTAATGCTTTTTGGCATCGGAAGAAACATGTTGTAAGGCTTCCTTACGCTATGAAATTCAAAGATTATTTGATTCATACTAAGGCTAGGTCGATACAAATGAATCATGAACAAATGGAGTTATGCAAGAAAGAAATTAATGATCTCCTTAATAAAGGATCAATTAGACATAGTAAATTCCCTTGGTCTTGTCCTGCCTTTTATGTCAATAATGAAGCAGAAAAGGAGAGAGGAGTCCCTCGTCTAGTAATTAATTACAAACCATTAAATAAAGTGTTAGAATGGATTTGGTATCCTTTACCCAACAAGGAAGATATCCTTAATAGGTTAAGTAATGCCACCATTTTCAGTAAATTTGACCTTAAATCGGGATTCTGGAAGGTCGCCATTCACCCTGGGGATAGGTACAAAACTTCTTTCACCACCCCATTTGGCCATTATGAATGCAATGTTCAGCCATTTGGTTTGAAAAATGCCCCTAGTGAATTTCAAAATATTCTCAATGACATTCTAAATCCCTTCAGTCATTTTATCATCGTTTATATTGATGATATCCTCATTTTCTCCAATTCCATTGAAGAACATATTAAACATTTTAATTCATTCTTCAAAATAGTTAAGATCAATGGACTTGTTTTGTCCCTATCTAAATGCAATCTATTTCAAACTAAAGTTCAGTTTCTTGGTCTCAATATTTATCAAGGACTTATTCAGCCTATTGATAGAGCTATTCAATTTGCTGACAACTTTCCTGATAAGATTACCAATAAAACCCAACTTCAGAGATTTTTAGGCTCCCTCAATTATATTGGCAGTTTCTATGAAAATCTCAGAAAAATATGCAAACCTCTCTTTCAGCGTTTGCAAGACAATCCTTCCCCTTTGACTGACATTCACACTTCGGTCGTCTAACAAGTTAAAAAATATGTTAAGACTTTTCCTTGCCTTGGCATTTCCAATGATTCAGCTTTCAAAATTGTTGAAACTGATGCCTAAGAAGTTGGATTCGAAAGTATTCTCAAACAAAAATTAACTCCTACTTCTTCAGAGCAAATTATCAGATTTCATTCCGGTGCATGGAATCCTACACAATTAAATTACTGTACAATTAAAAAAGAAATTATTTCTTTAGTATTATCTATTAATAAATTTTAAAGTGACTTGCTAAACCAAATGTTTTTAATCATAATTGATTGCAAATCTGCAAAATATATTTTAGAGAAAGATGTTGAAAATGTCGTCTCTAAACAATCTTTTTCTAGATGGAAAGCTCTATTAAGCATTTTTGATTTCTAAATTGAATGTATAAAAGGTAGTAACAATTCAATTCTTAATTTTCTTACTCGGGAATTCATTAATACAGGTACCCTACATTTAAAATGAGTGTCTGAGGAGGTTCGTCTTCTCGTGGCTCGGGCCTCCCTTCTGGCCCAAATAATAAGCCCAAAGGAACCTTAGTTCCTTACCTAGTTAATCCAATCCCTTCTGCTAATCCAGTTAATAGATATCAGGTCCTCAGAACTGTTCCCAAGCCTTATAGCTCAGTTCTAGCCAGTAACCCCAAACCAGTTGACCCATTTTGGGACCCAAGAGTCACACCTTCAATTCCTGTTCATCCTTCTTCTTAATTTAAACTCAATTGGAAAACTAACCTGTTTCATATTAAGCCTCATATGAAACCGAGGAATGATCCTATTAAGCTTGCTTCCCAGTATTTTCCTACTGGATGGCATTTTATTCCCCTTACTCTTTATAAATCCCTTGCATATTATAAAGATATCCTCATTCAAACTGAGTCAATTTTCATCAAGCCCATTTTTGCTTGGGATGATGAATCTAAAGTCCTTTATCATTCATTATACATTAAACAAATCATTCCAATAACTGACTGGGGAAATCACCCCTTTGATATTCGTCAGCTCTCTAATCAAAATAACTTATTCTGTTATTTGGATTACATAGAATACTGGAATAAGATTTTCCTTTACCAAAACCAGTCTCATAGTCATTCTTGGTTTATTCAATTTGATTAAAATTTAAAAGCCTTTTTCCTCTTTGGTTTCTTTTATGGTGGTCGAGATTTTGTTCTTCTTTCGACCTACTTCTTGATCCATTAAAAGCTCAAGCCAGCCATTTTTGTAACCATAGTAAGTATCAGCAAAAGTATAAAGGTATCCCAGTACTGCTTCAATTTGTTAGTAAATGTAAAATTCCTTGGATTTTAAAATGGCAGTACAATCTTCTTACTCCAGTTATAGAGACAAATTTTCAATCTCCTACTTCTGGTCAGGTTGTCTCGACCACCAATGTTTCACCAGCCACCATGGTTACCCGCCTTTTCTTTGTCAATTGGTGGGATAAGTTAGATGTTAATAGGATTGTGGGTTAATTTCGGAAGGAATTTCCTTCTACTCTACTTCCTATTGTTCAAGTTAAATTGATCCCTGCCAAAGGATCTTCCAATAAAAAAAACGAGTCAAAAAATAGTCCAACAAGTTCGATAGGTTCTATTGATATTTCCAATATCAAAAACTATTCAAGTAAAGATTTGAAACTCATTGCCCAGGCTATTTAGGATAGAGTTTCCAAGTAGCATAAGGCATTAGAAGCCTTAGAATGTTCTTCTTCTTCTTCCAGGAATACAACTGCCAGTAAAGATTAGGATGATGAAGACCCATATGGCTCCATCAACCTTCAAGATGCTCAGGACCCTTTTTCTTGACATCTTAGTCAAAAGATGCTGCCAACCCGTGAAGAGCCAGCACTCATTCCCACTCAGTCACAGGCTCCTGCTTTTTCGCCGAAAGCAGCCACTAAGTCAAAAGATTCAGCCATTTCGTCAAAAGTAGCCGAAAGTTTAGTTGTATAGTAAAAAGTTAATACTAGTCACAACTGTTCACCCTGATGATAGGTACAAAACTGCTTTCACCACCCCATTTGGCCATTATGAATGGAATGTTCAGCCATTTGGTTTGAAAAATGCCCCTAGTGAATTTCAAAATATTCTCAATGACATTCTAAATCCCTTCAGTCATTTTATCATCGTTTATATTGATGATATCCTCATTTTCTCCAATCCCATTAAAGAACATATTAAACATTTGAATTCATTCTTCAAAACAATTAAAATCAATGGACTTGTTTTATCCCCATCTAAATGTAGTTTATTTCAGACTAAAGTTCGATTTCTTAGTCTCAATATACATATATATATATATATATATAATTGTTTATCAGCCTGCGTGTGACGCCCCCAAAATAGGTCTACACAACCCATTCCGTGTCGCCAAATACATGTTACAAAAACCAAATACAAACTTCATTAATACAATTCTCGTGCAAAATACGACAACACATATGATGTGAGTTTTAGTACAAATATTGTCTTATAGACAATATCCAAACTCAAATAAAGTCCTCATTACAATTATTGATACAATATTTTTCAAAATAGTGAGCACTGCTATAATAATTGTCTTGAACCATCACTCCACACCCCGACTAATACTAGCTATATTCTCACCTCCTGAGAAGAAAACTAGAACAAAAAAGAAAAGGATGAGCTCAACTAGCACAGTAAAGAATATTATGACTAAGATAATGCAAAATAAATTATCCTTAGTCCCCAATAGGAAAAAATCTGATAGAATACAATAGACAACAAGTTTTAGATCAACAATTGCAGCAGAAATAACAATCCATTAGAAGAGTTAAGTAGAGCATGATATCTACTATCTTCTATGATTTAAAAGTCCATCATCAATATTTTATCCATGTAACATCATTCAATAAATATTTCAAATCAACAAATTATCCATGCACTGTGGGCCAAGGATATTCGTTAGTATCACCAGTGGTCATGATCATGCCAAACACATGTCCAATTATGCACTACGGGTCAAAGAAGACTTTCACCAAAAACCTTATCTGTAACATTAAAGGTTATGATTATACCAATACACAATTCCTGGTCATAATCATACTAATCAATATTCCATCTTTGCACTACGGGCTAAAGATAACTTCTAGTACAATATAAGTATAAGGATGATGACAATAATATAAAGATTCAATCAAGTGAGATAAAGGATAAATATTAGAGAATTATAATTTAATTTATCCAGAGTTCAAAAATAAAATATCCAAATTATCAACATGATAATTATTTGTTGAGTAAAATTCAAGAATAATATTCATGTATCAAAAATAATTCGGACAGAAAAGAATTAATTTTTGTCCTGAATAGTACCCCATGAATAGTACTTTATGAATAGTACCCCATGAATAGTACTTCATGAATAGTAACCCGACGTGAAAATATGGAAATTTATCAAGAAAGTTCAGACCAATATTCCCGTGAAATGATATTAGATCAAGCGCAAAACTTAAGGAATTTCTAACCATTTCGAGAATTATAGAAGCAATACTTACCATAGTAAGTTTAAATTTAGGAATACGAAATAAAATAATATCCCTTTCATAATATGGAGTATGAAAGAAAATAATATTTCTTACGAGTATTGAAAAAAAATAATATCCTTTACCTTAGTAGAAACTGGATTTGACTGGAATATCAGATATTATTCTGAGAAAATCTCGCACAAAAAGCTACACTCAAAGTATCCTTATACTCAAGAAAAATACTCACAATACAATAGAATAAGAATTTCTGATATTGAAGGTGTCTTTTAGGAAGGAGGGATTACCCCTTATTTATAGTGTAATCCTCGGAGGAAAAACCAACAGGCTGCCTAACTTTGCCCGCTTTTTTTCTCTGCCTAATCTTTTCCATTCAAAGCCTAACTTTCATTCATTTTCCATATGGGTGGGGGGCCACCCTTTGAAAGCAAACTTTGTAGGAAAATTCTCCACCAACCAAATGGTTCCATGGAAGAAAATAAATCACCAGCACACCCAATTTGAAAATAATAATTCAAAGCAACTTGTTTTCCATTCTTTTCTCACATGTTTAAATATATGTAATAATAATAATATTATTATTATTTAAACAATTATAATATATTATAACAATATATGTGAATAAATATTTTATTAGAGAAAATAATTGTAATTCCACAAAAATATATGCCAAACTTTCAACAAATATCTCATGCTGAAATCCTTCATTTATATAAAAAAAATTGAACCAATATCCACCACATAATAATTAATATTATAAGCTCACAATATCAACAATCAGATCATTCCCAAGAAAGAGGGGGCTTTCCGATAAGGACTTCTCCTTATTGGCGCGCAATTAGGTGACCAAACCCCTTCCTTCGACAGAATTTTCTAGACATTGCCAATAATTCTAACTAATAATATGAATAATTGTATCACGTCAATTATTGATTTAATAATATAAAATATTGTGCAGATGAAACTGTGACAATAATTGAATCAATAATATAAGAAACTGTGCAATAATTACTGTGGCAATTATTGAATGAAAGTGAGTGACTTCTTACGTAAGAATCAATAATCAAAAATACTGTGCAATACCGTGTGCTACTGTGTAACCACGCATATTACTGTACTTTTTATCACCGATTATTTCAATAGTTTACGGTTAAAGTTTTGCTGTTATTTTATAAAAATGCTATTTATGTTGCTTTCTATATCCAACAGTTATTATGTTATGTGGTCCACCAATGATTACGCCGTTATACGGATATTCCCCGACAAAAAAATATTCCACGACCAAACGAATATTTTATAACCACTTGCTAACTTTGTAAAAATTTCACATTTCACCCCATAACTAAAGCATTTTATCAAATTAACACCTTATTATTCAAAATAATAATTAGAGAAATAAAATCTTTATTCAAAAAAAGTTGGGGTCTTACACTGCGGGTTAGATTTGCCTAAATCTGGCTATTTCTCACTTTAACTAGTTCATGGTGACTAAACTAGAACCGTTGAAGCTGGAATGCTTAGATTTACTCAAATCTAATTTGTTTTCTAGCTTTTGCTGCGGGCTAGATTTGTCTCAATCTGGCTATTTCTCACTTTAATCGGTTCATAGTGACTAAACTGGAATCATTGAAGCTAAAATAGTTTAGATTTATTCAAATCTAGTTCTTGTTTTAGCTTTTGTACATATTGTTTTATCATGTGAGCCTAGGAATCATGTGATCACAGATTCTGTTCCTGAATCTAGATTTGGTTCCCGTGATGGACATTTTCAGTAGTAGCCAGCTTTTAAATTATTCACGGTGTCTGATTTTCCTTAGATGGCTCTCATGCCCACAAGGAATTCGACACTGCTATGTATCTTATTTTCTCGAAGATGCTTCGCATCTCAAAAAATAAAAACAATCAAGCTGAACAAATAATAAAATGGAAGTATCAAAGGCCTCAATTACTATCGAGCTTAAGGGTTTGAAAAACCTATTTACAAAACATCACTGTCATATCTCGTTAAAATTGAACTTTTATACAAAAGTCAAACCCTTTGTATATAGGTGCAAACGAGGCATAACACTACTTCCAAACAAATTGCACATAGACCTAATACACACACACATTCAGATAAAAGTTTAAATTAGAAAGTGGCAGTAATTGTGTTATCACAGAAGTCGGGGGGTGCCTGACACCTTCCCTCCACTTAATCAAGCCCTTGGAACTTAACGAATTTTGGTTTTGCAGACCAGTTAAATAATGTCACATCACTAGGTCTTTGTGCAAACCTTTCCCCGGTTGAGTTGGTGCAACCATTTAAAAATAATCAACTGGCGACTCTTACAGTAAAATCTTTAACATATCCATGTCGGACCTTTTCAAACGTGTTTTTTCAAACAAATCTCACCTAACATGAGAACATTAAAAGACAAGAATAGAAATGGACAAATAAAAATCCCGACGTCGACATAAGTTTTACTCAGATTATCACACTTTTATTCAATTCAATCAACTATCTCAGTTCATTAATCAAGAACACATCAGCAGAATTAGCCATCTCTCAATGCACTAACACCATATTAACTTAAATCCACAGTTGATAGAATTAAGCCAAACACCCTAATTAACTAATTCACTATATTTCTATGTGAATTAAAATCAAATAGGGTTTAAATTCCAAGTTCTTACACGATTACATTTGATGTTAGGTATATCTCTATCCTAAACGTACATCAAGAATTCCATCAAAACATAGAAATTATGAACACATGCTATTATGACTAAGTCTAGATTCATATATCATCTCTCGAGTCCATACAAATCCATATAGAATTGGTGATCAAGCAATTCATAAATTAAGCATAAATCATAACAGATAAACTGAAAAGATAGATTTATTAAACTGAATTCAAAGTATGATAATCATCATTCCACATTAAAGATTCATTGCAAGCTTAATAAGAAATTTAGTTCATCATAAATGAATTAAAAACTGAATAGATAAAAGAATTCATCATCCCAATTTATAGAAACTGAATTAAAAGAAATAGAATAATTCAAAACCACCTTTATCCTCACTCAATTCTGCAATTCTCGTGATCTTGATCTTCTGCTCCACTCTTCCAATGATTTTTAGTAATTTAGGGTTCCAAAGATTGTGATTGATTGTGTCTGATTGAATTATATATTCCTTTAGCATAAGTCATGAAATAACTGATAAAGACCTCCATAATCAATTCCCAATCAAAGCCAAAGTCCCTCAGTTCACGCATCTACAGTGTTCAAAGTGTATACAAACTCTTTTTCTTTCCGCGCACCCCCGCTCTGGCAGGGGTTTTTGCCTTGAGGATGCCTGCCTTGGCGGGGTATTATCTGTACTTTGCTGTTTTCTTGCTTTCAATGTTGTTTTCTCGCCACAATGCCACCATTGTACCATAACTAACACGTAATGCAACCTACAAACAAAACAAACACAAAATACATAAAACTGTATAGAAATAAATGGATTAAACACTTTTTTTAAGTCCAAATAAGAACCCAATTCATAGGTATAAAACTCACTCATCAAACTCCCCCAAACTTAAACCGTTCTAGTCCTCGAGCACAACAGTATGCAATGCAATGCAACTAACCTACATGTCTATTCACATGGCCTTGGAGAAATCAAAATAGACATGATAGTACATCATACCAAGACAGATTAATAACTTCTCAAACAATCATCAATTCTTAACCTGTTATCATTGATATAGTGTGTGTGTTCTCAACAACCAAGCTAACTGATATAAAGTCAAATAAATCACATAGTATGCCTCTTTAAAGGAATCATACAACTAAAAGTCACAAAATCCAAAAATAAGCAAGATACAACTAAAATCAAATAGTTACCAAATTCAAGGGTCAAAACGGGATATTTATGCTTTATTTTTCACATACGGGGGCTTTTCTCTCTTTTTCCCATTCTTCATTATTCATTTTTTTTCTTATAGCTGTGCAATGTCTTGTCCTCTAAGGCTTTTCAATGCTACCCCTTAGTGAGCTTTCAACCAACGACTCCCAAACCGCAAGGTTTTAGGGCGCTAGGTGTAGAGACATCCCCTCAGACATACTTACTCAAGTAACAAAGGCCACAAAACTAGACTAGCCATGGTATTTATTCATACTTTTTCTTTCTTTTCCTTTTTATTTTTTTTTATTTTTATAGCTTATATATCCCAAATTTTCCCCCAAACTTAGGTTCTTGCTAATCTTAGCCATCTCTACCTATTTATGACTTTCTTTCATTCAAACTAGCATTTTCCTTAAGAGTTCCATTATGTATCTATTCAAACTCAATCAGTCAACAAAGTTATTTTTTAACGTGTTATCCTGATTATATTAGTTTCAAATAGATAAAGATCTAATTTATGATAAGAAATCACATCAAAGTCTTAAAAATCAATATTATACTTGTCTATGCAATTCCAATCTCATCATTGGCCAAAACAGATTTTTTTTATAACTCATAAGAACAGGAATAAAAAACTATTTATAATACTAAACTACTTAACTATATAAAACATAACTAAATTATTAACAATGAAACTACATGAATGAAAATTAACTGACATGAGCTAACTAAATGCAAAACTAACACATGACATAAAAACACATGACATAAAAACTAAACTTAACTAATACTCCCCCAAACTTAACACTTACAATGTCCTCATTGTAAAAATATTGTATTAAAGTAAAAGAGGACTTCCATGTAATATGCTAAGCCTAAGGTGGTGGTGGTGATGCCTGTGGGATAAGAATTGAAAACTCCTCCACATCAAAATCCGATGGAGGGTACTGTGGCATTGGCTCAAGAACTAGAAACTGGAACTGCTCCGCAACGGCTGGATTCAATCTTTGCAATGCCGCATTCAATGAGGCAAACAAACTATTCATTGTGTTGAACATGTGATCATGCCTTGTCGTAAGTCTCTTCATTTTTCTATATGCTACTTTATCTCTCTCATCAAGATGCCTCTGAAGACTGTGAAATTGGGTACTGAACATGTATTTGGTATATTGACTACCTCCCACAGCTTCCTCCTCCATAGTCACCTCATCAGCCCTAAACTCGTCATCCTCCGAGGTGTCCTATGCCTCCTCTTCATCAGGAGAGTTAGGAAATACAAAACTGACCCCTCGAGGATGCGACTCCCCTCCTACCCAGACCGAGTATCGAGCAATCATTTTTGGATCTAGAAGCTGGAGTGGCTGCTGCATGAGCTCATCACCTGACTATCAAACGTCGAATTGCCTGCATAACCCATAAATAAGAGATGGGTGTGGCAGTCCTCCTAAAAATGGCCTGCGCAAGCAATACCGGATGGAGAAGTTAATGATAGAACCGATGTCAATGTCAAAGTCCTTCACTATCACATAGAGGAGTAGCACATTTTCTTTTGTAACTTCACTAGTATGCGTTGAAGGAAGTAGCTTTGCACACAAGAATGCATACCAGATTTTTCCATATAGGCTCAGATCCTTGCTCATTAAAAGGGTGCCACCCTTTCTCCCTTTCGCTCACACAGTGCCAGGTTTTGATTTCTCAGTGAGGATCTGGTCATAATTGGGATTACTGTCACATAGCTAGACATATTGGCATGTTGTTGGGGCTCGCACACTGTAATACTCAGTAATTGCATTTGCACTGAACAAAACTTTCTTACTCTCATGAATGCCACAAATGGTGCCCTATCCTCTGCATTAGCATAGAATTCCTTGACCGCATTCATAATCGCAGGATCGGGATCATCAGTGAATACCTCTCAGCCTTGTTCATGGATCTGTCTCAGCATTTGGCCATAAAACACACCCGGCCTTAAACCCCTTTCTGGTGTCAATGCTTTGGGCACGAGATAGTCATACTTGTGTGCTGCATTAGCACTAACAAACTTTCTTTTATCATAGCTTCAAGCCGATGGTGATGAACCCTCACCACTTCACTGGAGTTTTCGGTGCCATCTCAAACTATACCAGTAACAATTCCCCCAAACTTTTCTTGGGCAATTACACAAGCACTTGGTGTGCACACTGCTTCACAGTACTCAAAATTGCAAATTGAAATCCAAATTTTGAAGAAAATTAGGATAAATTGCTTACCCATTGAGTTTCCTCTCTTGATGATGATGTTGCAGTAGGTGATTGATCAAATTTAGAATTTCCCCCTTTTTGCTTGAAAACTAAAATATTTAAGAAAAACCTAAGTGTTGTAACTGAAATTCGAGAATTAGATGGATAATGGTGTGGAATTGAATGGATTTAGGGTTTAATTTATAAAATGTGGAAGTATTGTACGGATTTAATGGAGATTAATGGAGTATGGAGTGATTTCATTGGGAAATTTCGTGGCTTAGGGTCAGTTTTGATAGAGGAAAAGTGGGATGGCCACGCTCAATGAAGTTTTTTTTATTCCGTACCCCCGTAAGGCGTGTGTCAGTCGGAAATGAGATTGGCCCGGCAAGCGGGGTCCTTTTGTGCAGAACTTTGATTTTTCATCTACTTTGACTCGTGTGTTTATCCAACTTCATCGTTTAGTACCTGAAAACCAATAAAATCAATAGTGTAAGATAAGATCATGGAGTTTGTGCAAGCATGTTTGAAAGTGCTAAAAATTACTAACTAGTTAACTACAAATTATACAGAAATGAACTAAGTAATACTAAAATTATGAACTAAACTACGAATTGAATAACATGAAACTAAAATACTGTAAATGATAAGAGAATTGGGTTGCCTCCTAATGAGTGCTTGTTTTTTAGTCTTTTAGCTTGACTACTCCCTGTGTCTAGCCTGGATCAGTTGGGATATTTTTGGCATGCTGTTTGTTTATCACACATAACCAATAATGCTTTATTGTATGCATGTTCTTCTGTATTTCTAGGAATGAAGTGGACTTATTATCCTCAATCAACGCTTTTAGACCACTAACCTCTCTACAGTCCTTATTTTTGACATGTGTTGATTTCTTGATCAAATCACCATCTTCCTTGTCAGTAGGGATTGGAATTTCTTTAAATACTTTCACTGTCACTATCTGATCGAATACTTTCATGATCAATTCTCCGTTAGGCACGTCAATTAGCGTTTGTCCCCTTACAAGGAATAGTCATCCTAAGATGATCAGAATGTTCTTATCTTCTTCAAAATCTAACACCACAAGATCTGCTAGAAAAATTAATGTGTCCACTTTTACCAACACATCTTCTACAATCCCCAATGGATACATGATTGATCTATCTGCAAGTTGTAGACTGATGTTTGTTAGCTTCGCTTCCTTTAAGCCCAACTTTCTATATATGGATAGTGGCATAAGATTGATACTTGCTTCTAGATCACATAAAGCTCTCCCCATATCTTGATTACCAATTGCACAAGGAATTGTAAAGCTTCCCAGATCTTTCAATTTAGGGGGAAGCTTTTTCTGTAGAATTGTACTGCATTCTTCTGTTAACGCCACTGTTTCGAATTCATTGAGCTTGTGTTTCTTTGAAAGAATCTCTTTCATGAACTTGACATATTGTTCCATCTGCTCTAGTGCTTCGGCGAATATAATGTTAATGTGCAACTACTTGAAGATATCAATAAACTTTGAGAACTGATCCTTGAGCTTTTAACTTTCCATCCATTGGGGAAAAGGTATAGGTGGTGTAATTCCATTCTATTTGTCTTCATTCGGATTTTCCATAACTTTTTCCTTAGTTTTCTTTTCTGAATCGATCCCGTCATTTTCAATATCCTCATCTTTACTTGTTTTCCTATCACAGTCAAAAAACTAAATCTTTACCACTCCTCAGTGTGATAACATTACACTACTCGTGATTACCCCTCAGATTCTTCTCTGTGTCACTTGGTAGAGTTCCTTGACGTCTATTTTTCAAAGCCAACACAAGCTTTCCCATTTGATTTTCTAAGTTCTTAATCGCTACCACTTGCGTTTTCATAGCTGCCTCATTACTGGATATGTATTTCAATAATAGCTCCTCCAAATCTTACTTTTTCTCTTCTTGTGGAGCTAAATGTTGATGCTAATTTTAGAAACCAGGGGGATCAGACTGTCGTGGGGCTTGCTGATTTTATTTATTACTCCACAAAAAATTTGGATGCTTCCTTGCCCCCGGATTGTAGGCATTATTATATGGATTCTATGGAATTCTATTATAACTGCCTACAAACTGAACCGCTATAGGATTGATGGCACATTGCTTTGTCGGATGTTCCCCCGCACATAATTCATAAACAAACGCTACCTGCAGAGCCTGTGCACCCGTGAGAGCATCCATCTTCTTTGACAATGCTGAAATCTGTGTCGCTAGAGTTATCCATCTACCTCTAACACCCCAGCTGCCTTAGGCTGTGTCATTCTCCCTGTGGGCCACTAGTATTTGTTAGCCACCATTATCTCTATCAGATCATATGCTTCCTCAAAACTTTTAGCCATAAACGCTCCCCCAGATGTTGCATCAATACTAGTACATAGATTACCATTTAGCCCATTATAGAAAGTATTCATCTGTAGCCACTTGGGTAGCCCATGATCACTACAAGAAAATGCTCTAACAACGACCAAAACTAACAACGACCGGATTTTCGGTCGCAGATAGGACTATTAGCGACCGACATCAGCGACCGCCCTTGAATATGGTCGCTAGCTCATATTAGCGACCGAACCCGGTCGCTAATCGGTCGCTGGTTCAAATTTACCTTCAAAAAAATTGGCAGGAAATGTTGGCGCGCTAGTTATTTATGACCACTCACCATCAGCAACCGCATGTGGTCGCTGATACTTCCACATCATTTAAAATTAGTGGTCGCATGCGGTCGCTGATCTATTTCAATTAACCAGTATCAGTTCGTCACTCTCGATCGACAGAAGAAAAAAAAGAGGGAGAAGAGGGAGAAGGGGTGGAAGAGAAGAGGGAGAAGAGGGGAACTCCCGCCGCCACAATCACCACCACATCAGCCGGCGCTGGCGCCACTGCTGCCACTGCCACTACTTCTATTCCCGTTGAAGAAAACCTCAATTTTTCCTCTAGTAAACCCCTCTTCTTCTTATTTTGCTCATTTTTTCAATTCATTAGTCAGGTAATTTTGATCTTGATACAGTTTGGCATACATAGGACTTGTGCACAATTGCATATTCATATAGTAGTAATTGCAAGAAACTTACTGATGTTTTCTTGTCTGATTTTGTTATTATTTTCTTCCCATTGGAAAAATCTGAATTTTATTCGTAAAAATGTTGGAATTCTTGTTTGTTCATTTGTTGTGCTTTAAACTTGATCTATTATGATTCAAATTGAAGTAACTTTCTGCTCAATATTAGCATAGTAATCTTCAATTGCAAAGAAATGAACAACATAATATTTTGTTAATGATTTGGATTGCTTCAGTTATAGTAATATTGATGCTGATTGGATATTTTGAAAAATTGATTTTGAGCTAATAGCAGTTTAGATATTGTTCTTCATTGTTTGATTTGGTGTGGGAATGTTTTGTAAAATCCCAAATTTTATGAATAAAGATTTAATTTTTTTCGAAATATTTTTTTGAATATTATGGTGTGAATTTGAGATAATAGTTGTGGGTAGTATTTATAAATTTTGCAAAGTATGCAAGTTGTTATATAATATTTGATTGGTCGGGGAATATTCTTCGTACGGCGGCACAATCATTGGTGGACCCCACAACGGAATTATTATCGGATTGAGAAAATGACAAAAATATTTTTATGAAAATAACGGCGGAAGTTTTATCAAGTTATCTTTGTTGAACTACTCGGTAGTAAAAAATCTGATGTCTGGCGTGGTTGCATAAGAGTAATACACCAGTATTGATTATTGATGCTTATGTAAGAAAACACTCAGTTTTGTTCAATTATTGCTTCAGTAATTGTTGCATAGTATCTCACGTTATTTGATTCAATTATTGTCGATATTTTTTATATTATTAAATTAATAATTGAGATGACAGAGTTATTAATATTATTATTGGCAATATTAACGATATCTAGAAGTTCTGCCAAGGAGAGGTTTGGTCACCTAATTACGCCATGATAGGAAAAAATCCTTATTGAAAGCCCCTCTTTTCCGAAAACGACACAGTCGATTAATAGTGTGAATTATAATAATGATGATGAAGTTTTGTTTTATTTGTATTATTAATGTAATAAAATAGAAAAGCTTTTTATATAAAAATGTAATACTTTTATAAAGTTATTCGTTTTATTAGACTATAAATAGAATATATTATATTACATTATGCATAGTGTTTTGCATAGTAAAATCTTTTTATATAAAATATAATACTTTTATAAAGTTATCTATTTTATTAGACAATAATTAGAATATATTATATTTTATTATGTATAGTGTTTGCATAGTGCTCGCATAGTATTTTGCATAGTAAAATCTTTTTATATAAAACATAATACTTTTATAAAGTTATCTGTTTTATTAGATAATAATTATAATATATTATATTTTATTATGCATAGTGTTTGCATAGTGCCTGCATAGTGTTTGTATAGTAAAATCTTTTTATATAAAACAGAATACTTTTATAAAGTTATTCATTTTATTAGATTATAAATAGAATATATTATATTTTATTGTAAACCAATCTGGACCGTCCATTTAAAAGTAAATCAATTTGGACCGTTCAGGAATTAGTTACTATTCAGTCCATTCTTCTATAAATAGAAGCTCATTCCTTCATTATTTCTTACAAATTCACTGAAACTCTAGAGAGAGAAACTATAGAGAAAAAGAAGAAAAGTGTTCTGTTACTTCACCACTTCTATATCCAGTTTCTTCTAAGGTAAGGGATATTATTTGTTGTACTCGTAAGGGGTATTATTTCTTTTGTATTCATGAATAGAACTTCTATTATTCCATTCTTTATTATTCTGTTAGAATAACCTGTATACGCGGGCTACCCTATACTTGGTGAAATTCTTCTATTATTCCATTCTTTATTATTATGTTGGAATAACCTGTATATGTGAAGTACCGCATACATGGTGAAATTCTTCTATTATTCCATTCTTTACTATTCTGTTGGAATATCCTGTCGGTGCGGTCTATCGCATGCATGGTGATTTCTGTTGTTATTCCATTCTTCATTATTCTGTTGGAATATCCTATATGTGCGAATTTTGCTTGATCTGGTTCCGTTATTTATTATTACATTGGAATATCCTCGTCATGCGTATGTTTACGCATGACTGAAGTTCCGTTATTTATTATTACATTGGAATAACTTTCATGCATGCGATCTATCGTATGCCTGGTGATTTCTTTTGTTATTCCATTCTTTATTATACTTAGTTGGTTAAAGTTTTGACTTCTATACTCCATGAAACTAGTGGAATATCCTTGATATTTGCGCTTCATCCAGTATCTTTTCATGAAAATATTCTTCTGAGCATTCTTGAATTTTACTCTACAAAAAAGTATCATGTTGACAATTTGGAAGTTATTGGTTCCTGGATAAATTAATTCTTGAACTTGTTTTATTGAATTCTTATATCATTGTCATCATCCTCATGTTTATGTTATGTTGAAAGTCATTTGTGGCCTGTATTGCATAGATGGACTTGGTATGATTATGACCAGGGATTATTCGGTATAATCATGACCGTAATGTTACAAATGATGTGGAAAAAGTCCTCATTGGCCCGTAGTGCATTGATGAACAGTTTTTGGTATGATTATGGCTATGGATTCTCTTCGACAAAGTGAGCAAAGATGAATTGTTTTATGGCATGATCAAAACCGTTGATGAAAACACGATTATCTTTGGCCCATAGTGCATGGATAATTTGTCGTCGTGATATTAAATAATATCCTTAGCCTGTAGTGCAGGGATGATTTGATGATGTGAATAATTTATTAAGCTTCTGAGTCTCAGCGATAAAAGTGATGAAAAACTTTTTAAATCATAAAAGATAGTAGATTTTATTCTCTACTTGACTCTTTTAATGGATTGTTTGTTCCGCTGCAGTTAAACTTGATGTCAATTATATTTTATCAGTTTAACATTGTTGAAGGCTAATGATAATTTATTCTGCATTATCTTAGTCATAATATTTCTTCTTTGGGCTAGTTGAGCTCACCCTTTCTTTCACTTTATTCTCTTGATAGAATGAGAATATATCTGGGACGAGTCAGGGAACGGAGTGACGGTGCAGATTATAGCACTAGTAGTCCTCACTATTCTGTTAAATAGTGTGACAATAAATGTAATGAGGACTCCTTTGAGTTTGGATATTGTCTAGATGGCAATATTCTTATTAAAACTCTCAGCTATGTTTTGTCATATTGTTTACACGACGTTTGTATTATTAAGTTGTATTTGTATTTTGTACCATGTATTTGGCGACTCAAGATGGGTGATGTATACCTATTTTTGGGGGCGTCACATGTTTAATTAGTTGTTATGTAATTTTGAAAAGCTATTAGTAATTTTATACTAGATGTTTCAATAACCAAATAAATTAGCTTAGAATCCTTCTAGGTTTTAAATTGATATAAAATAAGAGAGCTTTTCACCTTTATGGGTAATGTAATTACATATCATGAAATGAAATTGGAGTAAATTGAGAAACACCTCTTATTCATTACCATTAATGGCATCAAATTCAACTGCATTTGGAGATATAAAAACGAAAGAATGACAATAATACATCTCTAGTGATACATATATAGATATGCATATGTATATGTATACACATTCTCTGAGAATTAACCTTTGTTAATATACTTTAGAGATGCTTTAAAAAATAATTGCTCAACTAATCTCCTCAATTAATCGTCATATTTTCGTTTTGAGTAATGAAGCAAATTTAAGCTTAATGCGTGTTATTAACTATTGGTTTTTGCTTTGGTTCATGTGTTTGGGGCTACACGTTAACTAGAACTCTTCCTAATGGTAAAATCAGTAGACTAAAACTATGCGAACAAAAATAACCAAATTCCAAGAGACCCCATCTCTTCTTTGCATGCGAACAGAAAGTAGTTAGGCAGACAACATAATATTGAATGGGAATTAGTTAATATTCCATTAACGTTCCATTAGTTAATACAGGCTTGACACACAGGTTTCACCTCCTCAGTTCAAGTGTGATACTTCTTGTCCAAATACCCGATACCCCTTTCAATCCTACTACATATCTGCTCAAGGTGGTACTAGAAATTTACAGCTATAATTGACATATCCTCTTATTAATGGGGAAACTCCAACTGAATGATTAAATTTCATATTTTTTCGATGTATATAAAAGACGTTGCCGCTTAATCTCAATACAAGAACCTTCATGTGAATGCGCTAAAAGATCATTAAAGCATTGCATTAGCTGGGCAATATGAGTAACAGCAGAAAGATCTTTGAGCTAGAACATGGTGTAGCAACACACACACACACACACACATATATATATATATATATATATATCAATAGTAATAGCAACACATATATATATATATATATATATATATCAACTAGAACATGTAGAACATGGTGTAGCAACAGTAATAACAAAACTACTGCGAAAGAAATCCTATGTAGCTTTGTTGAATATATCAGTGCTAGTTGATCATTTAGAACAACACACACACACACATAAATATATATATATATATATATATATATATATATATATATATATATCATAGTTTAGCTTTCATATGGCCTAGTGGTAGAGACCCTGCTTATATTTAAAATAGGTTTTGTTGTTTAGTTCAAGATGATCTATTCAGTTTTCAAAAGAGAACTAAAACTATCAACTCACATGCTTACAAGTATACATAGTATGTCATATGCTTACAATTATGCATTGTATGGCATATGCTTACAAGTATGCATAGTATGCTTAAATGTAAGTCATATGCTTACAAGTATGCTCAAGTATGCTTAAATGTTAATCATAAGCTCATGTTGTCTGTAGTAGGTACCGTGGAATCATGGACCTCTATTCAGACCGTATTTGGATGGCATGACGAAAGTCAAGTGCCCAGATAGGTGCTACAGCTGAATTTAGAGCTGGTTGCCAAGTGTTTTTGGAGTATGCGTATAGTCACTCGAAATGTATAAATGGTATGTCACGGATACGATGTCCATGTATGAAGTGTAAGAATGTAAATTATATGGATAGAGACATGGTAAACTATCATTTACTTGTTTCTGGGTTCATGAAAAATTACGAAGAATGCTGGTGGGCACATGGGCAGAGAAGAGATGGTGGCATCACATAAGTACATAATTCGGGCAGTAGTACTCATTATATGAATGAAATGGTTCATGATATTGCAGGGCCAGATTTTGATTGAGAACATGGCAGAGAGCAACCTATGAATTTTGATGCCAAAGACTTCTTTAAGTTGTTAGACGAGGGTAGCGAGCTATTGTGGCATGGTTGCACCAAACACACTACATTGTTTGTAGTGGCGACATTACTTAACATCAAGGGTGATCACAACATGAGCCATGAGTGTTTTGAGTCGCTCATGAAGGCCATTAAGAGTATGTTGCCTGACGGTGAGAAATTACCTGGTAACTATTACTTTTGTAAGAAAATGGTGAAGAAGTTGGGTCTTGGATACCAAAAGATCGATGCATGTCCCAACGATTGCATGTTATTTTATAAGGAAAATGAACTGATGACAAGGTGCACACTTTGCAGTCATGATCAGTTTAGGCCTAATAAAGAGGGTGTGACTACAAAAAAATCAAGTATACCATTTAAGATTCTAAGGTATTTTCCAATAACACATCAGCTAAAAAGATTGTACATGTCTTCAAGAACAGCTAAACATATGAGTTGGCATGCGAAATCTCCAGCTAAAGATGGAGAACTAAATCATCCCGCGGATGGGCAGGCTTGGAAAGATTTCAACTTAGCACATCCTGGGTTAACATTGGAACCTAGAAATGTGAGGCTTGGATTGTTCACCGATGGTTTCAATCCATTTGGCCACTCAGCTATTTCGTACTCATGTTGGCCTGTGATTGTTACTCCGTACAACTTGCCTCCTTGGATGTGTATGAAACAGCCATACTTGTTTCTTTCACTCGTGGTTCCTAGTCCTAAGAGTCCTGGAAAGAACTTAGATGTTTACTTGAGACCTCTTATAGATGAGTTGAAGGTATTGTGGGAGGATGGAGTACAGACTTTGGATGTTGCAACGAAAACAAATTTCAACCTTAGGGCGTGGTTACATGGACTATAAGTGATCGCTTGACTTATGGTATGTTAATTTGGATGGAGTACACACGGAAAGTTGGCTTGTCCATATTGTATGGAGCATTTAAAGTCGTTTAATCTATCAAAAGGTCAAAACCCTTGCTAGTTTGACTGCCATCGTCGGTTCTTACCGGTAGATCACCCGTTTCGAAGAAATAGAGAACACTTCAGGAAAGGGAAAGTAGACAATGATATGTCTGCACCGTGATTGTCGGGAACGGAGATGCGAGATCGTGTGATGAGATTGCCGGTTATCCCATTTGGTAAATTGTGACGACCTTTTTAGCATTTTTTTATTTATTTTTAACTATTTAATTGTTGACCTTCTGACAGGACACTTATAAGGGCTTAATGAACGAGTTCTATCCTGAAGGCACCCCGCGTTCGTCGATTGATCAAGAATTATGGGAGAGGGCGTCCGTCGTGAAGAAAAACTAAGTTAAAGGCCAAGGACAAAAATGACGCCCGACCATCAGTGGCACAGGTAACTCTGCTACCCAGTCTACACAGTCATCAAGTCATCCAGCCAATTATACTCATACTGACTGTGTGAGAGCGATCTGCCAGAATTATGATCTTCTTCAGATATCTTTGGTGGGCATCTCGCATTCTCTTAGTCCCGATGAGTCATGGCGGCAAGGCGATGGCGGGAAACAAAGATCATCAAAGATCGTGGTGGCGACCGTATATATATATCGATATTGTTTAGCTTTTAATTCCCAAGTCATAGCAGTATCAACACAAGTAACATATATGTTTTATTCTTTAGTTACTTATAGGGTACTAGTTTGGATGATCCATGAAGAGCTAGACCAGTCATATATGTTAGATTTTTAAAGCTTTGCTAGACTTGTTTTTTAGATTTTTAAAGCCTTGTACTCTTTTAGATTGATTCTTTGGACAATTGTATTGGTTTACGATTATATTATATGGATGTTTATGATTGTATTGTGTTGGTTTACGATGGATGTTTATCATATAGTAGTTATCATTGATGAATGTTTATCATATGGTAGTTATCATGGATGGATGCTTATATATACTGCTATGTGTTGGGATAGAAAGCAGGTACAAAGCAGGTTATTTTTGGGAAATCAATAAAACAGGAAAAATATTAAAAAAAAAAGGATCAGCGACCGCATGCGGTTGCTAAAACTGAAACGCGGTCGTGGATAGTTACCTTGAAACTAGCGACCGATTCGATCGCTATTGTCGGTCGCTGACACATCAGCATGAGTCATAATAGCGACGGATTCGATCCATAACAGCGGTCGCTGAAAAGTCGGTCGCTATTGTTGGTCGCTAATGTCCATCAAACGACCAGATTATCTGCGACTACTATCGTCGGCGATTCGGTTATGGATCGCGATCTCGCGACCATATCGTCACGATAAGTAAGTTTTTGTTGTAGTGGATGCAGACATTTCCTTAACAATTCTTTATACCTTTCCCAAGCTTCGTATAGAGACTCCCCATGCTGCTGCTCAAACATCGTAATCTCATTCCTCATCTTCGCAGTATTTGTCGGTGGGAAAAACTTACCCAAATATTTTTGAGCAAGGTCATCCCAAGTTGTAATTGACCTTGGCAGAAGTGAATGTAACCAACTTATTTCCTTATCCCGCAGTATGGACGGAAACAAGCGAAGCATAACTGCATCATCAAATACCCCATTGTATTTGAAGGTATTGCAAATCTCTAGAAAGCTGACTAAGTACTCATTAGGATCATCATTGGCTAATCCACCAAACTGGATTGAATTCTGTATCATTTGAATAGTCCTAGGCTTGATCTCAAAGTGATTAGCAGCTATTGCAGGCCTGGTGATACTTGACTGAATCTCAATAACCCTGGGAGTAGCATAGTCCCTTAGTGCTTTCTGATCCTCTACAGCCATACTTTCTTCCTTTTCAAAATTCTCCCTAGTGTCCTTAATCCACTTACTAAGCCTCTGAAACCTTCATTCAATGTCGTCCTCGAAAGGAATCAAGTCTAGTTTCTTTGACCGAGTTTGCATACACTAAGTAAGAGAACCCGATATTGTAATAACCCGATATTTTCTATAATTAAATCAGAAATTTTGCGTAAATTTTTTTTTAAAGGTAAGGTTATGTGCAAGATAATGTGTATGTATTTATGTGATGAATATAAAATATATTTATTACATGAATGATTATAAATAATTTTATTTTAGAATTATTAATCATTATAAATTATATTCTTATAATAGTTAATTTTACAAAGAAAAAAATGTTTTTATTAATTAAACTTCAATGAAAATATAATTATTATATTATTTAAATAATATATGAAATGATTACTGACATTATTATAATAACTATTTTATTTTATGAATTTATTTCAAATTAATTAAGTTAATTATTTAACTTAATGAATAATGTTGTATATGAAAGATAAATCAGATATGGAATCCAAACCCTAAATTTGGATTTTTGATCAAAGAATGAGTATAATAATATTATATTATTATTTGTCAGTGTTATGGATGTGTACTGTATGTGTGTAATGTTAATTTGTGAGGATCAGTTTTGATGGAACAATTTTAATGTTATTGATAAACCCTAATTCTGGTTCTGGAACAAGGAATGATGATAATAATATAATATTAATTATATTTTGATTTTTAAGTGCTATAAATATGTACTGTATGTATGCATTGTTAATGATTGGTCAATGATGGTGTATTATGACCAAAACCTAATAATATTTTTAAAAACTCTAATATTACTGATAAACCCTAGTTTTGAAGTCAAATGGGATTTTAAAATCTGTCTAGTAAATATGTTATGTGATTAATGATTTTTATTATAAATATTATTTTGATTTCAGTGTAATAAATATGTACTGTATGTGTGGACTGATAAAGCTTGGTCAATTATGTGTATAATGAAAAAACCCTAATATTAATTGGTTCAACCCTAATTTAAAACTCAAACCGGAGTTTATGGTTGGTAAGAAATTGTGTTATATGATTAATGTTAATTTAGCTATTAATTATTATTATTTGGAAACCCTAATCGTTAGAAAACCTAATAGCTAATTAGAAACCCTAATTGCTAACCCTAATTAGCTAATTGTAAACCATAATCATTAAATGATAAAGCTTAATGCTAATTAGTGGACTTTAATGTTCATGTATAATGTAATTAGAAAATATAATTATTTTAGAAAACCCTATTTTTCATTTTCAGAAAGTTAAATTTCTATTCTAATTGATACGTTATTTTCCCTAATTGTTAATGATAAGCTTAATGCAAATTAGTAATTCTTAAACCTAATTAGCAAGTAATAAGTAATTAAAACTTAAACTATTTTGGAAAATCCTAAGCTATAATTTAGAAACTAAAAATTTTTATTGTTCAAATTGAAAATCCTACAATATTTTGTGCCAAACCATAGGGTTAAACCCTAAGGGTCAAACCCTAAGGGTTTGCTAAGTTTCCATTTAGCCATTAAAAACATAAGGCCATTGGCTATTTTATCCTTTTGTGCATTATTGAAGCTATTATATGGATTGTTGACAAGTGTGGGAGTGGGTGACCTAATCTAACAACCCCATGTGCTAAAAAGCTCCAGCAATTCAACTCTTCTCAGCCAAATACATTGTATACTAGTGTTATATATAGATCAAGAGAGAAAAAAATGCATTATTTTGCCTCATTTATTCACCATACTCATCCTAGACCCTCTCTATCCAAAACCCACGAAATATATATGTATATCAGTCCCATAAACAAGCCCCACGATCACCATAATAGATCTAGAAGCCAGATTCAAGCAATAATCAAAGTAAGGTATAAAACCCTATCTATGAATTTGACCTTAGATGATGTGTTAAATGTTATGATTAAGTGTTAAAAGATGTTGTATGTAGTGTAATATGATGATCTGGGTTGCTAAATGTTAGATCCATAACATCTAAAGGCTCAGATTTGATGTTTTACAAAAATCTGAAAATTTTGTTTTTGATGTCTGACAACGAATGTCAGACCATCTAGATCTCATTCTGTTTGTGTTTTTGGTTGTTTAAATGTTTAAATTTGTAGTATGCTAGGAGATCTTTGATCTGGACTTACAATCATACTTATATCATGTGCATTTTGCGAGTTATGGAAGGTCAAAATGCTTTAACCGACCATCACTTTACTAATTCTGGGTAACCCAGATTTCCCCAGGTCGGTCTGACAGATAGTTCTTGGGTTCAGATCTTGTAGGTTTTATGTGTTTTGTACATGTTGTTGCATCAGTGTTATAGTATGTAATATGTACTACAAATGCATGACTTTATATCACCTAAATGACAAGCATGATCAAAGTATTTGACGGTCAAAGTAGGTTGTATGAGCATGAAATGAGTTTTCTGGAATTTCCAGAAAGTCAAAGAACACAGTTCTGACAGGGTTTTGACCGGCTCAGATCTTTCATGGGATATGTTTTTAAGTTGATATTATGTTGCATAATGGTTCCTTGACATCAAAACTACATTATTAAACCATTAGATCCTTCAAACTAAGGCTGAAAAGCCAAGCTTCAGAGCTCCAAAAATGATACTTTGAACTGTTCTTCAATTCTGGAAAACCCAGAAATTGAAGAACAGTGTCTGACAATTTTTTTAGGTCTAAGATCACACTGATCTGTTGTGTTATGGCCATGATATAGATTGCTATTGATAGTATTACATTAGTTCTATAAACTGAGATCAATAGATAGACTAGAAACATCAAGATCCGATTTTTACGCTTGGTCAAAGTAATGCACTTATTAACTGACATGAATTTCTGGGCAGCTCAAGAACAGATCAAAAACACCTATAGCGATAGTTTCGTCGCTATAGGGCCCTTTAGCGACAATTATTTTTGTAAATTAATTATTTTAATTAAATAAATAAAAAAAATATTTTTAATTATGAAAAATACATAATAAATTATTAAAAATTATTTTAAAGTCCAAAAAATTAGTTTTTAATTATTTTAAGTATATTTCGTAAATATTTAATATTTTTAAAATATTAATGGTATTTAATTTATTTAATTATAATATTAAATAAATTATTTAAAAATAATTTTAATACTAGAAAAAACATTTAAAATTATATTATGATATAAGAAATTATTTTAAGTTATTTTAATGACTTTTAATATTTTGTGATGAAATTTCATTAATAAAATAATATTAGTGATAATTAAGTTATTTAATAAATGTTTTAAATAAATTATGAAAAATAGAATTAATGATTTTAAAATCATATAAAAATGATTTAAAGGTTATAAAAATATTTTAAGTTATAAAATATAACTTTTAATATTTAAAAATAATTTCATTAATAATTTAATATTAATGATATCAATTTAATAATAAATGATATTAAGTTTATTTAATAATTATATTAAATAAATAGGTTAAAAATGGTTTTATTTATTTAAAAATCATTTAAAAAGAATATTAATGAATTAAAAATATTTTAAGTTATAATTAATGACTTTTAATATTTGGATAAATAGTACATTAATATTTTAATATTAATGGTAATTATTTAAAATAATTTTAAATGTTTTAAAAATCATTTAAGAGTAATATAAATGTTTTAAAAATATTTTGAGTTAATATAAATAACTTTAATATTTTGGCAATGGTTTCATTAATAGTTTAATATTAATTAAATATTAATGATACTAGAATTATTTGATATTTAAATCATTTTATAATGATTCCGGTGTTTGAAAATTCGTGATAAATTATAATAATTGTTTAAAAATTATTGTAAGTCATTTAAAAATGATATGACTGTTATTTAAATAGTCTAAATCGATATTGAATTTTGATATAGAGTCTTAGACTCGATATTTACCCGATAAAACCGTCGGTACGCCGACAGGTTTTAGAAATTGATCTGAACTTGCATAATGTGTCTGTATATGTGTTTATTTATGATTCAAGGACTGTGGAACATGTGTGACAATGTGATTAGGTTATGTGTTGACTGCAATAAGTAGTACTATGTGTTATGATATGTGATTCTAATCGATAGAATGATCTTATTAATGGTAGGTTTCGGTAAAAAAGATAAAACTAAGTTGCATGATTGTAAGCGTGGGACTGCATAAGTATCCTACCTCTGCATTTCCTTTATGCAATGGATATGAGTAAGAAAGTTTTAGAATTATATTATTATTATGCTAGATTATTAACCCTGTTATGATATATTCTATATCCGATCATTGTTTATCAACATGATATTATATTATATAATTCAGATATATATTCTGTTCATTAATTTCTAAATATGGTTATACGAGTGTCCCCACTTGGATAATCAATGTATTTAATCACATGTTGATATATATATATATATATATATATATATATATATATATATATGATCCCCAAAGATGAATGCAAATAAAAGTTGTCTAAGCTATTTGACCTAGCTAGACACGGATTTAGAAATATTGTTGAATATAATAAAACTCTTTTGTATCCAATCAAATTGTTTTGGTTCGGATTCCTGACTAATTACGAACATCCCGAACATGGGAAAATTTTTATGCCCCAAGGCGGACAAAGGATAAACGATAATATCGTTCTTGCAATGTAGTATTGATCAATATAGGGTCCATGGGATGTACACCCTCGTGCCCGTAAGTTATGACGTTTGCAGATGAAGTTCTGTCTAACCTTTTCAAAAACAGAAAATAATGTTCATAATCTGTCGACTACCCCATATATACAGTCAATACGTAGTTTCAAAAACCTTGATATAGAAATAATATATGGTTATAATTGGTTCAGTTTACTTCACAACTATTAATTTGTTGTAGAAGTGATGTACAAAGAAAATATTTAATTCTTTCAGCTCTATATATTTATAATTGTTATTACTTGCTGGGCACCCAAATGCTCATTCTTGCTTTAAATTTAAATGTTTTCAGCTAAGCGTGATCAACCGGAAGGTTCAGACAAGAACAAGTAAAAAGGAAAGCAAACAGAATATGTTTTATTGGTATCTTTTGTAATAGTTAGACTGTATTAAGATAATGATATTTATTATATATCATGTAGAGAATGTAGTAAAGGTTGCGTACTTGGGATTAGACTCTGATAAATGTAAATTAAGTTTGATATTTATATTATTGTTATTATTAGTAGTATTATTTTCGCTCATAGAAATGGTATCGTAAAGCACCGAGTTTGGGTTTCAAGTACCTGAATTTGGGGCCGTTACAGATATTAAAAGTAATAAAATCAAAACTAGTCCCCGGCAACAGCGCCAAAAACTTGTTGGGTAAAATCTAAAATACGCACAGCACGCAAGTATACGTGATCAACAAGTAATATAATGATTAGTAGAGTATCGTTCCCACATAGACAAGTATTAATTTTAATCAATCAATTACCAGCTTTATATTATTTCAATTTTATTAAACTAATCGCATTAATAATTTTAATTAAGGAAAAAATAATAAACTAGAAATCGAAACAAATCAACACAACTAAATACCATAAATTTTAATCAGATGATGGAGAATTAAGCTTACAATTTCACTTTAAGTTTCACTCAGATTATCACACTTCTATTCAATACAATTAACTAACTCAGTTCATTAATCAAGAACACGTCAGTAGAATTAGCCATTTCTCAATGCACTAACACCATATTAACTTAAATCCACAGTTGATAGAATTAAGCCAAATACCCTAATTAACTAATTCACTATATCTCTATGTGAATTAAAATCAAATAAGGTCTAAATTCCAAGTTTATAAACGATTAAATGTGATGTTAGGTATATCTCTATCCTAAACATACATCAAGAATTCCATCAAAACGCAGAAATTATGAACACATGCTATTATGACTAAGTCTATATTCATATATCATCTCTCGAGTCCATACAAATCCACATAGATTTGGTGATCAAGTAATTAATAAATTAAGCATAAATCATAACAGATAAACTAAAAAGATAGATTTATTAAACTAAATTCAAAGTATGATAATCATCATTCCACATTAAAGATCTATTGCATGCTTAATAAGAAATTTAGTTCATCATAAATGAATTAAAAACTGAATAGATAAAGGAATTCATCATCCCAATTTACAAAACTGAATTAAAAGAGATAGAATAGTTCAAAACCACCCTTATCCTCACTCAATTCTGTAATTCTCGTGATCTTGATATTCTACTCCACTCCTTCAATGATTTTCAGTAATTTAGGGTTCTAAAGATTGTGATTGATTGTGTCTGATTGAAATTTGTATTCCTCTAGTATAAGTCAAGAAATAACTGATAAAGACATCCACAATCCATTCCCAATTAGAGCCAAAGTCCCTTTGTCCACGCATCTGCAATGTTCAAAGTGTATACAAACTCTTCTTATGTCCACGTCGCGCACTTCGCCCGAAGTGGGTTTTTGCCATGAGGATGCTTCCGCCTGGTGGGGTATGATCTTTCTTTGCCACGTGCGGCACCCCTCACTTCCAATGGGGGTATTTCTTTGTTATTGGGCCCACCTCGGTGGGGTATTAGCTGCACTTTGTTGTTTTCTTGCTTTCAATTATGTTTTCTTACAACAATACCATCATTGTACCACAACTAACACGTAATGCAACCTACAAATAAAACACAACATAAAACACATAAAACTGTACAGAAATAACTGGATTAAACACTGATTAAGTCCAAATAGGAACTCGATTCATAGGTATAAAACCTACTCATCAAACGTTGATCAAGGTTTCTATTTAATGTAAATAGTTTATGTAATAGAAATAGTTAGAATTACTTGAAGAATTGGAGACAAAGGAGCAATGAGCGCTTAAAGACCCGTTTGTAATGGAGCCTGAGTTTAAATGTAATAGTTATATTTAAATTAAGTTCTTGCACTCTAGGTTTGGCCTCTTGGTTCACTTGGTGGCTCTAGTAAACGAAAATAGAATAGAGTCCATAATCAATCCGGGTAGAATATAGTATTCTATATGTGCATGCTTATAATATATATATATATATATATATATATATATATATATATAATGCAACATGCTTCGCATGTCAATTAATATGACGCGTATTTTTTATATATTTGTGCATGCGCACTAAACAAGATGAGACAATAATAATAAACCCCTCAAAGAAATTATATTAAGTCTGAAGCATTCAAAGATATTTAGAATATAGAACGTCATCTTCTAGCATGATAAAAATAATAGAGTATCAATAAATTACTATAAGTTTGTTGTGTCACCACAAGGTTTTTCTTAGTTTTTTGAGATGTTATTTTATCACACTTGATGCTTATAAAGAAATTGAACATTGTTGTTTTATTGTGTCAATATAAGGACTATTTTTCTCTTTGAATATATAGAAGTGCTAGGTTGAACTTAACTTGGATAATTTTGATTCAGATGTGTCACCACTTGATCAAAATAATCTAAGATGAAAAATAAAAGGAGTTACATGATGATGTACTTGACAAGAGTTGTCTACCTATTTATTTATATATAGTTTGTTGTGTCACCACAGGGCTATATATATTTGAAATGAGATCCTTATTCTCACTAGCAAATCTTTAATTAGATTTTGTCAAACTATATAAGTGAAGGTAATATAGTTTAAAGAAAATTAGTGGGAGATACCAATTTAAAATAAGACCTAATTTATTTTGATATTAATAAAACAAATGTATGCTAAAATGTTGTTAAATTACAAATTCATTTATAGAATTTTACAATGTTTAATTCACTATCACTGCGAAGCATATTAGATGTTAATTAACCAAACTGGGATTACTCGAATTGGTTAAGGAATTTGAGAATAATTCTCGCAACTAAAAAGCTATCTTATGTTCTTAATATGCCTATCTATGCAGTAGTTGCAGACAATGCCTCTGAGGAAGAGATTGCTACTTTTAAAAAGTGGCAAGATAATGCACAAATGGCTCAATGATCCTGCTCACATCCATGAGTAACGAGCTTCAGCGTCAGCATGAAACTATTAATGCTCCTACTATACTACTGCACTTCAAGTAGTTGAATGGTGAGAAAAGTAGGACTAATAGATATCAAATATCTAAGGAACTCTTCCAATCTAGAATGACCGATGGTACTCCTGTAAACACACATGTCCTCAACATTATCAATATGATTGAACAATTAGGACAACTAGGTTTTGTCATGGATGGAGAGTTGAGCCAAGATTTGATATTTTAGTAACTCCCGGACTCCTTCTCACAATTGTTATAAATTATCACATATACATGATAGATGTCAGCCTCGCTGATTTGCTTAACATGTTGAAAATTTTTTAGAGTCACTCTCCAACCAAGAAAGACCAAGTCTTACTAGTAGATGATTCTTTCAGGAAGTGGAAGAGGGTCAAAAGATCTTTTGAAAAGAAGAACAATTCAAAGAAGGTGAGTAGAAAGTCTTAAAAAAAGGATAATAAGAACGAAACTGATAAGGATAACAAAGGAGTTTGCTTCCACTACAATAAGCCTGAACACTGGAAAAGAAACTGTGAGAAGAATCTTATAGAGTCTAACCAGAAGAAGCTTAGGGAAGCTTCGGTTACAAATACAGGTTTGTTCATGATTAAATAAATCTTCTTGTAAGTCAAGTTTCTACTTGGGTATTGGATACCGGTTGTGGTTCTCATAAATACAAATTTATAGGGACCAAGCAGAAGTAGAAAGCTAAACAAAGGAAAAGTAATCCTACGTGTGGAGAATGGAGCAAAGTTTTGTACATTAGCTGTGGGAACTTATTGTTTAGCACTGCCTAAGGGTAAGTCCATTAGTTTAAATAATTGATATTATGTTACAACGCTAATAAGAAACATTATTTCAATTTTTGTATTGAATATAGATGGTTTTGTTATTATATTAAAGAACAATAGTTATTCTATTTATAATAAAATGTTTTATATGGTGATGGAAATTTACTGAATGGACTTTACATACTTGATTTACATGAAAAATAATTTTATAAATTGAACAAACTATTAAAAGAAAATGAGATGATTATTCAAAGAGTTGAATGTATGTATTTGATGAAATGCAAGTCTGAATCATTTGAAAGGCTCAAAGAATTCATAAGAGAAATAAATTGGCAAGGTATTAAGATTCTTTGATCAAATTGAAGAAAGAATACTTGTGCAATGAGTTTCTAGATCATCTCAAAATTGTATTTTCTCATAATGTACGCTTCCTGATATATAATAATTGATTAGTGTATCTAGAAGGAAAAATCATACCATGTTGGACATGGTACGGTCCATAATGATTTTTACCGACATTCCAATATCCTTCTAGGGTAATACCCTAGAAATGACTACATATCTACGAAAAAGGTAATCTTAAAATCTGACCCCAAGACTTCATAAGAGTTATGGACATGGAAGATTCCTAATCTCAAGTATGTTAAGAAAAGGGGTTGTCCAGCTTATGTGAAAAAGGTTTCAAAAGGATAAGAATTTGACAAAATTTGACAAGTGCAGATTTGTTGGACATCCTACAGTAAGTTTAGGATATATGTTCTATAATCCTACTTAGCAAAAGGTGTTTGTTGCGAAACATATTGCCTTCTAAGATAAAGATGTTAATCATTAAAGGGGCTAGTGGGAGGATAATTGATTTTGAAGAGTTCAAAAACCACAAAGAACAATAAGTCAAAAAGGTGGAACATGCAGATAGACCTATTGTACCACAACCGAATCGTAAATCTTGAATAGTATCGAAGATACCTAGGAGGTATGGTTTCATCATAGCTGATGATGATGATGATGAGGTACGCATCATAAAGATGATGATCCAGTTATATACGATGTAGCTGAAAGTTGTAAACACTCAGAGAAATGGCAGATGACCATGAAATCCAATATGGATCTTTAGAGAAAATGGCAAGGTAGAGACCTATAAGGTTAGGTTGGTTTGAAAAGGTTTCAAATAAAGTCAAGGAGGTTACTGTGATAAAACCTTATTACTGGTGGTAATGCTCAAGTCCATATTGATTTTACTTATAATTGCATCTTATTATTACTAAATTTGGTAAATGGACATGGACACGCTCTTCCTCAATAAATATATTAAAGAAAAATATATGTATGATACAGCCAGATGGATTTGTTTCAATGGTTGAAGCAAATCATGTATATGAGAAATAATAATCCATTTATGGATTGAAGCTAGCTTCTCAACGATGGAACATTCTCTTTAATTAGACAATCAAAAGAGTTTAATTTTATCAAAAATGAGAATGAACATTGTGTGTACAAAAAGGGTTAGTGGAAGTACTATGACATTCCTAGTATGATATGGTGATATACTACGGATAAGGAATGCCATAACAATGCTACAATCAGTAAAAATAAAGTTGTCTAAACATTCGTACATGAATGATTTAAAAAGAGTATCTTAATTAGGGATGTAAATATATATAGATAAATTTAAAATGATGCTCGGCTTAACCCAAGGAACGTATATTCATTTGATGCTAAAGTAGTTTAGCATGGCAAACTCCAAGAAATGTCCCACGTTGATGAGCTAGGGAGTGTATCTCTCTTAATAGTCCATATAAACTTCTGAAAAGAGAGATCGCGTGAGTAACTATCATGTATGCAATGAAATGTACGAGACCTTATGTTGATCAGTCATATTTTGGAGAAAATCACTATAAGACAGTGAAAAATATCTTAAAGTACTTAATTGGCGCTAACGATGTGATCATGATTCATGGTGGGTCTGAATTAAAACTAGAGGGCTGAACAGAATCATGTTTTTTAGACTGACCAAGAAGACAACAAATCTATTTTAAGATAAATCGTTTCCTTGAAAGATGGTGAAGTGAATTGGAAAAGTTCCAAAAAGCAAAAAGTTACTAGTTTAGTGACAAAGACAAAGTATATAGATGTAAATGAAGCTTCAAGTTGATTGTATGGATGACAATTTAATTACAGAACTAGGAATAGTTCCTAAGACTCATCTTGGATCTAAACATGTGTTGCACCACTTTCATTTGATTAGAGAATCATTGAAAGATGAGAAGTCACTATAGAGATAGTGGACTCTCAAGAACAACATTGCATATCCATTTATTGAAGCTTATCCAACAGGAGGATGATCGTCGCTTAGAGAAAAAGGGTATGAGATACAATAGCGATTGGCTTTAGTGCAAGTGGGAGATTGAAAGTAGTATGCACACAAGCCAATCATATTTGATATGATAAAGCATATACTTTGTAACAATCTTATTCGTTTATTAATAAAAGAGAATTAATTAAATGCTTTTACTTTATCTATAGAGTTTTGTTATATAAAATGTGATAAACTCATAGTTTTAAGCAATACTTTTAGAATCATTATAATGATCATGCTAATGAGATCTAAATTATTAGATAGCATAAAACTAAAATTTTTCCCAATCGTTGGATTATTAAAAAAGGGATTAGTGAATCCTGATAGATTGGTACATACGTTGCTTTCTCATTAGATGAGGATGATTGATCTCATGATCATTTATGTGGAGACACTAAATCAAGTATGCAGGTGCTTATTGGAGAATAAGTACACTGAACGTGGCTCGTTACGGAATACCTAATGAAGTTTTACTTTCCTGTCAATAGGAATTCATGTAGTAATAGTAGTACAAGTGATCCTTAGACTTGAGACCATCATAGTATCTTGTGTATGATGAGTTATACTTTGACATGTTCCTTAAGACCCTTAATGTATATCAAAAGGTATGCTTGAGTGTAATAAGTTGTACATGGAGATAATGAATGATAAAAAAAGAATCTACCACTTCTAGTAAAAGAAGAGAATGTCCTATGTGACTTGATAAATGACAACCCAATAGTCCTTGGACAAGTCAGATTGAAATTAGAAAGGAGTTTCTAATTTGCATTATTTGGAGTTGTGCATTTGAGAATCGAATTACATATAATTAAAAAAAATAAGACTTGATAGTAATTTCATGTCTTATATTTAATTGAGACATTGTATAGTGGAAGGATTAAATTGTACAGTAACTATTAACTCAAAGATTCTTTTATAATTAATGTTTAAATCTATATTATCTGGAAAGTTGTTGATCGCTAAGGGGGCTTACCCTTATTGTAGAATAAATGTTATTTATTTAAATGAATTAAATAGTTTATTTAATTTATTTAAATAAGATTAAAATTGTTCTAATTGATTTATTCTAACCGGTTAATATGGAGAACCTAAAGGGTTACACCATAAAAGAAAAAATATTTATTTAAGAAATAAATGGCATAATCGTAATAATAAGTTAAGTGTATTTCATTTAATCAATGATGATAGAATAAATTAAATAGCTTAATATTTATTATTTAATATTTTATAAATATTAAATATAAATTAATAAGAGGAGTCTTATTGTGACGCCCCCAAAATTAGGTATACATCACCCATCTTGGGTAGTCAGATACATGGTACAGAATTTAAATACAACTTACTAATATAATCGCTGGGTACACAATCGACATAAAAATGTGAGTTTGAATACAAATATTGTCTACTAGATATTATACAAACTCAAAAGGAGTCCTCATTATTACAATTATTATCACACTATTTCACAGAATAGTGAGGACTACTAATGCTATCCTCTGGACCATTACTCCGTTCCCCGACTCGTCCCAGCTATGTTCTTATTTCCTGAAGAGAACAGTGAAGGAAAGGGTGAGCTCAACTAGCCCAAAGAAGAAAGATTATGACTAAGATAATGCGAATAAATTATCAATAGCCTTCAACAAAGGTTTAAACCGATAAAATATAATAAACATCAAGTTTAATCTGCATGGTGAAACAAGCAATCTATTAAAAGAGTCAAGTAGAAAATAAAATCTACTATCTTTTATGATTTAAAAGGTTTTTCATCAACTATTATAAATGAGACTCGACTTTAATAAATAATCCACATCATCGAATCACCCCGCACTACTGCCGAGGATATTCTTTAGTATCACGACCACAATTATTCATACACTACGGCCAAGAATAGTTGTGTATTCATTAATGGTCATGATCATGCCAACAATCGTCCATCAATGCACTACTGCCACCGAGGACTTTTACCACATCATTTGTAACATTACGGTCATGATTACACCGAATAATCCCTGGTCATAATCATACCAAGTCCATCCATGCTCTACAGGCCACGATGACTTTAAAAAAAAACATGAGGATGATGACAATGATATAAGAATTCAATAAAACAAGTTCAAGAATTAAGTTATTCAGAACTAATAACATCCAAACTGTCAACATGATCTTTGCTTTGTAGAGTAAAATTCAAGAATGATCGGAAGAATATTTCCATGAAAAGATCTTTGGATGAAACGCAAATATCAAGGATATTCTACTAATTTCTTGGAGTATAGAAGTCAAAGTTTTAACCAACCGGGTATAATAAAGAATGGAATAACAAAAGAAATCACCATGCATGCGATAGACCGCGACAGGCGAGTTATTCCAATGAATAATAAATAACGGAACCAAAGTCGTGAAATTCACACCGGCGGGATGTTCCAACAGAATAATAAAGATGGAACCCGGATCCGGTGTAAAACACACGTATAAGATATTCCAATGAGAATGATAAAAAGCGGAACCAGTCCTGTAAAACACACGATGTGATGTTCCAACAGAATAATAAAAGATTTTAACCAGTCCTGTAAAACACACGAGCGTGGATGTTCCAATGAATAATAGAAGAATGGAATAAAAGAAGAAGATCACCAAGTATAGGGATTCCACAGATACAGTTTATTCCAATGTAATAAATAAGAATGGAATAACAAAAGAAGTTCTCTTCATGAATACAAAAGAATAACACCCTTACACGGTACAAAACAAATAATATTCCCTACCTTAGAAGAACCGAATATTGGCAAAGTGAAGTAGCGTAATACTTTTCTTCTTTCTCTATAGTTTCTCTCTCTGAGTTTCAATTGAATTCGTAAGAAAATAATGAAGGAATGAGCTTCTATTTATAGGAAAATAGAATGCATAGTAATTAATCCATGAAATCAGTTCGATTGATTTACTTTAATCGACATTCCATATTTAAAGCAAAATCTTTTAAATAAAATATAATATATTCTATTTATATAAAAACATTTTACTATGCAAACACTATACAAAACATTATGCAACACTATGCATAATAAAATATAATATATTTTATTTATAAAATAACTTTAATAAAGTATTCTATTTTATATAAAAAGATGTTTCGCTTTTATTACGTTAATAATACGAATAAAACAAAACGCGTCATTATCGCTATAATAATTCATATTATTAATCGACAATAATGGAATCAAACCGAGTGACTTCTCACATAAGCATCAATAATCAATACTGGTGTGTACTTATGTAACCACACGTATTCGCACTTTTTTTACTACCGAATAGTTCAACAAGATCAACGGTAAAACTTCCGCCGTTATTTCAATAAAATATTTTGTCGTTTTTTTCAATCCGGCAATAATTACATTATTGGTCCACCAATGATTGAGTAGTTGTTTAAATATTCCTCGCTAAACCGAATATTCCCAGCCAATCGAATATAATAAAACCACTTGCATACTTTGAAAAATTTACAAATATTACCCACAACTATAACATTATATCAAATTATTCCATAATATTCAAAAATAATATTTATAGAAAATTCATCTTTATTTATAAAAGCCGGGGATCTTACAACCTCCCTTCTTATGAAATTTAAGCCCTCGAAATTAGGGTACGACACTGGTATGTCGAAGAGGTAAGGATACCTTGATTTCATTTCGATTCTAACTCCCAAGTCATCTCCTCAACATCGTGGTTCCTCCACAAAACTTTGACTTGAGGTATAACCTTGAAGCATAGAATATGTTCCTTCTTATCCAAAATTTGAGCAGAACCTCTTCATACGCCAAATCTTCCGCTATTTCGTCCAGGTTCTAACTCAATAATATGGTTCGGGTCTTTCACATATTTACGTAACATGGATATGTGAAAAGCGTTATGAACACGAGACATATTTGGCGGTAAAAGCGAGTCTCATGAGGCCACGCTCCTACTCGATCGAGGATTAAAATGGACCGATGAATCGAGGATTAAGTTTTCCTCTCTTTCCAAATCTTGTAACTCCTTTCCATGGAGTAACTCTTAACAACACATGATCTCCTATATCGAATTCCACGTCCTTTCGATGAAGATCAAGATAACTCTTTGTCGATTTTGTGAGGTTTTTATACGTTGTCGGATCGTTTGAATCTTTTTCGTAGTCATACGTACCAACTCCGGTCCCAACAACGTTGCTTCACCCACCTCATCCCAGCATACTGGAGAACGACACTTTCTTCCATACAACGCTTCGAATGGAGCCATGCCAATACTTGCTTGATAACTGTTGTTGTAGGAAAACTCCACTAATGGTAAGAACTTGTCCCAACTCCCCTTGAAATCAAGGACACAGAGTCTTAATAGATCTTCAAGAGTTTGAATAGTCCTCTTCGATTGTCAAACCGTCGGTCCCGAGGATGATATGCCGAAACTAAATCGTAAGTCTGTGCCCATAGCTTTTTGCAAACTAACCCAAAATCGTGAAGTGAATCTTGGGTCTCGATCAAAAACTATGGATACCGGCATACCATGCAGTCTTACAATCTCGTTTATGTACATACGAGCAAGACGTTCAAGTGTATAAGTTTCTCGTATCGGTAAGAAATGAGCAGACTTGGTCAATCTATCAACAATGACCCAAATCGCATCAATGCCTTGAGAAACCTTAGGAAGACCGGTAATGAAATCCATGGTAATGTGCTCCCACTTCCATTCTGGAATTTCAAGTGGTTGCAATGGACCTTTTAGTACTTAATGCTCCGCTTTAACTCGTTGACAAGTTAGACACCTTGAGATAAACAATTATCTCTCTCTCTTCATATTGCTCCACCAAAATGTATGAATAAATATCATGATACATTTTGGTACTCCCGAGATGGATTGCAAATGGTGTGTTGTGCGCCTCCATCATGATATTATACTTTAAATCGGGGTCGTTAGGAACACAAAAGTCCGGAGTTGACTCAAGTATTCCTTCTTCATCGATTCTTGCTTCCGCATAGCACCCTCTTGCACTTTCTTCCTCATACGATCACTCCGTGTCCGCAGTAGCTTGAGCGACTTTAACTTTATCGATTAAAGTCGGTTCTACTCGTATATTCGCTATCATCACATGCATCCCAGAGTCTTTAACTCTATCTCCGTCCTTTGCAAGTCACACAAAATGGGCCTTTGTGTTGACAATAACGCACTCGTGATTCTTGCATACGATCTTCTACTCAATCGCGTCGGCTACCACGTTCGCTTTTCCGGATGGTATTGGATGGTATGATCATAATCTTTCAATGAGCCAAGCCAACGTCGTTGTCGCATGTTGAGTTCCTTTTGAGTGAAGAAATATTTGAGGCTTTTATGATCCGTAAAGATCTCCACTTTCTCCCATACAAGTAATGCCTCCAAATTTTAAGTGCAAAGACAACAATGCCTAACTCCAGATCATGAGTAGGATAATTCCTCTCATATTCTTTAAGTTGTCATGAGGCATAGGCTATAACTTTTCCATGTTGCATAAGAACACATCCCAACCCTTTGCTCGAAACATCACTTTGTAGATGACAAATCCTCTCCGAGCCGGATGGTATTGTCGAGCAGGTCTTTGAAATAAGTCTCCTCTTGAGTTCTTGAAAACTCTTCTCACATTCTTCGCTCCAACCGAACTTTGTATCTTTTCGAGTCAATTGAGTCGATGGAGTAGCGATTCGAGAAAATCCTTCCACGAATCTCCGATAATAACCAAATAAAACCGAGAAAGCTACGTGCTTTGGTCATTGATTTAGTTTGTTCCCAGCTTTGAATAGCTTCAATCTTTGTTAGGTCAACAGATATTCCATGACTTGATACCACGTGCCCAAGGAATGCTACTTCTTCAAGCCAGAATTCACATTTCTTCAACTTGGCATAAAGCTTATATTCACGAAGCTTTTGGAGTGTCAGCCTCAAGTGTTGCTCATAATCTTCACGGCTTTTGGAATAAATAAGGATGTCATCAATAAAGACGACCACAAAGTGATCTAAATATTCCTTGAATACTCGGTTCATCATATCCATGAAGGCAGCAGGAGCATTAGTCAATCCAAAGGATATGACTAGGAATTCATAATGCCCGTACCGAGTTCTGAAAGCCATCTTTGGAATGTCAGCGGTTCTAATCTTCAATTGGTGATATCCTGAACGAAGATCAATCTTTGAAAAGAATTTGGCTCCTTGCAATCGGGTCAAACAGGTCATCAATACGTGGCAATGGATACCTATTTTTGATGGTGACATGATTCAACTCCCGATAATCAATACAAAGTCGCATACTCCCATCTTTCTTCTTCACGAATAGAACAGGAGCACCCCAAGGAGAAGTACTAGGACGAATAAAGCCAATGTCTAACAATTCCTGCAGTTGAGTCTTTAACTCCTGAAGTTCAATAGGAGCCATTCGATATGGGGCTTTAGAAATAGGTTTTGTACCGGGTTCAAGGTCGATACAAAATTCAATTTCACGCTCTGGGGGTAGGCCAGGAAGTTCTTCGGGGAATACGTCAGGAAATTTATTAACAATAGAAATATCGCTCAAAACTGACGTATTTTTGTTTAAATCACGATACGAGAGCTAAGAAAGCTTGACATCCGCTTTTCAATAAACGAATAGCTTTATGGCTTGAGATGATAAGTGATTGATTTTAATGGTTTGGTCGTTTGAATTCGCATAATAGGTTGATTAGGAATATGAAAGCTAACAACCTTACGAAAACAATCAATTTTTGCATGATAAGTAGTTAACCAATCAATCCCTAGAATCACGTCAAATGCAAGTATTTTTAATGAAATAAGATTGACGAGGTAATGTGAGGGTACCGATTTGAACCAAACAAGACTTATAAACAAAGGATGTAATGAAGGTTTCTCCCAACGGAGTTTCCACAGATAAGTCAAAGTCTAATTTCTCCTGAGTCAAATTTAATCGATGAGCGCAAGTAGGAGAAATAAAAGAATGGGTAGAACCCAGATCAAATAAAGTGTAGACTTTATTAGAGTTTATGATAAGCTTACCCGTGATGACCTCATTCGGGTTCCTTGCTCTCTGGGAGGTCACAACAAACGCTCTCCTCAGACTCTGGGTTTTGACTTTTTCCGGGACTGACCTTTGATGCCTCCATCCTAGTTGAATTTATCTTGATGAAACGACAAAATCGAGCTAAGTGACCTTCTCTTCCACAATTATAACATGCTTTGGGCTAAGATGGCATGCGATTCGGATGATGTGTCCCTCTTCTCCGTATTTGAAGCATATGATAGGTGGTCTTTCTCCTTCCTTAACAACGGGTCTTTGGTCGACGTCTTTCCATCATTGTTGAATCTCCGCTTCTTGAAATGTCCATTCTTATTGTTTTGGCCCTGATTACCACCAAAGTGGTTACCTATCTAACTTTGTTGATTCCTCCACGCTTGTTGTCACCGCTTGATGACTACTCTCATTTGGTATTATAACTTTGTCATTTCCGCTCTCTTTTAGTTAATTGACTCATTATCGCGCTCCACTAATCGAGCCCTATTTACAACATCCTCAATACAAACACACGCTTTATGAGAAATAAGATGTTGACGTATCTCCGACTTCAAACCTCTTAAAAACATTCGCGCCATTCTCTCTTCATTATCCACCAAGTGGGACGCAAACCGTGATAACTCCGCAAATTTTGCCTCGTATTGCGACACGGTCATATTGTTTTGTTCCAACTTTATAAACTCCACCTCCTTCATGTGGCGAATACTTTCAGGAAAGTATTTGTCGTTGAACAGCTCCTGGAACTTCTCCCAAGATATCTTCATTACTGCGGAAGTTGAGTACGCTTTTACCGATTCCCACCAAGAATCGCCTCTCCGCTTGACATAAAAGGCGTGAAGGGAACCTTTTGCTCCTTAGAGCATCCCAAGACATCAAATATCTTGGTAATCTGCTTTATCCATGCTTCTGCCAGAAGTGGTTTTGGCTCTCCCTTAAACTCCGGTGGTCCCAGCTCCTTGAATTGTTTAGTGGTGACCGCCCGAGAGTTTTTCGTGTTTCCACCTACGTTTTGAACAGGAGTCGCTCTCACCTGCTGTTGCATAAATTGCATAAAGCCTCTGAACATTTGATCATTCATCATTTGGTCAGTGTTATTGTTTGCATGAGGATTGTCGCCTTCCTGATGCACATTATCCTGATTATTGATATGTGGTGAATCAACGATCGCCTGTGCTCCATTGCTATTCTCAACATTCTCAGATGTCATTTTCAGATACTGCCACAAAACAAAAGATTAATTGACATGTAACAATTATCTTTACATTTTGACCGACCAAAAAAATAGCACATAAACTTAGGTAGGTCATACTAGCGAAGGTATTCCCGCCTCTCCCCTCCTAGTACTATTCTCACATCTTAGCTGGGATCATATCCTAAGCTCGATACCAACCGTGGCGCCCCAAAATTAGGTATACATCACCCATCTTGGGTAGTCGGATACATGGTACGTAATTTAAATACAACTTACTAATATAATCATGCGTATGCATACGACATAAATCGTGAGTTTGAATACAAATATTGTCTACTAGATATTATACAAACTCAAAAGGAGTCCTCATTACAATTATTATCACACTATTTCACGTAATAGTGAGGACTACTAATGCTATCCTCTGGACCATTACTCCGCTCCCTGACTTCGTCCCAAATTATGTTCTCATTTCAAGAGAATAAAGTGAAAGAAAGGGTGAGCTCAACTAGCCCAATGAAGAAAGATTATGACTAAGATAATGCGTAATAAATTATCAATAGCCTTCAACAAAGTTAAACTGATAAAATATAATAAACATCAAGTTTAATGCGGTAGATGAACAAGCAATCCATTAAAAGAGTCAAGTAGAAAATAAAATCTACTATCTTTTATGATTTAAAAGGTTTTTCATCATCATTATAAATGAGACTCGACTTTAATAAATAATCCACATCATCGAATCACCCCGCACTACTGCCAAGGATATTCTTTAGTATCACGACCACAATTATTCATGCACTACGGGCGAAGAATAGTTGTGTATTCATTAATAGTCATGATCATGCCAACAATCGTCCATCAATGCACTACTGACTTTCGAGGACTTTTACCACATCATTTGTAACATTACGGTCATGATTACAATCAATAATCCACGGTCATAATCATACCAAGTCCATCCATGCTCTACAGCCACGTATGATGACTTTAAAAAAACATGAGGATGATGACAATGATATAAGAATTCAATAAAACAAGTTCAAGAATTAAGTTATTCAGAACTAATAACATCCAAACCGTCACAACATGATCTTTGCTTTGTAGAGTAAAAATTCAAGAATGATCGGAAGAATATTTCCATGAAAAGATATCTTTGGATGAAACGCAAATATCAAAGATATTCTACTAATTTCATGGAGTATAGAAGTCAAAGTTTTAACTTAACCGGGTATAATAAAGAATGGAATAACAAAAGAAATCACCATGCATGCGATAGATCCATGACAGCAAAAGTTATTCCAACAGAATAATAAATAACGGAACGTGTCGTGTGAAATTCACACCGACGGGATGTTCCAATGAGAATAATAAAGATGGAACCAGATCCGCAGTAAAACACACAAATAGGATATTCCAATAGAATGATAAAAAAGCGGAACCAGGTCCGTGTAAAACATGACGATGGATATTCCAATGAATAATAAAGAAGCGGAACCAGTCCTGTAAAACACATGCATAGCGGGATGTTCCAATGAATAATAGAAGAATGGAATAAAAGAAGAAGATCACCAAGTATAGGGGATTCAAGTATATAGGTTATTCCAATGTAATAAATAAGAATGGAATAACAAAAGAAGTTCTCTTCATGAATACAAAAGAATAACACCCTTACGGGTACAAAAAATAATATTCCCTACCTTAGAAGAACCTGAATATTGGCAAAGTGAAGTAGCGAGAATACTTTTCTTCTTTCTCTCTATAGTTTCTCTCTCTGAGTTTCAAAGAATTAAAAAAGAAAATAATGAAGGAATGAGCTTATTTATTTATAGGAAAATAGAATGCATAGTAATTAATCCGTGAACGGTCCAGATTGATTTACTTTAATCGGACGGTCCATATTTAAAGTAAAATCTTTTAAATAAAATATAACATATTCTATTTATATAAAAACATTTTACTATGCAAACACTATGCAAAAAACTCTATGCAACACTATGCATAATAAAATATAATATATTTTATTTATAAAATAACTTTAATAAAGTATTACATTTTTATATAAAAGATGTTTCGCTTTTATTACGTTAATAATATGAATAAAACAAAACGTCATTATCGCTATAATAATTCATATTATTAATCGACAATAATGGAATCAAACCGAGTGACTTCTCACATAAGCATCAATAATCAATCTGGTGTCTACTACTATACAACCACACGTATTCTTTACTTTTACTACTTAGAATAGTTCAACAAGATTAACCGGTAAAACTTCCGCCAGTTATTTCAATAAAATATTTTTGTCGTTTTCTCGATCCGATAATAATTACATTGTGGTCCACCAATGATTGAGTAGTTGTCTGAATATTCCCGCTAAACCGAATATTCCCAGACCAATCGAATATAATATAACCACTTGCATACTTTGCAAAATTTATAAATATTACCCACAACTATAACATTATATCAAATTATTCCATAATATTCAAAAATAATATTTATAGAAAATCATCTTTATTTATAAAAGTTGGGGTCTTACACTTATTATTATAATTACTATTGTTATTATTATTATTATTTAATTTCTAAAGTACTATCATTAATTTCTAATTGGATTAGAAATATAATTAATTAAAGAAGTTTAATTAATTAAATCAAAAACACTATTCCTAAATTGTTTAGGTGGGTTGACCACATCTATATATAGGAGGAGTCTTATTTTGATTTGGGGTAACTGACAATTTTAAGAGTTGGGAGAGTATGTATAATTCTATAGAGATAGAATCTAGGAGTCTACCAGATAACCATATTGTTGAATACTTTTTATTCCTTGGTGGATCACCTTTAGAGACCAAACACTTGGGTGGCTAACGTTAATCAAAGAAAGGAATCAAACTCGATGAATTCAAGTTGAACGTGAAAAGGAATTTGAGGTGAACTCGTACCTGAGGAAGATAGTTTCTATAAGGGTATGAATCTGATCTCCATCTCTTTTCTATTAGATTGATAATTATGCACAAAGTATGATATGGTGATAGTTTGTATATGAAAACTTTTAAAATTCGTTTAATCGCGCTTCTGGACCTTTTATGTGATTTGATTCCATGATCGCGCTATATACAAACCTAACATAACTGTCAATTTTTAATAAATGAAAGTTGTAGGTCTACTTCTTAGCTTTCCAAAAAATCTGGAAGCATCTCAATCGGAGTTCGTATGAAAGAGTTATGCCTGGATTACTAATGGACGCCAAAGCTATCCTACACAGCCTGCTACTGAGCGCTCTAGTGCCCATCCTAGTGCCCTGGCACCCATGGACAGTGCCCAACAGCCCCGCTCATGCCTTAGCTCTAGACAATTTTTGGCTTGCCATTGCTACTTCACCGCTTCATAGCTTCATCAACCCTTATTAGAATTAATCCTTTCTTGAGCCATTTTATTGCTCGTAACATCCTCTACACATCCCCTCAGATGAAATAATTATTAAGGTTCTCTAACTTGTCAAAAAATTAACTCAAAAACCCTTTGTGAGCTATTTTTCACCAAATGACGTTTTCAACATCTAATTTTCAAATCTTCATAACTCGCTTATCCAAAGTCGAATTAAGCTCATTCTTGAGCCTATGGCTAACTTATTCTACAAACTACAAAAACCATAAAAAAATGAAGTTTTATGGAAGTGTTAACTACCCATTAACTTTACCTAGAAATGGTTCCAATCTAGATTTTTCACGTTTTACGTCTTTTACGAAAAATTTCACCATAATTCGTTATGGATTATTTTTCCTCCGTTCCAACTGAAACTTCATCTTAACCCTCTTATCTAAGATATATTCTTCTCAAAATTCAAATACAACATAGAAACAGTCATTTATAATAGTCCGTTTAGAGTCAGTCCTCTACGAAGTTCTTTTAATCCTCATTCTTAGGCTTACGATTTTAGTTTTTTGTTTACTTGACATATATATTATTGGTAGTTTTAGAATGTTTACTCCTTTAATGAACACCTTATATCTTCAAGATCCTTCATGATCTTCCATTAACAATAACCCCTAACAACTAATCCAACTCTTACGGGAAAAAAAAATCAAAGAGATGAAGAGGTTAGGGCTTTAGGCTTACCGTTTGTGTTCTTCTTCTTCCTTATCTTATGCTTGATCAAATCTTAAACTCAATCATACTACTTAGCAAAGATTTCATGAGAATTGCAAGAATTTGACAAAACTTAAACTAAGAACAAAATAGAAATTATACCTCCTTGAAGCTTGAATTGAACTCCCTCACTACTCTGATTATACTTCCCTCAATGCTCAGTGACTCTCACTCTCAACTACACTTATCAAACAAATTTCAAGCAACATAGAAATGAAGAGTTTGGTTGCCACTTATAGAGAATGATTTTCCCGGTTTATGAGTTTGTCTACCATATACAATCCAACGAGAAAGGGAAGGAACCATTGGTTTGAGAGAGGCTGGTGAAAAGAGATCACCAACTTCATCTCTTCCGCTCCCTTCTTCATGATCATGGCTAGAGTAGCCTTCAACTACTGACTTTGTTATACGCAATTAGAGTTAGGATACTGTGCATCATTATTTAGGTCACTTAAAATGGGACACGGGTATTAAATCTCAGCAACTGTGTTTATAATGCTTACTTTTTTCCCAAAAATATAATTTTAATGTGTTAATGCTACTACATAATGGAAAGTTAGGGATTATTTATGTATCTACATCATATAATCCATGTACCTTAGTCCAGTCCAATTAATATTTAAAATATGTATGGACTCAATTTAATTGGTCCCTAATAATTTAATATCTTCTTGAAACTTTATTATTTCAATTAGACTCACTTATTGTACTAATTTATAATTCTTTGATATAGTACATCTTTAATGTTCCCGCACATAGAAATTGTCACATATGCAACTATTTATGTAACTTATAATTCTTTTCATTTTACTATATATTTTCTATATATAATATAGTTACCAAAAGGTGTCACACTACACATTCTTTTTAATGTAAGAATCAGATAATATCACATGTCTTACACACATTAAGTAAACGAATAATACAATTCTAATTATGTAAATTACTTTGCTCATCAATTAATTAGTAATATAATATTAATTAATCCTTTAATCATCTCTAAATTAAATCAATTCCCTAAATCTCCATTCTCATGCCACACAAGGCATTTTCACAATTCTCATCACAATCCACATTCTTATAAATCAATTTATCTTAGTTGAATTATTCATTTCACAACACATCAATATTTATATTTAAATAAAGATTCATTCTTATTTTATCAAAATAATATTTTTTCATGAAATTCACGGTTCTTACACCTTACCTTACTAGAAAAATGGGTACGTCTACCCTCCACGCCTTCATCATCACCCTTTTATGGTTTACCGGCTTTGCCCAGCTAGTGCCAAACTCTTACATCCATATCATTGCTTTCATCGTCGTCTTCCATGAGCTTGGCATTCCACCAACTATCGACTTCTTTTTCTCTCTCTTTTCCATGGGTCGATCTCGAGAACCAGAGTTTCTGTAGATAATCAAATAACAACCTAAACCAAACCAACGTTTAGAAAAATGACCTCTGATGAACACCTCTTCGAGCAACAAGGGGTGGCATAAACACTATTTTTTGTTCAAGGACCTGATACCCACCAAATTCTGGACTTGGCTGAATACGGACCCCCGGACGTCGTCATCAGAGAACTCCTTCAAGATAGAGTTGTGGAAATAATCAAATTAAATGAGAAATTACTGATGAAGGAGTAGGACTAGAGTCTTCTGACCAACCAAACTTGGTTGTATGAACATAAATGTAAGTCCCAAAGCCTTTCCTCTTTTTTTTTACTTTTTACCATTTGATGTTATTAATTTTGACCCACTCTTTGTTAACAGTATCCCTCATCCAGCCAACTTCCTCCAAAGAAATCGAACAAACTTCTACTCCACCTCCCATTACCGAAACCACCCCCTTACATTCATAACTGAAGAACCATCCACCACCAGTGCCAAACCAAACCCATCAACAAGCATACCTCAACCAACAACAATCCCCACTCCATCCTTCACAAAAAAGAGCCCATTGGATATGCCCAATTCCCAAAGGGCCAAACTCCTTCGGATTAAAAAGAGACGAAATAAAGCCCTTATAAAAACTGCTACCACCGAAGCACCCAAGGTTGCTTCATCGGAAGCCCCCATCGCCTCAACCAAAGACATTCCAATCTCTGAATCACTCCAGATAAACATACCCGATCCAAACCAAAACCAAAGCCAAAAAAAGAAAAGAACCCGAAGACCCTTCTTCCGAATCACCAACCAAAAAACTAAACGTCGAAGCCTCTCCCAAGCATATCCCCTTCTCCACTAGAACAACCTTTATCGAGCCAAGTTTGAGAGGCTCGAGCCTTAATGAAGCTATGGCCTAAATAACCAGAAGAATTCCCGTACGAGCTATATGAGCACTTCGTTCTCCCAACCGACGATCCCCGATTTGAGAATGCAAGTATCAAAGAGCTCGTATTAGCCAATTTTATGCATCAAGGCCGGATAAGCACATCCAAAATCCTCATTTTTGACAAAGTCTTCTTTTCTTTTTTCTTTACTAACTCATTACACTCCATTTTGCAGTCTACTACGGTCTCTACCTAGATTATACGCCGATGGTTAGAGGTCGATCGAAGAGAGAAATACCTTGAAGACGAAAATGAACGCCTAAGAACCAATCTTTAAACAGCCAGAGAAGGCCTTGAGTGTAAGACCCCAACTTTTATGAATAAAGTAGAATTTCCTCTATTTATTATTTTGAAATAGTAAGTGGTTGATTTGATTAATGTGGTTAGTTATGGGTAAAATGCGCAAATATTTTAAATAAGCAAGTGGTTATAAAATATTCATCGTTGTCTGGGAAAATTTGTTTGGTCGTGGAATATTCTTGATGTCGAGGAATATTCGTACGACGGCGCAACCTTTTGTGGGCCCCATAACAGAAAACGATTGGATGAAGAAAACAACAAGTATGAGTTTTTTATATATAACGGTGTAGTTGTTACCAGTAACACTGTTGGAATACTCGGTGGTTAAAATACAGTAACACGCGGTATTGCACCAATTATTGTTTCTTACATAAGAAGGCACTACTCAATAATTATTACAGTAATTACTGTTCAATATTTTATTTTATTGTTCAATAATTGCTATGTTGATATTTTATATTATTATTGTTTCAATAATTGTCACTGCACAATATTTCCCATTATCAGATCAATAATTCATATTATTTGAATAATATTATTAGATAGCATTATTGGCAATGTCTAGAAAGTTCTGTCGAGGAAAGGGGTTAGGTCATCTAATTGTGTGCCAATAAGGAGAAATCCTTATCGGAAAGCCCCCTCTTTCCTGGGAACATCCTGATTGTCATTATTGTGATTCTGTAATATTATTTGTGAATAATTAATTGTTGATTTATATGATAAGGAAAATATTTATTTATGTGGATATAAATGGAGGAATTTTTAGAAAAGTGACAATTGTTGAAAATTTATATTTTATCTTTTCTGATAAAATAATTCATTTAAATATATTATTATATTACAATAATATAATAATAGTGATATTTTTATAATGAATGTGTGATATATGAATAAATGAGGATGAAGAGTATTTTTGTTACAATAAATGCTAAAAACATGTTAAACATGTTGGTGGGCCCCATTTTTGACTGAAATTTGATTGTAGCTTGTAAAATCGTCCGTATGTGGATTTCGGTCAATTTCTGTTTAGAATTTGGAAAAACTTAAAGCTACAAAAATGTAGAGAATTGAATTTCCTATGGAATGAACATAAGATTTGAATTTTTTGATAAAGGGCCATTTATTATGAATTATTTAAGTTCCGGAATAATTAATTTTTGAAGTTTTAAATATTTTTTTTAAAGAAAAACATTTTTTTTCATTTTGGTGGACCCCACATGTGTTGTAAATGTGCTGAAATCAGATTATCTAGAGGTGGGCGTGAAATTTTTTAAAATATAATAATATTTTATTAAATTTTCTACTTTGGTGTTCTAAGCATTTTCCTATAAATAGGATGCTTAGGTTAGAATTGAAAATCACACCGTAAACTCAAGTTTTCTCTCTATATTATCGAGTTTATTTTGTGAGTATTTTGATACTTTGAGTGTTGTTATACGGTGCAAGTTTTCTTCAGCGTTATATCTGATATTTCAGACAAAAGTACTATTCTTTTGAGGTAAATGATGTTATTTTCTTCGTAAATGATATTATTTCTTTCAATATCATTATGCCAAAATATTAGTATAATTTTTCTTGTGAAATTTCTACCTTTTTGTGTCGGGGTTACTATTCATGTATATGACACTATTCACGTATACGACACTATTCACGAATACGGCACTATTCACAAAAAAATTAAATTTTCGTTCTTTGTCCAAGATGTCTAATATGGTTACTATCTTTGATTATATCCATGTTTTGATCTTCATTCTCGAATTTTACTCCATTATGGTTTACTATGGAGTATTTTTGAACTTGGATTGTCTAAAGTACGAATTCCTAATCTTTGTCCTTTTATTTCACTGGATTCATTTCTTGAAGAATATTTTTCATCATCCTCAGTCGTAAATGATGATATTATTGAATATCTTTGGCCAGTAGTGCAAAGATGAATGATTTCCTGATGAATATCTTTGGCCCGTAGTGCAAAGATGAACATATGTTGAGATGAACATGACCAACTAATGAATATCTTTGGCTTGTAATGCAAAGATGAATATTTGATTCAAGATGTATATTGATTGATGCTACAGGGATAAAATATTGATGATGGACTTTTAAATCATAGAAGATAGTAGATTTCAGTCTCTACTTAACTCTTCTAATGAATTGTTATTTCCGCTGCGAATATTGATCTGAAACTTGTTGTCTATTATACTCTATCAGATTTTTCCCTGTTGAGGACTAATGATAATTTGTTCTATATTATCTTAGTCATAATATTCTTTACTGTGCTACTTGAGCTCACCCTTTTCCTTTTTGTTCCATTTTTCTTCTCAGGAAGCGAAAATATAGCGGGAAGTAGTCGGGGTGTGGAGTGATGTTCCAATGTAGTTGTTATAGTAGTCCTCACTATTTTGTAAAATAGTGTATCAATAATTGTAATGAGGACTTATTTGAGTGTGGATATTGTCTAGAAGATAATATTTATATTTAAACTCACAGTTTATGTGTTGTCGTATTTTGCATGACAAATGTATTAATAAAGTTGTAGTTGTTTCTGTACCATGTTTTTGGCAACTCAGAATGGGTGATGTATACCTATTTTGGGGGCGTCACATTAAGAGAGAGAAGAACTTGCACAACAACACTTTGTTCTACTATGAGAATCTGGAGGCTGACATTGCTAAGCTAAAGGAAGAAGCCTCCGAAGCTGAGACTCGCCAAAAGAGTCTTAATGAGAGCCATGAACAACTGCAAAAAGAAAATGACGACCTAAAGAAGGGGAACTCAGCACTGAATCAGAAAGTCTTAGATCTGGTCAAGAAAGGATAGCACATGTTCCAGACTTGTGTTTCCATGGAAAAATAATTCAAGGAATACGAGGCCTTAGGACCTCCTTTGACCAAAGCCCTTAAACAATAGATCTGTCAGGAATATAGAGAATCTCGGGAGCTATCGACAGAAGTGATGCAAATGTATGCTGAGGGATATGAAATCGCCCGAGGCAAATACAAGGAAAAAATAATTACTGCCAAGCTTGATGTCTCCATCCTGGACTCATCTGACGACGAAGCCGAAGATGACCCTTCTGAGTAATTATTGCTTCTCTTTTTGTAGTCTTGAACTTACAATATAATTATCCATTTGTACAAAATATTATGTAAATTTATGGAAATATTATTCGTTTTAAGAAACTAAATGTCTATTTCATATATGCAATTAATTAATGAAAATATTTATTTAGAAAAACTAAAAATTTACTGAAATATAAACTAATGAAGATACTCGTTTGAAAAAACTGAATATTCATTTTATTGATATCTTTGAAAATTTATACAGACTCGTAAAGATGAACTACTTAACATGCACTACTGAAAATATTTTCTAAGTCTGTTTGCATGCCAAATGTTTTTGACTTATGTTCCATCTATTGCTCGAAGCCAGTATGTGTCTGGATTCGACACTTCTATGATCTCATAGGGTCCATCCTAGTTAGGCATCATCTTTCTGAGATTTTGGTGTTGAAGCCTCCATCCCCTGAAAAACTAAGTCCCCAACTTCAAACCTCCTCAATTTTACTCCTTTATTATAATGCCTAGTCCCTAACCTCCTCCAACTCCCTAACCTCCTCCAACAAATCAAGGTTGAGGCGAATACCTTAATCATTATATAATTCTATGAATTGGCTTACCCAAAGTGAAGGGGACCCAATTTCAACATGAATAAAAGCATCAGTTCCATAAGCTAGTCTGAATGATGAATCATTTGTTGTTGTCCTTAAAGTAGTCTGATATTCGCATAATATACTAAGTAGCTCTTCTGGCCATCTTCTTTTTGCCTCATTCAGCCTTCATCTGATTCCATTTAGTAGAGTCCTATTAATGACTTCTACCTGACCATTGGACTGAAGATGGGCCACTAAAGTCTTTCGATGTTAAATTCCCAGATCCTTTAAAAACTATTCGAACTGAGAGCCCACAAACTTCCTGCCATTGTCTAAAACCAATACCATAAGAATCCAAAATTGAAAAACAATAAATTCCTTTAGAAAGTTCAAACATTCTTGCAATGTAATCTGCCAAAGTTGTTTGGCTTCCACCCACTTGATCATATAGTCTATGGCCACTACCACAAAGCTAACCGATCCTTTTCCATTGGTAGTGGACCCAAGATATAAATTCCCCATACAAAAAATGGGATCGAGAAAAGAATAGTATAACTCTTCAGGCAGTTGATGAGGAATAGGGCTATTTAACTGACACTTGGAACATTTGTGAACATAATCATTTGCTTCCTAAAATATTGTTGGACAATAATAGCCCTGACGAAGAACCTTATATGCCAAAGCCTTTACTCCCATATGGTATGGTTTCCACATATCCGCTTGTGCACTTCCCGAAGAACATATTCGGCTTCAGATGGCACCAAACACCTCAATAAAGGGGAAGAGTGAGCCATTCAATATAGATCCCCATCTATGAACATAAAGTTTGAGCTTATATACTTGATTTTCTTTGCCATCATCTGATCCGAAGGTAAGATGCCATCAGCCAAATAATCCAGATAAGGTGTAAGCCAACAGTTCGACCGCTCCACTGTCATTACCTCCGAACGCTGAAAACTTTATACATTTAAAACTTCCAGATAAACCAAACCACTGAATGAGTTTGCATCCGTTGTATCCAACCTTTCTAGAGCATTGAATATGGTATTATTTGATCTATTAACTAACTAAAAGATAAACTAACTGAAGTAGTGGATATGATCTTTGACTTCAGCCAAATACTTAGCCATTTTTTCTCTCAGGCCTCGTACTCACCAGATATATGCTTAACCACCAACTGAGAGTCACTAAAGATGATCAACCTCTGTACCTCAAGGCTTTTCTCCAACTGAAGGTCTTCCAAAATTGCTTCATACTCTGCTTCATTGTTAGTTGCCTTAAATCTGAAGCGAATAGCCTGCTGCACTTTGAACCCCTCCAGACTTGTCAAGATAACACTAGCCCCACTAACATCTAAAATTGAAGAACCATCCATGTACATTATCCATGAAATCTGAACTGGCTGAACATATAAGACCGATCCAACCATTTCCTCTGCATGATCTACATTATCGGGTTTAGAAAATGAGCATTCTACTACAAAGTTGGCCAAGCCTGACTGTGACGCCCCAAAAATAGGTATAAATCACCCATTCTGAGTCGCCAAATACTTGGTACATAAATCAAATACAAACTTCTTTTGTATCTTCTTATTTCTCACTATAGCGTGGTCTATAGTTTCTCTCTAAATTGCTCTTGTGAGTCTTAGTGAATATCAGAATGAAAGAAAAGAGTATTCTCATTACTTCACTATTCTAGTATCCAATCTTTATTAAGGAAATGAGAATGTAGGACTGGACTAGCCACCATCTTGTGATGGTCACTCCATTCTCTATAGTAGTCCCTCACTATTCTCATTTCCTTAGAAATAAAGGTGGATAATAAATGTGAATGAGGACTCCATTCTCACTTTGGATATTGTCTAGAAGATAATATTCGTAAAAACTATCACCACGCTTTTGTCGTGATTGTATAAAAGAAGTTTGATTTGATTTATGTACCAAGTATTTGGTGACTCGTAATGGGTGATGTATACCTATTTTGGGGCGTGATGATATGTATCAAAGTCGAGGATATGATCTCTGGCTGAGATGTGATACTAGAACTAGGAGGGGAGAGACAGGTAATTCCTTTGCTAGTATGACCTACCTAAACTTATTTGTTATTTAATTGGTCAGTCAGAGTATAGGGATAATATGTGGCATGTCAATTAACCCTTACTTGGTGGCAGTTTTTGAATATGGCATCTGCAAATGTCGAGATAAGCAATGAAGCACATGAGACCGTTGAGTCACCAACGATCAATACCCAGGATAATGTGCATCAAGAAGGCAATAATCCTCAGGAAAATAACAACACCGACCAGATGATGAACGGAGGGATGTTTAAAAGCTTTATGCAATTCCTGCAACATCAGGCGAGAGACTCATGTTCAAAATGCAGATGGAAACACTAGCAACTCTCGGATGGTCACTGCGAAGCAGTTCAAGGAGCTGGGACCACCGAAGTTTTTGGGAGAGCCAAAACCACTTAAGGTGGCGACATGGATAAAGCAGATCACCAAGATATTTGATATCTTGGGATACTCCAAGGAGCAAAAGGTTCCCTTTGCCACCTTCATATTGAGATGAGAGGCAGATTACTGGTGGGAATCAGTAAAATGTACTCAGCCTGCCGCACTCAAAATGTCTTGGGAAAAGTTCCAAAAACTATTCAATGACAAGTACTTTCCTAAAAGTATTCGTCATATGAAAGAGGTGGAGTTCATCAAGCTGGAGCAAAATAATATGACTGTGTTGTAGTACGAAGCTAAGTTTGCCGAGTTATCCCAGTTTGCATCCCACTTGGTTGATAATGAGAAGAGAATGACGCGGATGTTTCTAAGAGGTTTACAACCTGAGATACGTCAATATCTCATTTCTCACAAACTTTGGTTGTAATCAGATGTTGTGAATAGGGCTCAGTTATTGGAGCACGATAATGAGTCAACCCAACCAAGAGAGAGCAGCCAGAAATATGATAATACTAGTGGTAACAGTCATCGAAGCGGTGACAACAAATGTGGAGGGAATCAACATGGAGAAATGGTAACCACTTCGGTGGTAATCATTGCCAAGACAATAGAAGTGGAAATTTCAAGAAGAGAAGGTTCAACAATAATGGAAAGACGCAGCACCAGCACCTGTTGTTAAGGAAGGAGAATGACCGCCGGTCGTATGTTACAAATGCGGAGGGGAGAGATACATCAGTCTAAACTATACACAGCAGTCCAAAGCATGTTACAATTGTGGAAGAGAATGTCACCAAGCCCGATTTTTTCATGCACCGAAGTCAAGTCCAGCTGGGATGGAGGCATCAAAGGCCGTCCCAGACAAGACAAAACCGGTAGTTCAAGGGAGAGCGTTTGTCGTAACCTCCCAAAAAGAGAGGAATCTGAACGAGGTGATCACGGGTAAGCTAATCATAAACTCTAGTGAAGTCTGTTGCCTCTTTTTTAATTCAAACAAAAGAGCTCTAACTCATGCAAGTATACATGTGTCAACAAGCAATACAGAGTAAGTCAAGTATCGATCCACGGAGAAAGTTGCTAAATTAAATTATTATGCATCAACTAAATCACTATTTTTATATGCTTAAACTAATAATTATGATTATGATTGAAAATTACTTTAGAATCAAATAACAACTAAAATAAGAATAATAATGAAATAAATTAAATCTGAAAATAATAGGATCCTAACTTCATTTAATAATTCATCTAATTACCACCATCATGCAAGATTGTTCACATATCATAGGAAAGTAGCCAAGAGCACTAATATAGACATAACCATTTTTCAATGTATTATGACCTACTCACATAGCATCCACATGCAATAGACACCATGTAATCATCAACAAAGCCAATCTCACTATATTTCTATGTGAAATTGCAGCAGTTTTGAATTCAAGCACAAGCACTTATTTAACTCATACGGTGAAAAAATATATGTCTATCTGATTCACGAAATATAAAGCTACACAAAACAGCCCCATATACGCATGCTATCATGATTACAATCCATACTCGCATGTTATTTCTCAATTCCATACAAGCACTTAAAACGAATGGTGATCAATCATTCATACATGCAAATCAACCATGATAGAAATTCCTTATGATATGCAAAACAGTCCAGCAGTCAAGTAATCAATTAAACTACATATTAAAATCCGTTAGAATCCCATAATGGAATTTAGTTCATGACTGAACCAAAAGCCATTATGGGATCAAAGAAATTCATGGATAATATATAAACAATTGAAAGAGAAAGGATAGAATCGATCAAACCCAATTGTTGATTACAATCCAATAGTAACGTTCAAATCCTCAATAAAATCCAGTAAAAGAACAGTTGTTTATCCACAGTGATTGAAAATCCAAAGAAGAACTAGAAGATATTAAGTTTTGGCTTAGTTCTACGTTGGAAATCTCTCAAAGTGTAAAACCCTAGTTCCAATATGAAAAACACGTAAAAACTCCTGAATAATACGTCTGACACCCGTCAGAATTGTTTTTTACCGACCACAAACTCTTAAAATTAAAAATTAAAATAAAAGCAGATCAAGAACCTCGGATGTCGCGCTTCTATGTGCTCTCACCTTTATATTCCTCATGCGGTATGCGTCTTCAAAATTGGTCAAGCCGGTGATGCATGGTAGCGCGTGTATAAGCTTTATTTAGCCGCTGGCTTCGCAGTGTTGATTCTGCGTGCTCTGCTAACACATCGCTTCCATCCTGCTGCAAATGCTTCTTTGTCATGCCACTCTTCCTTCATCTATCCTCAGTTGCATATCTCCAATTATTCCTCGCGTCATGCTTCATTAGCCTCATGCCATCTACCATTGCCAAGTTATGCCATTTCCTGTACTTTTACACCAAAGGAGTTTTCAGTACATGCAATGCAAAATATTACAAAATACAACTAAAAACACACTAAAATGTACTTGAGATGGGCATAGTTCGCATGAATTGATATCCAATAAGTAGGTATAAAACCCACTTATCAAAGTCTATACCTAATTTGATACCGGTTCTACCCATTCTTTTATTGCTCCTACTTGCGCTCAACGTTTAAATTTAACTCCAGAGAAATTAGACTTTGACTTATCTGTTGAAACTTTATTGGGAGAAACCTTCATTAAATCCACTGTTTATAAGTCTTATTTGATTCAAATCGGAAACCGCACGTTACCTGTCGATCTTATCTCTTTGAAAATACTTGCATTTGATGTGATTTTAGGGATTGATTGGTTGACCACTCATCATGCTAAAATTGATTATTTTCGTAAGGTTGTTAGTTTTCATATTCCTAACCAACCTATTATGTGAATTTAAGCAATCAAACCACTAAAGTCAATCACTGTCATATCATGCCATAAATCTATTCGTTTATTGAAAAATGGATGTCAAGCTTTCTTTGACCATGTCACGGATTTAAACAAAAATACGTCAGATTTGAATGATATTTCTATTGTTAATAAATTTCCTGATGTATTCCCTAAATAACTTCATGGCCTTCCCCCGGAGCGTGAAATCGAGTTTGGTATTGACCTTGAACTGGTACAAAACCCATTTCCAAAGCCCCATATCGAATGACTCCTATTGAACTTCAGGAGTTAAAAACTGTAATGACCGAGAAATTCGGATCCTTTGTAAAATAATTTTATTTAATAAAATAATGAATAAAATTTTATTATTTATTATTATTATATGTTAGTAACATGAATATCGTTCTATAACCTAGAAACGTCAGAAAGTCATAGTATTTTGACTACGTGAATGAATTAAAGTATTTGAATTTCCAAGACAAAAATAAAAGTTTTACGAGAAATTTTCTGAAAAACACTATGCATCGATTTTCGCTCGGGAATTATTTTTGAACTTCCGAGAAATGAGTAACGTTATAATATCAAGGTGAGATGGATTATGTAATAATAATCTAAGTATGGAAAATGTAATATTTTTCATGCGGACTTAATTAGAGAACGTTAGGAATATCAAGTATTAAGAATATAATGTAATGATCGTATGATATGTATGTATTCTGCGAGGTAATGTATACGAGTATGATACAAAGTATTATACGAATATATGAGAATGATGGTATTCTATATATTATGAATTAGTATACGAGTTACAATACGAGAATTATACGTATAATATATGTGATAAGGTTTTTAGTTAAATGGTATGGACTTGTAGGATTGTTGGCAATTTGTATAGTCCAATAAGAATTAAGGTGCAAGCCCAAATGTTTATGAATGCAAGCCCACAAGAATAAGCTAAGTAATTAAACCTAAGCCCAATGTAATGATCCAATGGACTAGCTTGAACCATGGGGCAACCCATGTGGTGGCCAAGCATCATGTGTAAGGAGCAAGTTTACTTAGGACTTAAGTAAGGAATAGTAAGGAGGTTACAAAGGAGGTGGTTGTCTTCGTGACTAATATGCCCTAACTTAGAGACTTATATAAATAGCAAGTTGGATTTCATTATTTTGCTTGTTCAATTTCATCCAACTTCCAACAAGTTAAGTGCTTAAGTGTTGGAGAGAATAAGCAAGTTAAGTTAGACTTTCATATTTCTTTCAAGAAGAAGAAGAAGATCTAGTCATCAAAGGTAAATGATCCTATGCCATTAGTCTTCTATCTCTACCATAATAAGTTTGATAGAGAAGTGTAGCCTAATGAACATGTATGCTAAGAACATATAAGAAGTGAATAAGCAATGGATTTAAGCCGAATAAGTCATGAATAAGTAAGATAAACCTAAATAAGTTATGAACTTATAATGAGCAATGATGAATATGTAAGACTTATATCATGTTTACGTGAATGTTGTTAGTATGATAATAAGATGTAAAAATGATGGTTAGAAGATATTAACTATCATAAATCTTGTAAAACAAAGTTAAGTGTGGTTTATACTTGGACAAGTAATAAGCTCATGAGGAATAAGTCAAAACTTAAAATGAAAATAAGTTGTTATAATATGTAGGATGGGATGTCTAATTAATGGATTGAATCCATTTGGAATGATGAACAAATCCTAAGTAACGAAGCTTTGCCGGAATTCACACGATTGGACGATAATCGTCGAATTCGTGAAATTCTCGGAATGGAAATTGGATTTTGTGTTTAAACTCAAAAACGTTGGTTTTCGATGGAGACAAGTCATATTTGGCATTATAGAGTTGCGGACTCAAAAATGACCAGATTTCGACTTAGAATGAAGAAACGAGCGTTGAACGTTCACGAACGTTTATCGTTTTCGTTAAAAATGAACCAATAGGTGAATTTTAAGTAAACAAAGTCAAATAGATAAAATTCTTGTATGAACACGTAGAGTATGTGATTTGTGAGCTAATGGCTTTTGAACGAGCCAATTCAGACTTAAAATGATCAAATTTGGAGTCCGGGAAGTTCATTGTGTAAAACCAAACTCTTAACTATCTGGTTCACAGAGCTGGCGCCATGGCGCCAGCCTAAGGCCAAATGGTGGAGCTGTAGCGTCGGGCACAGTGTCACGACCTTCTGTAGTTTCACGCCACAAAACATGCAAGATTAGCACTTGGACTCATGTACAATGTCAACGAACTTCGACCCTTAGCCACTATAAAGTGGCGCGCCAAGATCTTGACGAAGAGAAGGAAGGGGTGGCACCGCGCACAAATTTCTAGGATTTGCATAGTAAAGAAAGGTTGTAAGTAAAGAAAGAAAGAAAGTTAATTAGCAATGAACTAAAGCTTGATGAACATGGTTTAAGACATTGTTAAACCTTAATTATGTTACCTAAAGGTTAAAGATAAGTAATCAAACATGAACGTAATGACAATGTAAACTATATCGGAAAGCCGGAATCAATAGTAACAAATCTAAGTCATGATTAGATTGAGAAGAAGGCTTAGATATAGTTGTACTCATACTTGATTATATATTACCTAATGTGGTACGTTATGTGATCATGTATTGTAGAGACTTAAAGACTTAAAGTGTACGTGTTATAACAGTAGCAAACGCTAAAGGCAAGTATTCTAACCCTTATTTCAGTTCAATCTGAACAAGCTTTGTGGTTCATGTATTCTTACGCATGAATTGTTGTATGATAAAGTCAAAGCCAATTCTTTCGATTAGACTTATGATATGTTGGATTTCGTAGAATCTATCAATGTATGGTCAATGTTTTACTAAGATATATTGGTGTGGTTTTCAAATGAGGACTTAGTATACTAAAATGTTTTGTCATCAAACGACAGGCACGTGAGGTTGCCACAACTTAAACGTACATACATTCTATGAATGTAGTGTTGATCAACATAGAGTACTATAGGCTGATCACCTAGACGTGCTCGTAAGAAATGTCGGACTTACGGACTTAGTGTTGGGATGTCCTTTTCAACGAAAGTATGAAATGCTCAAGGTCTTGGACCGGAATTAATGTTTTACTGAATATTATTGTTGTAAAATGTTTTGAATGAAAAGAAGTGCTATTTTGAATTATCGATAGTATTTCATAACTATTGTTCAGTTATTGAAGATATATGATTTTTATGATTCAAGCATGTTGTTTATTAGAATTGTTGTACTTGCTGAGCTAGTCATGCTCATTCTTGCTTAAACCATATGAATACAAATAAGATCGAACAGACTGAAGGCTCCAGAAAAAATAAGGGCAAAGCGAAGACGAATCCATATAATACTTATGTAATAGTATAGGTCTAATGTTGTAATATAATTTGATATTATGACAAGAACAAATGTAATGGTTATAAAGAACCTGGGGGAATGTTAATATTATTTTGAATATATAGAAGACATATTTGTTCTATTAAGGCTTTTCAATTGAATGTATGTGTGAATTGTAGTACAGTGTAGCACCATTTGTCGGGTTAGAAGATACCCAGATTTGGGGGTGTCATAAAAACCCAACTACAGGAGTTGTTAGATATCGGTTTCATTCGTCCCAGTATGTCCCCTTGGGGTGCTCCTATTCTATTTGTTGAAGAAAGATGGAAGTATGCGACTTTGTATTGACTATCGAGAGTTAAATCATGTCACCATCAAAAATAGGTACCCGTTGCCTCGCATTGATGACCTTTTTGACCAGTTGTAAGGCGCCAATTTTTTTTCAAAGATCGATCTTCGTTCCAGATATCATCAGTTAAAGATTAAAACTGGTGACATTACAAAGACTGCTTTCAGAACTCGGTACGGGCATTATGAATTCTTAGTCATATCTTTTGGATTGACTAATGCTCCTGCTGCCTTCATGGATATGATGAACCGAGTATTCAAGGAATATTTGGATCATTTTGTGGTCATTTTTATTGATGACATCCTCATATACTCCAAAAGTCATGAAGATCATAAGCAACACTTGAGGCTGATACTCCAAAAGCTTCGTGAAAATAAGCTATATGCCAAGTTGAAGAAATGCGAGTTCTGACTTGAGGAAGTAGCATTCCTTGGGCACGTGATATCAAATCATAGAATATCTATTGACCTAGCAAAGATTGAAGAAATACAAAGCTGGGAGAAACCTAAGTTAGTGACCGAAGTACGTAGCTTTTTGGGTTTAGCTATTTATTATCGAAGATTTGTGGAAGAATTTTCTCGAATTGCTACTCTATTAACTCAGTTGACTTAAAAAGATATAAAATTTGGTTGGAGTGAGGAATGTGAGAAGAGTTTTCAAGAACTCAAGAGGAGGCTCATTTCAGCACCTGTTCTGATAATATTATCTGGTTTGGAGGGATTTGTCATCTACAGTGATGCTTCAGGCAGAGGGTTAGGATGTGTTCTCATGCAACATGGGAAATTCATAGCCTATGCCTCATGATAACTCAAAGAATATGAGAGGAATTATCTTACTCGTGATCTAGAGTTGGCAGCTGTCGTTTTCATACTTAAAATCTGGAGGCATTACTTGTATAGGGAGAGAGATCTATACAGATCATAAAAGCCTCAAATATTTCTTCACCCAAAAGGAGCTCAAAATGCGACAACGACATTGGTTTGAGCTGTTAAAAGATTACAATCATACAATTCAATACCATCCTGGAAAAGCAAACATAGTAGCTGACGCGTTGAGTAGAAGATCATATGCGGGTACGAGTGCGATATTGTCAATGCAAAGGCCCATTATGTATGACTTACAAAGGATGGAGATAAAGTTAAAGACTCCAAGGACCCACGTGATGATGGCAAATATACGAGCAGAACCGACTTTAATTGATAAAGTTAAAGTTGCTCAAGCTACAGACCTGGAGCTGATGCGTATGAGGAAGAAAGTACAAGAAGGTGCTATTCTGGAAGTATGAATCGATGAAGAAGGAATACTTCAAGTCAACTCCAGACTTTGTGTTCCTAACGACTCTGACTTGAAGTATAAAATTATGATGGAGGCACACAACAAACTGTTTACAATCCATCCTGAGAGAACCAAAATGTATCGTGATCTTCGACATACATTTTGGTGGAGAAATATGAAGAGAGAGATTGCGGAGCTTATATCAAGGTGTTTAACTTGTCAACGTGTCAAAGTGGAGCATCAAGTGCCAAAAGGTCCATTGCAACCACTTGAAATTTCAGAATGGAAGTGGGAGCACATTACCAGGGATTTCATTACTGGTCTTCCCAAGATTTCTCAAGGCATTGATGCGATTTGAGTCATTGTTGATAGATTGACCAAGTCTGTTCATTTCTTACCTATACGAGAAACTTATTCACTTGAACGTCTTGCTCGTATGTACATAAATGAGATTGTAAGACTGCATGGTATTCCAGTAACAATAGTTTCTAATTGAGACCCAAGATTCACTTCATAATTTTGGGTTAGTTTGCAAAAAGCTATGGGCACAAATTTACGATTCAATTCGGCATATCATCCTTAAACGGACGGGCAGTCGGAGAGGACTATTCAAACTCTTGATGAATTATTAAGACTCTGTATCCTTGACTTTAAAGGAAGTTGGGACAAGTTCTTACCATTGGTGGAATTCTCCTACAACAACAGTTATCAAGCAAGTATTGGCATGTCTCCATTCGAGGTGTTGTATGGACGCAAGTGTCGTTCTCTAGTATGTTGGAATGAGGTGGGTGAAGCAATGTTGTTGGGACCAGAATTGGTACGCATGACTACGAAAAAGATTCAAATGATTCGACAACGTATAAAAACCTCACAAGATCGACAAAAGATTTATGTTGATCTTCATCGAAAGGATGTGGAATTCAATGTTAGAGATCATATGTTGTTACGTGTTGCTCCATGGAAAGGAGTTGTAAGATTTGGAAAGAGAGACAAGCTCAATCCTCGATTTATTGGGCCATTCGAAATCCTTGATCGAGTAGGAACTGTGGCCTATTGACTCGCCTTACCGCCAAGTATGTCTCGTGTTCATAACGTTTTTCACATATCAATGTTACGTAAATATGTGAAAGACCTAAACCACATTATTGAATTAGAACCAGACGAGATAACAGAAGATTTAACATATAAAGAGGTACCTGTTAAAATATTAGATAAGAAGGATCATATTCTACGTTCCAAGGTTATACCTCAAGTCAAAGTTTTGTGGAGAAATCACGATGTTGAGGACATGACCTGGGAGTTAGAATTTTAAATGAAGTCAATGTATCCTCACATCTTCGACATACCAGGTACGTACCCTAATTTCAAGGATGAAATTTCATAAGGGGAGGTTGTAAGACCCCAACTTTTATAAATAAAGATTAATTTTTCTCAAATTATATTTTTGAATATTATGGTGTGGATTTGGTATAATGTTATAATTGTGGGTAATATTTATAAATTTTGCAAAGTAAGCAAGTGGTTATAAAATATTCAATTGTTCGGGGAATATTCGTTTTAACAAGGAATATTCGTACGACGGCAAAATCATTGGTGGACCCCACAACGGAAGTATTATCGAAGTTAGAAAATGATAGAAATATCTTTTATAAAAATAATGACGAAAGTTTTACCGTTAAACTGTTGAACTACCCGGTAGTAAAAGTACAGTAATACGCGTGGTTACATAGTAGCACGTGGTATTGTACAGTATCTTTGATTATTGATGCTTACATGAGAAGTCACTCAGTTATACTCAATTATTGCTACAGTAATTGCTGCGTAATTTCTCTCATATTATTGATTCAATTATTATCCCAGTATCATCTGCATAATATTTTATATTATTAAATCAATAATTGAGACAACAAAGTTATTCATATTATTATTTGTAATATTGACGATGTCTAGAAAGTTCTGTCGAGGAGAGATTTGGTCACCTAATTGCGCGCCAATAGGGAAAATTCCTTATCAGAAAGCCCCCTCTTTCCTTGGAATGATCTGGTTGTTAAATATTATGAGTTATAATATTAATGATGAATAAGTTCATGTTGATTAAAGATGAAATTGATATTTCCATTATGTTGGGATTATTAGTGTTAATGGAAATCGACATTTATTTCGATAATAATTTATTTCTGGAGGTTAAAGTGACCAATCGGGTAATTAATCGGATAAATGAGCAATTAATTTCTATTAATTCACATACTTATAACTATTTGTTCACATGTATGTACTATTGATCCACATGCATGTACTATTAGGGGAGGTGCTGCAAGATTGATAATACTTGCATGACTAAATTAAAGATAGAGGTATAGATGAAGGTAATATACTGTAACTATTTTTTTCACATGTATAAAACTATTGATTCACATGCATGTACTATTAGGGGAGGTGGTGCAAATTTGATAATACTTGTAGGACTAAATTAGAAATGAAAGAAAAGATGAAGGTATTATACTGTAATATTTTGAGCCCCAAAATGTGCAATTATCGAAACTATATTTTCCTATAAATAGAAGTTTATTCTTCTTTTATTCTCACCAATTCACTAAGACTCTCAAGGGCAATTATAGAGAGAGAAGCTATAGAGTGAGAAGCTATAGTGAGAAAGAAGAAGAGTATTACTTCACTATTTCAGTATCCAGTCGTCTTCTAAGGTAAGGGATATTATTTTTTTCAGTATTCGTAAGAAATAATATTTTCTTCCATACTCTATAGTATGTAAGTAATATTATTTCATTTCGTATTCCTAATTCTACACTCATTCTGTTAAAGTATTGCTTCTATACTCTGTGAAATTAGTAGAATATCCTTGATATTTGCACTTCATCAAATATCTTTCCATGGAAATATTATTCTGAGCATTCTTGATAATTATTGACCTTTTCATGCCAAAATACTATTCACGAGGTACTATTCATAAAGTACTATTCACGAGGTACTATTCATGAAGTACTATTCACGGGTACTATTTAAAAAGTAATATTCATGGGTACTATTCACAAAGTACTATTCACGAGTACTATTCATGAAATACTATTCATAAAGTACTATTCACACGGGGTACTATTCATGACAAAAATTGATTTCTTTTCTGTTCAAATCATTTTTGTTACAATATTATTCTTGAATTTTACTCCACAAAGCAGTATCATGTTGACAATTTGGACATTATTGAATTCTGGATAAATTAAATTATAAATCTTTAAAAATTTGTCCTTTATTTTTTTTAATTAGATTCTTATATAATTGTCATCATCCTCATGTTTATATTGTGATGAAAGTCATCTTTGGCTTATGTGCATAGATGCACTGTTGATTGGTATGATTATGACCAGGGATCATTCGGTATTAATCATGACCTATAATGTTACAAATGATGTGGTAAAAGTCCTCATTGGCCCATAGTGCATTGATGGACAGTTGTTGGTATGATCATGACCATTGATGATTACATTAATATCCTTGGCTCGTAGTGCAGGGATGATTCAATGATGTGGTTTATTTATTAAGTTTAGTCTCAGCGATAAAGTTGATGAAAAACTTTTTAAATCATAGAAGATAGTAGATATCATGCTCTACTTGACTCTTCTAATGGATTGCTTGTTCCGCTATAGTTAAACTTGTTGTTTATTAGTTTAACACTGTTGAAGGCTAATGATAATTTATTATGCATTATCTTAGTCATAATATTTCTTACTGGGCCAAGTTTAACATTGTTGACTCTTCTAATGGATTCCTTATCCTTCGGCTTCTCCATGGTACTAGGTTTCAAGCTGATCATCGCCTCTTCCACGGTTATGAATCCTTTGGCCCTATCAAATGCTTCGGCCAAGTCCTTCGTATGGTTAAACATCAAATCTTTCACCAGCTTCTTTGATCTTACCACGTCTAGTCCCATCTGAAAGTACCCCAGAGCTTGAGTTCCGTTTAGATCCGCGACTTAACCAACGGCTTCTTGAAACCTTTTAACATACTGGCCCAAAGTCTCATTTTAATACTGCTTTATCTGAACTAAGGACTTGGTCGGCTTTCTTACTCTCTTACTGCTTTCGAACCTGAACTTCTCATAGAGCTCCTTCCACGAAGAGATTGAGTTCGGAGGCAGCGATGTCATCCACTATCGAGCATCTTTTCTAAGAGTTGTGATGAATACCTGACATTTGGAAGTATCATAATAGTCATAGTAGTTCATTAACCGGTTGTATGTCTGGTTGTGCTCATACTGATCTCTCGAACCGTCGTAACTATCCAAGTGAAGGGCCTTTATATTGGGGTCGGCCCTTTCTCGATCTATTTTCGAGGAAAATGGTGATGAAGAATTGACCGTAGCCTCTTTCTCCCTATTGCCTTCAGCTAACCTTTTTTCTAAGTCTACTAACTTTCGAGCCAATGCCTCGACACCATCCATTTGACAAGACAACTCTGACCTATCCCGACCTCGATGTTCAAGAGAGGCGACCCACCTTCGCCGTTCTAATCTACCTTCTTGGGAGTGGCTTATATGTCTGCTCTTCTCCTGTGAGCAGCTTCGAAGCCTGCTCCTTTCCCGAAAGCGGCTTCGGAGCCAGCTCCTGATCCGTCGAGAATCGTCCAAAAGATGTGTCCCAAAGTGATTCCCTTGTGAAAACTCTCGCCTTCGACTATGGACAGAAGCCTCGTCCTTACCATCCAATAAAGCCAACTGAGCATCCCACTCTTTTTGTTGAAGGAGTAGGACCTTTACGACATCGTTGGCCTCTTGAACCTTTTTTACTAGAATGGTCCGCCTTTCTTCTCTGTCATCTCGCCTAGTGCCCTGATCATCCAAGGTTCATGTTCGGGACGGGTTGTCCTCGACACGTTTATTGGGTCTTGCTTCTTTCTTGACCATCGAGAACAATCGACGCTTGACGTCACCATCCTGAGTGTTCTTCTGACCTACGGACTGATTGCAGGGCCCAAGCCTATCAAAGATTTCTTTGGAAAGGCCTAACTTGTCCTTAACAGAACCTTTTGGCTGAACAGATAGGCCAGGCGTGGATTTTCATGTCCGAAGACTGTCTTACTTATCGCTATTACTCCTGGACCAATTTCTTGTGATTGAAAAATTATGTCGCACTAAAGAGCCCTCCTTTTAACGCCAATACTAACATCAAGATTCGTTTACGCGCCTCAATCACCAATAGCGCGTCAATTCATGCACAGAAATGAAGTCACACACAAAGCTTGACTGCTTGGACCACCAGAGGATAGCTCCGGTGTGAGAATAAGTACAGGCTGAATAAGGTTTAACAATGGAAGTTGTATGTAATAGTGCTATAAAATAATGTTTTGTGTACCTGATAACCAAAGTATAACCTTGTATTTATAGTGATCACACTTACTTCCCCGTATGGAAATAGGATTCCTTATTTGGTATAATTCTTTAATGGGATCGAACATAATCTCCTTAAAGAAAGGAAATCAGATCTTATCATGACACTTTTCTTAGGGAGTTAGAAATCAAATGTAACTAGAAATTTTTTATTTCTTAAAATACTCAACTGTCAAATTAGATTCCTACATGGGATAAATACCTCCACATAAACTATGACCCGCAATATAATTTTTACCCTAATAATGACGTCCTAATGGTTCCTATGCCCAATAATGGTGGAGTATGTGAGGATAGAAGATATATTAGGTTGTGAAATTAACGGAACAAAATATGAAGCAGACCCATTTTATTTTTTTGACACTTTTTTTTATTAGCACACAAAAACATTACAAAAGTGCGGAATCCAACCGGGTTGGATAGAGCACAAAGAAAATACAAAACATAACTCATAAAACCAAGCAGATTAAAAACCTAGACATAAAAAATGATAACATAATTGTGACGCCCCCAAAATTAGGTATACGTCACCTATCTTGGGTCGCCACTTACATGGTACATAAATTCAAATACAACTTACTAATATAACGTAGGTATACAATACGACATAAATCGTGAGTTTGAATACAAATATTGTCTACTAGATATTATACAAACTCAAAAGGAGTCCTCATTACAACTATTATCACACTATTTCACGAATAGTGAGGACTACTAATGCTATCCTCTCGACCATTACTTCGTTCCCGACTACGTTCCAAATATGTTCTCATTTCACAAGAAACAAAGAAAGAAAGGGTGAGCTCAACTAGCCCAAAGATGAAATATTATGACTAAGATAATGCGAGAAATTATCATTAGCCTTCAACAATGTTAAACCGATAAAATACAATAGACAACCAGTTTAATCTGCAATGAATAAACAATCTATTAAAAGAGTCAAGTAGAGAATAAAGTCTACTATCTTTTAGGTTTTAAAAGGTTTTCATCAATTTTTATCATTGAGACTCAAATTAATAAATAAACCACCACATCTAATCATCCCCGTACCTACTACCAAGGATTTTCATCAAATTATCAATGGTCATGACTATATCGAATCACCCCGGTCATAATCATACCAAAAATCTATCCATCAACGCATTACGGGCCGAGGACTTTTGTCACATCATTTATATCAAGTCATGATTATACTTAGAATGATCCTCAGTCATAATCATACTAAGTTCATCTATGCACGTAAGCCAAAGATAACATAATATAACATGAGGATGATGACAATGACATAATAATTCAATAAAACAAGTTCAAGAATTATTTAATCCATGAATTATTAACGTCCAAATTGTCAACATGATCTTGTTTTAGTGAGAGTAAAATTCAAGAATGATCGGGAAGAATATTTCCATGAAAAGATCTTTGGATGAAACGCAAATATCAAGGATATTCTACTAATTTCATGGAGTATAGAAGTCAAAGTTTTAACTAACTGGGTATAATAAAGAATGGAATAACAAAAGAAATCACCATGCATGCGATTGCCATGACAAAGTTATTCCAACGTAGAATAATAATAACGGAACCGGTCGTGAAATTCACACCAAGCGGGATGTTCCAATGAATAATAAAGATGGAACCCGGTCCGGTGTAAAACACACGATAGGATATTCCAACGGAGAATGATAAAAAGCGGAACCGAGTCCGTGTAAATCACATGATGTGGATGTTCCAATGTAATAATAAAAAGCGGAACCGGTCCGGTGTAAAACACACGATGTGATGTTCCAATGCAGAATAATAGAAGAATGTCACCAAGTATAGGGTAAACCAGCATATCTGAGGTTATTCCAATGTAATAAATAAGAATGGAATAACATAAGGATTTCACCAAGTATAGGATATACGCATATACAGATTATGTATAGGGTATGTCACTTTTACAAAGTTATTCCAATGCGAAATAATAGTGAATGGAATAACAGAAGTTCTCTTCAAGAAGAAAGAATAACACCCCTTACTGTAAAAGAACTGAATATAGAAGTAGTGAAGTAGCAGAATACTCTTCTTCTTTCTATAATTTTCTCTCTATAGCTTCTCTCTATAATTTCTCTCTCTAGAGTTTCAATGAATTAAATAAGAAAATAATGAAGGAATGAGCTTCTATTTATAGGAAAATGGAATGCATAGTAACTAATCCATGAACGGTCCAGATTGATTTACTTTAATCTGACGGTCCATATTTAAAGAAAAATCTTTTAAATAAAATATAATATATTCTATTTATATAAAAACATTTTACTATGCAAACACTATGCAATACTATGCAAAACACTATGCAAAACACTATGCAACACTATGCATAATAAAATATAATATATTCTATTTATAGAATAACTTTAATAAAGTATTCTATTTTATATAAAAAGATGTTTCGCTTTTATTACGTTAATAATACTGAATAAAACAAAACATCATTATTCTATAATAATTCATATTATTAATCGACAATAATGGAATCAAACCGAGTGACTTCTCACATAAGCATCAATAATCAATACCGTAATGCTACTATGCAACCACACGTATTCATCGTACTTTTACTACCGAGTAGTTCAACAAAGAACTACGGTAAAACTTCCGCCGTTATTTCAATAAAATATTTTTGTCGTTTTCTCGATCCGACAATAATTACATTAGGGGTCCACCAATGATTGAGTAGTTGTCACGAATATTCCTCGCTAAACCGAATATTCCCCGACCAATCGAATATAATATAACCACTTGCATACTTTGCAAAATTTATAAATACTACCCACAACTATAATATTATCTTAAACTCACACCATAATATTAAAAAAAAATTATTTCAACAAAATTTAAATCTTTATTGATAAAATCTGGGGTCTCACAATAATAATATTTTTTTAAATCCCACCTTTTAATTTTCAGCCAGCTCCTACATTCAATATGTTTTTCATCTTGACAAATTAAATTGATGAAACCCCCAGCAACATCTTAGGTGGTGTTTGATAAAACTGAGTGTTAAGACCTGAACAGTTTAGACGTTTGAATAATATAGAGCATCTGAATAGAATTGTGTCTAAATGAAAAAATGTTGTTTGATAATTAATTTTCCAAAATAGCTGAATAACTGTATTTTACCATTTTAACCCTCTGAACAGTTTAAACAAAACATGTTTGATAATCAGAAGGTCTGAATAGTGAAAGACAAGTATTTTCAAAAAGATAAGATCGACAGGTAACGTGAAAGTGTTTATTTGAATCAAACAAGATTTAAAAGTAGTAGCGGTAACGAAGGCTCCTACTAACGAAGTTTCAACCAATAAGTCAAAGTCTAACTTCTCCGGAGTCAAATTTAAACGTTGAACGCAACTAGGTGAAATCAAAGAGTGGGTAGAATCGGTATCTAACACGGATAGACTTCGCAAGAGCTTATGATTACTTACCCATGATAATCTTATTCGGGTTCCTCGTCACGAGAAAAAAAAACGCTCTCTCTTAAACTCACGGCTTTTGTTTTCGGGACAACCTTTGGTGCCTCCATCCTAGTTGAATTTGTCTTCTGTGAAACGACAAAATCGAGCTAAGTGACCTTCTCTTCCACAATTATAACATGCTTTGATTAATGGCGCAGCTTCGGATGATGTGTCCCTCTCCTCCGCATTTGAAGCATATAATAGGTGGTCCTTCTCCTTCCTTAACAACAAAAATCTTTGGTCTTGGCGTTTTCCATCATTGTTGAATCTCCTTTTCTTGAAATGTCCATTCTTATTGTTTTGGCCCGATTACCACCAAGTGGTTACCATATCGGCCCGTTGATTCCCTCCATGCTTGTTGTCACCGCTTGATGACTACTCTCTATTGGTATTATAATTTTGCTTACTACTTTCTTTTAGTTGGGTTGACTCAAGTATCGCGCTCCACTAATTGAGCCCTATTTACAACATCCGAATAAAAACACGCTTTATGAGAAATAAGATGTTGACGTATCTCCGCTTCAAACCTCTTAAAAACATTCGCCCATTCTCTCTTCATTATCTACCAAGTGGACGATTTGGCTTGTGATAACTCCGCAAACTTTGCCTCGTATTGCGACACCTGGCCATATTGTTTTGTTCCAACTTGATAAACTCCACCTCCTTCATGTGGCGAATACTTTCGTGAAAGTATTTGTCGTTGAAGCGACTCCTGGAACTTCTCCCAAGATATCTTCAAGACAAAGAGTTGAGTACGTTTTACCGATTCCCACTAGTAATCAGCCTCCGCAAGAACATAAAGACTGCAAAAAGGAACCTTTTGCTCCTCGAGCATCCCAAGACATCAAATATCTTGGTAATCTGCTTTATCCATGCTTCCACCGTAAGTGGTTTTGGCTCTCCCTTAAACTCCGGTGGTCCCAGCTCCTTGAATTATTTAGCGGTGACCGCCGAGAGTTTTCCGTGTTTCCACCTACGTTTTGGGCAGAGTCGCTTTACTTTGATGGACGCCCCCAAAATTAGGTATACGCCACCCATCTTGGGTCGCCACTTACATGGTACATAAATTCAAATACAACTTACTAATATAACTGCTGTGTACAATACAATACGACATAAAAACGTGAGTTTGAATACAAATATTGTCTACTAGATATTATACAAACTCAAAAGGAGTCCTCATTACAACTATTATCACACTATTTCACGTAATAGTGAGGACTACTAATGCTATCCTCTCGACCATTACTTCGCTCCCCGACTCGTCTCCAAATATGTTCTCATTTCCTCAAGAGAACAAGAAAGAAAGGGTGAGCTCAACTAGCCCAAGAAGAAATATTATGACTAAGATAATGCGTAATAAATTATCATTAGCCTTCAACAAAGATTAAACCGATAAAATACAATAGACAACCAGCTTTAATCATAGCTGAATAAACAATCCATTAAAAGAGTCAAGTAGAGAATAAAGTCTACTATCTTTTAGGTTTTAAAAGGTTTTCATCAATTTTTATCATTTGAGACTCAACAATAAATAAACCACCACATCTAATCATCCCCGTACTACTGGCCAAGGATTTTCATCAAATTATCAATGGTCATGACTATACCGAATCACCCCGGTCATAATCATACCAAAAACTATCCATCATCGCATTACATGTGCCAATCGAGGACTTTTGTCACATCATTTATATCAAGTCATGATTATACCGAATGATCCTCGGTCATAATCATACTAAGTTCATCTATGCACGTAAGCCAAAGATAACATAATATAACATGAGGATGATGACAATGACATAATAATTCAATAAAACAAGTTCAAGAATTATTTAATCCATGAATTATTAACGTCCAAATTGTCAACATGATAATCGTTTTCAGAGAGTAAAATTCAAGAATGATCGTAAGAATATTTCCATGAAAAGATATCGGATGAAACGCAAATATCAAGGATATTCTACTAATTTCATGGAGTATAGTAAGTCAAAGTTTTAACCAACCGGGTATAATAAAGAATGGAATAACAAAAGAAATCACCATGCATGCGGTATTTCATGACAGACAAAGTTATTCCAATGTAATAATAATAATAACGGAACCAGTCGTGTGAAATTCACAATCGACAGATGTTCCAATGTAATAATAAAGATGGAACCAGATCCGTAAAACACACGTATAGGATATTCCAATGAATGATAAAGATTTTAACCAGTCCTGTAAAACACACGCATGTGATGTTCCAACAGAATAATAAAAAGCGGAACCAGTCCTGTAAAACACACGCATGTGATGTTCCAATGTAATAATAGAAGAATGTCACCAAGTATAGGGTAAATCACAGATATGTGTTATTCCAATGTAATAAATAAGAATGGAATAACATAAGGATTTCACCAAGTATAGGATATGCCGCATATACAAAGTTATGTATAGGTATGCCACTTTTACAAAAGTTATTCCAATGTAATAATAATAATGAATGGAATAATGTGTTCTCTCAAGAAGAAAAAGAATAACACCCTTCACCGTAAAAAGAACCTAATATAGAAGTAGTGAAGTAGCGTAATACTCTTCTTCTTTCTATAATTTTCTCTCTATAGCTTCTCTCTATAATTTCTCTCTGTAGTTTCAATGAATTCGTAAGAGAAATAATGAAGGAATGAGCTTCTATTTATAGGAAAATGGAATGCATAGTAATTAATCCATGAACGGTCCAGATTGATTTACTTTAATCGACGGTCCATATTTAAAGAAAAATCTTTTAAATAAAATATAATATATTCTATTTATATAAAAACATTTTACTATGCAAACACTATGCAATACTATGCAAAACACTATGCAAAAACACTATGCAACACTATGCATAATAAAATATAATATATTCTATTTATAGAATAACTTTAATAAAGTATTCTATTTTATATAAAAGATGTTTCGCTTTTATTACGTTAATAATACTGAATAAAACAAAACGTCATTATCGCTATAATAATTCATATTATTAATCGACAATAATGGAATCAAACCGAGTGACTTCTCACATAAGCATCAATAATCAATACCGGTATGCTACTATGCAACCACACGTACATCGCATTTTTTACTACCGAGTAGTTCAACAAGAACTACGGTAAAACTTTCCGCCGTTATTTCAATAAAATATTTTTGTCGCTTTCAATCCGACAATAATTTCGCTAGGGGTCCACCAATGATTGAGTAGTTGTATTTAATATTCCCTCGCTAAACCGAATATTCCCCAATTAATCGAATATAATATAACCACTTGCATACTTTGCAAAATTTATAAATACTACCCACAACTATAATATTATCTCAAATTCACACCATAATATTAAAAAAAATTATTTCAACAAAATTTAAATCTTTATTGATAAAATCTGGGGTCTCACAATCTCCCTCCTTATGGAATTTCGCCTCGAAATTAGGGTACGCACTGATATGATAAAGAGGTGAGGATACCTTGAATACCTTTATCGTTGAAAACATTAAATTCATCTTTGCAATCCTACCAAAGATATTCATTAACAATTCATCTTTGCACTATGGCCAAAGATATTTATTAACAATTCATCTTTTGCACTACAGTGCCAAAGATATATAACCGTAAAACCAATAATACCGAGACTCAACTTAATAGTATCACAACCATGAATTATCCATGCACCATCGGCTAAGGATATTCGTGTTTTTCAATTACTATCATGATTATACCGAATAATCCGTGGTCATAATCATACCAAGTCTATCAATGCACTACTACTAAAGATGACTTTTACCACATCCATGAATTAATATTTCATTCACGAGACTCACCAATAATTAATCCATATCATCGAATCATCCCCGCACTACGTGCCAAGGATATTCATTAGTATCACGACCACGAATTATCCATGCACTACTACTACCAAAGATAATCGTGTATTCATTAAGATCACGACCACAAATTATCCATGCACTACTACCAAAGATAATCGTGTATTCATTAGTATCACGACCACAAATTATCCATGCACTACTACCAAAGATAATTGTGTATTCATTAAGTATCACGACCACAAATTATCCATGCACTACTACCAAAGATAATTGTGTATTCATTAGTATCACGACCACAAATTATCCATGCACTACTACCAAAGATAATTGTGTATTCATTAGTATCACGACCACAAATTATCCATGCACTACTACCAAAGATAATCGTGTATTCATTAGTATCACGACCACAAATTATCCATGCACTACTACCAAAGATAATCGTGTATTCATTAGTATCACGACCACAAATTATCCATGCACTACGCCAAAGATAATTGTGTATTCATTAGATCACGACCACAAATTATCCATGCACTACTACCAAAGATAATTGTGTATTCATTAGTATCACGACCACAAATTATCCATGCACTACTACCAAAGATAATTGTGTATTCAATTACTGCTTATGATTATACCCAATAACCGTGGTCATAATCATACCAAGTCCATCTATGCACTACAAAATATGCCATGACTTTCAACATAATATAAACATGAGGATAATGATATAAAGAATCAATCAAATGAGATAAAGGATAAATATTAAACATTTATAATATAATTTATCCAGATTCAAGAATATCCCCATGTTATCAATCACTTAATAATCTCATAATCTAATATCATTAATATTATAATAATATTTTAATCACTTCTTAAATTTATAAACAATTTATCTCAATTGTTTACGCTTTTACCATATAATGCATTTAATCATTCAAAATGCCATACTCATAAAATATCATCACCAATTATCAAATCCTCATCAAAAAAATATGCATATACTCTATATAAGATTCTCTAGCCATAAAATCCTATTTTCAACTTTTGTTACTTCACATAACATATTTAACTCATATGTTCAGAATTAAACTATTTTCATGAAAAATACCAAATCAGTCCCAAAAATATTTCTTTTCTGGGATTTAGCATAATATAGTCCCATAATGAAAATATATTTTTCTCGAATTTTAAAATTCATTTACTATTTTTCAAAAATCAATTTCTAATTAATTCCTTAAGAAATTAGCTACCTCAAGTTTAACTCCAAAAATTCCCAAATCTTGGCAGGACCTTACACATGTTAACGTGAGCTTCTAGTTTAAATTTCATGGTCATCGGAGTTATAGAACTCCTAAGTATAGCGTTTTTCGTCGGAAAAACCTAAATATTGAAATAGTCATAACTTGCTCATTTTAAGTCAGAATGAGCTCATTTTTGGACAGGAGGTACTTTATACCATATACTTTCATGTCCCAAAAGGCCAGAATTTTTCTCATAATTTAAGTGGCCAAACAGTCCCTTAAAGTTTCTGGGCAGTAGCATTTTCGAAATTTACAGCTTTGGCCTCCTTTGCTAAAATCAGTCCACACAAAAATCTACAACACCTTTTCCAGTAATTCCACTTGGATTAGTTAGGTAACTCATAGATCTAACTCTAGGACTTGACCACACTCAAAAATTCAAAATATAATAGGAGATATGGTCAATTGAATTTCATGTTACGCTTTTCACCAAAATCTGATTTTCAACCCTTTGTGATTTCTAAGAAACTTTCATGTTTTCACATAATAACCAACATAACTCATCATAACACTTACTAATACTTCATATACCCATGATTTTCATTAGTCCAATGCTTTTATTATGACTTTCATCATAAACCACGTAAACTGTTCATTTTAGTTGAAGAAATATTTGAGGGTTTAAGAAATGGGTTTTTGTACTCGGGGTCAATACAAAATTTGATTTTACACGTTCTAGGGTAGGCTAGGAAGTCTTCAAGAATACGCCAAGAAATTTATTAATGATAGAAATATCATTCAAAATCAAGCTATTTCTCGTCCAAGACTTGATAGTACGTCACATTGATACCAACTGTGACTTCTATCCCTTAACCTAGATAAAGATCTCACAATGATACCTATAAACTTGCCATCTTCATTCACGACGTCGCCTACGTAAAGTCCGCTTTCGGCAGGCATTCCACACAAGGAAGTCAACAACGAAAGGATCGGGGCTCTTTACTTATGGCTTGATATAACAATGATTAACTTTAGGGTTTGGTTACTTTGAATTCAGATAACAAAGTTGGTTAGAATATGAAAGCTAACAACCTTACAAAAAAAGAATAATGAGTAGTTAACCAATTGATTCCTAAAATCACATCAAAGGCAAGTATTTTCAAAGAGATAAGATCGACAGTAACGTGAAAGTGTTTATTTGAAACAAACAAGATTAATAAATAAAGTAGAGGTAACGAAGGTTCCTACTAACGGTTTCAACCAATAAGTCAAAGTTTAACTTCTCTTCTAATCAAATTTAAACGTTGAACACAACTAGGTGAAATAAAAGAGTGGGTAGAACGGTATCTAACACTTGTATAGACTTCAAGAGCTTATGATTAACTTACCAGTGATAATTTTATTCAGGTTCCTCGTCACGAGAAAAAAAAACGCCTCTCTTAAACTACCGGCTTTGGTTTGTCTGGGACAACCTTTGGTGCCTCCATCCTAGTTGAATTTGTCTTCGGTAAACGACAAAATCGAGCTAAGTGACCTTCTCTTCCACAATTATAACATGCTTTGGACGGCATGGCGCAGTTCGGACTGATGTGTCCCTCTCCTCCGCATTTGAAGCATATAATAGGTGGTCCTTCTCCTCCTTCCTTAACAACAAAAAAAAGCTTTGACGCCTTTCCATCATTGTTGAATCTCCTTTTCTTGAAATGTCCATTCTTATTGTTTTGGCCCTGATTACCACCGAAGTGGTTACCATATCTGGCCTGTTGATTCCTCCATGCTTGTTGTCACCGCTTCGATGACTACTCTCGCTGGTATTATAATTTTGCCGGCTACTTTCTTTTAGTTGGGTTGACTCGTTATCGCGCTCCACTAATTGAGCCCTATTTACAACATCCGAATAAAAACACAGCTTTATGAGAAATAAGATGTCGACGTATCTCCGCTTCAAACCTCTTAAAAACATTCGCGCCATTCTCTCTTCATTATCTACCAAGTGGGACGAAACCGTGATAACTCCGCAAACTTTGCCTCGTATTCGACACTACGGCCATATTGTTTTGTTCCAACTTGATAAACTCCACCTCCTTCATGTGGCGAATACTTTCAGAAAGTATTTGTCGTTGAATGCCTCTCCGAACTTCTCCCAAGATATCTTCAAGACAAAGAGAAGTTGAGTACGCTTTTACCGATTCCCACCAGAAATGCCTCTCCGCCAAGAACATAAAGGCGGAAAGGAACCTTTTGCTTCCTCTGAGCATCCCAAGACATCAAATATCTTGGTAATCTGCTTTATCCATGCTTCCGCCAAGTGGTTTTGGCTCTCCCTAAACTCCGGTGGTCCCAGCTCCTTGAATTGTTTAGCGGTGACCGCCGAGAGAGTTTTCCGTGTTTCCACCTACGCTTTGGGCAGAGTCGCTTTACCGATGTTGCATGAATTCTAAAACCTCTTAAACGCATCATTCGTTAGTCAATCGATCGATCGTTGTTGTTTACAGGTGGAGGATTATCGCCATCCCGTTGTACATTATCCTCGATATCGATCCGTGGAGAATCAATACCTCTCCTGCTCTCCATTGCTATTCTCAACATTCTCGATGCCATTTTCAAACACCGCCACAAAATAAGGGTTAATTAACATATCACATATTATCCCTATACTCGACCGACCAATTAAATACCAAATAAATTTAGGTAGGTCATACTAGCGAAGGAATTCCCCGCCTCCCTCCTAGTACTATTCTCACATCTTAGCTGTGGATCATATCCCTAAGCTCGATACCAACCGTGACGCCCCCCCAAAATTAGGTATACGCCACCCATCTTGGGTCGCCACTTACATGGTACATAAATTCAAATACAACTTACTAATATAACTGTCGTACAATACGACATAAATCGTGAGTTTGAATACAAATATTGTCTACTAGATATTATACAAACTCAAAAGGAGTCCTCATTACAACTATTATCACACTATTTCACGTAATAGTGAGGACTACTAATGCTATCCTCTCGACCATTACTTCGCTCCCCGACTCGTCTCCAAATGCCTATGTTCTCATTTCAAGAGAACAAAGGAAAGAAAGGGTGAGCTCAACTAGCCCAAGAAGAAATATTATGACTAAGATAATGCGTAATAAATTATCATTAGCCTTCAACAAAGTGTTAAACCGATAAAATACAATAGACAACCAGCTTTAATCTGCAGCTTTAATAAACAATCCATTAAAAGAGTCAAGTAGAGAATAAAGTCTACTATCTTTTAGGTTTTAAAAAGTTTTTCATCAATTTTTATCACCGAGACTCACTTTAATAAATAAACCACCACATCTAATCATCCCCTCGCATCACTCGGCCAAGGATTTTCATCAAATTATCAATGGTCATGACTATACCGAATCACCCCCGGTCATAATCATACCAAAAACTATCCATCACCGCATTACAAACAGCCACCGAGGACTTTTGTCACATCATTTATATCAAGTCATGATTATACCGAATGATCCTCGGTCATAATCATACTAAGTTCATCTATGCACGTAAGCCAAAGATAACATAATATAACATGAGGATGATGACAATGACATAATAATTCAATAAAACAAGTTCAAGAATTATTTAATCCATGAATTATTAACGCCCAAATTGTCAACATGATATCGCTTTCAGAGAGTAAAATTCAAGAATGATCGTAAGAATATTTCCATGAAAAGATATCGGATGAAACGCAAATATCAAGGATATTCTACTAATTTCATGGAGTATAGAAGTCAAAGTTTTAACCAACCGGGTATAATAAAGAATGGAATAACAAAAGAAATCACCATGCATGCGGTATTGCAGATGTATGTGTTATTCCAACAGAATAATAATAACGGAACCAGTCGTGTGAAATTCACACCGACGGATGTTCCAATGTAATAATAAAGATGGAACCGCATCCTGTAAAACACACGATAGATATTCCAATGTAATGATAAAGATTTTAACCAGTCCTGTAAATCACATGCATGTGATGTTCCAATGTAGAATAATAAAAAAAACGAACCAGTCCTGTAAAACACATGCATGTGATGTTCCAATGTAATAATAGAAGAATGTCACCAAGTATAGGTAAATCACAGATACAAAAGTTATTCCAATGTAATAAATAAGAATGGAATAACATAAGGATTTCACCAAGTATAGGATATGCCGCATATACAGTTATGTATAGGGTATGCCACTTTTACAAAGTTATTCCAATGTAATAATAATGAAATGGAATAATGTAAGTTCTCTTCAAGAAGAAAGAATAACACCCCTTACCGTAAAAAAATAACCTAATATAGTAGTAGTGAAGTAGTAATACTCTTCTTCTTTCTATAATTTTCTCTATAGCTTCTCTCTATAATTTCTCTCTGAGTTTCAATGAATTCAAGAAAATAAATGAAGGAATGAGCTTCTATTTATAGGAAAATGGAATGCATAGTAATTAATCCATGAACGGTCCAGATTGATTTACTTTAATCGACGGTCCATATTTAAAGAAAAATCTTTTAAATAAAATATAATATATTCTATTTATATAAAAACATTTTACTATGCAAACACTATGCAATACTATGCAAAACACTATGCAAAACACTATGCAACACTATGCATAATAAAATATAATATATTCTATTTATGTATAACTTTAATAAAGTATTCTATTTTATATAAAAGATGTTTCGCTTTTATTACGCTAATAATACTGAATAAAAAAAAACGCCATTATCGCTATAATAATTCATATTATTAATCGACAATAATGGAATCAAACCGAGTGACTTCTCACATAAGCATCAATAATCAATACCGTAGCTACTATGCAACCACACGACATCGTATTTTTACTACCGAAGTAGTTCAACAAGAACTACTAGAAAACTTCCGCCGTTATTTCAATAAAATATTTTTGTCGCTTTCTCAATCCGACAATAATTTCATTGCTAGGGTCCACCAATGATTGAGCCATTGTATTTAATATTCCCTCGCTAAACCTAATATTCCCCACCAATCGAATATAATATAACCACTTGCATACTTTGCAAAATTTATAAATACTACCCACAACTATAATATTATCTCAAATTCACACCATAATATTAAAAAAAATTATTTCAACAAAATTTAAATCTTTATTGATATAAAAACTGGTCTCACAATGATAAAATAAAAATAAAAAACGTAAAAATTAAATTAACTTCAAACATAGTATCATGTCCCAAAAATATCAACATAGCATAATAATTCAACCATACAAATTAAATTAACTTCAAACAGATGTTAAGAGTTGAAGTGCAATTTGTTCACGTAAATTAACCATAAATTCTACGCCTTGATCACCCAATTGGGGTTCATCTTGTCCCTCTTCTTCGTTTCCTTCATTTTGCTTCGATTCATCGTCAAACATGTTATCTCTATCATATTGAGCAAACAATTCATCCTCAATGTTATGCTTCCTTATGAAATTATTGACTGCGAAGCAAACGATAACTATATCCCTTTGTATTGTAAAAGGGTAAGGAGCCATTAGTTTTAAAATTGGAAATCTTGCTTTCAACACACCATAAGCACGCTTGATAACATTTCTAAGTTGTGCATGAGCATGGTTGAATTTTTCCTCTTTATTCAAAGTACGTCTGCGTCAAAAATCAGCTAACCAATACCTTGTATTGCGATATGGAGATAAAAATCCTCAAGTGTTTATGTATGTAGCATCACAAAGATAATATTTATCTGTAATTGAGACAAAAAATAATGATTATTATTAATAACTTGAATGATGAAATTTTATGACAAAAATAAATAATAATTAGAAATGGTAAAAGAAATTTTAATACATACCCGGGGGAGGAAATGGAAAACTAGAAGATGGATCAAATGCAACTTCTTTTAGCACTCGTGAGTCGTGTGCAATCCCTTCCCATCCCGCCCAAAGAAATGTGAATATCATGTTAAAATCATATATTCCTAAAACATTTTGATAGCATTCACCTCTTCCTCTTCCTTTATAAAGCGTTTTTTGACTAACAGGAACAACTGCATGTACAAGAGTACCATCTAATGAACCTACTGCACCCTGCATTAAACAATTTAATGCATGAGATTGCATACCGGGAGTTGATGCAATTGGGAGAAGGAATAGAAGTCCCTTGACCTTGGGTGCTAAAAGGAATGTCCTCAAGACTAACAACCTCCAAGTCCAAAGGTGTTTCTTTAGTCCTACCTCTTCCACAACTAGGACCCCAACTATCAAGTCTCGTTGCCGCAGTTCCATTAAATAATGCAATACAAAGATCGGGGAAGATTAGAGGTGAGGTCTTCAACGTTTCTACCATTTTATTTGCTTGTATTCAAACAGTAAGTTCAACATGTTATAATATATTTTTAAAGACTATTACTAATTAACTTAAAATGTAAAAATATTAAAAATACACCTTTATCTCTTGTGTCCATTCCTCGTCAAAAAGGTTGAACCAATTCGTTGACGGGTCATATACATTTCCTGTCTTACTTTTGAGTTTGCACCATGCACCATGCACCATGCACCATGTTTTCCTCGTAAGTAGTCAAAATGATTCTTCATTTGTTTTTGATCCATAATTATGTTGTAGGTATCTTTTAGTATTTCTCCTACCTTTCTCCATGATTGTGTCTTGAAACTTGCACCTTCTCTATCATTTTTCACAACCTCACGAATAATTCTAAGTGGTTCCTAGCAGGAAGCTTTCCCTTCATCCTTGGGATTACAAGTCACTTTGTTGGTGAATAATATATTGAAAAAATTTCAGCTCTGGCAGATTATGTAGTTACTACTTACTGAAAGTTAAATAATAAGGATAATGATGATGACTTGCTACAAAAGAAAAGGGACATTGATAATTTATAGTGTAATACTGTTTTTTGTAATCTATAGTATGAACTTTGTTTGAAGACTGGTACTTTTTCTTTTTTTTAAATTTAGCCGAGTTAGCTAATTCCATATACATATGTAAAAGTTTGCTATGAAAAATGAAGAACATGCATTAGCATACATATATGAAATAGAGGCAATTACAACAAGAGGACTGTTGAATCGTTCATAAAAACTCTAATAAATTGGTAGAAGAGAACTACAAGCAAAACCCCTAATAAAGAAAATATATGTGACTTACTAATACACATCGTCTAGTCAGAAAAAACTTAATAATCCATAACAAAACCCCCAATAAAAAAAATAATTGCAGGATGTCATAAAAAACCCTAATAAATTGTTGAATATAATAGCAGAGTGTGTTTAATAATTCATAACAAAACCCCCAATTAAGCAAACAAAAGCTTGAAGAGAGATAATTGAGTACTGAACAAAGATCAAAAGAAATCGCACCTGCAGCTTCAACAAACGTGGAATTTTGTAATATAGCTGATCATAAGGTGAAGGAAGAGCAGCGGAGGTGAAGGAAGAGCAGCGGAGGTGAAGGAAGAGCGGCAGATCGAAGTCAAGAAAACGGGAGAGGTAATAGGGTTCAGATTGTATTGTGGACAGAAGTGGGATTTTGTAATATAGCTGAGTTTATTTTTGTCCCAAAAAAACTAAAACTCAGTAAAAGGGAGCTCTTAATGGTTTAGAATTGTTTTTGAATCTTACCGATTAAGAGGCATTAATTTTTTTACCAAACAAATTTTACCTCTTACCGATTCAGAGGCAAACTTATTAAGAGGTATTAAGACCTTATCAAACACTACCTTACTCTGACAAAATTGAAAGACTTTACAAGCAGATCCATTTACCAAGGTATTTCGTAATGAAGTTTTTGAATCTCACTACAAAGGAATGGACATTAATAAATGATCGATGTCTAACTGAATGTTGAAGAGCAAGCGGGAGATTTGGATTTTTCTCTTAAAATCCTTATTAATTGATTCTATTTTTAGACATTTTTTGAAGTTCATAATATTTCATTATTCACTAATTTTTTGAAGTTCATAATATTTGTCATGTGTTATTTATATGTAACTTATTTGTTATATAATTTATGTGTATAAATTAGTTTGTTATATATGAAAGATATAAATCAAAGTAAATATATATTTTATTACAACATTAAGTGATTTGAAAACATCATCTGTTAGGTTGTATTTTTAATGAGATATATAGGTGATCTTGACCATAAAAGTGTAAACATTGAATTTATGTTTTACCTAGTGAATTAATGTAATCCATTGAAAAATATTTATATGCGTTTTTACTAATAGAAGTTTAATTAATAACATGTGCAAAGCACATGGGCAAACTTTAGAAATCACATATTGGTCAAACTTTAGAAACCACATATTTGAGCGACAATAATAATGATTTCTTTAATTTCAAATGAAGCCATTACAATCTATGCCATTTTTAATCAACATATTGAATATATGTTATATCTAATATTTTAAACAAAATATTATCATCACATATTATTTTTTTTATGGATTATCCCCTGCATTACGTGCAGAATTTATATGAGTTATGTTGTCTTTTGAAAAAACAAATATTTATTCCTTTAACATTGTTAATAGATTGAAAAAAATAATACCCACCTCTTCGTCGAATATAATAGCATTTGTGCTAATAATCGTTTTTTTGTATTTATCCTGTTCCAAATTCTGGTCACTCTGACTGATATATAGTAAAATAATCTCTTCTAGAAATTAGTTGGTTAAAGCTAGGGAACATGTTTGTTTTTTGAATGCTGGGAACATGTTGATCCATAATAAGTGTACTTTGATCATGAAATAATGTATGTGTAGTCAAGTAATATAATAGTTAGTTTAACCTTTTAAAATAAAAATAAATAATTTCTTGCGCATAAGGAAAGATAAAAAAATTCTTCAAGAAAACACAATATTATATTGATAATTTTTATCAAAAGAATGTCTCATAAAACTCTAAGTTAATATATTTATAATACTAAACTACTTTCCAATAACTAGTTAAAAAAGAAAAATGATTAAATCCTAAACTAAATAAATTTAGAAAAGTTATAGCCCAAAATATAAACGAACCAAATAAAAATTAAATTATTAAATTTTCCTAAATATTAAATAAAAATATATCATATAAATTAAAATTCCATAAATAATAAAATATATGAAAATCCTAATTTCATAGTAAGTTTTTACTGCTTCAGAAATTTTTTATCTTTATATTAGTAGGTTAAACAAAATATTATATTCCGTTGCATCAAATACCTAATGTTCTGATTGAATAATTTTGTACTTTAAAAACAGTCCGTATAAAATTATTAAAATAAAGAGTAAACCTACATACTCTTCAAAAATTAATCTCATAATGTTGGATTATGAATAACGTAAAATTCTTATGTATGTCTCTTCTTAATTTTTTTATATCTCATGTATTTATATAAGTTGACAATTAATATTAACATAACTTTATCGGAATATATAATATAGGACTCATAAGATTAATTGACGTAGCGGAAGTACACAGAAATCGTTATTAATTATTTAATTGCGCATGATTGTTAAACGATAACCTTCTACAACCTGTTGATTCTACGAATTCTAGAAAATAAGTAACAAAATTTTAATTCAGAGAATTTTAAAAAATAAGAAAAGTCTATTATTCATCGAAAACTACTACTCCCCATCATAACAAACGTTTAAATAACAAAACACTAAAAACGAAATCCAAAACGAAAAAGGAAAACTAATCAGGAAAATTATAAAAATAACCCAAAAACAGCAGTACTAGAAAAACAAGAATACGTGACGGAATTTTGTGACAGTTTTTAAAAATAATCACAAAAGATAGTAATTTGTGATGGACTTTTTAAGCAATCACAAAATAATAGTATATATGATGGCTCTTAGTGATGACTAATCTTGCCATCAATGTATTATAATTGTGATGACCATGTCAATCACACCAATTTTTTCACGCAAAATATTTTTTTTTTATGACGCACTAAGTCATCACTTATAGATATACCCTTTTCGTGATTGCATTTAAGCTATCACTAATATTTTAATGTAAGAAATAATCAAAACAATATTTTATGACGGTCGTGACAATCATTAAAAAAGATAAATTTTTGTGACGACTTTTATTTGCAATTACAAAAAAAAGTATTTTGAGATGGAGTTCTCAAGTCATCACAAAATAATAAAATATATGATGACTCTTAGTGATGACTAATTTTACCATCATTATAGAGTATTTGTGACTGCCATTGCAATCACCACATCTTATGTGGAAGTAATTTTGTTTAATAAGATAACTCACATATGTTTCCTTTTATATTTTATTTTTAAATTATAATCATGATCTGAACTTTGGTGTAGTGGTAATACTCGTTATTTAGTTTGCAAATCGGAGAGGGTTCGAATCCTACAAGTATCATTTGATACAATTAATACAGTGAAATAAATTATACGTAAATAGAGATTCACGTTCTTACATTTAATTCCTAAAGTCTTATTTTTTGGTGATGACTTTGATAATCACAATAGATTATGTGTTAATGTGATTATATTAATCATCACAAAAGCACTAAGCGTTTGCGTGTTTGCCAAAACCATCACGTAAAACCTTTAATAATGGGCATATACAAGACGGCCATTGTGATGCTTAAAGCTATCACGTAAACCTTTTGTGATGGTTTTTCTACTTTTTATGATGAATTTTGGTCATCAAAAATGACCATTTTTTTAGTAGTGAAAATGTAATTTTGAAGGCCTAAACGATGGAATTTGACAAAAAATCCTGCATTTGTGTGACTTTTGATCGTTAACCCGTTTTCAATGAAATTAGGCTCCGAAAAAGCCAAAATTCAACACTCCAAACTTGACAGAATTTACCAAATTGTCACTGGACCAAATCTTTCAAATCTTTCCATAAACTTGATCAATTCTTTCAAATCTTCCCATAAACTGACACACTTGCTCTTCAACTACATCATTCAACTGACGTAGCGAAAGTACATAGAAAATGTTATCAATTGTTGAACCGCGCACGATTGTCAAATGATAACCTTCTACAACCTGTTGATTCTACGAATTCCAGGAAATAGGCAACAAAATTCTAATTCAGAGAATTTTGGAAAATAAGAAAAGTCTATTATTCATCAAAAACTACTACTCCCCATCATAATAAACGTTTAAATAACAAATGTCACTACAAGAAAAAGCTTTATTTCCGACGGAATTATTGTCGACTAAACATATTCAGTCGATGTTAATATAAGACCGACCGAATATTTAGTCGACATTAATTTAGTTGGACTTAATGTATCCTCAACTGACATCAGTCGGATTTAAGATCTTCTCCTTGGTGCGAGGGTTTTCCGCTAGCGCGAATATATAATCGACAGAATATGTGTCATCCTCGACTGAATAATTTGTTGAGGTTATCCTAACTTTGACAGACACAACCCCGATGGAATTTCGTCGAAAATAAACCTAAAAAACCCTTCGCCTTCCCTGCGCCCTCTCATTTTCATTTCCCTCTCTATTTCTACATTTCCCTCTCTATTTCATTCTCTAGCTAGACCACTGATCTCTCTCTCTCTCATATGCCCGTCCAAACCCTCTCTCCACCGGTCCACCCACCTGCACCCAGACTCCCCCCTCCCAACCGGTCGTCCCCCACACGACACCACCACCCTTGGGTACCCCCACCCTCTCCCCCCTGTCGGCGTCGTCCCCCACCCCTTGTCGTCCCGGTGGTCCCAGACCACACCTCACCCCACACCCCTCGGTGCCCCACTCCCAAACCCCTTCCCCTGGTACCCCACCCCTCTCCCCAGGACCCCAGAGCCCACCCAAAGACTCATTCTTGTCAGGATTCGACCACTTCACGGCCAGGTCATGAGAGGCCACAAGACTTAGACTCTTCTTTCGTAATTTTCGGTATTTAATATATATATATATATATATATATATATATATATATATATATATATTAGTAGTATGAAATTTAAGTATGAAATTTGTGTATGAATTTGGTATTATAATGTGCAATTGGTCTAAATTTATATTGTTTTTGGATTGATAATGTATAATGTATATATGAATTCTATTTTTGGTATTATAATGTATATATGAATTACATTTTTGGTCATTTAGGTGCAAAATTGGTCATTTACTGACTTTTGTACATGTATAGCGATTATAATTACGTGTATATTTCTTTTATGTAATTGCGATTGTAATTGGTCATTTCGTCTGTTATTGTTTAGTTTTATTTTCTTTTATGTAATTGCAGTGTATATTTCTTCAATTTCAATATTGTATGTTGTATGTTAATAACAGTAAAGTAATTTTATGCTTGATATTTCCGACGAAATTTTCCACGGAATTCTGTCAGAATTCTTGAGATGCAAAATCTGTTGCTCTAATAACTATTTATTACTTAATTTACTAATACTAAAATTCACTAATTAAGTAGCATTTACTTAATTAGTTTTCGACAAATAATTTATACTTCAAATATCAATTATTTTAATCAACTTAATTAAAAAAAAAAATAAAATAAAAATTCACTATTTAATATACTAATATATAATTAAGAATAAAATAAAATAAAGTTTAATAAATGAAATAAATATAATTTAATATATAAATAGATTAAATTAAAAATAAAAATTATTAACAAATAAATAAAAAAATAAATTTAATTTAATTTAGTTTATTAAATAAAATAAATTTTAAAAATGAGATAATATAATATAATAAAAAATAAAATAAATTAAAATAATTAATAAATTAAAATAACATAAAATAAAAATAAAATAAAATAAAATAAATTTAATAAATTAAATTAAATTAAAATTAAAATTAATTTAATTTAATTTAATAATTAATAAATGTTATAAGGTAGTTTAATTTAATTTAATTTAATAAAAAATTTAAAAATTATATTATATAATACAAAATAAAATAAATTAAAATAATACATTAAATCAATTCAAAATAATAAACTAAGTAGCATTTGCTTAGTTGGGATGCAATTCAAAGAGACTGAATATATAAGAATGTTGTCGCGGAAATAAAATAATATACTTTGCAACTTAATTAGAAACCCGTTTGACAAGTAGGAGTGAATATCTAACAGTAGTCTCTATAGATTCCAAATAACAATTCTATGAAACTAAGTACCGTTTACTTAGTTTATCATTGGCAAAATAAACAAAGTAGCATTTGCTTAGTTTGCCACAATTTTCAATAAACTTGATAATACTCTACCATCTACTACATATATATATGTACTCTTCCTTGTATCATGAGGATTAATTTAGCGATTAGCTAATAGTACTCAATAGGTTCCTCGTGCAATTAATTAAAAAAAAATTCGTAGTTTACATTTGTGTCTTATACTTGAATAATAAAGTTAATTGAATTATTGAAGACATTCCTCATTTGTTCCATCATAACAGATGCCAACATACGGAAGGGTTCCATTAAGTTGTTGAACAAAGTTATAGGTTAAGCAACCCTCTAAATGAAGCGAGCGATCACTTCTACTACTAGGAATGAAGCATTGCACGATATGGGTCCGATCCATGACATAGATGACTTCTCACCACTCCAAATTCCTCGGATGGGTATTTGGGTGGTGAGAAGCTTTCTATAATGGATTGAACCCATATCGACAATGATTCATTCATAATAAAGAAGTGATCGCTCGCTCATCTAGAGGGTTGCTCAACTTGAACTTTGTTCAATAACTTAATGGAACTCCTTCGATGTTGTCATCTGATATGGTGAAAATGATGAAAAAATCATGATAATTCAATTAACTTTATTAATAAGTATAGGACACAAAAGGAACTACGACCCTTTTTTTGTCTCGACATCGCCATGAACCGATTGAGTACTATTAGTCAAAATCGCAACTAATATGAAACTTAGATTTGCAACTAATAAACTAAATACGTAGCATTTGCTTAGTTTTCCACAATTTTCAATAAACTCAATGATACTCTCCCTTTGCTCTTGATACACTCATAAATATATATATATATATATATATATATATAATATACTTTGAAACTTAGAAACTGTTTGACATTCACTCAAGTAGGAGTGAATGCTTAATAATCCCAGTTTGGGGAATCATTCTTGGATATTATGTCTCTCACTTAGGTGGTGCTAATTCACAAGGTGTATGCGTGTTTATACTTTTTTGAGGATTTTTCAGCTGGTGTCTCTACATATGTTCTTCGAGTGCATACTTAGACTAAGTTATCTTGGTCTATTTCGTGTACTTGAAGACCATGGGGAGGTGATGCTGAAATTTTCTTAAAATATTATAAACATGCACCTTGTGAATAGCACTAATGAGAGACATCCGAGAAATGGGATAGAAGCCTAACCCCTATAGAGTGGAGATATATACTAGGTAAACTAAATACATGCATATATATTCTAATTGGGTATTTTCTTCAATTAAAGATGTCAACCGACCGGCAGTTGGATGTACCGTAGGATACCAATTGATGGGAGGATTAGTTGATGCGTCTTAGTGAAGGGGTGTCCAATTTTATATGAACAAAACAATAGAACATGTTGATGATCCGAATGGAAAGATGAGATGCCGTGTTCCAAGTGTAAGAACATGATATGGAAGATCGCCGATGAAGTTAAATTTGACTTATATTCGTGTGGGTTTGTGGATGGTATTCGGTATGGATTCATCACGGGGAATCAAATGAGTTTAGAAGAACGGACATATAATCTTCATAGACCACTCGGATCACGGGGATTCGCAAAGGATAACTATGACATCGTGATGCGGATGTTGGTTGATGCGTATGGCCTACCAATATTGGTGGGCTAAAAAGCGAGCATCGTCAGCGGTTCTCGGCAAAAGCCAAATGATTCAAAGAAATTGCTTTCTACAAGTTGCTATCTCGAATCGGGTGTTCCATTGTATCACAGAAATGACAAGCACACCAAGCTTTACTGCGATTCTGAAGCTTTTACATTTCAAGAATGAGCATGACTGCAGTGAGAGAGGATTCAATGATTTGCTTGATATTCTCAGCGAGTTCTTACCCAGGGATAATACGTTGCCCGTGAATTACTATGAGGTGAAGAAGATGGTTAAGGGTTAAATCTCGGGTATGAGAAGATCGATGCTTGTGAGTAGGATTGCTTGTTATATTATGGGGAGGACAAAGATAAGGTGCAGTGTGATATCTGTAACTCGCCAAGGTACAAGATCACAAAACGTGGAGGGAAGGAGAAATATGTTCCAAAGAAGATTTTACGGTATTTTCCTCTTGCGTCGAGGTTGCAGCGGCTATTCATGTCTGCGCACACTGCTCAACATATGAGTTGGCATAGAAAAAGGGATGTTGTGCCTGGTCAGCTGACTCACCCAGCAGATGGAGATGAATGGAAGAATTTTGATGCCAATTTTCCAAAATTTGACGAAGAAGTTAGGAATGTCAGGCTTGGGATGGCTACAGATGGATTCTGTCCATTTAATAATTTTAGTCGACCTTATTACATTTTGGCGATGATTATGGTAGCTTACAATCTTCCACCGTCAATGTGCATGAGGGATCCGTATCTTTTCTTGACTTTACTTATATCGAGGGATAAGAGTCCTACAAAAGACATTAACGTGTACCTCATGCCGTTAGTCAATGAACTTAAGATGCTGTGGGAAACAGGTGTTCAGACTTTTGATAAATCTATCAGTCAGAATTTTGTGATGAAGGCGGCCTTGTTGTGGACTATCACTGACTTTCTGGCACTTGGGATGATTAGTGGTTGGTCGACTCATGGCAAGTTGTCATGTCCGATCTGCATGGGGATGTCTTGAAGGCACTCAACTACGTCATGGTAGGAAAACTAGTTTCTTTGGGCTGCTTTCAGATTCTTACTCTTGAAAGCACGATTATAGAAAGATGTCTACACAATTCAACGAAAGATGCGAGAGAAGAAAGGGGTTATTGGTGGCTTGTCGAGGCGACATATATTAATTTAAAATGATCTAACATTTCCACCCCACAGGAAGGAGCATGATACGTTGAGAGTTATAGGATATGGGAAAAGTCATAATCGGACTCACTTTCGCCAATTTGGTTTGAGTTGTCATCTTTGGATCACACTAGCACTTCGTCGTTGTATAGATGTTATACATACTGAGAAAAGAATGTATTTGAGAACTTGTTTTACACCGTACTAGATACAAGTGGTAAAACAAAAGACAATGATAAAGCACGTAAAGACTTGGAGGAAATGAATATCGGTAGGAATTGTGGCTCAAACCTAACAACACAAAAACCAAAAGCTCCATTTTGTCTTACCAAAACGGGTTGAAAACATTTGCAAGTGGCTTAAGCGCATTGAAGTTCCCGAGATGGATATGTTTCTAACATATCTCGTTGTACTAAGGTTGAGCGATTGAAAATTTCGGCTTTAAAAAGTCGCGATCATATGTATTTATCACGAAGTTGATGCCAATTGCATTTCGTGAGATGTTACCCAGGAATATTAATGATACTTTTACCGCACTTTCAAATTTCTTTCGGGATATTTGCTCAACTGTTATAAGGTATAGTGATGTGGAGCGAGATGGAGAAAACATATAGTGTTGACAATGTCTGAAGCTCGAAATGATTTTACTGTAAGGGGTTCTTTGACAAAGATGGAGCATTTGCCTATTCATCTGCCATATGAACTTAAGCTTGGAGGATCGGTGCAATATCGATGGATGTATCTGTTAGGTTTGTAATATTCATGTGCGCAATCAAATTGCATAAAAATGCGGAAACGTGTAAAATCAGAGTTTAAAAAAAAATTACAAACCATATACCCGGATCACCCTTTATGCACAATTATTAATTAAACGAAAAAGATGAATAAGAAACATACCCTTGAAGATCCGAGCTTCCTCAGGTACGAGTTCACCTCCAATCCTTTTCGCGTTCAACTTGAATATACCGGGTTTGGTTCCTTCCTTTGATCAACGTTAGCCACCCAAGTGTTTGGCCTCTAGAGGTGATCCACCAAGGAATAATAAGAATTCAAGAAGATGGGTATTTAGCTCAAACCCTAGTTTTCTATCTTTATAGAAAAGAACGTACTCTCCAACAAATTGGAATTATTACGTAGTCATTATATCTGATATAAAACTCCTCTTATAAAGATATCAAGTGACCCTATTAAAAAATAAGGTATTATTTAATTAAACCCTTTTAATTAAATGGGCTCCTAATCTTATTAGGGATAATTAATTAAACTCCTTTAACTAATTTTCCTCCTAATCCTATTAGGAATTAATGAGAGTACTTATATTAAATTAATTTCTAAACTCTTTTAGAAATTAAAATAATAATAATAATTGTAATAATATTAATAAAACTCCTCTTATTAATTTATATTTAATATTTCTAAAATATTAAATAATAAATATTAAGCTATTTAATTTATTCTATCACCATAGATTAAATTAAATATACTTAACATATTATTACGATTATGCCATTAACTTCTTAAATAATTATTCTTCCTTTTATGGTGTGACCCTTTAGGTTCTCCATATTAAACCTAGGTTGTGAATAAATCAATTAGAACAATTCTAATCTTATTTAAATAAATAAATTAAACAATTAATTTATTTAAATAAATAATATTTATTCTACAATAGGGATAAGCCTCCCCTAGCGATCGATGACTTTCCGGATAATATAGATTTCAACATTAATCATAAAAGAACCTTTGAGTAAATAGTTACCGACAATTCAATCCTTCCACCATCTGATGTCCCAATTAAATATAAGACATATGGAATTCTTGGCAAAGTCTTATTTTATTTAATTATATATATTTCGATCCTTAAATGCACAACTCAAATAATGCAAATTAGAAACTCCTTTCTAATTTTATTACGCCGCCAAGGACTCTTGGGTTGTCATTTATCGAATCACATAGGACATTTCTCTTCTTTATTAGAAGTGGTAGATTCTTTATTGATCATATATTATCTCCATGTACAACTTGTTATACCCAAGCATACCCTTTGATATACCCTAAGGTCTTAAGGAATAAGTCAAAGTATAACTCATCATACACAAGACACTATGATGATCTCAAGTCCAAGGATCACTTGTACTTACTATCACTCTGAGAATTCTATTGACGACAGCAAGTACAACTCCATTAGGTATTCCTTAGCGAGCCACGTTCAAATGAACTTATTCTCTAATAAGCACCTACATACTTGCTTTAGTGTCTCCACACAAATGATCATGAGATCAATCATCCTCGTCCCAATGAAGCAAGAACGTATGTACCAATCTATCCGGATTCACTAATCCCCAATTTAGTAATCCAATGATTGGGAACTATTTTAGTTTTAAGCTTTCTAAGAATTTAGATCTCATTAGAATGATCATCATCATTATTCTAAAAGTATTGCTTAAAACTATGGGTTTATCACATATTATAAAACAGCATCATGTAGATAATTAAAAGCCTTAAATACTTTTTATTAATAAATGAATAAGATTGTTACAAAGTATATGCTTTATCATCAAACATGATTGGCTTGTGTGCATACTACTTTCAGTATCCATTTGAGAGGTAATATCACATACATTGTGCAATATTCGTCATCTTTATATTTAACTTATTAGGTAATATATATCACATACTTTCATGTGACAGGTATATGCATCGATTAAAGCAAAAAGTTAAAAACAAAGCCCGCATAGAGGGTTCTATTACTGAACGCTATACGGAGGAAGAGCTTGTCAACTTCTGCTCGTTGTACTTTGACGATGTAGTCGCAACGAAGCATAACCGTCTAAGTCGAAATGAGGTCGGGGATCCGTTTGGTCGTGTTGATGATGAGTTGGTTGTATTCACTTATCCAGCTAAACCATTTGGACATGAGACGAAGACTTACCTAACCGATAAAGATTTAAAGATTGTCTCTACATACGTGCTTCTAAATATGCCTGAAGTATCGTCGTACATCAAGTATGTATTATTACAAGTTGAAAATGATTTATCTATCCTTAATCAAAAATTAATTAATTGCCATATTATTGTACGCAGTTCATTCGAATTGGAAGCGCATGCTTCTGACCCGGGGTTGATAGAATCACAGATGGAAGCATTCACTAATGTAAATTTTCACCAGTGGTTTAAGAGAAGGGCCGGAGAAGAGAACGCGTATGATCGTTTTAGAGATGTCATTTTAGGCCTGTACAAACTTGTTAGTTCATTTCCAGGTTGTATCGTGAATGGGTATAGATTCAAGGTTGATGACTTGAATGAATTGACATCAGTCAACTCCGGCGTTGTCGTGTTGGGAAGTTGTTATGGAGATTCTGAATCCAATAACTATGGAAGATTAAAGGAAGTGGTTGTGCTCAATTATCCAAGGGCTAAAAAGGTCGTTACATTTAAGTATCGCTGGTTTGATACTGCAAAGGGTGTTAAAGTTGATCGTAATAGAATCGTAACAGTAGATATAAAATCTATTTTACAGTCTGATGATGTATTTGTGTTAGCCAGCCAAGAAACTCAAGTGTATTATGCCCCTAATGTCGTTCACAGTAGAACCCCCTGGTATACAGTTGTGACAACGAAGACTCGACCATTTGATGGTACTAATTTGTCTAGAACAGATGACCCATTGCAAGAATAAGTTAGCAATCCCAGCCACGTTATGGTATATGATGACGATGTGTTGGGTGATGATGTCGTTGACGTACTCGATGTTGACGAAGTAGAGGAAGATGTGGTTATTAGTCCGTATGTGATGGTAGAAGATGATATTGAGGAAGAAATTGATACGTAGGAAGAGATGAAATTAGAGGATGAAAATGATTTTGACTCTGACGGGTTTAACGACGTACTACTTCTTCACTAATTGGTGTTTTGTAAATACTATACAACTAAAATTAATCATTATATATATATATATTTCCCACACATAGGATAGCCATTTGATCGTTCATCGAATCTATATACATTATTTCAATAAATACATGACTATATATGCCTCGACATAGCGGTGGAGGTGGCCGTGGTGGCGGTAGCGCCCCGGATCGGGTGGTGACTCTCCTAGGGAGGGTCGTCTTCGAGATGCTAGTGAGTTGATTTCTTTTTGGCTCAAGAACATTATTTTCATAACTATATTATACATTCATTTACTATTTTTGGACAATGTCATAACTATATATATTAACATACGAGATGCTTAGGCATTAAGGCGTTATGAGGGCCTAACCTCGATCGATTAGGTCGCCCATCTAAGCAAATGCACGCACAGATTCCGATTGATGTCGGCTCGTCTGTGTAGGTTTCAACTATAATATATCACTTATGTTCAATTAGAATGATATTATCATGTGATTAATAAATTAAAATGTTCTTAATAAATTTTATATTCTAGTATTATGGATCCTGTCACTAAGGTGACCGTACACGCCATCTGCCTGGCGCATCTCTCTCTTCGGGTCGCATGCGATTTAGTCGACGCTGCGTACTCTGATCTGGCCTACCGTGGTGACAAAGTGTTGCGAGTTTCAAGTAGGTTGACTTACATATATTAAATCAAGGTCCATGCATGTTATTTACATATTGTTCAAATAATAAATTATCGTATGTTATATACATTTTGATAGAGATACTACGATATCTGAGGCCGAAGATCACCGACGCGGATGGTGACGCCATTATCATTGCCCACATCTCAAAGAATTATGCCTACTTTGGTTGTGCGAGATGCGACGAGGAGGCGCGTCCGGCGATAGAAACGCCTGGGACTACTTTGCGAGATCATCAACACGCCGTGATGTCGAGATCTGACATAAAGGCTACGATGTGTGCGTACTGGGATGATGTTGCGTTCAAGAACAAGTCGGAGCAGATGAAGAAGAATCGCGACAAGCTGCGAGTTGTACATACTTCTGGCTCACAGTCGTTTCAGGAGGTTAAGTCGGTATGTATTTCTCTTTAGTTTAGTTTAATCTTATATTACAACTATAGTAAATTAAGGTGATCTTATTTAATGTGTATGATCTAGGCCATGCGGAGTAGCTTGGGCCGACCTCCTACTATGATCGAGTTCTGGGATAGAGTCCATACGTCGAAGGGCTCTACTTCGGGGTTGACAATATCTCCAGCAGCACTAGCTATATGGGTAATACATTTACTATAATAGATGTTATTTAGGATAATATTACGTAATTTATATGATGATACCAAGATAACTAACTTGTATATCAAATTACAGGAGCGGTTTGAGAAGCTCATGAGCCAGATATAGCGAGTTCCAGTCGCTTAGGCGATCTTTGAGATGTTAGATTCCACCACCCCTCCGTTCGAGATTAGTTTATCTCAGGACGAGGAGACAGCTCTTTGGGTCGCGTCTCAGGTTACTCCCACTAGTACTACCGGCCGGTATCGAGTGTTGGGGTTACCGAGGATACCAGCCTATACACTATCAGGAGGTATAATATTTGTGTTTATTTCGTGTTTATGAATAAATTAAACTTGTAATATTATTCATGTTATATTTATTTTTGTAGGCTCTAGCCAGCGTCTGCGTCCGAGAGCCCCCGTGGGACCATCACATACGGGCGCTGGCTTAGATGATGCTTTGTTCCAGCGTGTTATGGCTGCGGTGTCGGAGAGGTTTGAGACCGATCCGCTGTTCCATCGTTAGGATCCGCCCAGCCATTCTCGCCTCCATCAGCTTGTGCAGGACGTTGCAGCTGGTGCCACCGCCGAGAGTATAGGTATCCCTCTGGAGCAGTGGGCCGTGATACGCGACGAGATTGTTCGGATGGTGGTTACCTTAGTCGAGGACGCATTTGGGCCGATGTTGAGTCAGCGCTCGACTGCTCAGGTATATTTCATTTTAAATATAAATATATATTCTGCATGTTATTTAATTTTCATTTAGTTATCTTTAACTGAATCATATATATGGACTAATGAGTTACATTATATTGTATCAACAGGGTGACGAGCAGGATGATGATTTTCATACTCCAGAGCAGCGTCGATGCCCGCCCGATGATCCTTCTCACACCGGGGGCTCTACTAGCTTGACTTAGTTTACATTCTTTTGTAGTTTAAATTCTTTTGTATTAATTTTACATAACTTTTGACGTACATATTGTAGTTTAAAGTACCTTATCATTAATTACTTTGGTTTTGTTGCGGTTTGACACTTAGCTTAATTTAGCTTAATGGGATGTTTGTTATAGTTAGTTTAGATTAATGGGATCTTTTGTAATTTACCTTAGTTTAATTTACTTTGATTAATGCTATTTTACATTTCATTACTTTGGTTTGTTGCGGTTATGCTAGTAGTAATGGGATGTTTTTGACATTTAGCTTAATTTAGCTTGTGTATGTGATGTTGGGAAAACAGGTACAGGTATAAAATGTGGGTTAAATCCCTGGATATCGCAAAAACAAAAAAAAATATTTAAAAAAAATAGTAACCTCGACGGAATAATGGTATTCTCGACGAATAACCGTCGAGGTTATGGTTCTTCCCATTTTCGGTATATTGCCACGTGGCATACATAGCCTCGATCGAATATCCTCGACGGACGAATTATAGAGTCGACAGAATTCCGTCGCACGTAAGCTGATTTTCAATTTTTGTCAGGTTGCCACGTGGCATGCTTAGCATCGACCGAAATCCTCGACAGACACATTTTAGTCAGGGATATATTAACGCCGACACAATGTTCGGTCGACAATAGTTCCGTCGACGTTAAGTATTCCCGACCGAAGAATCGACGGACTTATTTTCAACGTGCTAATATACGGCCGAATTTCCGACCGAATATTCCGTCGACACTAAGGTTATCCTCGACGGAATAACCTTAGTGCCGACGGAATATTTCGTCGTAAAAAAGCCTTTTTGTTGTAGTGTGTGACGCCCCCAAAATAGGTCCAATCTATCTAACCCGTTTTGAGTCGCCAAATACATGGTACAGAAAACAACTACAACTTCATTATTACAATTGTCGTACAAAATACGACAACACATATACTGTGAGTTTTAATACCAACTGTGACTCTCATCCCTTTACTTGGATAACACCTCACATTGATACATTACATAAAGGTACAGTCAATAACTATTTTAGAAATTAAAATTTTTAGAAAATGCTCAAGGAAACCTTCGTACATGGGAGGCCATGCATCTAAGTTATAATAGATATCATATGACTCGAGAATTATCTTTGGTCGACCCAATAGACCCCAAAGAAAAATGAGAAGATTGCTATCATGTTCTTTCCATTAGTGAGTCTTCACTTGACATATAATTATCTCCATTGTCTCCAATTGAGAATTATATTTCAACCAAACTGCAAGATTATATAGGTAGTGCTCGTAGATATAATCAGCAAGTGGATGTGCACAACCTTATATTATGATAACACGAAGTCGTAGGTCATTAGACATCTTGTATGATAGTGGCAAAACACCCTTCCAAAGTTGGGTTCACCTCACCCTATTCGGTTCACCAAAATCAACGGTTAAATGACGTATAAAATACGACACACTTATCTTAAATTCTTAATAAAATTGTTTCTATACTATTTAGGGAGAACCTCAATAGCTATAGACCACCGTTCTATTCCCTTGTTACCCCCGCTCGACCCAGCTACACTCTTAGGGATAAGGTCCAAAAATGCCCCTGACATTTTCCTCAATGTCTACCGAGCACCCTATATTTGTTTTTCAAAAATACCTTCAACGTTACATATTTCGGGTCAGCCGTGCCCTTGGATCGAACGACATTGCCACAAGGACTAACGTTGCTCATACGTGGCCTTATTTTGCTGACTTGGACTCAAACAAAGTTTAAAGAAACACTATCTCAGTCCAGATCCCACTCTCATATGCATCTGTTCATTTTTCAAAAGGGACGAAGGTCCCTAATCGTGATAAAGCCCTAGTCGACATCTCTTGCCGTAGAGAAGAAGGAGAAATAGGAGAGAATGAGAGGCGAAGACGAACGAAAATCCCTGACTGAGTTCATCGATGAATTAAAAAAAGCCCTAATTTTGCAACGTTAGTTCGTGGTATGAACGTGCGTTTAGGGCTTTCATATCTGCTTTAGACTAGGGCTTTATCACGATTAGGGCTTTCATATTTGTTAGGTTGAGCTAGGAATTAAAATGGAGTACGTTGAAAAGTAGTTTTGAAAAGCAGTTTGTGACACCCCCAAAATAGGTCCAATCCATCCAACCTATTCTGAGTCGCCAAATACATGGTATAGAAAACAACTACAACTTTATTACTACAATTGTCATGTAAAATAAAACAACACATATACTGTGAGTTTTAATACCAACTGTGACTCATGTCCCAACTATGGACAACACCTCACAGTGATACCTTACATAAAGGTACAATCTAGAATTTTTTTAGAAATTAAAATCTTTGGGAAATGCTCAAGGAAACCTTCATATATAGGAGGCCGTGAATCTAAGTTATGATAGATATCATATGTCCAGAGAATTATCCTTGGTTGATCCAATAGACCCCAAAGAAAAATGAGAAGATTACTATCATGTTCCTTCCAATGGTGAGTCTTCTCTTGACATATAACCATCTCCACCGTCTACGATTGAACATTATGTTTCAACCCAACTCCAAGATCATATAGGTAGTGCTCGTAAATATACTCAGCAAGAGGATGCGCACAACCTTGTCTTATGATAATCCGTAGGTCATTAGACATCTTGTATAATAGTGGCAAAACACCCTTCCAAAGTTGGGTTCACCTTACCCTATTCGGTTCACCAAAATTAAATATCAAATGACGTATACAATACGACACACTTATCTAAAGTTCTCAATAAAATTATTTCCATACTATTTAGGGAGAACCTCAACAGCTGAAGACCACCGTTCTATTCCCCTGTTATCCCCGCTAGACCCGACAACACTCTTATTACCTGAAAGGAATTGTGAAGCAAAAGGGTGAGCACAACTAGCTCAGTAAAGAATATCATGACTAAAGATAATTAAATTATCAATAGCCTTCATCATGTAAATCGAGATTTAGAACATATGGTAGATGATAAAACTTTTCAACCATAGTTGCAGCGGAACGAGCAATCCATTAGAAGAGTCAAATAGACCATAGTCTATTATCTTCTCCATGTTAAAAGTCCACCAACAATGCTTTAACCCTATAACATTAATCAACAGATCCTGTTCACAGTCATGTGAATAACTTATAATCATAATTGTAGGTCTAATTTTCTCTTCTCATCCAATACGAAGATATTTTTCATCACGCGTCTTTACCTGAAATATCAAAGATCATGGTTAATTACACCAGATCACAGTTCCTGTTCATAATCATACTAATAAATTCATCTTTGCACTACGGGCCAAAGATATTCATCAACAGTTCATCTTTACACTACAGGCCAAAGATATTCAACAACAGGACATCTTTGCACTACGGGCCAAATATATTCAACAACAGGTCATCTTTGCACTTACAAGCCAAAGATACTCATCAATAATTCATCTTTGCACTACGGTTCAAAGATATTCATTTCTCAAAGAAATATACAATCATTTAAGAATTTATATAAACCATAATTATAATCATGTTGATCAATTCACCTTTGCACTTAAGCTAAAAATATTTAATTGTAAATTTAATGGTCATGATCATACCAGTCAACGATTCAACTTTGCACTACTAGCCAAAGAGAACCCATAGTCACGATCATACCAATAATCTACCCATCTTTACACTCAAGTCAAAGAGAAATTTCTTCACCAGGATTATAAAAATATTATATATGATAATAAAAACAATATGATCAAAACATAGATTTAATTTCAAGAGTACGATTCATAAATCAATGATTTCATAACACCTTAATCCAAATGTTATAAATCACTTAATAATCTCATAATCTAATATTATTAATACTACCATAATATTTTAATCATTTCTTAAACTTATAAACAATTTATTTTAATTGTTTACACTTTACTAATTAATGCATTTAATCATTCTAAAATGCTAAACTCATAAGACTTCATCACCAATAACCAACAACCTCATCAAAAATCTGCATATACCATATATAGGATTCCCAAGCCATAAAATCCTATTTTTCAATTTTGTTACTTCACATAACATATTTAATTTATTTAATCATAACTAGTCTATTTTCATGAAAAATACCAAATCAGTTCCAAAAATATTTCTTTTCTGGGATTTAGCATAATATAGTCCCATATTGAACATATATTTTTCTCGAAATTTTTAAAATTCATTTACTATTTTTCACATGGCCAAAACTGCCGAATATTTAGACATTTATCATAAATTGTACTTTTGTCCAAAAATTCCAAAATTTACAAAATATACTGATGTTATATAGATGTACTCCCAATAAAAATTTCACCAATTTTGGAGTTAACCACAAGGAGTTATAAGGGTTTACTTTTAAAATAGTTTTTTCTCATAAAATCCATAACTTCTAATCTATACATCCAAAAATCGCCATTTTTGAACACAATCAAGGAAACTCATCAAATTATCATTTCCAATTTTTCCAAAATTTTTAAAGGTTCAAAAAAATTTCGAAACTGAAAAACATAATAACCCTTAAAATCCCTTACCTCAAAAAGAAAGCGATCTTACTTTACTTTGGAATATCTGATGTAAACCAAGAAAACTTCCACTGAATAGCAACTCTCCAAGTATCTAAATACTCACAAAAATACGCCGACAATATAGAGAGAAAGAAAACTTGTTTACGGTGTGATTTTAAATTCTAACATAAGCGGCTTATTTATAAGAAAATCGCTAGGACGCCAAAGATTAAAAAAATAATAAAATAATAATATTATTATTATTACTCTCCTACGCAAGCCACCATAAAAGACCAGCCATCTCATTTGACAATATTTTGGCAGCCCACATGTTTTCAAATAAAAGTGGGTCCCACCCAATTTTAATAAAAATTATTTTATTCTCCGAAATTTCAATAATTCATAAAAAATAGCCCGTATATCAGAAAAATACAAATTTTATGTTCATTCCGCGTGAAATTGAATTCTCTACAACTTTGTAGCTTTGAGTTTTTCCAAATTTCAAACAAAAAATATCCGAAATCCACAAACGGACATTTTTTAACACCGTTTCAACACCTTTTAAAATTCATAACAAATCATGCGTTAATTTTCAACGGTTCAAAATTTGTGGACATATACTCAACTCATATATGTATAACATATCCAAAAATCACAACGATCCAACTATTTGATTAAAATTACAACTCACGAATAAAGCTTTAAGAACACCGATTTGAGTTTTTAATACCTCCAATCCGACAAAATAATCTTGATAAAACACCTCAACATTAATTCCTTCATTTATAACTACATAAATAAATCCATCATTTATATCCACATCAAATAAATATTTCCTTATCATATAAATTAATAATTAATTATTCATAAATAATATTATAATCATCAATTATTATAACCAAGTAGTAGTTAAAGAGAGGCTTTCCGATAAGGATTTTTCCTTACTACTGGCAAGACGCAATTAGGTGACCAAACCTCTCCTCGTGAACTTTCTGGACATTCGCCAATAATGCTATCTAATAATATTATTCAAATAATATGAATTATTGATCCGATAATGGAGAATGTTGTCTTGACAATTATTATTAAAACAACAATAATATAAAATATCGGTAGCAATGATTATTGAATCAATAAAATAAAATATCGAACAATAATTATTGTAATAATTATTGAGTAGTGCCTTCTTACATAAGAATCAATAATTCAAAATACCGCAGAATGCCGTGGTGTTCTAACGCCAAGAACCACGCCAGACATCGTATTTTAACCACTGAGATTCCAACGATTAAGTAATTGAAATAACTACGCCGTTATTTATAAAAACTCAAACTTGTCATTTTCTTCATCCAAGCGGTTATTACATTATAGTACGTAAATGGTAAATTCAATAAATCGAATATTTAATATTCCCCGACAACAAGAATATTCCACTAACAAACGAATATTCCACAATAGAAATGAGTATTTTATCACCACTTGCATATTTTGAAAATTTTATATATATCACCCTTAACTTTACTTCTTATAAATATTACCATCTACTGAATAATAATTATAAGAAAAATTGAATACTTTTATTTCATAAAATTCGGGTTCTTACACAGTTGCCTTAGTTTTGGTTTTTATTTGTCTTGGAATGCGTGCTTTCGTTTTGCTCTTCCTCTAAAAAAATTATTTTTTAGGTGTTGTGAATTGATAAAATTAGGAATTATTTTTACAGGCAGACGACTTGGCGGACCTTGAATGGCTATCTAATTTTGTGGATGATTCTTCTCCCGGTTACTCTTTAACACTACCTGCCGGAAAGTTATCTGTGAAGCCTTCTTCCGAAAACTGTTCTGACCGGGAAGTTGCTGGTTCAGAGAAGCCCATTTTCGCATCTTCTGTTCAGAATAAGGCATGGAGCAAACTAGCGCAGACCGGCATCCGAGTGTGGTCGCTCGGTTCACACTCACTCACCGACTCCTCCGCCTCATCATCATCTTCGTCGTCTTATACGTCATCGTCTTCGCCTTTAAGCACTTGGGTTATGTACAACGACCTTGGTCAGTCCGCCGAGTCAATGTTTGGAAAACTACCGGCTAAGAAATAGAAGAGAAAGCCTGGCAGTAACATGTCAGGAGGAGGAGGCGGAGCTCAGCCTCGCCGTTACAGCCATTGCCACGTGCAGAAGACACCACAGTGGCGAACCGATCCACTCGGTGCCAAAAGGCTCTGTAACGCCTGTGGGGTTCGGTTCAAGTTGGGTCGACTCCTGCCGGAATACAGACCCGCATGCAGCCCTACCTTCTCCAACGAAATTCACTCCAATAATCACCAGAAAGTTTTGGACTGCTGGTCGTGGTGGTGGACTGGTGGTGGTGGTGGTGGTACAGTAGCTTTTTTTGTTTTAATTATCAATGATATATAAAATATATTTTTATATACATCAGATGGTACAGTAGCATTTTTTGTTTTAATTATTTGACACGTTAGCAAAATATGTCCAGCTGTCAACTCCGTTTGTCTATTTGGCATGTCTGTCAACAGCAGGGGTACAATTGACCCAAAAAACGTAACGTTAAAGTTAATTTTGGAAAAAAAAAGTATAGGGTGTTCGGTAGACATTGGGGAAAATGTTAGGGGCATTTTTGAACCTTATCCCTACACTCTTATTACGCGAAAAGGAATTGTGAACAAAAAAGGGTGGACATTGGCCAATTTAAAGAGAATATCATGGTAAAGATAATTAAATTATCAATAAATTTTCATCAATGTAAATCAAAGATTTAGAACATATAGTAGATGATAAAACTTTTCAACCATAAATAAAATGAACGAAGAATCCATTAGAAGAATCAAATAAACCATAAAGTCTATTATCTTACCACGTTAAAAGTCCACCAACAATGTTCGCCCACAAATATGTGAATAACTCATAATCATAATTGTAGTTCTAAATTCCTCTTACCATCCAGGAATGAAGATAATTTTAATCACGTGCCTTTCACCGAAACATCAAAGATCGTGGTTATACCAAATCACGCTTTGTTCATAATCATACTAATAAATTCATCTGCTGACTTTCTGGTAAAGATATTCATCAACAGATTAAATCTGCATTCTGGTAAAGATATTCAATGACAATTAAATGCTGCAGACTACTTCTGGTAAAGATATTAATATCTGAAATTTATCTAAAAGCACACTTTGAAAGGCAAGTTGAATAAAGTGGGAGAAATCTACATAATAATTTTTAAACTTTAAATTAAACTATTAATTTCGCGCTACGATAATAACGAAAATCGACTTTCTTGAATTAATATAGCCTATTAATTTATTTGCTTATTTTAAGAAAATATCCCTACTGAATTTATAACTTAAATAAAATACTTGGTGTTAAAGAATTATCTTAATATATAATGCAAGTATTCAAATTTTAATTATTAAGATAATTAAATAGCTTATGTGATTTTAAAGTAAAGCAAATAATAAAATCAACACCAAGATTTTTTACGTGGTTCAAATTTATTACCCTCTATAATAATAATTACAATCTACGTCCCAATACCAACTAGTATTGAGACTCACTTTATTTATTTCTTTATATATAAATACAGATTACAAAAAGATTCTTACAAAATTAATTAACAATTAATTTCTCTTGAAAGCTCTTGCTTCCTTATGCACCAATACACTCTTCAAGACCTTTGTTTCCTTAAACCTTTTTGCAAGCTTTTTCTAATCCACTAGGATTAACACTTTAGACTACACTTTGTCTAAATAAAAATTCATACAAATATAAGAGGCCTATGATCGATGCGAGAATAATCAATTTAACAATTAAAGGCTCAAACTATATGTGTAATGATCAATTAGCACAAAAAGATAAACAATTAAATCTTACCAAATACCAGCTCAAAGAATATCAGAAATTTAATTACTCAGTAGATCGAGAGTTACACCAATTAAACAAGTTGCTCTATATAATCAATAATTAGTGCAAAGAATAATTTTTGTGAGTAATGTGATATCCCAAAGACACAATTTATAAATGCCAATTTATTACCGTTAAATAAATTCACGTTGCAGTTCCTTAAAAGGATAATTACCTGTTCTAATTAATCCAAGGAAACCGGGTAGATAATATATAACATAAAACAGCTCAAGCTCACAACGGTAAAATAATATACGTTTAATATATCCAATTGATATATTTTGGAACAAATCAAACTCTTCATTAGTTATATAGTTCCAACAAACTTCAGAGACTCTTTCAAAGATAACTCATAATAGGCATTTGACTTTATCACTTATTATCTTTGGCATGTAGCATAAAAAGTGACTGACGTGAGACACCATACTTCTTTTCTTATAGTTCCAAGATATTCATGATAGCTCCTTGAAAACCGCAATATGCAACAAATCATATATATATATATATATATATATATATATATACCGTCCTTTTGGCTTTCTAGGCAAAATAGAAATCCACATGTTGCTAAAAATAAATGTCCCAAAACCTTTTAAATGTACACGTAACACGTGTAGCTAGAATGAAAATATGACCCAAGGATGTCAAGTAAACATTTATAATAGCAAGCATACGTAACATATTAATTATCATATATTTAATCTAAGCTCAACTTATTTTTATATTTAAAAAACCTTTTTCATTAGATTTATAAAAACATTATTCATTTAAGACATATAACAAGATACAAATGATATGTCCTAGAGCACTTAAATGAAAAATCAATTATTATGCAATTGACCTTACATTTGTCTTCCTAGAAAAGAAAACTTCTTCATCCACTTGAAAATCCCATAATTGTTCTTTATCAACAAATACCTGAAAAACCATAAAACAATTTAGTATATGAACAATTCATCATGAAAACATAAGGATGGAATATGACTAAGTCAACATTCTCTCCCTTTTTGATGATGACAACCCAAAATTGTTTAATTCTTATTTAGCTCCCCCTAAATATATGCATAATACAATTAGCTTCCCCTAAATCCATGCAACAACATCATTTCAGGATTCTGAAATTTGATTTTCAGTAAATTTACAAAATCCTGAATTTTGTAAACAATTATAAGCAACATGTTACCTGCAGTATTGTTAGTTCATCAAATATCAAAATAATAATTGCTAACAAATATATCAAATGTTAAAACCCAAATCCCAAATTAATAATAAGTCTTTTGGTGATGCATACCAAACCAAAAACCAACATAAGAACAAAAGTCTTGCAGTCTAAAATCCAAAAAAAAAAAAAAAACAATCATCATCATAAAATCATCATAAAACTTCTCCCCCTTTATCATCAAACAAAAAGGGAAGTAGTCATCAATCGAGATCTACTACTACCGGTACCGAAATGCCTTTTGTGAAATAAATAGGGCGATGATTGGCACGATGAACTTTTTTAGCAATGGTTAGATCAGTAGCGAACTGAGGAGGTCGCAGAATGAAAGTTCCAGGGAGTAAGGGCACGTCAAGAAATTCACCAATGTATTCAGCAAGTCAGTTACAATGAACCCATTCTGTAACCGTGGAATGCTTACGTTGCATATGTAGTTTAGATCCCACATCATTGAAACGTGTAGAAATGAACTCAGCCAACTCCCCGATTTGATTACTAACAAACTTGATCTTTTGACTCAACTGACAGGAATTCCGATTAAGCCTTCGCTGCATACCCTCTGCCAAAGCAGTGGTTTACAGTTCAAAACCTGCCTATAAGTCAATAAATTCATCTTCAAGATTGTTATAAAGTTTGTTAATTTCAGGAGCACCCAAAGGCAATTTGCCTTTCTGCAACAAAGTCATACGAGTGTTAAGGCCAGAAATTTCAGCTTGCATTTTTTCTTGATTACTAAGCACAAGTTTCAACATGTTAATGATCTCAGAAGAAGATTGAGTGGGGGCTGAACAGGAGAAGATGGAATTGAGATGGGAGGAATAAGATTCTCAGAAGTTACACGAACAAACTAACCATCAATCAAAGTGATATGAGAAAGCTTTAAAGTATTGACACTTAGTGAATCATTCACAACAACAGAAAGTTCATTGTCAAAAGAAATTTTAAAGTGATTGAAGAAAGTGGTGAGACTAGCACTATAAGGCAAATAGGTTTTTGTTTTTCTCAAACAGCTTGTCATTTGATGGAGTAACATTTGGGATAAATTAAAAGATAGACCTTTTAAAATCATGGCAATAATGATCAAATCTTAATAAGTAAAATCAGCACTACCACCTAAACGAGGCAAAAGATTAAACCTAACAAGATGATGAATCACACAAGCAAGAGGAGAAACATCTACAATTTTTGGAGTAAAAACATCATTCAACAAAGGATTATCCATTACAATCTTTAATTGTTCCAAAGGGGTGAATGGAGAATGGACAACCCCTTTTCGAGTAAATGGACAATCACCAGTGAATGGAATGTTTAAAATGCTACCGAAATCCATGACCGTGAAATACAAAGATTTTCCTTTAACAAATGAGGTGTAAAACTCCACATGACATTCCAGATTAGTATAAAATTGTTGAACTAATCTGGGATATGCAACAGAAGGAGGAAAAAGCATGGAAGAGATACCACAAGATTCAAACAAGGTTTTTAAAGGAGACTCTTGATAACAGATTTGATCCACTGATTTTTCATAAACCAACTATTTTGGAAAAATAACAGTTTTAAAACGCACCTCATAAGCATTACTTCAAAAGAAGTTGTCAGGCAAATCAGAGGAAAGATTAGAGTTTACCGAAACCGGTGGAGGTGTAACCTCCGACTTAAAGAATGGAATCGATTGGTATAAATCGTAGAGAGGTCCAGATGATTTAATGAAAGAAGGGACCGAAGTTGATTCGTCAGAAGATGAAAATTCCACATACTCCGTTTCCTCAGACACAGCTTTCTTCATTTTTCTTTGCTTTCGTGAAGGTCCGGCAGTTGATTGGGGAGGAACCGTTGTCTGATTATCGTTGAAATCCATCATCGATCGCTTATGTGTTTGAGTTCTCATGATATTTGAAGGTAAAGTTAGAGAAGATAAACGTATAAGAAAAGAAACAGAGTCAGAAAGATTTTGAGAAGTATAGAAAATGGAGATGAACAGATAGAAAGATATATAAAAGGAACTGATGCATGTATAAAGTACACTCTTGCACACCTACGTCTTCCAAGAACCTCAGCCGACTTGTCTTTTCAACTTTCAAAACCCATTATGAAATAAAGATAAATAAACTGAACAAATGCATGTACTCATACACGCTTACGTCTCCCAATAAGCCCTTTTCCGTCCAGTCTTTTCAATTTTTAAAAAAAAATTATGATAGACTCATTGATTATTGCGTCCATGAATTAAGGAGTTAAGTGGGTGGCCGAATAATCATATTATAAATTATCCTAAATTTTATCAGTTAATAAGATATACATGCAACATAGAATAACGATAATACAGATTTTAAAATGAATTATGCGATACACATCCTAAGTTCTCTTTGCAGCATGCAAAATCTATCTTCACTTAATGGTTTAGTAAAAATATCTGCAATTTGATTTTCAGTTGGAATAAAAATCAATTTAATTAATCCTTTTGACACACTGTCTCTTAAAAAATGATGGCTTACTTCTATGTGCTTTGTACGTGAATGTAACACAGGATTTTTAGATATATCTATAGCACTAGAATTATCACAATATATAGGCACACAATCATATAATATATCAAAATCACATAGAGTTTGTCGCATCCATAAAATCTGAGAACAAAAACTTCCTGCAGCTAGGTATTCACCCTCAGTAGTTGATAGAGCCACTGAGGTTTGCTTTTTACTATGTCATGACACGAGACTTTATCCCAAGAAAGTACAAGCACCACTCGTACTTTTCCTATCAATTTGACGCCCTGCATAGTCAGCATCTGAATAACCTATTAGTTCAAAGTGATTACAAATTGGATTAAAAAAATCCTAAATTTATTCTACCACTTAAATATTTCAAAATTCTTTTAACAACATTTAAGTGTGATTCTTTGGGTTTAGCCTGAAATCTAGCACACAAATAAACATTATACATTATATCATGTCTAGAGGCAGTTAAGTATAACAAGCATCCAATCATACCTCGATATTTTGTTATATCAACATCAATACCTTTCTCATCGGCAGTGAGCTTTATTGATGTGCTCATGGGAGTACCTTTTGAGTTAGATCCTTCTAAACCAAATCTCTTAAGTAATTCTTTTGTGTATTTGGTTTGATGGATGTAAATTCCGTCCTTCGTTTGCTTGATTTGAAGTCCCAAAAAGTAGTTGAGTTCTCCCATTAAGCTCATATCAAATTCTTTATGCATGCACTTGGAAAACCACTCACAAAGAAGATTATTAGTAGCACCAAAAATTATATCATCTACATATATTTGAACAATAATGATATCTATATTTTTCTGCTTAATAAATAATGTAGAATCTAGTTTAGCTCTAATAAATCCATTTGATAAGAGATACTTACTTAACCTTTCGTACCACGCCGTTGGAGCTTGTTTCAAGCCATAAAGTGCTTTCTTTAATTTGTAGACATGATTAGGATACTTTTCATGCTCGAATCCAGGAGGTTGTTTTACATAGACCTCTTCATTAATGTATCCGTTGAGGAAAGCACTCTTTACGCCCATTTGATACAGCTTAAACTTTTTATAGCATGCAAATGCCAACAAAATTCGGATTTATTCTAGCCTAGCCACTGGTGTATAGGTTTCTTCATAGTCGATCCCCTCTTATTGGTTATACCCTTGAGCTAGGCCTGGCAAAATATGGTTATGGGTTGGTTTTGGTTTTCAAAATATGGTTATGGTTCTATTTAAGAACTAAAATCATATTAACCATTTTTAATATGGGTTATGTGGGTTGGAACTATATGGTTATGGATAAAAACCATATTAACCATATTAATCATTTTAAGATATTTTGACTTTTAAATATAACTTTTGAAAAATGAAATTAATATATACTATAGATAGAGAGACGGATATAAGGGGTGGAATTTAGGCTCCTTAAGTAATGCTATGAGATATGTTTGTATGAAAAAAAAAATTATCACTTGTATTAGAGAAATTAAGGAGTAATTTCAATGTTATATATATATATATATGCAAGAAAAAAAATCTCATTTAACTATAATTTTAATTAATTTAAAAATTAAAACAAATCAAATATTAAATTATATATAAATATTTTTTGAAAAAAATTGAAGTAAATATCATTTTAAATTAAAAGAGTGCTGCATTGACAAAAAGGGATGGGAGGAGAATAATTTTTAAATTAAAGATTGTAGTTGACTTAAAGAAAGGAAGTGGAGGGAATTAACTAAACTTAAATGCATAATAAAAATGTTTATATAATTAATTGAAAAAATAAAACATGTATACGAAAGGGAGTGCTGAGTGATAGCCACATAAGAGGTGGGATGAAGCAAAGTACATGTTTGGTGTGGGCATGTTTGGTGTGGTGTTACTGAGAGAGAGAGAAGAGAGAGGGGTGTGATTGAATGGAATATGGGTTGAAAAATGGTTAACCAGTTCAGAACTATATTTGTTTTAAAAAATATAGGTCCAAACTTTAACCAACCTGAATAAATAAAAATGGTTAATCGACCCATTTGGTTCCAGTTAATATGGTTTGATCCAACAATTAACTAACTATATTGCCAGGTCTACCTTGAGCTACTAGCTTTGTTACGAGTGATTGTTCCATGCTTATCATGCTTGTTTTTGAATACCCATTTTGTACCAATGATAGAAGCATCTTTTGGAGGAGGCATAAGTTCCTATACTTGGCATCTCTCAAATTGTTGAAGTTCTTCTTGCATTGCCAATAACCAGTTTTCATCAAGGACTGTATCCTTTGCATTCCTTAGCTCTACCTTTTACAAAAATGCAGAGAATGCACAATGATTTTATAAACCTCTTCGTGTGGTTACACCTTTGTTGATATCTCCAATGATATTCTCTGGAGGATGATTCTTGATATATCTAACTTTTTTGGCATTTGGATATCATGTAAAACTTCCTCTTAATCATAAGATTCAAATTCAGCATCTTGCAAATTTTCAGGTTCACGTTCCTGCTGATTGTCAATTTCATTTTCCTGAGACTGTTCATTAGGTCTCCTGTTTTGTTCTTTTCGGTTTGCTAAAATTCTGACTGTCTCTAAATTTCCTACATCTTCTTCACTTTCTCTTGGAACATCATTGTTAGTCTCATTGAAAGTGATATGAACAGATTCTTCTACACGTGACTTTCTAATATTGAAAATACGATAAGCCTTACTATTTTGAGAATTACCGATGAAAATTCCTTCATATGACTTAGCACCAAATTTCCCCAAATTATCACTTGTATTTAAGATGAAACATTTAGAACCAAATACTTTGAAATAACTTATGTTTGGAATTTTATTATTTAGAAGCTCATAAGGTGTTTTCAAAATAATTGGACGAATGAGTACTCTATTTAAAACATAACATGATGTACTTACTGCTTTGGCCCAAAAAAATTTTGGAAGCTTACTTTCTTGTAGTAGAGTTCTTACTATTTCTTGTAGAGTCTTATTCTTCCTTTCCACCGCCCCATTTTGTTGAGGAGTCCTTGGGGCTGAAAATTCATGGTTAATACCTTTTTGACCACAAAAAGTTATAAAATCTTTTTGAAACTCAGTACCATGATCACTTCTAATTCTAATAAGTTTATAGCTATAATTTGTTTCAAGATTCCTTATTAATTTTTCAAATTCTTTAAATGCTTCATCCTTAGTTCTCAAAAATAATACCCATGTGTATCTTGAAAAATCATCTACTATTACAAATGCATAAAATTTACCATTAATACTTGAATGTCTTTCCGGTCCAAATAAATCAAGATGAAGTAGTTGCAAAGGAGAAGAGGTTGATACCATATTCTTTGTTGTAAAAGAAGTTCTTACTTGTTTTCCCAGTTGACAAGGAATACATATTCCTTTTTTTTCAAACCTGATTCTTGGCAATCCTTTGACAAGATTCTTTGAGGATAGTTTCTTGATTAAGTCCATGTGAACATGTCCCATCCTTTTATGCCACAAGTTAGCCTCATCTTCTTATGTATGTAAGACATAGCTCTTCATCCCCGTGACTGCTCAAAATCAAAAGTGTATATATTTCCTTCTCTTTGTGCAACTAGAGTAGTATTGTTAGTACCATGAAATATTGTGCATTAATCTTTTTCAAAGTTAACTTGATGGCCATTATCCATTAATTAGCTAATACTAATTAAATTGAATTCAAGACCATTAACAAGGTGCACATTATTTATACTTACCTTGCCATTACCAATTTTACCTTTTCCAATTATCTCGCAGGTTTTATTGTCTCCAAACGTGACCGTTCCATTCTTCTTCTTGATATTTAGTTCTACGAATTTTGATTTATCACCTGTCATGTGCCGAGAACATCTGCTATCATGAATCCATTTTTGAGATGGAACTCTTGCCTTTAAACATACCTGTCAAGAAAAAATAATTTATTGTAAGACCCCAAATTTTATGAATAAAGAATAATTTTCTCGAAATATATTTTTGAATATTATGGTGTGGATTTGATATAATGTTATACCTGTGGGTAATATTTACAAATTTTGCAAAGTAAGCAAGTGGTTATATAATATTCGATTGGTCGGGGAATATTCGTTTTAATAGGGAATATTCCTACGATGGCACAATCATTGGTGGACCCCACAACGGAAGTATTGTCGTAGTTAGAAAATGACAGAATTATCATTTTATAAAAATAATGGCGAAAGTGTTACCGTTAAAACCGTTGAACTACCCTAGTATAAAAGATGCGATACTGGCGTGGTTGCATAGTAGCATACTTCAGTATTGATTATTGATGCTTACATGAGAAGTCACTCGCTTATACTCAATTATTATTACGATAATTGTTGCATCATATCTCTCATATTATTGATTCAATTATTGTCACAATATCATCTGCATAATATGTTATATTATTAAATCAATAATTAAGACGACAAAGTTATTCATATTATTAAATTGCAATATTTATAATGTCTAGAAGTTCTGTTAGTGAGAGGTTTGGTCATCTAATTGCGCGCCAATAAGTAGAAATCCTTATCGGAAAGCCCCCTCTTTCCTGGGAACGACCTAGTTGTTAAATATTGTGAGTTATAATATTAATGATAAGTTCGTGTTGATTAAAGATGAAATTGATAGTTCCATTATGTTGGAATTATTAGTGTTAGTGTAAATCAACATTTATTTCAATATTAATTGATGTCTTGAAGTTATATTGACCAGTCAGGTAATTAATCGGATAAATGAGCAATTAATTGCTATTAATTCATATGATTATAACTATTTGTTCACATGTGTGTACTATTGATTCACATTCTTGTACTATTAGGGGAGTTGGTGCAAGATTGATAATACTTTCATGACTAAGTTAAAAATGAAGGTATAGATGGAGGTACTATACTGTAATTCATATTTTCACATGATTATAACTATTGATTCACATGATTGAACTATTGATTCACATTATTTACTATTAGGGGAGGTGGTGCAAGTTTAATAGTACTTGTAAGACTAAATTAAAAATGAAGAAAAAGAGGAAGGTATTATACTGTAATATTTCAAGCCCCAAAACGTGCAATTATCAAAACTATATTTTCCTATAAATAAAAGCTCATTCTTCCTTCATTTCTCACCAATTCACAAAAGCTATAGAGAAATTATTATAGAGAGAAATTATAGGGAGAAAGAAGAAGAGAAGTCTGCTACCTCACTATTCCAGTATCAAGTTTTTTCTAAGGTAAGGGGTATTATTCTTTCGTATTCATGAAGAGAGTTATTTTGTTTCAATACTCGTAAGGGTTGTTATTCCATTATTTATTATTATATTGGAATAACCTGTATATGCAAAGTACCGCATACATGGTGAAATTCTTCTATTAATTTATTCTTTATTATTCTGTTGGAAAAAACTATCTGTGTGGTCTATCGCATGCCTGGTGAATTCTGTTGTTATTCCATTCTTTATTATTCTGTTGGAATATCTTGTCTGTGTGGATTATGCATGACCTGGTTCCATTCTTTATTATCTTGTTGGAATATCACGTGCATGCATGGATTATTACGACCAGTTCCATTCTTTATTATTCTATTGGAATAACTTTTTCATGCATGCGGATTCACGCATGCTGGTGAATTCTTTTTTATTATTCCATTCTTTATTATTCTGTTGGAATAACCTGCCTATGTGGATTACCGCATGTATAGTGAATGATCCTTCATATTCATTCCTTATTAAATTGTGGAAATGATCTATCTACGTGGATTATCGCATAGCGGACGAAAATCTATTTGCAGTTTCATATATTCTATTATACTCAGTTGGGTTAAAGTTTTGGATTCTATACTCCATGAAATTAGTAGAATATCCTGGATATTTGCGCTTCATCCAGTATCTTTTCATGGAAATATTCTTCTGAGAATTCTTGAATTTTACTCCACAAAGCAATATCATGTTGACAATTTGGACGTTATTGATTTTTGGATAAATTAAATTATAAATCTTTAAAATTTATCCTTGAACTTGTTTTATTGAATTATTATGTCATTGTCATCATCCTCATGCTTATATTGTGATGAAAGTCATCTTTAACTTACGTGCATAAATGGACTTGGTATGATTATGACCGTGGATTATTCGGTATAATCCCTGAATCGTAATGTGATTTAATGATGTGGTGAAAGTCCTCGATGGCACATAGTGCATTGATGGACAATTTTTGGTATGATTATGACCAGGAATTATTCGGTATAGTCGTGACCATTGATGATTTAATGAATATCCTTGGCCCATAGTGTAGGCAAGATTCGATGATATGGTTTATTTATTAAGCTGAGTCTCAGCGATAAAAATTGATGAAAATATTTTAAATCATAGAAGATAGTAGATATCAGGCTCTACTTGAATCTTCTAATGGATTTCTTATTCCGCTGCAGTTAAACTTGATGTCTATTGTATTTTATTAGTTTAACATTGTTGAAGGCTAATGATAGTTTATTCTGCATTATCTTAGTCATAATATTTCTTACTAGGCTAGTTGAGCTCACCCTTTCTTTCATTATTCTCTTCAGGAAATGAGAATATAGCTGGGACGATTCGGGGAACGGAGTGACGGTCTAGATGATAGCATTAGTAGTCCTCACTATTCTGTTAAATAGTGTGACAATAAATGTACTGAGGACTCCATTGAGTGTGGATATTGTCTAGATGGCAATATTCTTATTAAAACTCTCAGTTTATGTTTTGTCGTATTTTACACGACAATTGTATTATTAAATTGTATTTGAATTTTGTACCATGTATTTGGCGATTCAAGATAGGTGATGTATACCTATTTTGGGGGCGTCACAGTTGGTATCAAAGCTTAGGGATATGATCCCTGGCTGAGATGTGAGATAAGAACTAGGAGGGGAGAGACGGGGAATTCCTTCGCTAGTATGACCTACCGAAGTTTATTTGGTATTTAATTGGTCAGTTAGAGTATAGGGATAATATGTGATATGTTAATTAACCCTTGTTTTGTGGCAGTATTTGAAAATGGCATCCAAAAATGTTGAGATAAGCAATGAAGCACATGAGACCGTTGAGTCACCACAGATTAATACCCAGGATAATGTGCAACAGGAAGACAATAATCCTCAGGTATACAACAACGATCAAATGATGAACGATGGGATGTTCAGAGGTTTTATGCAATTCATGCAACATCAAAGTAGGGCGGCTCTCCGCTCTAAAATGCAAAGTGTAAACACCGCAACTCTCGGACGGTTATCGCTAAGCAGTTCAAGGAGTTGGGACCACCGGAGTTTTTTGGAGAGCCAAAACCACTTAAGGCGGAGACATGGATAAAGCAGATCAACAAGATATTTGATGTCTTGGGATGCTCCAAGGAGCAAAAGGTTCCCTTTGCCACCTTCATGTGCGAGGAAAAGCAGATTACTGGTGGGAATCTGTAAAGCGTACTCATCCTGCCGCAATAAAGATGTCTTGGGAGAAGTTCCAAGAACTGTTCAATGAAAAGTACTTTCCTGAAAGTATTCGTCACATGAAGGAGGTAGAGTTCATCAAGCTTGAGCAAAACAATATGATCGTGGCGCAGTACGAAGCTAAGTTTGTCGAGTTGTCTCAGTTTGTGTCCCACTTGGTTGATAATGAGGAGAGAATGACGCGGATGTTTCTAAGAGGTTTGAAACCCGAGATACGTTAATACCTAATTTCTCACAAACTGTGTTTGTATTCAAATGTTGTGAATAGGGCTCAGTTATTTGAGCGCGATAATGAGTCAACCCAACCAAGAGAGAGCAGTCGATAAGTCGATAACACCAATGGTAGCAGTCATCGAAGTGGTGACAACAAGCGTGGAGGGAATCAACATGCCAGAAATGGTAATCACTTCGGTGGTAATCATGGCCATGACAATAAGAGTGGACATTTAAAGAAGAGGAGATTCAACAATGATGGAAAGATGTCAGCACCAGCACCTGTTGTTAAGGAAGGAGAACGACCGCCAGTCGTATGTTACAAATGTGGAGGGGAGGGAGATATCAGTCCAAACTGTGTGATGCAGTCCAAAGCATGTTACAATTGTGGAAGAGAAGGTCACCTAGCCCGATTTTGTCATGCACCAAAGTCAAGTCCAGCTGGGATGGAGGCATCAAAGGCCGTCCCAGACAAGATAAAATCGGTAGTTCAAGGGAGAGCGTTTGTTGTAACCTCCCAAAAAGCGTGGAATCCGAACGAGGTGATCACGGGTAAGCTAATTATAAACTCTAGTGAAGTATATACCTTATTTGATACCGGTTCTACCCATTCTTTTATTTCTCATACTTGCGCTCAACGTTTAAATTTGACTTCGGAGAAATTAGACTTTGACTTATCGGTTGAAAATCCTTTGGGAGAAACCTTCATTACATCCACTGTTTATAAGTCTTGTTTGATTCAAATCGATAACCGCACGTTACTTGTCGATCTTATTTCTTTGAAAATACTTGCATTTGATGTGATTTTAGGGATTGATTGGTTAACTACTTATCATGCTAAAATTGATTATTTTTGTAAGGTTGTTAGCTTTCATATTCCTAACCAACCTATTATACGAATTCAAGCAACCAAACCACTAAAGTCAATCACTGTCATATCAAGTCATAAAGTTATACGTTTATTAAAAAATGGATGTCAAGCTTTCTTAGCCCATGTCACGGATTTAAATAAAAATATGTCAGATTTGAATGATATTTCTATTGTTAATAAATTTCCTGACGTATTCCCTAAAGAACTTCCTGGCCTACCCCAAAGCATGAAATTGAATTTTATATCGACCTTGAATCCGGTACAAAACCTATTTCCAAAGCCCCATATCAAATGGCTCCTATTGAACTTCGTGAGCTAAAACCCAACTACTGAGGAATTGTTGAACATCGGTTTCATTCATCCTAAGACGCCTCCTTGGGGTGCTCCTGCTTACTATTCGTGAAGAAGAAAGATGGAAGTATGCGACTTTGTATTGATTATCGGGAGTTGAATCATGTCACCATCAAAAATAGGTACCCGTTGCCTCACATTGATGACATGTTTGACCAGTTGCAAAGAGCCAAATTCTTTTCAAAGATTGATCTTCGTTCCGGATATCATTAGTTGAAGATTAAAACTAATAACATTCCAAAGACTGCTTTCAGAACTCGGTATGGGCATTATGAATTCTTAGTCATGTCTTTTGGATTGACTAATGCTCCTGCTGCCTTCATGGACATGATGAACCGAGTATTCAAGGAATATTTGGATCACTTTGTGGTCGTCTTTATTGATGACACCCTCATATACTCCAAAACCTGTGAAGACCATGAGCAACACTTGAGGCTGATACTTCAAAAGCTTCGTGAAAATAAGCTATATGCCAAGTTAAAGAAATGTGAGTTCTAGCTTGAGGAAGTTGCATTCCTTGGGCACGTGATATCAAATCATGGAAAATCTGTTGACCCAGTGAAGATTGAAGCAATTCAAAGCTGGGAGCAACCAAAGTCAGTGACCGAAGTACGTAGCTTTCTCGGCTTAGCTGGTTATTATCGGAGATTCGTGGAAGGATTTTCTTGAATCGCTACTCCATTAACTCAGCTGACTCAAAAAGATACAAAGTTTGGTTGAAGTGAGGAATGTGAGAAGAGTTTTCAAGAACTCAAGAGAAGACTCATTTCAAAGACTTTGTTCGACAATACCATCCGCCTTGAGGGATTTGTCATCTACAGTGATGCTTCAGGCAAAGGGCTAGGATGTGTTCTCATGTAACATGAGAAAGTCATAGCCTATGCCTCACCACAACTCAAAGAATATGAGAGGAATTATCCTACTCATGATCTAGAGTTGGTAGCAGTCGTTTTTGCGCTTAAGATTTGGAGGCATTACCTGTATGGAGAGAAGGTGGAGATCTATACGGATCATAAAAGCCTCAAATATTTCTTCACTCAAAAGGAACTCAACATGCGACAACGACGATGGCTTGAGTTGTTGAAAGATTATGATCATACCATCCAATACCATCCTAGAAAAGCGAACATAGTAGCTGACGCATTGAGTAGAAGATCATATGCGGGCACGAGTGCAATATTGTCAACGTAAAGGCCTATTTTGTATGACTTGAAAAGGATGGAAATAGAGTTAAAGACTCCAGGGACCCATGTGATGATGACGAATATACGAGTGGAGCCGACTTTAATCGATAAAGTTAAAGTTGTTCAGGCTACAGACCTTGAGCTGATGCGTATGAGGAAGAAAGTATACGAAGGCACTATTCCGAAAGCAAGAATCAATGAAGAAGGAATACTTCGAGTCAACTCCAGAATTTGTGTTCCTAACGATTCTGACTTGAAGTATAAAATCATGATGGAGGCGCATAACACACCGTTTACAATCCATCCTGGGAGTACCAAAATGTATCGTGATCTTTGACATACATTTTGGTGGATCAATATGAAGAGAGAGATAGCGGGGTTTATTTCAAGGTGTCTAACTTGTCAACGAGTCAAGGCAGAGCATCAAGTGCTAAAAGGTCCATTGTAACCGCTTGAAATTCTAGAATGGAAGTGAGAGCACATTACCATGGATTTTGTTACTGGTCTTCCCAAGGTTTCTCAAGGCATAGATGCAATTTGGGTCATTGTTGATAGATTGACCAAGTCTGCTCATTTCTTACCGATACGAGAAACTTTTACACTTGAACGTCTTGCTAGTATATACATAAACGAGATTGTAAGATTGCATGGTATGCCAGTATCCATTGTTTCTGATCGAGACCCAAGATTCACTTCACAATTTTGGGTTAGTTTGTAAAAAGCTATGGGCATGGATTTACAATTTAGTTTGGCATATCATCCTCAAACGGATGGGCAATCGAAAAGGACTATTCAAACTCTTGAAGATTTATTAAGACTATGTGTCCTTAACTTCAAGGGAAGTTGGGAAAAGTTCTTACCATTGGTGGAGTTTTCCTACAATAATAGTTATCAAGCAAGTATTGGCATGGCTCCATTTGAGGCGTTGTATGGAAGAAAGTGTCGTTCTCCAGTATGCTGGGATGAGGTGGGTGAAGCAACATTGTTAGGATCGGAGTTGGTATGTATGACTACGGAAAATATTCAAACAATTCGACAAAGTATAAAAATCTCACAAGATCGACAGAAGAGTTATGCTGATCTTCATCGAAAGGGCGTGGAATTCAATATTGGAAACCATGTGTTCTTATGTGTTGCTCCATGGAAAGGAGTTACGAGATTTGGAAAGAGAGGAAAGCTCAATCCTCGATTTATTGGCCCATTTTGAATCTTCGATCGAGTAGGAACTGTGGCCTATAGACTCGCCTTATCGCCAAGTATGTCTCGTGTTCATAACATTTTTCACATATCTATGTTACATAAATATGTGAAAGACCCGAACCATATTATTGAACTAGAACCAGACGAGATAGAGGAAGATTTAATATATGAAGAGTTACCTATTAAAATCTTGGATAAGAAGGATCATATTCTACGCTCCAAGGTTATACCTCAAGTCAAAGTTTTGTGGAGAAACCACGATGTGGAGGAAATGACATGGGAGTTAGAATCTGAGATGAAGTCAAGATATCCTCACCTCTTCGATATACCAGGTATGTACCCTAATTTCGAGGATGAAATTTCATAAGAAGAGGAGGTTGTAAGACCCCAACTTTTATGAATAAAGAATAATTTTCTCGAAATATATTTTTGAATATTATGGTGTGGATTTGATATAATGTTATAGTTGTGGGTAATATTTACAAATTTTACAAAGTAAGCAAGTAGTTATATAATATTCGATTGGTCGGGGAATATTCATTTTAATAAGGAATATTCGTACGACAGCACAATCATTGGTGGACCCCAAAACGGAAGTATTGTCGTAGTTAGAAAATGACAGAATTATCATTTTATAAAAATAACAGTGAAAGTATTACCGTTAAAACTGTTGAACTACTCGGTAGTAAAAGTACAATAATACGCGTGGTTGAATAGTAGCACGCGGTATTGATTATTGATGCTTACGTGAGAAGTCACTCAGTTATACTCAATTATTGCTACAGTAATTGCTGCATCATATCTCTCATATTATTGATTCAATTATTATCACAGTATCATCTGCATAATATGTTATATTATTAAATCAATAATTGAGACGACAAAGTTATTCATATTATTAAATTGTAATATTTACAATGTCTAGAAGTTCAGTTAAGGAGAGGTTTGATCATCTAATTTTGCGCCCAATAAGGAAAAATCCTTATCGAAAAGCCCCTCTTTCTCAAACGACACGGTTTGTTAAATATTGTGAGTTATAATATTAATGATGAATAAGTTTGTGTTGATTAAAGATGAAATTGATAGTTCTATTGTGTTGGAATTATTATTGTTAGTGGAAATCGACATTTATTTCGATATTAATTGATGTCTGGAAGTTATACTGACCAGTCAGGTAATTAATCGGATAAATGAGTAATTAATTGCTATTAATTCACATGATTATAACTATTTGTTCACATGTGTGTACTATTGATTCACATTCTTGTTCTATTAGGGGAGAAATTATTATAGAGAGAAATTATAGAGAGAAAGAAGAAGAGAAGTCTGCTACCTCACTATTCCAAAGATCCGATTTTTTAAGGTAAGGGGTATTATTCTTTACTCGTATTCATGAAGATAGTTATTTTATTTCAATACTCGTAAGGGTTGTTATTCCATTCTTTATTATTATGTTGGAATAACTTTGTTTCTCTCAAGTACTTTAGCATACACGGTGAAATTTTTATTATTCCATTCTTTATTATTACATTAGAATAACTCATATGCATCTTGATGCATGCCTAGTGAATTCTGGTATTCCATTCTTTATTATTACGTTGGAATATCATATGCATGCAAATTACGCACGACCGGTTCCATTCTTTATTATTCTGTTGGAATATCCCGTCTGCATGCAGATTCTGTGCGTGACACCGGTTCCATTCTTTATTATTCGGTTGGAATAACCATTCTGCATGCGATTACGCATCGCTGGTGAATTCTTCTATTATTCCATTCTTTATTATTACATTGGAATAACTTTTGCCTATGTGGATTACCGCATGCATGGTGAATGATCCTTCATATTCATTCCTTATTAAATTATGGAAATGATCTGCATCTCGTGGATTACTGCATGGCGAAAATCCATTTGCAGTTTCATATATTCTATTATACTCAGTTGGTTAAAGTTTTAGCTTTTATACTCCATGAAATTAGTAGAATATCCTGGATATTTGTGCTTCATCCAGTATCTTTTCATGGAAATATTCTTCTGAGCATTCTTGAATTTTACTCCACAAATCAATATCATGTTGACAATTTGGACGTTATTGACTTCTGGATAAATTAAATTATAAATCTTTAAAATTTATCCTTGAACTTGTTTTATTGAATTATTATGTCATTGTCATCATCCTCATGCTTATATTGTGATGAAAGTCATCTTTAGCTTACGTGCATAGATGGACTTGGTATGATTATGAACAGGAATTATTCGGTATAATCATGACCGTAATGTGATGAATGATGTGGTGAAAGTCCTCAGTGGCCTGTAGTGCATTGATGGATAGTTTTTGGTATGATTATGACCAGAGATTATTCGGTATAGTCATGACCATTGATGATTTAATGAATATCCTTAGCCCGTAGTGCAGGGAAGATTCGATGATATGGTTTATTTATTAAGCTGAGTCTCAGCGATAAAAATTAATGAAAACATTTTAAACCATAGAAGATAGTAGATATCATGCTCTACTTGACTCTTCTAATGGATTTCTTATTCCGTTGTAGTTAAACTTGATGTCTATTGTATTTTATCAGTTTAACATTGTTGAAGGCTAATGATAATTTATTTTGCATTATCTTAGTCATAATATTTCTTACTGGGCTAGTTGAGCTCACCCTTTTTTCACTGTTCTCTTCAGGAAATGAGAATATAGCTGGGACGAGTCGAGGAACGAAGTAACGGTCCAGATGATAGCATTAGTAATCCTCACTTTTCTGTTAAATAGTGTGACAATAAATGTAATGAGGACTCCATTGAGTGTAGATATTGTCTAGATGACAATATTCTTATTAAAACTCTCAGTTTATGTTTTGTCTTTTACACGACAGTTGTATTATTAAGTTGTATTTGAATTTTGTACCATGTATTTGGCGACTCAAGATGGGTGATGTATACCTATTTTGGGGGCGTCACATTTATCCTTTTGGTTCCCATATCTTTTTGGGTCCACTTATGTTTGTAGCAAGTAAATCATTCTTTTTAATCCATACCTTTTTAACCTTGTTTCATTTCTTAAAACAATTTATATCTAAATGACCTTTAATACCACAATGTTTACAAGTTGTGAAAGGAGAGCAATAATTTAAACTAAACTGTGACTTTGATTTTAGCATTTTCATATTACTCTTTTTATGCATAGAATCATAACCAATTCCTTGTCTTTCAAAACTAGGTCTTTGTTTACCTAATATGACATTTAAATTTTCTTCACCTTGGACAAATTTAGCAAGAGATAATTTTAATGAAGCTATTTCTTTTTGAAGTTCATTATTAGGAAAGGTTTTAACAGGAGATTTATCACTAAATGCATCAATACACACATCTCTCATTTTTAGCTTATTAGTCAATTTTTGGACTTCATTATTCAAGAAATTTACCTTATTAAAAAGTATTTTGTTATAATTGTCTAAATAATCAATCTTAGCAATCAAAACCTTTTCTTCTTTACATGTAGATTCCTTTTCAATTTCTTTCTTTTCATCTATTAGTGAATCCACTTCACTCATTAAAGTATTAACTAAACCTTTTAAGCAAGCATTCTTTTCTTTTAACTTCTTATTTTCTTGTTATAATGAGTTCAGTTCATTAAAAGATACCTGATTCGATTCACCTTCAATTCCCACGAAGCATACTTGTGCTATCTCATCTTTAGCATCGATCTCCACTTCGGATTCCTCATTACTCCAAGTCACAAGGGCTTTGTTCTTCTTCTTGTCTTTGTAGTTTATCTTCCCTTTGTTCTTTAATTGAAAACAATCTTTCTTGAAGTGACCAGGACATCCACATTCAAAGCATGTCTCTTCAGTTTGTTTTCCTTTGGTCTTATTTGAATTGAAAGTATTTCTTCTCTTATTCTTCCTTTGTAGTAGCCCCTTGAGTCTTCTTGACATCATGGTTATTTCTTCATCTGAGTCATCATCTAGCTCCTCTTCATTATCTGCAGTAAGAGCTAAGACCTTTCTTCGAGGAGTTTCCTCCTCATCATCATATCTTTTTAACTGATGTTCATATTGTGAGACCCCAAATTTTATGAATAAAGATTTAATTTTCTCAAAAAAAAAAATTTATATTATGGTGTGGATTTGAAATAATGTTATAGTTGTGGGTAATATTTATAAATTTTGAAAAGTAAGCAAGTGGTTATAAAATATTCGATTGGTCGGGGAATATTCTTTTTCTTAGGGAATATTCATACGACGGCGCAACCATTTCTGGCCCCATAACAGAATAACTGTCGGAATGAGAAAACGACAGAAGTATCTTTTTATGAAAATAAAGGCGGAAGTTTTACCTTAACTGTTGAACTACCCAGTAGTAAAAGTACAATAATACGTGTGGTTGCATAGTAGCACACGGTATTGATTATTGATGCTTACGTGAGAAGTCACTCAGTTTTGCTCAATAATGGTTACAGTAATTACTGTTTAATATTTTATTTTATTGATTCAATAATTGCTGCGTTGATATTTTATATTATTGTTGTTTCAATAATTATCACTGCACAGTATTTCCCATTGTAAAATCAATAATTCATATTATTTGAATAATATTATTAGATAGTATTATTGGCAATGTCTAGAAAGTTCTGTCAAGGAAAGGTTTGGTCACCTAATTGCGCGCCAGTAAGGAGAAATCCTTATCGGAAAGCCCCCTCTTTCTTGGGAACGGCCTGGTTGTCATTATTGTGATTCTGTAATATTATTTGTTAATAATTAATTATTGATTTATATGATAAGGAAATATTTATTTTATGTGGACATAAATGATGGATGGGAAAATATTTATTTTATGTGGTTATAAATGAAAGAATTAATGTTGAGGTGTTTTATCAGTATTTTGTAGGATGGAGGTATTAAAAAATCAAATCAGTGTTCTTAAAGCTCTATTGCGTGAGTTATAATTTTGATCTGATAGTTGGATCGATGTAATTTTTGGATATGTTATACATATATAAGTTGAGTATATGTCCACAAATTTTGAACCGTTAAAAATTAACCCATGATTTGTTATGAATTTTAAAAGGTGTTAAAAATCATCCGTTTGTGGATTTCGGATTTTTTTTTGTTTGAAATTTGGAAAAACTTTCTTCTGCAAAGTTATAGAGAATTCGATTTCGTGTGAAATGGACATCAAATTCGTATTTTTTTGATAAAAGGACAATTTATTAAGAATTATTAAAGTTTCAGAAATTAAAATATTTTTATTAAAATTATGGGTGGGCTCCACTTTTGTTTTTCAAAATATGTGGGCTGAATTTTTGTTCCAATATGGCTGCTCAACAATTCAAAGGAGGAGGCGTAGGAAGAAAGAAAAGATAATAATAATATTTTATTATTTTAGTCTCCTATGGCGTTCTAGCATTTTCCTATAAATAGGCGCTTAGGTTAGAATTGAAAATCACATCAGAAACAATTTTTCAGTCTCTCTATATTATCGAGCGTATTTTTGTGAGTATTTAGATACTTTGAGAGTTGCTATTCAATGCAAGTTTCCTTCAGCTTTACATCCGATATTCCGATCAGAACTACTGTTATTTTGAGGTAAGAGATGTTATTTTCTTCGTAAATGATATTATTTTCTTCAATATCATTATGTTGAAATATTGATATGAATCTTATTGTGGAATTTCTACCTTTTTGTGTCGGGGTTACTATTCACGTATACAGCACTATTCACGAATACGGCACTATTCACAAATACGGCACTATTCACCAAAAAATAAAATTTTCTCTTTTTCGTCCCAGATGTCTATTATAGTTACTATCATTAATTGTATCCATGTTTTGATCTTCATTCTATACTCATTTGGTTAAAGTTTTGGGCTTCTATATTCCATGAAATTAGTAGAATATCTTTGATATTTGCGCTTCATCTAGTATCATTTCATGGAAATATTATTCTGAGCATTCTTGATAAAGTTTAACTTATTCATGCTGGAGTACTATTCACGAGTTACTATTCATGAATTACTATTCACGGGATACTATTCACTCGAGTACTATTCACCCGAGGTACTATTCATGATAAAAATTGATTCGTTTTAGGTCCAAATCATTTTTGGTACAATATTATTCTTGAATTTTACTCCACAAAGCAGTATCATGTTGACAATTTGAACGTTATTGAATTCTGGATAAATTAAATTATAGATCTTTAAAATTTATCATTGAACTTGTTTTATTGAATTATTATGTCATTGTCATCATCCTCATGCTTATATTGTTATGAAAGTCATCTTTGGCTGTAGTATGCATAGATGGACTTGGTATGATTATGACGACTGTGGATTATTTAGTATAATCATGATCGTAATGTTACAAATGATGTGATAAAAGCCCTCATTGACCCGTAGTGCATTGATGGACCGTTTTTGGTATGATTATGGTCATGGATTCTCTTCGGCCAAGTGTGCAAAGATGAATTGTTTTATGGCATGATTATGACCGTTGATGAAAACACGATTATCTTTGGCCCGTAGTGCAAGGATAATTCGTGGTCGTGATACTAAAAAATATCCTTGGCCCGTAGTGCAGGGATGATTTGATGATGTGGATTATTTATTAAGCTGAGTCTCAGCGATAAAATTGATGATAAATCTTTTAAATCATAGAAGATAGTAGATTTTATGCTCAACTTAACTCTTCTAATGGATTGTTTATTCTGTTGCAGTTGTTGATCTAAAACTTGATGTCTATTATATTCTATCAGTTGTTATATTGTTGAAGGCTAAAGATAATTTATTCTGCATTATCTTAGTCATAATATTTCTTACTGTGCTAGTTGAGCTCACCCTTTTGCTTTCATTGTTCTCTTCAGAAAATGAGAACGTAGCTGGGACTAGTCGGGGAACGGAGTGATGGTCCAGATGGTAGCATTAGTAGTCCTCACTATTCTATGAAATAATGTGATAATAAATGTATTGAGGACTCCTTTTGAGTTGAATACTATCTAGAAGACAATATTCGTTTTAAAACTCTCAGTTTGTGTTTTGTCGTATGTCACGCGACAGTTGTATTATTAAGTTGTATTTGAATTTTGTACCATGTATTTAGCGACTCAAGATGGGTGATGTATACCTATTTTGGGGGTGTCACAGTTGGTATCAAAGCTTAGGGATATGATCCCTAGCTGAGATGTGAGACAAGAACTAAGAGGGGAGAGACGGGGAATTCCTTTGCTAGTATGACCTACCTAAGTTTATTTGGTATTTTAATTGGTCGGTCAGAGTATAGGGATAATATGTGACATGTCAATTAACCCTTATTTTATGGCAGTATTTAAGAATGGCAGTTGAGAACGTTAATAATGGAGTGAATGAGATCGTGGAGACACCTCTAATCACCAACCAGGATAATGTGAGGTCAGGCGAAGAAGGAATTAGAGATATCCATGTGGTGAGTGAAGAATTGATAATTGCACCCGAGATAGTCGCAAAGGTAGCAGCTGAGAGTGAGGAAGAAGAGGAAGAAGAGGAACCTGAGGAGAATTTATTAGAGGAATTTTATGATCAAAATTTAGAATTGCAAAATCGTATTCATGAGTTAGAAGAGCAGGCTGAAGAATGGCAGGAGGTCGTAGAGTAAAAGGATGCAACAATTCAAGCTTGTGTTACCCGATATGTGATGCTTGAACAGAAGCACTCTTTGGCAGAGTATAAGATGATAAAGCTGGAATCTGAGCTGAAAGAAGAAGCAACTGAACGAGTGAGAATGAGTGATGCATGGGTAAAAGCCGCACGACGCGTTGATATTATGGAAAGAGATGTCCGATCTAAGAATGCTAAAATAGATGATATGCATTTCTCATTTTGGGCAGCAATTGAGAGAACCCAACATCGAGTTTTGAATTACCCTGTACATTGCGGTCAACCCCAATTCAATATGGATCGAAGATTAATGATTCAGATCATGAAACAGGAGTACGATAAAGTAGTTGAGGGTGGAATATACCCTATAGAAAAGTCAATTTCAACGGTAGTGATGACACCAAATGCTGCCCCAGACAAGTCAAAGCCGAGTAGTTCAAGGGAGAGCGGTTGTCATGACTTCCCAACAAGTGAGGAACCCAAATGAAGTTATCATGGGTTAGTTAATTATAAATTCTTGCGAAATATATACCTTATTAGATACCGGTTCTACCCATTCTTTTATCTCTCCTGCTTGTGCTCAACATTTAAACTTGACTTCGGAGAAATTAGACTTTGACTTATCTATTGAAACTCCGTTAGGAGAAACCTTCGTTACCTCCACTGTTTATAAATCTTGTTTGATTCAAATCGACACTTTCACGTTACCTGTCGATCTTATCTCTTTGAAAATACTTGCCTTTGATATGATTATAGGAATCGACTGGTTAACTACTCATCATGCTAAAATTGATTGTTTTAGTAAGGTTGTTAGCTTTCATATTCCTAAACAACCTATTAATCGAATTCAAGCAACCAAACCATTAAAGTCAATCACTGTCATATCAAGCCATAAGTAAAGAGCCCCGAACCTTTCGCTTGTGACTTCCTTGTGTGGAATGCACCGAAGCCAGACTTTCCGTAATGAGATGCCGTGAATAACGTTGGCAAGTTGATAAATATCAATGTGACGTGCTATCCAAGTTTGGGATGAGAGTCACAGTTTTGAATGATATTTCTATTGTTAATAAATTTCCTGGCGTATTCCCTGAAGACTTCTTAGCCTACCCCAGAGCGTGAAATCGAATTTTGTATTGACCCCGGTACAAAACCCCATTTCTAAAACCCTCAAGTATTTCTTCACCCAAAATGAACGTATTATGCACTGAAGACGTTGGCTCGAGCTGTTGAAGATTACGACCATACCATTCAATACCATCCTAGAAAAGCGAACATGGTAGCTGATGCGTTGAGTAGAAGATCGTATACGTTTACAAGTACGACGTTGTTAACACAAAAACCCATTTTGTACGACTTACAAAAGAGGGAGATAGAGTTAGACTCCAAGAACCCACATGAAGATAGTGAATATACGAGTAAAATCAACTTTAATCGATAAATTTAAAGTTGCTCAAACTTCAGACCCGAAGCTGATGAATACGAAGAAGAAGGTTCAAGAAGGCGTTATTCTAGAAGCAAGAGTCGATGAAGAGAGAATCTCAACCCTCGATTTAATTGGTCCATTTGAAATCCTCGATCGAGTATGAACTATGGCCTATAGACTCGCCTTAACACCAAGTATGTTGCTTGTTTTTCACGTATCGATGTTACATAAATATGTGGACGACCCAAACCACACTATTAATTTAGAACCGGGCGAGATAACGGAAGATTTAACGTATGAAGAGGTACCTGTTAAAATCTTGGATAAGAAGGAATATATTCTACGCTCAAAGGTTATACCTCAAGAGTTAGAATCTGACGAAGTGTCCTCATCTGTTCGGCATACCAAGTACGTACGTAAATTTCGAGGGCAAAATTTCATAAGGAGGGGAGATTGTGAGACCCCAAATTTTATGAATAAAGATTTAATTTTCACGAAATATTTTTTTTTATATTATGGTGTGGATTTGAAATAATGTTATAGTTGTGGGTAATATTTATAAATTTTGGAAAGTAAGCAAGTGGTTATAAAATATTCGATTGGTCGGGGAATATTCTTTTTATCGGGGAATATTCGTACGACGGCGTAGCCATTTGTGGCCCCATAACAAAATAACTATCAGAATGAGAAAACGACAGAAGTATCTTTTTATGAAAATAATGGTGAAAGTTTACCGTTAATTTGAACTACCCTTAGTAAAAGTACTGATGTCTACGCGTGGTTGCATAAGAAGAGCACACACCAGTATTGATTATTAATGTTTACGTGAGAAGTCACTCAGTTTTACTCAATAATGGTTACAGTAATTACTGTTTAATATTTTATTTTATTGATTCAATAATTGCTGCATTGATATTTTATATTATCGTTGTTTCAATAATTGTCATTGCACAGTATTTTCCATTATCAAATCAATAATTCATATTATTTGAATAATATTATTAGATAGCATTATTGGCAATGTCTAGAAAGTTCATCGATGAGAGGTTTGGTCACCTAATTAACGCCGCCAAAGAAGGAGAAATCCTTATCTAAAAGCCCCTCTTTCTTGGAAACTATTCGTTTGTCATTATTGTGATTTTGTAATATTATTTGTGAATAATTAATTATTGATTTATATGATAAGAAAATATTTATTTTACGTGGACATAAATGATGTATAGGAAAATATTTATTTTATGTGGTTATAAATGAAGGAATTAATGTTAAGGTGTTTTATCAGTATTTTGTTATGAATTAACCCATGATTTGTTATGAATTTTAAAAGGTGTTAAAAATCATCCGTTTGTGGATTTCGAATATTTTTTGTTTGGAATTTGGAAAAACTTTCTTTTGCAAAGTTGTAGAGAATTCGATTTCGTATGGAATGGACATAAAATTTGTATTTTTCTGATAAAAAGGCTATTTATTATGAATTGTTGAAGTTTCAGAAATTAAAATATTTTTATTAAAATTATGGGTGGGACCCACTTTTGTTTTTCAAAACATGTGGGCTGAATTTTTGTTCCAATATGGCTGCTCAACAATTCAAAGGAGGAGGCGTAGGAAGAAAGAAAAGATTATAATAATATTTTATTATTTTAGTCTCCTATGGCGTTCTAGCATTTTCCTATAAATAAGAGCTTAGGTTAGAATTGAAAATCACACTAGAAATAAGTTTTCTTTCTCTCTATATTATCGAGCGTATTTTTATGAGTATTTAGATACTTTGAGAGTTGTTATTCAGTGCAAGTTTTCTTCGTCTTTACATCCGATATTTCGATCAGAACTACTGTTATTTTGAGGTAAGGGATGTAATTTTCTTCGTAAATGATATTATTTTCTTCAATATCATTATGCCGAAATATTGATATGAATTTTATTGTAGAATTTCTACTTTTTTGTGTCGGGGTTACTATTCACGTATACGTCACTATTCACGAATACAGCACTATTCACAAATACGGCACTATTCATCAAAAAATAAAATTTTCTCTTTTTTGTCCCAGATGTCTATTATGGTTACTATCATTGATTGTATCCATGTTTTGATCTTCATTCTATACTCATTTGGTTAAAGTTTTGGCTTCTATATTCCATGAAATTAGTAGAATATCCTCGATATTTTCAAGCTTCATCCAAAGATCTTTTCATGGAAATATTATTCTGAGCATTCTTGATAAAGTTTAACTTATTCATGCTGGAGTACTATTCACGAGTTACTATTCACGAAGTACTATTTACGGGGTACTATTCACTCGAGTACTAGTCATCCGGGGTACTATTCATGATAAAAATTGATTCGTTTTCGGTCCAAATCATTTTTGGTACAATATTATTCTTGAATTCTACTCCACAAAGCAGTATCATGTTGATAATTTGAACGTTATTGAATTCTGGATAAATTAAATTATAAATCTTTAAAATTTATCCTTGAACTTATTTTATTGAATTATTATGTCATTGTCATTATCCTCATGCTTATATTGTTATGAAAGTCATCTTTGGCCCGTAGTACATAGATGGACTTGGTATGATTATGACCAGGGATTATTCAGTATAATCATGACCGTAATGTTACAAATGATGTGATAAAAGCCCTCATTGACCCGTAGTGCATTGATGGACCGTTTTTGGTATGATTATGGTCATGGATTCTCTTCGGCCAAGGGTGCAAAGATGAATTGTTTTATGGCATGATTATGACCGTTGATGAAAACACGATTATCTTTGGCCCGTAGTGTAAGGATAATTCGTGGTCGTGATACTAAAAAATATCCTTGGCCCGTAGTGCAGGGATGATTCGATGATGTGGTTATTTATTAAGCTGAGTCTCAGCGATAAAATTGATGATAAATCTTTTAAATCATAGAAGATAGTAGATTTTACGCTCTACTTGACTCTTCTAATGGATTGCTTATTCCGCTACAGTTGTTGATCTAAAACTTGTTGTCTATTATATTCTATCAGTTGTTATACTTTTGAAGGCTAAGGATAATTTATTCTGCATTATCTTAGTCATAATATTTCTTACTGGGCTAGTTGAGCTCACCCTTTTGCTTTCATTGTTCTCTTCAGGAAATGAGAACGTAGCCGGGACTAGTCGGGGAACGGAGTGACGGTCCAGATGATAGCATTAGTAGTCCTCACTATTTTATGAAATAATGTGATAATAAATGTATTGAGGACTCCTTTTGAGTTGAATACTGTGTAGAAGACAATATTCATTTTAAAACTCTCAGTTTATGTTTTGTCGTATGTCACACGACAGTTGTATTATTAAGTTGTATTTGAATTTTGTACCATGTATTTGGCGACTCAAGATGGGTGATGTATACCTATTTTGGGGGCGTCACACATATTCTTCTAATTCACCAAACAAATTTAAAGTATCCATAGAAGAAATAGTTGTAGAATCTTGAAGAGTAGTAATTTTAGAAGCAAACCTTTTGGGCATAGCCCGAAGCAACTTACTGTTGATCTCAATTTGAGGAATAGTCTTGTCCAGTAATTTCAAGGAGTTTATAAGGACTAGAAATCTTACTTGAGCTAGCTTAATGGTTTCATCTTTTTTGAGCTTGAACATTTTATAATCGTGCATAAGCATGCTTAGCTTGACGTCTCGTACTTTGGAAGTACCTTCATGACTTATCACTAGAGTATCCCAAATTTCCTTAGCTGTGTTGCATGAGGAAACTTTGTCTATCTCGGATTGTACCATGCCGCTGAGAAGCGTGTTCATTGCCTTTGATTCATATGAGACCATGTAGATTTTGGTTGAATCCATTTCTAATAGAATCTTTGGTGTCCCATCATCTCTTCATGGAATAACTGGTCCGTTCTCCACAACCCACCATTTCCAAGGATCTCTTTTAAGATAGATCCTCATTCGGAACTTTCAGAAGTTGTAATTTTCCGTTCCAAACAGCAAAGGAGGTCTATTGGTTGATTGTCCTTCTTGATTGTTGTTCCTGAATCGTATCAAATGCGTAATCTTTCCTCTGAGTCACCTTTAAGACCAAGATAATTAGAACCAAGCTCTGATACCAATTGAAATTTATCTAGGCACACTTAGAAGGGGGGTTGAATAAGTGTGGAAGAAATCTATGACCAATTTTTAAACTTTAAATTAAACTATTAATTCAGGCTACGATAATAATGAAATCACTTCTTCGAATTAATATAGCTTTATCGAATCGACCGATTATTTTAAGAAAATATCCTGCATTGAATTTATAACTTAAAGAAAATACTTGGTGTTAAAGAATTATCTTAATATAATGCAAGTATTCAAATTTTAATTATTAAGATAATTAAATAGCTTATGTGATTTTAAAGTAAAGCAAATAATAAAATCAACACTAAGATTTTTTACGTGGTTCAAATTTATTACCTCTATAATAATAGCCTAGTCCACGTCCGAATAAAGCAACTAGTATTGGAGACTCACTTTATTTATTTCTTTATAAATAAACACAGATTACAAAACAGATTCTTACAAAAATTAATTAACAATTAATTTCTCTTGAGCACTCTTGCTCCTTGTGCACCAATGCACTCTTTAAGCACCTTTGCTTCCTTGAACCTGTTTACAAGTTTTTTCTCTAATCCACTAGGATTAACACCTTTAGACTACATTTAGTCTAAATAAAAAATTCAATACAAATATAGAGGTCTATGATCAATGCAAGAATAATCAATTTAATAATTAAAGGCTCAACTGTATGCAATGATCAATTAGCACAAAAAGATAAACAATTAAATCTTACCAAATACCAGCTCAAAGAATATCATAAATTTAATTACTCAGCTGATCGAGAGTTACACCAATTAAACAAGTTGCTCGATATAATCAATAATTAGTGCAGAGAATAATTTTCGTGAGTAATGTGATATCCCAAAGACACAATTTATACATGCCAATTTATTACCGTTAAATAAATTCACGTTGCAATTCCTTAAAAGGATAATTACCTGTTCTAATTAATCCAAGGAAACCGGCTAGATAATATATAACATATAACAGCTCAAGCTTACAACGGTAAAATAATATACTTTTAATATATCCGGTTGATATATTTTGGAACAAATCAAACTCTTCATTAGTTATATAGTTCCAACAAACTTCAAAGACTCTTTAAAAGATAACTCATAATAAGCATTTGACTTTATCACTTATTATCTTTGGCATGTAGCATAAAAAGTGACTAACGTGAGACACCATACTTCTTTTCTTATAGTTCCAAAATATTCATGATAGCTCCTTGAAAACCGCAATATACAACAAATCATATATATATATATATATATATATATATATATATATATATATATATATAGCTTCCGTCCATTAGGCTTTCTAGGCAAAATAGAAATCCACATGTTGCTAAAAATAAATGTCCCAAAACCTTTTAAATATTCACGTAACACGTGTAGCTAGAATGAAAATATGACCCAAGGATGTCAAGTAAACATTTATAATAGCAAGCATACCTAACATATTAAGTATCATATATTTAATCTAAGCTCAACTTATTTTTATATTTGAAAAACCTTTTTCATTAGATTTATAAAAACATTTTTCATTTAAGACATATAACAAGATGCAAATGATATGTCCTGGAGCCTTTAAATGAAAAATCAATTATTATGCAATTAACCTTACATTTGTCTTCCTAGAAAAGAAAACTTCTTCATCCACTTGAAAATCCCACAACTGTTCTTTATCAACAAATACCTGAAAAACCATAAAATAATTTAGTATATGAACAATTCATCATCAAAACATAAGGATGGAATATGACTAAGTCAACAATATCTCAAAGAAATATATAATCATTTCAGAATTTATATAAACAATAATTATAACCATGTTGATCAATTCACCTTTGCACTTAAGCTAAAGATATTCAATTATAAATTCAATGGTCATGATCATACCAAATAACAATTCATTCAGACTACTTGGCAAAGAGAACCCATAGTCACGATCATACCAATAATCTACCCATCTTTACACTCCAGTGAAAGAGAAATTTCATCATCAGGGTTATAAAAATATTATATATGATAATAAAAGCAATATGATCAAAACATGGATTTAATTTCAAGAGTAATATTCATAAATCAACGATAATTTGGTCAGAAAAAGAAACCAATTTTGTCGTGAATAGTACCCCATGAATAGTAACTCGTGAATAGTAACTCATAAATAGTAACTCGTGAATAGTAACTCATGAATAGTACTCTGTATTCGTATATAGTATCGTATACGTAAATAGTGCTGTATATGTAAATAGTGTCATATATATGAATAGTGCCGTATACGTGAATAGTGTCATATACATGAATAGTAACCCCCGACACGAAAAGGTAGAAATTTCATAATAAAATTCATACAAATATTTCGGCATAATGATATTGAAAGAAATAATATCATTTACGAAGAAAATAACATCCCTTACCATCCCTTACTATCTCGTACCTCAAAAGAATAAGATTTTTTTTTGGAATTTCTGATATAGTCTTTGAAAGAAACTTGACCGAATAAAGAACTCTCACAAAGATCTAAATACTCAAAAATACGCTCGATAATATAGAGAGAAAAGCTTATGATTACGGTGTGATTTTTAATTCTAACTAAGACCCTATTTATTGGAAAATCTTTAACGCCTAAACGAGACTAAATTAATAAAATATTAATAAAAGTTTTTTCTCGCACACCTCTTTGAATAAAACTCAGCCACCACAAGTGGGGCCCACCAAAAATCAGCCAACTTTCACAACAACCAAAAGTGGGTCTCACTTTCTAGAAATCTCCACCAAAATCATTTATAAAAATAATTTCTGAATCAGTCACCTCTTAAAATTCATAACAAATTATACGTTAATTTTTAACAGTTCAAAATTTGTGGACATATACTCAACTTATATATGTATAACATATCCAAAAATTACAATGATCTAACGGTCGGATTAAAAATTATAACTCACGCAATGTAGTTTAAGAACATTGATTTTTCAGACTATGAGTCCTTTGGACCAGTTTCATTCAAATAGTCACCACGAAAAATCTATAAAAGATTTTTGGATGATTCAAATTTCTACGTTTAGCTTACTTCTAGGGCTTTCTTTTGATATATGGCTCATCTCCTAACTCATTATACACAAAGAGTTATGAATTTTATAAAATCAAATAATAAACTAATTTTCTGAAAATTTCCAAATTTTATTTTTCATTTGATTTTTAATACCTTCATCCGACAAAATACTGATAAAATACCTCAGCATTAATTCCTTCATTTATATCCACATAAAATAAATATTTCCTTATCAATAATTAGTTATTCACAAATAATATTACAGAATCACAATAATGACAATTAGGTCGTTCCCGAGAAAGAAGGGGGTTTTCCGATAAAAATTTCTCCTTACTGGCGGGCAATTAGATAACCAAACCCTTTTTACAGCATGTAACTTCCTTTAGGCATCGCTAATAATGATATCTAATAATATTATTCAATTAATATGAATTATTGATCCGATAATGGGAAATATCTGTGCGTGTGACAATTATCAAACAACAATAACATAAAATATCAACGTAGCAATTATTGAATCAATAAAATAAAATATTGAATAATAATTCATCGTAATAATTATTGAAGTAGTGCTTTTCTTATGTAAGAATCAATAATCCAACAATATCGCGTAATATCGCAATACTTTGTCAGACAACCACGCCAGACATCAGTATTTTAACCACCGCGATTCCAATAAATAAGTATAATGAATAACTACGCCCGTTATTTATAAATACTCAAACTTGTCATTTTTCTCTCATCCGATACGGTTATTCTCATTGTGGGTCCATAAATGGTCAGACCAATATATATAATATTCCCCACACAATGTTAATATTCCACGTACCAAAACGAATATTCCCTAAACAACAATGAATATTTTATAACCACTGCTTATTTTGAAAAATTTATATATATCACCCTTAACTTTAAACTTTTATCAATTTAACTATTTACTAAATAGAAAAATTGAATACTTTTATTTCATAAAATTTGGGGTCTTACAACAACACCCTAAAGACGAAATTCAAAACGGAAAAGGAAAACTAATAAGGAAAATTACAAAAATAACCCAAAAATAGTAAAATATAATTTTGAAGGCCTAAACGATGGAATTTGACCAAAAAACCCTGCAGTTCACAAGAAAAGCTGTGATTTTTTATCGTTGGCCTGTTTCCAATGAAATTAGGCTCCAAAAACGTTAAAATTCGACACTCCAAACTTGACAAAAATTACCAAATTACCACTAGATCAAATCTTTCAAATCGTTTCATAAACTGGATTAATTCTTTCAAATCTTTTCATAAACTGACACGTTTGCTCTTCAACCATTTCATTAATACTCATAAATATATGTCATAAATCATGTGAACTTGGGTTGAACTATTAAATATCAGTTCTTTTAAATCTTTTCATAAACTTACAATTTTGCTCTTCAACCGCATCATTAATACTCATAAATATATGTCATAAATCATGTGAACTTGGGCTGAACTATTAAATATCAATATTGCCCGAACCATAAATGTGTTGCCCCCTCAATTAGGTTTCCATTTTTGTAAAACTGACTTGAGATATATAGGAGGACTCGTATATTCCATTCATCAAACATTTGGCACTTCTATTAGATTTTTTTTTTTTGTTATTAATATTAGATGTGATGGAATAGAAAGTTGAAGGGGACCATTTTAAATTTTAATGTGACTGAAAAAATTCATGATATAATAAAGAAGCAAAAATCAAGTTTGGTAGAGCTGGTTCAGCGTTGTGATAAATTTTCATTGCATAACCACCACATAAACACTCGTACTACAAACAGGCCATCTACTTTATTGGTCCACAAAACATTAAGATCTCTTGGCATTCAATGAAAAAAAAAAGCCTGTCATACCTCCAGTACCTCCAACTAATAAACGGATTTGAATTTCAAGCCGTTCAAGTTGAACATTTTATTTGATTAATTTAACAGAAATGAGTTGGATATATGTATCAGTTACATTTATATAATACTTGTATTACGAAGGTCAATTCAAAATGCGACACGATGCTATATACATGTAACTCATTTCTTTAGGGTCTGATTAGTATGAAATTTATTTTTTGGTAAGTTAGTCAATTGATCAATAAAATCTTGATGTATGTAGCCTCGCCGGCGCTGTCGTAATCCCCTTTACCAATCGAATTAACTTACCTGCAAAAAATAAATTCTATACTAACCACTACCTTTCTTTAGACAGACTATTTTATACTACTTGAAAAAGAATCCTAATAAACTTCGAAAGTACACAATAAAAAGTACTTATTTTATTCAAAAATTTGTTAGATGAATACTTTTTTTTTTGTGAGTGATAGAACTAGAATCCGTAGTCGTTGTCCTTAAAATTTAATTTGCTCCACTAACTGATGCAAAATGGTTCCAACAAATTTTCTCTAAGATACAATGAAGTCTGTGATATTTTTTAATTTGCACTATTGAAGAATATCTGTTGGAATATTTCACAAGAATCTCACATTGGATAAATTCAAGAGTATAAATGGGTTAATAAGTATGGTAGAGCCTCAACCTAATAGGTTAACCTTTTAGGTAAAGAGGTGATCCAACATTCTTATTGGGCCAGTCTATGCACAGTGGGATGGATCGTACAATTCCGCTACAATATCTAACAAACAACTCTATGAATTTTTGGATTGTTATATACAAAATATTTCTTCCGTATCTTAATATAAAACTTTTTAGAGTTGTGCACAAGTATTAAGGAAATAATTGTATATCATTAAATATAATATCAAATATTTATATTTAGAAAAATAAATTATTATTTATTAGGCAAAAAATAGTGAGAGAACCAAAGTTATATTTAATATTTGGAATAATATTAGAAACTAAGCAATCAATACTTACTTAGAATTATAAAACGTTATATATTAAAGAATAAAAATATTTTTTTTAAAATATTTTATATTAAAGCACTGAGAGTATTGTATTATACAGTACTACAATAAATTAGAAGATCTGCTTAAGAAAAAGAAGGTATAAGGAAAATGAATGTTTCCAATTAGACCTGACAATATAGTTAGTTAACTGTTCGGTCAAACCATATTAACTGGAACCAAATGGGTTGGTTAACCATTTTTATTTATTCGAGTTGGTTAAAGTTTGGACCCATATTTTTTAAAACAAATATAATTAATTAACCGGTTAACCAATTTTCAACCCATATTTCATTCCTATCCAAATATACTTAAGGCCAAGTTCTTAGAAGATTGAGATAGTTTATGTGTAACAATTGATTTGCCCCTTTTCTTATTTGATTCAGTTCTTTTCTTAATACTGTAACAATTAAGGCAGGTCACACTAATCTCACTTAATACAGTACAACAAATCAAATTTAACATTACGAGCCTCACATCAACACAACTAAAGTAGTAGTACTATATTATACTATACACTCTTCGTTATTCCCATACAGGTGGTCATGAAATAGAATGACGCCTTCGCATTTTAGCTACTTCAAGCTTCAATTCTCTATTCCATTGCCTTACCTTAAAATTTAAAATTTAATAATTTCAATTTAAAATTTTATTAGTATAGTTTTTTAGCATTTTATTATTTATATTAATAATTTTATATCATATTATTAATTAATTAATTTAATTGTGATGGTCACAATTTTTTATTAAAATATATAAATGTAGCCAAATAATAAGTATGTAACAACATTTTATTAGTATAGATTATTGCACATAAATATTAGAGGCATGTCACATGCTATACGTAAGAATATAAATTTCTCAAATACAAGTGATAAAAAAAAAAAAAAAAAAAAAATCATACAAATATATCTCATAGCATTACTTAAAGAGCCTAAATTTCACCCCTTATATCCGTCTCTCTATCTATAGTATATATTAATTTTGTTTTTTAAAAGTTTAATTTAAAAGTCAAAACATCTTAAAATGGTTAATATGGTAAATATGGTTTTGAACCATAACCATATAGTTCCAACCCACACAACTCATATTAAAAATGGTTAATATGGTTTTAGTTCCAAAACCAACGCATAACCATATTTTGAAAATCAAAATCAACCCATAACCATATTTTGTCAGGCCTATTTCCAATGGATGATGGAGTGTTTCATGGGCCCCTTATTTATAATAATTGAATGGGTGTCATAGGCATACGAGTCCTCCTATGTATCTAAGTCAGTTTTACAAAAATGGAAACCTAATTGAGGGGCAATATTGATAGATAAAATTACATATATTAGTACATTTTTAAAAATAATTATAAAAATCATACCTCTATAAAATAATTATAAAAATATTACACTTTTTTATTTTTATTTACAATATTAATATAATTAAAAGTCCTTAAGTTAAGGGGATTAATATGTAATGGCTGACATGACAATATTAATGGGTTGTTTTATTTTAAAAGACGTGATAACCGCCATTACGTCTCTTCTTTTTTAAAACCCTTGTTTGCATGTTGAAACCCTTTTTTCTCTTTTTGTTCGTCTTCTTCCCTTTCTTCTCTCTCTGTTCGTGTTATTCTTCAATCGTTTGATCGCCATTTTCATCTTGTTGTATAGTTATCGTTGTTACTTGTTGTCGTTGTTTATTGTTATTGTTGTTACTCTGTCAGTACAGACAACTTCTGTTAGTTGGTCGCCATTTTCGTTATTCCGTTCGTTCGATTAGTTGTTTTGTTTTGTTCGTTCGATTTGTGTTGAATAGCTGATACAAGGAAGAAGTACGGAAAGAGAATCACAGAGGATGATTCTGTAAAGGGATTGAAGAAGTTTGTTGTGGAGAGGAAGGGGAAGGGGGAGAATGTAGGTCAGAAATCGAGTAAGAGTGAGCATAGGTTGGAGTTACATAGTGATATCAAGCATCCTGAAGTGCAGTTAGATTCTGAGTTTGATGTCGATGTAGTTAAGTCAGAAGGAAAAGTGCTTAGCCAGAATATAATTCCAATAGAAAGAATTTTAAAGGTTTGTTAATTTAAATTTAGTTATTTTACGATCATATAAATGTTTGGTTTCTTAGTTAGTATGTTTTTGGTTACTGTTAGATTATGTTTTGGATACCACTTGTGTTCAATCGATTTAGAATATTTGGTTACTGTTTTATTCTGTTATGGTTACATTAAAAGATGTTTTGGTTACTATCATATAATTGTTCGGTTACTGTTAGATTATGATTTTGATACCGCTTTTGTTCCCTTGAGTTGAGTCTTTGGTTACTATTTGTTGTTATAATGGTTACCATATATTTGCTTTAGTATTCATGGTTTGGTTACTATCATATAGCTATTTGGTTACTTGTTTAGTATGTTTGTTGTTAATGTTTGATTATGATTTGGAATCTATTATTGTTCCCTCAATTTGGTATTTTGGTTATTTTTTTATGTTATTTTGGTTTCCATGTATGTGTAGTATACATTTGTTGGCTGAAATGGATTTGGTGTACATGTTGATCATGTTTTGGTTACTATCATATAACTATTTGGTTACTATCATATAAACTGATGTGTTACTATATAAACATGTTTTGGTTACTATGATATAACTGTTTGATTACTATCTTATAACTGTTTGGTTACTATGATGTAAACTGATATGTTATTATATAAACATGTTTTGGTTACTATTGAAACTAATATGCACACAAGCCAATCATGTTTGATGATAAAGCATATACTTTGTAACAATCTTATTCATTTATTAATAAAAAAGTATTAATTTATTAAAGACTTTTAATTATGTAGATGCTGTTTTATAATATGTGACAAACCCATAGTTTTAAGCAATGCTTTTAGAATAATGATGATGATCATTCTAATGAGATCTAAATTCTTAGAAAGCTTAAAACTAAAATAGTTCCCAATCATTGGATTACTAAATTGGGGATTAGTGAATCCGGATAGATTGGTACATTACGTTAACTTGCTTTCATTGGATGAGGATGATTGATCTCATGATCATTTGTGTGGAGACACAAAGCAAGCAAGTATGTAGGTGCTTATTAGAGAATAAGTTCACCGAACGTGACTCGCTAAGGAATACTTAATGGAGTTTTACTTGCACAATAGGAATTCTCAGTAGTGATAGTAGTCTGAGTGATCCTTGGACTTGAGATCATCATAGTATCTTGTGTATGATGAGTTATACTTTGACTTATTCATTAAGACCCTTAGGGTATATCAAAGTGTATGCTTGGGTATAATAAGTTGTACATGGAGATAATGTATGATCAATAAAGAATCTACCACTTCTTAAAAGAAGAGAATGTCCTATGTGATTCGATAAATGACAACCCAAGTAGTCCTTGGCGGCGCGAATGAAATTAGAAAGGAGTTTCTAATTTGTATTATTTGAGTTGTGCATTTAAGAGTGAAATACATATAATTAAATAAAATAAGACTTGACAAGAATTCCATGTCTTATATTTAATTGGGATCATTGTATGGTGGAAGGATTGAATTGTGCAGTAACTATTTACTCAAAGGTTCTTTAATGATTAATGTTGAAATCTATATTATCCGGAAAGTCGTTGATCGCTAGGAGGCTTATCCCTATTGTAGAATAAATATTATTTATTTAAATAAATTAATTGTTTAATTTATTTATTTAAATAAGATTAAATTATTCTAATTGATTTATTCATTAACCTGCTTAATATGGAGAACCTAAAAGGGTCACACCATAAAAGGAAGAATAATTATTTAAGAAGTTAATGGCATAATCGTAATAATATGTTAAGTATATTTAATTTAATCTATGGTGATAGAATTAATTAAATAGCTTAATATTTATTATTTAATATTTTAGAAATATTAAATATAAATTAATAAGAGAAGTCTTATTAATATTATTACAATTATTATTATTTTAATTTCTAAAAGAGTTTAGGAATTAATTTAATATAAGTACTTCTCATTTATTCCTAATTGGATTAGGAAGGAAAATTAGTTAAAGGAGTTTAATTAATTATCCCTAATAAGATTAGGAACTTAATTAATTAAAAGAATTTAATTAATTAAATAAATCTCAATTCCTTAATTGTTAAAGGTGGGTTGCCTACATCTATAAATAAGAGAGTCTTATTATGGGTGTGGGGTGGTTGACTTTACAACATAATGCGTTATTCCAAAAGTTGAGAAGTCGTTCCTTTCTATGAGATAGAAAACTAGGGTTTGAGTCAAATACCCATCTTCTTGAATCCTTTTTATTCCTTGGTGGATCACCTCTAGAGGCCAAACACTTGGGTGGCTAACGTTGATCAAAGGAAGGAACCAAACCCGGTGGATTCAAGTTGAACGCGAAAAGGATTGGAGGTGAACTTATACCTGAGGAAGCTCGGATCTTCAAGGGTATGTTTCTTATTCATCTTTTTCATTTAATTAATAATTGTGCGTAAAGGGTGATCCGGGTATATGATTTGTAAAAATTTTAAACTCTGATTTTACACGTTTCCGCTTATTTATGCAATTTGATTGCGTTCTTGAATATTACAAACCTAACAGTGGTATCAGAGCCAAACCTTTATGCGAATTATTAATTATTTTAATTTGATATGTATATTGATATGTGTTTAGAACAATTTAATTGGGCATAATTTTGTTGTATAAAATTTATTTAAAAAAAAAAAATTCGCGAACTGGATTTTTTTGCTGCATCTAAAAATTCGCGAGGTGGCTCCTGATTTGTTTCGTGCCATGTGCAGGATTGGTATACTAAGTTAACAGGATTATTGGGTGCTCTTTTATTGTTACAAAACAATTGTTAATCATTAGCAATCATTAGCATGATTTGGCCCAATAAAAGGATGTGTTCGATTTTTTGAAGGATTCCATGTAATGTTTTAAAACGGTAACAGGATTAGTATAATATATATATAGTATATATAAATAACCGATAATATTTATATATTATATATATTACCTTCGAGAATATATATATATATATATAATAATTTTATAATTAAAATAAAATATTTATTTTAATTTTAAAATAAAACGTTTATTTTAATCTTAAAATAAAAGGGTTTATTTTAATTTTAAAATTAAATTTCATGCTAACTAATTAGAGTTGGAATTGGATTCCATGATAACTAATTAGAGTTGAAATTGGATTCCATGTTTCCTTAAATAAAGGAGTTTATTTATATATGAAATAAGATTTCATATTATTCAAAATAAAAGAGTTTATTTGTGAATAGAAAAGTGAATCCATCTTTCCTTAAATAAAGGAGTTTATTTAGATATGAAATAAGATTTCATATTATTCAAAATAAAGGAGTTTATTTGTGAATAGAAAAAAAAATTAAGTGTTTCCTTTAATAAAAGTTTTTTTTTACATGGAATTGGATTCCATAATTAATTAAAATAAAGGAGTTTATTTTAATTAAAAATTTTGATTAAAATAAAATAGTTTATTTTATTCAAAATTGGATAAATTAAAATAAAATAGTTTTATTTTGATTTAAATTTGGATTAAAATAAAGGAGTTTATTTTGATTCAAAATTAGATTTTATACTAACTAAATTTGCCCATTAAATGATATCAATATATATATATATATATATATATATATTAAATATTTATTATTCATAAGATGAATGTTATTTATTGATGCATATGATGATGTGTATGATAATAAATGGGATTGATTATGGACTATCGACCAATGTGATTGGATTTTATTTTAGTTGGATGCATTGAATGTATGGGTTTTATTAAATGGGGTCTGCAGTATTTCGTCTTCTCTAATTTTTACGAATGTAAATTCTATCTCCTCCTATGTACTTCCCTCGATCACGATCAAGGTTTCTATTTATTTTAAATAGTTTTGTAATAGGAATAGTTAGAATTAATTTTGAAAAATTGGAGATAAGGAGCAAGGAGCGCTTGAAGACCCATTTGTAATGGAGCCCGGGTTTAAATGTAATAGTTATATTTAAATATTATTCCTTGCACCCCTAGGGTTTGACCTTTTGGTTCACTTGGTGGCTCTAGTGAACCAAACTAGAATAAAAGTCCATAATCAATCCGGGTAGAATATAGTATTCTATATGTGCATGCTTATACTATATATATTATATATTATGCAAACATGCTTCGCATTTTCATTAATATGACGCGTATTTTATATATATATGTGCATGCGCGCTAAACAAGATGAGACCAATTAATAATAAATCCTCAATTTTTTATATTAAGTCCTAAGCGTTCAAAGATATTTGGAATATCGAACGTAAGCCTTCAGCATGATAAAATTAATAGAGTATTAAATATTTAATATGAGTTTGTTGTGTCACCACGAAAAGCAAGTATTAAGTATTTAAGATGTTAATTTATCACATTTGATGCTTATAAAGAAAATTGAACAATATTATTTTGTTGTGTCACCACAAGGATGATATTTTCTTTTTTGAATATATGGAGTGCTAGGTCTGGACTTAACTTGGATAATTTTGATTCGGATGTGCCACCATTTGATCAAAATAATCTAAGAGGCAAAAGAAAAGGAGTTGCATAGTTGATGTAATTGACAAAAGTTGTCTACCTATTTATTTATATATAGTTTGTTGTGTCACTACAAGGCTATATACATTTGAAATGGGATCCTTATTCTCACTAGCAAATCTTTAATTAGATTTTGCCGAACTATATAAGTGAGGGTAATATAGTTTGAAGAAAATAGTGGGAGATACCAATTTAAAACAAGACCTAATTTATTTTGGTAATTAATAAAAGAATGTATGTTAAAATGTTGTTAATTACAAATTCATTTACAGAATTTTACAATGTCTAAATTACTATCATTGCGAAGCATATTAGATGTTATTTAACCCACCAAATTAAATGGATTGGTTAAGAAATTTGAGAATAGTTCTCATGGTTTTGAAAAGTTATCTTATGTCCTTAATATGCCTATCCTCGCAATGGTTGCGAATAATGACTCGAGGAAGAAATTGCTACTTTTAGAAAGTGGCAAGATGATGCATAGTTGGCTCAATGCATCATGCTCGCATCCACGAAAGTAACGAGAGCTTGACGTCGGATGAAACTATGGATGCTCCTACTATATTCCCGCACATCAAGTAGTTGATGGTGAGGAAAGTGGGGCCGATAGATATCGAGATATCTATGGAGCTCTTCCGATCTAGAATGGCCAATGGCACTATAAATACGCATAAAAAGTTCTTAACATAATCAATTTGATTGATCAATTAGAACAACGGGTTTTGTCATGGATGGAGAGTTGAGCCAAGATTTGATCTTGCACTCACTCCCAGACTCCTTTTACAATTGTTGTGAATTTTTCATATGAACAAGCTAAATATCAGCCTCGCTGATTTGCTTAACATGTTGAAAAATGATGAGAGTCACTTTCCAACCAAGAAAGACCATGTCTTACTGGTAGGGGCCAAAGGATCTTCTGAAAAGAAGAACGATTCAAAGAAGGTATATAGAAAGGCAAAAATAAAGGATAATAAGAACAAAACTGATACGGATAGCAAAGGAGTTTGCTTCCACTACAATAAGCCTGGACACTAGAAAGAAACTGCGAGAAGCATCTTGCAGAGGCTAACCAAAGAAGCTTAGTGAAGTTTCGGTTACAATACAGTTTTTGTTCATGATTGAAATAAATTTTTCTTTAAGTCACGGTTCTACTTGGGTATTGGATACCGACTTTAGTTATCATAAATATAGATTTATGAAGGACCAAAGCGGTAGAAAGCTAAACAAATATAAGTAATCCTATGTGCGGGAAATGTAGCAAAGGTTGCCATATTAGCCATAGAAACTTATAGTTTAGCAATGCCTATGGGCAAATCTATTAAGTCAATAAGTTGTTATTGTATTCCAGCTTCTTGTAAAAATATTATTTCCATTTTATTGTTGGACAATGAAATCTTTGGTATTATAATTAAGAACAATTGTTGTTCTATTTATAATAATAATGTTTTGTATAGAAACCGGAATATTACTAATAAATTTTGTATACTTGACTTACATGAAAATAATTTTGTATATTGAACAAATTAGTATAAGAAAAGGAGATGATCATTCAAAGAGTTGAATGTGTGTATTTGCTAAAATACAAGTGTGAATTATTTGAAAGGTTCAAAGAATTGAAGTGAAACAAATTGGCAAAGTATTAAGATTCTTTGATTAGATCAATGAATAAATACTTGTGCAATAAGTTTTAGATCATCTCAAATGGTTTTCTCATAATGGACACATACTGTGATAATTGATTGATGTATCCGAATGAAAAATCGTCGTACCTTGTTGGACATAGTGCGATCCATAATGATTTTACCGACATTCCAAAGATCCTTTTGGGATAATGTCCTAGAAATGGTCGCTGCATATCTCAAAAATGGTAACCTCAAAATCCTACCCCAAGACTCCATAAAAGTTATGGATGGGGAGGATTCCTAATCTTAAGTTTGTTAAGATAAGGGGTTCCAACTTATGTGAAAAGGTTTCAAAAGGATAAGCTTGGGACAAGATTTGACAAGTGTCGATTTGTGGGACATCCTAAAGTAAGTTTAGGGTATATGTTCTATAATTCTACTTAGCAAAAGGTGTTTGTTGTAAAACACGCTGCCTTCTAAGATAAAGGTGTTTATCATTAAAGGGGTTAGTGGGAGGATAATAGATCTTGAAGAGTTCAAGAACCACAAAACACTATAAGTCAAATAAGAGGAACCTGTAGATAGACCTATTGTACCACAACCGAATCGTAAATCTGGAATAGTACCAAAGATACCTAGGAGATATGGATTCATCATGGATGATGATGATGAGGTACACATCATAGAAGATGATGATCCAGAGTTACATTCAATGAGGTAAGACTTCTAGTGTGTACAAAAGGGTCAGTGGGAGCGTCGTGAAATTTCTAGTATTATATGTTGATATACTACAGATGAGGAATAACATACCAATGCTACAATCAATAAAGATAAAGTTGTCTAAACATTCCTCTACGAATGATTTGGGAAGAGTATCTTAATTGGGGATAAAAATCTATATAGATAGATTTAAAAGGATGCTCGACTTAACCCAAGGAACGTATATTCATTTGATGCTAAAGTCGTTTAGCATGGCAAACTCCAAGAGATGTCTCATGTTGATGAGCCATGGAGTGTATCTCTCTTAATAGTCCCCATAGACTCCAAAAAGAGAGATCGCATGAGTAACTATCATGTATGCAATGAAATGTACGAGACCTGATGTTGATCAGTCATATTATGGAGAAGTTCACTATGAGTCGGTGAAAACATCTTAAAGTGCTTAACCCAAGCACTAAGGATGTGATCATATTCATGGTGGGTCTAAATTAAAACTAGAGGGCTTAATGCACTCAAGTTTTTCGAGACGCACCAAGACGACGGAAAAAATCCACTTTAAGGTAAAGGTTTACCTTGAATCGATTGGTGCGATTGAATTGGAAAGGTTCCAAACAAAGAAAGAGTTCTTTGGTTTAGTGATAAAGACAATGTATATAGCTATAAATGAAGTTTGCAAGTTGATTGTTTGGATTAAATGTTCATTACGTAACTAGGAATAGTTCGTAAGTCTCATCTTGGATCTAAACATGTGTTGTGGCACTTTCATTTGATTATAAGAATCATTGAAAGATGGGAAATCACTATAGAGATGGTGGACTCTCAAGAACAACATTACATATCCATTAACTAAAGCTTATCCAATGGGATAATCGTCGCACTTAGAGAAGAAGAGTATACGATCTGATGGCGATTGGCTTTAGTGCAGTGGGAGATTGAAAGTAATATGCACACAAGCCAATCATGTTTGATGATAAAGCATATACTTTAGAACAATCTTATTCATTTATTAATAAAAAGTATTAATTTATTAAAGGCTTTTAATTATCTACATGATCTTTGTTTTATAATATGTGATAAACCCATAGTTTTAAGCAATGCTTTTAGAATAATGATGATGATCATTCTAATGAGATCTAAATTCTTAGAAAGCTTAAAACTAAAATAGTTCCCAATCATTGGATTACTAAATTGGGGATTAGTGAATCCGGATAGATTGGTACATCGCTGCTTGCTTTCATTGGATGAGGATGATTGATCTCATGATCATTTGTGTGGAGACACTAAAGCAAGTATGTAGGTGCTTATTAGAGAATAAGTTCATTTGAGCGTGGCTCGCTAAGGAATACCTAATGGAGTTTTACTTGCTGTCAATAGGAATTCTGTAGTGATAGTAGTCTGATGATCCTTGGACTTGAGATCATCATAGTATCTTGTGTATGATGAGTTATACTTTGACTTATTCCTTAAGACCCTTAGGGTATATCAAAGGGTATGCTTGGGTATAATAAGTTGTACATGGAGATAATGTATGATCAATAAAGAATCTACCACTTCTATTAAAAGAAGAGAAATGTCCTATGTGATTCGATAAATGACAACCCAGTAGTCCTTGGCCAAGGCAAAATGAAATTAGAAAGGAGTTTCTAATTTGTATTATTTGGAGTTGTGCATTTAAGAGTCGAAATACATATAATTAAATAAAATAAGACTTGACAAGAATTCCATGTCTTATATTTAATTGGGACATTGTATGGTGGAAGGATTGAATTATCATTTGTAACTATTTACTCAAAGGTTCTTTAATGATTAATGTTGAAATCTATATTATCCGGAAAGTCGTTGATCGCTAGGGAGGCTTATCCCTATTGTAGAATAAATATTATTTATTTAAATAAATTAATTGTTTAATTTATTTATTTAAATAAGATTAAATTGTTCTAATTGATTTATTCACAACCGGTTTAATATGGAGAACCTAAAGGGTCACACCATAAAAGGAAGAATAATTATTTAAGAAGTTAATGGCATAATCGTAATAATATATTATGTATATTTAATTTAATCTATGGTGATAGAATAAATTAAATAGCTTAATATTATTATTTAATATTTTAGAAATATTAAATATAAATTAATAAGAGGAGTCTTATTAATATTATTACAATTATTATTATTTTAATTTCTAAAAGAGTTTAGGAATTAATTTAATATAAGTACTCTCATTTATTCCTAATTGGATTAGGAAGGAAAATTAGTTAAAGGAGTTTAATTAATTATCCCTAATAAGATTAGGGAGCTTAATTAATTAAAAGAATTTAATTAATTAAATAAATCTCAATTCCTTAATTGTTAAGGTGGGTTGCCCATATCTATAAATAAGAGGAGTCTTATTATGGGTGTGGGGTGGTTGACTTTTACAACATACGTTATTCCAAAAGTTGGAGAGTACGTTCCTTTCTATAGAGATAGAAAACTAGGGTTTGAGCCAAATACCCATCTTCTTGAATCCTTTTTATTCCTTGGTGGATCACCTCTAGAGGCCAAACACTTGGGTGGCTAACGTTGATCAAAGGAAGGAACCAAACCCGGTGGATTCAAGTTGAACGCGAAAAGGATTGGAGGTGAACTTGTACCTGAGGAAGCTCGGATCTTCAAGGGTATGTTTCTTATTCATCTTTTTCGTTTAATTAATAATTGTGCGTAAAGAGTGATCCGGGTATATGGTTTGTAAAAATTTTAAACTCTGATTTTACACGTTTCCGCTTATTTATGCAATTTGATTGCGTTCTTGAATATTACAATCCTAACAACTATGATATGTTACTATGATATAGACTGATATGTTATTATGATATAACTGTTTGGTTACTATCATAAAACTTTTTTGTTACTATCATATAAATGTTTGGTTTACTATCAAATAACTGTTTTGTTACTATCTTATAACTGTAAGGTTACTATCATATAACTATTTGGTTACTATCATATAACTGTTCGGTTACTGTTTTATTATGTTATGGTTACCGTTATATTACGATATGGTAACTATTTTTGCGCAGTTAGTGTGGGATGTTGGATACTTTTTATAGTATATTTTGGCAACTCTGTAATTGTTATATTATATTTTTACTAGTATGATATTATTTGTTGGTTACTATGTTACTGTTTATGGTATAAACAATGTTTTATATTGGTTACTAATAACTGTACAAATCTGATTTTGTTTATTTGTAGTTATGGGACATGTATTATGAGGGATGTAACAGAAAATTTACTAAAAAAGTTATTTATTGGTGCGACGTGGAAGTTCCCAGCATGATTGCCAAGAAACTGAACAAAAGTCAGTTGAAGAAGTTCAAGGCAACATGTTTTGGGAATTTTCTGGAGTTCGGTGATCAGCACCAAATGTATTCCCAGATTATTCACCATGCTCTTATACGGGAGGTTCACCAGAGTGATGCTAGTGAAATGTGGTTTTTGTTTGGGGATAAAAGGGTCAGATTTGGTTTGCCTGAGTTTTGTCTAATTTCTGGGTTGAGATGGCAGGGTGACGATGATATTACTGCGTATAAAGGTATGGAGAATATGCTTATTGAAAAGTTTTTTGGCATGAAGCTGTTACGCATAGTAGTATATGTAGGATTTATTGGAAGGCAGTTTTTGATGACGATGATGAGGCTATTAAGATGTCATTTATTTTTCTGGAGTTTAATTTCATTTTATCCACATTTTCTGAAAATCATGTGGATGGGGCAATGGTCAATTTTCTATGTTATGGTGATGTTAATAGTTTTTCTTGGGGAAATTTGCATTCGAGATGACAAAGTACTCTTTGTCAAATCCTTTGAAGGGTAGATTGAAGAAAGGAAGGAATGGTGGGTCAATATATAATTTCTACAAGGATCATTATACAAAATTGAACGAGTTGAATGGTCTACCTTATGTATTCCAAGTTTTTATGTTTGAGATCATTCTGTTATTCAAAACTCGGGGCATATGCAATGATGAGCATCCGTCTGATATCCGTTTATTTATATGGAAGGAGCTAGTGAAGCCCCCTTCGAATGACAAGTTGAATGATTTAGTATTTTGTTCCGGATAGGTATGCAGTTTACTATTAAGAGTATAATTGGTTACCTTTAGTTATATATTTAGTTACTGATTATATTTTGTGATGTTTACTGTTAACAAAGTAGTTAGTTACCTTTATATACTCATTTGGTTACTAATTTGTTATGTTTGTGTTAATAATAACAATGTTTTTTGTTACCTGAATATTCACATTTGGTTACTAATTAAATTACCCCCGTGTTGCTAATAACAATTTTGTTGGTTACCTGGTTATACAAATTTTGTCTACCTTTCTTAATTATTTTGGTTACCTGTATATATGTAGTTGGTTACTAATTATGTTTCATGATTCTTTATTTACTATTTTTTTACTGTATTTGTTTAATGTTTGTCAGATATTATACTAAATGTACTTAATGTTTTTCAGTTGAGGATAAAAAGTCTGATTCCCACGTCCGAGGAGAAGGATCGGCTTGATTTGGGTGGGCTTTAATTTTTAAATGGGAAGGATGCTGATAAGAAGGTTTCAAAAAAAGTTAAGGGTGACAACATTGGATTTGATATGTCTGAAGTTAAAAATGCAATTGATGCACGGTTTAGGCCGTTGGAGAAGAAAGTGTCTGAAATTAAGAAATATATTATAAAATTGAGGGCTGATATTAAGGATGATATGCATGTTTTTCATGTTCAGTTATGTAGGGACTTTAGGTCCATTATTAGAGATGAGTTATGTAGGATCAAAGGTGTTGGGGACAAACAAGTTGATGGTGATTCTGATGATGATTCTGATTCTAATGATGACGGTGATGATGATGATGATGATGATGATGATGATGATGATGATGATGATGTAGGTGATGAAGCTGATGATGTAGCTGATGAGGCTGATCATGGTGTTGTTGATGATGATGATGTTTTTAAAGGAAATACTAATGATGACGGTGAGGTTTGTGATGATGGGTTGAAAGGCGATGAGAAAAATGATGAGTTTGATACTGAAGTCATTAAAGAGTGTGAAGATGGTGTTCTGGTTGATGAAGTTGTTAAGGATGATGAAGTTGTTAAAGAGTGTGAAGACCCCCATGTTGATGCGGATGTTGATGATGGTTTAAAAATAAATAAGAATAATGATGGTGATGATGTGTTGAATTTTGTTGAGAAGAAGGATGGGAATGAATTTGAGTTTGGTAATGAAGTTAAACGTGATGTTGTGGTTGAAGAACATCATGAAATAAAAATTGATGATGATGTAGAAAATGTCAAGGTTAGACATATTTGTTTGTTTTGTTGTGTTATATGTCTTTTTTTAATGATTAATTGATTGTTTTTTATTTTTCACAGATTGGCAAGAATAATGACATGCCATCGTTTGACATATTAAGCCAATGTACTGGTAAAGAGATTATTGTGTATGTTGCTGATGAGGTTAGTGTTATAATGACATGCCATCCTATTTTTTACATGTTTTTGGTTTTTGGTTACTGTTATATTGTGATATGGTCACTATTATATATATTATGTTCACTATTACAATATTGGTTGGTTACTATTACATTGTGTGTTGGTTACTACTATATTGTAATAAGATTAGTAATTTATTTTGTTTTGGTTACTAATATGATATGTTCACTTTAATATGTCGATTATTGTTCATTCATTTTTTTATTAAATATAGTTGTTAACTGCATGTGTTTATGTTGAAAATATAATTGTATTTGTTACCCTTTATGTCAATATAAACAGGGGAATAAATTTGAGGCAGAAAGCAAGTCTGCCCTTGATCAGGTTGTTTTGACTACACAGGACATAGTTCAATGTGATGAGTTGGAGAAAAGTGTCCATAAAGCCAGCGGTAGACCTGTTCGTGAACATGCAAAGAGTGACGTTTTGCGGTCTCCATATACATCAATGTTTGGATAGGCTGGTTCATCGTCTACTGTCGTGGGTGCTAGTCAAACACTTGCATGTCTTTCTGCATTTCCAAAAGTATGCATGGATATGCCATCAAAGTTTGAAGAGGCATTGTTTGAACAATGGTTTAAAATTGGTCTAAACAATAGGAAAAGGTTTGTTTTTTATTGTTAAGAATGCTATAGTTTTTTTATTAAACAAGTAAATTTGTTTTCTTTGTAGAAACACATGGTTAATATTAAATAAATGTTATGGTTAGTGTTATTTTATGTTTTGGTTATTTCTTTATCATGCTATGGTTACTATTATTTTATAAGTTGGATACCATTTTTGTTTTGTCAATTTGGTTTTTTGGTTACTATCATATTATATGCTGGTTACTATATAATTGTTAGGTATATGTATGTTGGTTAAATTATTTTTTATTACATTATATTTTCTCGCTTTTTTATTTACGGTATTATTGTATTTTGATTATTTGTATATTATGTTTTGGTTACTAATATATTATATGTTGGTTACTATCATGTAATATTTATTTTATGTTAATGTTCAATTGAAGTAAAGTGTTTGTTACTTTATATTATATTTTGATTGATTAATAGGTATTTGTTTAGTATATTCATGTTGTTTAAAATTATTATTGAGTAGATGATGTTGTTGTTTTGTTTACTATTAAATTATTTTATGGTTACTATTATTTTATATTTTGGTTACTGTTTTGTTATGTATTGGTTACTAATATAGTAATTGTTAATGTTATCATGTATACTAATATGTTTTTATATTGAAGGACCGGCAAATTTCCTGGAAAGAACGATAATATTGAACCTGCTTTTGTATTTGGGTCTATCCCAATATCATCAAAGATGTGGTTCTATAAATTAAAGACTCCCAGACAATGGTTAGACGATGATGTGAGTTCTTTTTTTTTAAATCATGTTTTTATAGATATGGTTACATTTTTTAGTTGGGGTAGTAACTAGTGTTAACCGATTTGGTTACATTCATTACATACTTACATTTTTCAGCAATTGTGTAATATTATATGTTTTTTTTTTCTGGTTCAGCACATCAATGTTGCGTTTTATTATTTCCATAAATTGGCCAGACATTCCGACAGTGTTCATATAAGGGCAACAACTACGGATTGTTGGTTTCATAACAAGATGACTGCTCTTTTCGAGGAGTATACAAGTAAAAATACAGATAATAGTGTTTTGTCTGGGGAGGGTGATGTTGCTGAATACATCCATGGTCTGTTTATGGATGTCAAAACACCATGGAGAAATGTTGATTACGTCTTGTTCCCCATTCATATGCCATCACCGGAACATTGGTTTTTGTTGACATTTGATGTGCATCGTAGACGTCTAACTATTTATAATTCTTTGCGGCCAAAAAAGAAATCCATGCAAACAAAAATTATAGATGTTTGTGAGCCTTATATATTTATTCTCCCCACTTTATTGTGGAAGAGTGGGTTTTGGAAGGATAGGTCTGACATTGACTTTAGCAGTGAACCGTATCGCAACAAAGAGGAAGATGATATAATTGTGTTGGAATTTGTAGAGGCGGTTCCTGAACAAGTTGAGGGGTAAGGGTTATATTGTTTACATTTTTTTAATTATTACATATAGGTTGATTTTAGTTTTGATTTTTGTTTAGATTGATTTTAGTTTTGATTTTTGTTATCTTTTTTCTATTTGTGTAGTGATTGCGAGATGTTCACGATATGTTTCGTTGAGCATGTCATTCATCAGAAATTTGATGAAATTCCTATTCCATTCCCCATTGCACAGTATCGGAAGAAGTTATGCACAAACCTATATATGCATGCAAGGAACAAACAGTTGGAGGGATACGAGACTGACAAAGAATTTCCAGGAAGATTTGTTCCAGATTTTGATTAGTTTGGATCTCGTTGTTTTGTATTTTATGAATTGTGTTTTGTATTTTTTTTTTTGGGATATACACAACATTTTTGTATGGGATTACATATTTGAGAATTTTAGCAGTAATGAAAGTAACATTGTTTGTTGGTTGGTATTTTTTTCTTTTAAGTTGTGTTTTCTGCATTGTTTGAGATGTACAATTGGTAACCAAATATGTATTGAAAGGTAACCAACTATTGTTTTGATAGTAACCAGAGAGTTACAAGCCTGTTTTAGGACACATATCAATTATGAAATGTACATGTCATAGTATACTTGGGTTGGCTAAACAAACAATATCACTTTCATTACAGGATGTTGGATACACAGGTTGTTTTATGTTTTGGTTACCATTAAAACATATTATGGTTACTGTTATGTAACTATTTGGTTACTTATAATACTTAAGTTGTGTTTGCTGCATTGTCTGAGATGTACAATTGGTAACCAAATATGTATTGAAAGGTAACCAACTATTGTTTTGATAGTAACTAGAGAGTTACAAGCCTGTTTTAGGACATATATCAATTGTGAAATATACATGTCATAGTATACTTGGGTTGGCTAAACAAACAATATCACTTTCATTACGGGATGCTGGATACACAGGTTGTTTTAAGTTTTGGTTACCATTAAAATATATTATGGTTACTGTTATGTAACTATTTGGTTACTTATAATATTTAAGTTGTGTTTGCTGCATTGTCTGAGATGTACAATTGGTAACCAAATATGTATTGAAAGGTATCCAACTATTATTTTGATAGTAACCAGAGAGTTACAAGCTTGTTTTAGGACATATATCAATTGTGAAATGTACATGTCATAGTATACTTGGGTTGGCTAAACAAACAATATCACTTTCATTACGGGATGCTGGATACACAGGTTATTTTATGTTTTTGTTACCATTAAAACATATTATGTTTATTGTTATGTAACTATTTGGTTACTTATAATATTTAAGTTGTGGTAAACAAATTTACAAAAAATTGTTTTAGAATATTTAACAATTGTACAATGTATATATATGTGTGCTTTATATTGGAAACTCATAATGAAATCAAAAATCAAAATATTATTCAATAACAATTTTGTTTACTGTACATAATAAAAAATGTTTCCAACCATATGGATACTGGTTACTCATAGTAAACAATTATATATTCTTGTATTTACACTCTTAATGTAATTGCAATATATCAGACCTTTTTTGGTCTAAAAACAGGTGGATTATTGCATGTTTTCCTGTTGTGTCCTTTTTCTTGGCACCTGCTGCATTTGTTTTGAATTTTGATTTCAGACCCGTGTTTGTACCTCCCTATTTTTGGTCTTCCCACTAGTCTTCTTGTGTTCGGTGGTTTTACACATATGTTTCTTACTTCCTCTGGTATATCCCAGTTTTCTTTGACATCTAACAGCATGATGGAAGCTGAATATGTGTCAACCAAAGTTGTTTTAAAGTAATTTTTTGAGCAAAAATCATAACAGCTCAAATTTTGCTTGTTCATAACAGCAGCAACGTGTGGACAAGACATCTCATGGTACTGAAATTTACGACATGTGCATGTCTTTTGGTCGATGTCCACAATATATTGTTTGGCGACATCGTAAACAGTGAAAATCACTAAGTTTGATGTCTCAACCTACATCACAAATTAAGTGTTGTTAGAATAAAATACAACTGGAATCATTTTCATTGTCTAAAAAAAAAATATAGTAAAGTAAACAACTCAATGTTATAATTATAAAACACAATAACATTATAATTATACAGAGTAACCAAACAAGCATCAGTTAGTAACCAAAGATAATGATATACACGTGAACTAACTCAAAGAAGAGTCAAGAACCATTGTAATGATATACAAGAAGCAATTAAGTATTAGTTAGTAACCAATAAAATATTATATAGTAACCAAGTTACCATTAGTCAAGAAACAAGTCATTATTAGTCAAGAACCATTATAATGTTGCACAGTAAACAAGACAACATTAGTCAAGAACCAATTAAACATTAATTAGTAATATTATGCAAGAACTAAGACAACATTAGTCAAGAATCAAAGACAATGATACACAAGAACCAACTTAACAAAGATTCAAATTAACCATTATAATGTTATGCAATAAGCAATTAAGTATTAGTTAGTAACCAATATAATATTATATAGTAACCAAGTTACCATTAGTCGATAAACAAGATAGTATTAGTAAGTAACCATTATAGTGTTACACAAGAAGTTAAGTCAACATTAGTCAGTAAACAATTCAACATTAATTAGTAATATTATGCAAGAATCAAGACAAGATTAGTCAAGAATTCAAGACAATTTAAAATTTGATGCAATAATTTATAATTTGTATTAGTTACCTTAAGTTTCTTTGATTTAATGATATTAGATTGCAACCTTCCTTCAGCTGTTGTGGAAAGTGTTGTGAATGTTGATAGGGCTGCTTGTTTGTTTGTGAAATACCATCTTTAAACCAAACAACGTAGGCATTCAATCATTGATGCAACTGGAAGATCCCTAATCATCTTGATTGCATTGTTAATAGATTCGGAGGTGTTTGAAGTCATTGTTGAGTATCTGCTTACAGTCCCATGGAGCCTGGTGCACTTCTCCAACTTGACCTCTTCCTCCAAATATGTCCTTATTCGAGGATCAATGGCATCAAGTTCAGTCATGTGTTTGTTGAATTGTTCAATAGTGTAAGCTCTACAAGCCCCGTTGTAAGCCTGTTTAAGTTCCTCTCCTCTCTTTTTGAATCTATTTTTTATATTTTTCAGTACATGGTATGTGTAGGAACCATGCATGACGTCCGAAAACACAAAATTCAGTCCTTGTATAATGGCTTTATGTTTATCTGAGACAATGCATTGGCCTTCCCTAACTCCACAAGCAATTCTCAAATTTATGAAAAACCATCTCCAAGATAATTCATTTTCGCTGTCAACCACTGCAAAAGCAATCGGAACAATGTTTCGGTTTGCATCTTGTGTGCTTGCTATCAGTAGTGTACCCCTGTAAGTTGATTGTATGAACGTTCCATCGATTACAATTATTGGAAGGCAATGGTTCCATGCTTGAATGGATACTCCAATGGCAAAGAATAAATACTTTAAACGGCCATTTGTTTCCAACTCAAGGGATGTGACAGAACCTGATATGAAACATGAGCATTATCATTAGAATTCAAGTAGTATACAGTATCCAAATCACTAGTAGTTGGTAACCATTCAGTTGGTTAATGGTATCCAAATCTGTTGAGTAGGGTAACCAAATCAGTTTAGTTGGGTAACCAACTAAGTATGAAAAAACCAATAAAATGTCATTAGAATTCAAGTAGTATACAGTATCCAAATCACTAGTAGTTGGTAACCATTCACAAGTTAATGGTATCCAAATCTGTTGAGTAGGGTAACCAAATCAGTTTAGTTGGGTAACCAACTAAGTATGAAAAAACCAATAAAATGTCATTAGAATTACAAGTAGTATACAGTATCCAAATCACTAGTAGTTGGTAACCATTCAGTTGGTTAATGGTATCCAAATCTGTTGAGTAGGGTAACCAAATTAGTTTAGTTGGGTAACCAACTAAGTATGAAAAAACCAATAAATGTCATTAGAATTACAAGTAGTATATAGTATCCAAAACACTAGTAGTTGGTAACCATTCAGTTGGCTAATGGTATCCAAATTTGTTGAGTAGGGTAACCAAATCAGTTAAGTTGGGTAACCAACTAAATATAAAAAAACCAATAAAATGTTTTTAATTGTTACCTGGATTTGTTTTCTTCAGCATGTGTAACCACGATGGGATCATTGAGTAGTCGTGTGGATTTCCTCTTACCTTTTCCAACGCTTTCTCCTTCGATCTCCATGCTTTTTGGTAAGAGATAGACACATTATATTCTGTCATCATGTCCTCTACAATATCGGTTGGTGTGTATATTTTTTTCAAATTTGTTAATTTATGCATTATGCATTCACTGACCAACTCACTATTTGCCTGCCTGTGGTCTCCCAGCAATACGTTGACTGAACACGTGTGGATGTCGTTGAATTTCCCTCACCTTGAACATATTGGTTTTTCAAAAACTTGATGCTCTCATCTTCCAATTGCAATTTTCATCATATACGCACACTAGCACAAAGTCTCTATAACTTGTTCGTTGAACTTTGTGTTGTCTATTTTTCCTGATTGAATGCAGCCTCATAGCTTGTGATAGGATTTTTTTGTCTTTGTAGGTTTGATGTAATCGTACTTCACGTTCATTCGGATCTGTTATTACATCATCATATCGTTCTTCTGTGTATGATCTGTCATGTTGTTTGTCTCGTTGTTGTTCAATAATTTCCATTACAAGGTGATCAGCATATTGCGTTCCAATTTGGCAATCATGTGTTGGTAGTGGAACTAGTGCTGAATTCCCTTCTATTGATCTGATTGGTGTTACATTGTGAATTATAGTTTCTTCTACATTTGTCAAGTTATGTAATATTTTTGTGCGTCCCCTTCTGTGTTCAGTTTCTATAATCACTGGGAATTTACCTTGCTCATCAGATTTTCTACTGACTTCAATAAAGAATCTTAAGGTTGCTTCATCTGATATACTGATCGGTGGAATATCGCTTCTAATCTGAAATTTGATTGACAATGTTGTTGCGTTTGTGTTCAGCCGTAATGCAATCGCATATCATGTTTTTCATCTCTCCGAACGAACAAGTTGATGGAACTAGTATGCCAAGTAACTTCAAATTTGGTGTATTTTTACTATCACCCATGTATCGTTGAAATAAAGTACAATTGAATCATCTCCATTATCCGTCAATGTAATAAGTATTTTTAAAGTAACCAAATCAATGTTAGCTAGTAACCAAACTACATGATGTTGGTAACTGAACATAAAACACATTTGTACATTCATCTTACAATAAAAATAATCAAGATATTGATATTTATTACTTAATTAAATTATAATAGTTGTATGCGGTGTACCAATGTAGCCAATAAGTAACCAACATATTAAAACAAACCAAACTCATGACAACATTATACATTAATCATGACAACATTATTCAAGAACTAATTCCATTTTAGAATGTAACCAACACATATTTATTTAGTAACCACAAGATAAATACATTCTGCATTGCATTTTATAGTAAAAAAACAACCAAGATAATTTGTTTGTTACCAACTAAAGACAAGTTGTTGTAAGAATGTAACCATTGTAGATAACAAGTAACCATTAATATAAAAACATAAGTAGAAGTGTAAAGTAATATGCTTCAAAGAACTAATATTACAAAGAACTAATTAATCTCTGCAGAATTAAGTTTGCATTAGTCAAGAATCAAGTCAAGATTAGTTAATAACCAAGTCAAAGATTAGTCACTAAATAATTTTACACAAGAACCAAGTCAAGACTATAATTTTAGACAAGAATCAAGTCAAAGATTAGTCAAGAACCATTATAGTTTTATACAAAACGAAGTCAAAGATTAGTCAAGAACCAAGAACCATTATAGTTTTACACAATAACCAAGTCAAGATTAGTTAAGAACCATTATAGTTACCAAGTCAAGATTATAGTCATATACCTCAAAGATTAGACAAGAACTAATTCAATGTAGTCAATAAGTAACCTCCAATATAAAAACAAACAATTATAAAACAATATAACATTATAATCATACACAAGAACTAATTTAGCACTATTGAGTAACCATTATAATTTTATATAGTAATCAAGACATCATTAGACAAAGAACTAATATAATGTTAAACAAGAACCAAATAAAAATTAGTTAAGAAACCAAGTCATCATTTTCAATAACTAATCAAAGATTGTTCAAAGAAATATTATGCACTAATCATTATAATTTTACACAACAACCAACTCAAGAATATTCAAGAACTATATAATGTTACACAATTAATCGAATCAAGATTAATCAAGAACTAAATATATTGTTACACGTAAACCAATACATCATTAGATAGTAACCAAAACAAAGATTAAACAAGAACTAAGACATCATTAGACAAAGATAATGTTATACAAGAACCAAGACAACACATTAGAGAGTAACCAACAATTGTATGAAGATAACCAAATTATTCACGAGTAACCATTAATATAAAAAATCGGAGAACTCATTTAAAAATTATAAAGCCATCAAATAAACATTATTTAGCAAACAAATACATAATAAACAAATTATCCAATTTATATCTATTTAGTAACCATAATATAAAACATATTAATGAATCAACCAATCGTTATACGAATTTGTAGTAACCATTTTAAATGTGAAAAACTTAAGAAAGGTTATCAATATAGGAATTCGTAAAAAACATAGGTAACTATATGCATATGAATTTTAAACTCACATACCTCAGTATTCAGATTTGTATCGAAGTTGTTGCGATTTTGTTTTTGAACTTCAACAATCATTGTAGTTCGATTGTTTTTGGTTACTGAACTTGAAGTTGTTGTTGATTTTGTATGCTATTTTGCGATCTTAGCGTGCCGTCGCGACGAAAAGTTTCGTCTTCTCCGATCTCAGTGGTGTGTCACGCTAGAAGATTTGGATTTCTTCGATATCAAAGTTGCATGTTTTGTTCAGTTGTTTGAATGTAGGAGCGGTTAGTTGCATATAGAAGAGTCTGTAACTGACGTATATACGTGATTTTAACAACTTTATATTGTGTTGTTTTATTTTTGTAATTATGTTGTGTGTGTTTTATTTTAATAATTATTTTCTAATTGTTGTATATTAGTATTAAGGACCCATGTTGATATTTTATAGTTCAGCCCAAGTGCACATGATTTATGACATATATTTATGAGTATTAATTTTACGAGTCTTATATTATATACTCCCACCGTTCTTGAATAAGTGACGTTTTAAAAGAAAAAAATTATTTTAATTTATTTATTGTTTACAACTTTTTAGGAGAATAAATTATTACTTTTCTATATCACTCATACCTTCTCTCATTGTCTCAATAAATTTTCTCTTTTGTATTAATTGTTTTCAACTTCCAATAAAGGGATAGTGATAAAATTTAAGACAAATTTTAATTATTAAATAATAATATTAAATTATTTTCTTAATTTATATATAAAAACCTTTAACGACTTTTATTTAATAACGGAAGGAGTACTAGATAAAGTTAGATAAAGTTATGTTGATATTGATTGTCAACGTATATGTCATTAACACCGGTATGAAGCTTTAGTTTTTTATATTATTACAACAGTTACGATGAGTAGTTACAAATTTTGGCTTGTTGTACTTGCGCTGCAAAAATCCTGACCCTATTGTTTCTGTTATTCAAGTATTTTCTTTTCCCCTTTCTACTTCATAAACAAAAATAAACCCATCCGAAATTTGTTTAAATTTTTTGAAAATTATTAAAATAATTAAAAATATATTTTCTTTTTTAAGTCTATTCTAAAATTAAGGGGAGTGTATTCAATTAAGATTTTAAAGACTTTAAAATTTTGGTTGTATTTAATCAAGACATTTAAAGAATTTATAAAAGTTTACTGGTATTCAATTACAACTTTTGTAATGTCTTTAAAAGTTAGATGGTATTGAATTGAGACTTTTATAAAGTCTATAAAAGTATTTTGATAGTCAAAAAGTCATTGATTTTTTAGATTTTTATCAAATGATAGAGTTTAACAGACTTTAGAAGAAAAGTTATAACTATCAACCCATATCTAAAGTTTGACCTTATCTCTAAAGATTTCTAAAGACTTTCAAATATTAAACACAAGGTAAAAATTCAAATCGTCAGTAAAAAAAATTACTGAGAGATTTTATGGAAAATTCAAAAGTCGCAAAACTCTCCGGTAAATTTTTAAATTAAAATAAATATAAATTAATCTAATTTTAGAAAATATAATTATTAAAATTATAAACCTTTTATATTTTTTTTTACTAAATTTATTAAAAATTAGATAAATTAGACAAACTTTTATTATAGGAATATCTCGTTATGACTTTGAAAAATCAAACAGTAAATTTTGATTTTTAATATTATATTATATATATTTTATATTATATAAATATAGTATATGATATATACGAATCTTGATAAATTCTAAAACTCATCAAAATTAAAAAAAAATAGTTAAAAGATGACAACGTTCGACTGTTAAAAAATTAGTTACGTAGCATTTTAATTAAGTAATTAATTTCTAACATCATAAATAAATTAAAAAGTGGCACAATTATTTTTTTAACGGTCAATTTTGGTTCACTAACAACTATTAATAATTTTAAGAAAAATAAATTTCTCTGACAATTTTGTTTGTGGCTTACCGACGACTAAAAATCTCTCTGGTAAATTTTTTATAACTTGGTGGCAATTTACTCACATGTATGAAGTTTTGCGATCATATAGATTTTTATTGTCATATTATTTTGTGAAAAACAGAGTTTGGTACTTCTATTAAAAAATCGTACGCTTATATAATATATATAGTTCAATGAAAAATGAGATTAATTTTTGTGTTGCGTCTGTAACTTCTAAAGTTTTATTCGTATTCGAATATCCAAATTTATCATAAAATGAGTTGAATAATATGAATGCTTTCAACATATATAAAATCTCATGCCACAATAATTTAATGAAATAATGAGATTTCCTGTAGTTCATGAAAAAAGTGTAAGACCCCAACTTTTATAAATAAAGATGAATCTTCTATAAATATTATTTTTGAATATTATGGAATAAATTTGATATAATGTTATAGTTGTGGGTAATATTTATAAATTTTGCAAAGTAAGCAAGTTGTTATAAAATATTAGTTTGGTGGGGAATATTCTTTTTGTCGGGGAATATTCGTGCGACTTACCAATCATTAGTGGACCCCATTAACGGAAGTATTGTCGTAGTTAGAAAACGACAAAATTATCTTTCTATAAAAATAACGGCAGAGGTGTTACCGTTAAAATTGTTGAACTACCCTTAGTAAAAAGTACAAAGAATAATGCAGAGTGGTTGTATAGTAGCACACGATATTGATTATTGATGCTTACGTGAGAAGTCACTCGGTATGCTCAATTATTGCTACAAGAATAATTCGCGATCATATCTCTTATATTATTGATTCAATTATTGTCACAAAGATCATTTGTATAATATGTTATAATATTAAATCAATAATTGAGACGACAAGTTATAAATGATTAATAATTGTTGAAAGATTAAATATGTGTTGATTAAAAATAAAATGATTTGTGGTAATATTTATTCAATCCTTGATGTATATAAAGAGTCCATTATGAGGCGTTTGTGGTAAGTTTGATTATTTTATGGGGGCCCATATGTCATCATCTAAGAGTCTCTTCAATCGATAAGTAATTACCTTCGTCAATAGTAATTACCTTTGTGAATAGTAATTACCTTCACGATAGTAATTACCTTTACCGAACGCCAAACCACTTGCCGTTTCATATTACAAATCGAACCACTTGTCGTTTCACATTACGTGTGTCGAACCACTTGTCGTTTCACATTACAAAGGCGTCGAACCACTTGTCGTTTCACATTACGAGCGGCCAAACCACTTTTCTTTTCACATCACTAAATCGAAGCCACTTGCCTTTTCACATGGCGGTGCTAAGCTAGATATCTTCTATAAATAGAGGCCTAGTGCTTCATTATTTTCACGAATTCATTCAAGCTATAGAGAGAAAAATATAGAGAGAATAAGAGAGAAAGAAGAAGAGTATTTTGTTACTACACTACTGCAGTATTTCAATCTCCTACTAAAAGTAAGGGTGTTATTCTTTCTTATTCATGAAGAGAACTGTTGTTATTCCATTGTTTATTATTCTCATTGGAATAACTCAGATACGCGGTGATTTTTCCTATACTTGGTAGCATTCTTCTATTATTCTCATTGGAACATCCTCGTCTCATGTGTTTTACACCTAACTGGTTCCGCTCTTTTATTATTATTCTATTGGAACATCCTGTCTGCATGTGTTTTACACCGACCGGTTCCTTCTTTATTATTATTCTATTGGAACATCCCATCTCATGTGTTTTACGCCGGACTGGTTCCATTCTTTATTATTCGCTGGAATATCCCGTCTGCATGCATTTTACGCCGGACCGGTTCCATTCTTTATTATTCTGGAATATCCATGCATCATGTTTTTTACGCCGACCGGTTCCGTTATTTATTATTCTGTTGGAATAACTCACCTGCAAGGCCTATCGCATGCATGGTGATTTCTTTTGTTATTCCATTCTTTATTATACCCAAATAAGTTAAAACTTTGATTTCTATACTCCATGAAATTAGTGGAATATCCTTGATATTTAAGCTTCATCCAAAGATCCTTTCATGGAAATATTCTTCTCAAGATTCTTGAATTTTACTCTACAAAGCAATGATCATGTTGATGATATGGATGTTATTGGTTCCTAGATAAATTAATTCTTGAACTTGTTTTATTGAATTCTTATATCATTGTCATCATCCTCATGTTTATATTATGTTGAAAGTCATCTGTGGCCTCGTAGTGCATGGATGGACTTGGTATGATTATGACCGAGAGACTATTCGGTTGTAATCATAATCGTAATGTTACAAATGATGTGGTAAAAATCCTCAGTGGCCGTAGTGCATTGATGGACAGTTGTTGGCATGATCATGACCATTAATGAATACACAAATATTCTTGGCCCGTAGTGCATGAATAATTGTGGTCGTGATACTAAAGAATATTCTTGGCCGTAGTGCAGGGGTGATTCGATGATGTGGAATATTTATTAAAGCTGAGTCTCAAATTTATAACAAAGATGAAAACCTTTAAAATTATAAAAGATAGTAGATTTTATTTTCTACTTGACTCTTTTAATGGATTCTTTGGTTCTACTGTAGTTAAACTTGATGTTCATTATATTTTATCGGTTTAACACTATCAGAGGCTAATGATAATTTATTCTCGCATTATCTTAGTCATAATATTTCTTCTTGAGCTAGTTGAGCTCACCCTTTCTTTCACCGTTTATCTCTTGAGAAATGAGAATATAGCCGGGACGAGTCTGGGGAATGGAGTAATGGTCCGGAGGATAGCATTAGTAGTCCTCACTATTCGTGAAATAGTGTGATAATAATTGTAATGAGGACTCCTTTTGAGTTTGTATGATCTCTAGTAGACAATATTTGTATTCAAACTCATGCTTTATGTCGATTGTACCACGGCGCTTATATTAGTAAGTTGTATTTAAATTACATACCATGTATCTGACTACCAAAGATGGGTGATGTATACCTAATTTTGGGGGCATCACAGTTGGTATCAAAGCTTAGGGATATGATCCCTGGCTAAGATGTGAGAATAGTACTAGAAGGGGAGAGAGGGAATACCTTCGCTAGTATGACCTACCTAAGTTTATGTGCTATTTTATTGGTGGACGTAATATAGGGATAATATGTTACATGTCAATTAACCTTTTGTTTTGTGGCAGTATCTCAAAATGACAACTGAGAATGTTGAGAATAGCAATGGAGCACAAAGCGATCGTTGATTCACCACATATCAATAATCGTGGATAATGTGCATCGAGAAGGCGACAATCCTCATGCAAACAACAACACCGACCAAATGATGAATGATCAAATGTTCGAGAGGCTTTATGCAATTCATGCAACAAAGAAAGCAGAGCGACTCTCTGTCCAAAACGTAGGTGAAAACACTTGAAAACTCTCGAGCGATCACCGCTAAACAATTCAAGGAGCTGGGACCATCGGAGTTTAAGGAGAGCCAAAACCACTTCGCTGGAAGCATGGATAAAGCAGATTACCAAGATATTTGATATCTTGGGATGATCCAAGGAGCAAAAGGTTCCTTTTGCACGCCTTTATGTTCATGCGGAGAGGCGACATCGGTGGAAATCGGTAAAAGCGTACTCAACTTCTTTGTCTTCAAGATATCTTGGGAGAAGTTCCAGGGAGTCGCTTCAACGACAAATACTTTCCCAGAAAGTATCCGCCACATGAAGGAGGTGGAGTTTATCAAGTTGGAACAAAACAATATAACCGTGTCGCAATACGAGGCAAAATTTGCGAGTTATCACGGTTTCGCGTCCCACTGGTGGATAATGAAGAGAGAAATGGCGCGAATGTTTTTAAGAGGTTTGAAGTCGGGAGATCGCCAACATCTTATTTCTCATAAACCGTGTTTGTATTCGGATGTTGTAAATAGGGCTCGATTAGTGGGCGCGCGATAACGAGTCAACGCAACTAAAAGAGAGCAGACGGCAAAATTATAATACCAAATGAGAGTCATCGTCAAGTGGTGACAACAAGCGTGGAGGGAATCAACAGGCCGATATGGTAACCACTTCGGTGTAATCGGGGCAAAACAATAAGAATGGACATTTCAAGAAAAGGAGATTCAACAATGATGGAAAGACGTCGACACCAAAGACCCGTTGTTAAGGAAGGAGAAAGACCACCTATCATATGCTTCAAATACGAAGGAGAGGGACACATCGGGTCAAATCATAGCCATGCCAGTCAAAGCATGTTATAATTGTGGAAGAGAAGGTCACTTAGCTCGATTTTGTTGCCATCAAGACAAATTCAGCTAGGATGGAGGCACCAAAGGCCGCCCCGTAAAAGTCAAACCCGGTAGTCTGCAAGGAGAGCGTTTGTTGTGACCTCCCAGAGAGCAAGGAACCCGAATGAGGTCATCACGGTAAGCTTATCATAAACTCTAATGAAGTCTATACTTTATTTGATACCTGGTTCTACCCATTCTTTTATTTCTCCTACTTGCGCTCATCGATTAAATTTGACTCGGGAGAAATTAGACTTTGACTTATCTGTGGAAACTCCGCTTGGGAGAAACCTTCATTACATCCACTTGTTATAAGTCTTGTTTGGTTCAAATCGGTACCCTCACATTACCCGTCGATCTTATTTCATTAAAAATACTTACATTTAACGTGATTCTAGGGATTGATTGGTTAACTACTTATCATGCAAAAATTGATTGTTTTAAGAAGGTTGTTAGCTTTCATATTCCTAACCAACCTATTATGCTAATTCAAGCGACCAAACCATTAAAATCAATCACGGTCATCTCAAGCCATAAAGCTATTCGCTTATTGAAAAAGCGGATGTCAAGCTTTCTTAGCTCATATCACGATTTAAACAAAAATACGCCGGTTTTGAACGATATTTCTATTGTTAATAAATTTCCGACGTATTCCAAGAACTTCCCCCCTACCCTAGGCGTGAAATTGAATTTTGTATCGACCTTGAACCCTAAGACAAAACCTATTTCCAAAGCCCCATATCGAATGGCTCCTATTGAACTTCGTGAGTTAAAGACCCAACCGCAGGAATTGTTAGACATCGGCTTTATTCGTCCTAGTACTTCTTGTAAGACCCCAAATTATTAATAAATGAAATTTAATTTTCTATTTATTATTTTGAAATAGTAAGGGTTGATTTGATTAATGTGGATAGTTAGGGGTAAAATACGCAAATATTTCAAAATAAGCAAGTGGTTATAAAATATTCATTGTTGCTAAAGGAAATATTCGTTTGGTCGTGGAATATTCTTCATTGTCGGGGAATATTAAATGCACGATAGCAGATCTTTTTTGTGGGCCCCATAACTGAAAGCGATTGGATGAAGAAAACGACAAATATAAGTTGTTTAAAAATAACGGTAAGTAGTTATTCACTGATTAATCTTGTTAAAATACTCTGTGGTTAAAACACGAGAAGACACCGGTTGCACACCATTATTGATTCTTACGTAAGAAGACACTACTCAATAATGGTTACGATAATTACATTCAAGATTTTATTGATTTAATAATTCTTTGCGTTGATATTTTATATTCTTTATTATAATTGTCATTACACACGATATTTTTCATTATCGAAGCAATAATTCATATTATCCGAATAATATTATTAGATAACATTATTGGCAATGTCTAGAAAGTTACGCTAAGGAGAGGTTTGGTCACCTAATTGCACGCCAAGAAGGAGAAATTCTTATTGAAAGCCCCTCTTTCCTGAACCTGCTGCCTTCATTGTCATATTGTGATTACAGTAATATTATTTGTGATTAATTAATTATTGATTCATATGATGAGAAAATATTGATTTTATGTGGATATAGATGGAGAAAATTTTAATGTGACAATTGTTGAAAATTGAAATTTTATCTTTTCTCGATAAAATAATTCATTTAAATATATTATTATATTTTAATAATATAATAATGGTGATATTTTTACAACGAATGTGGGATATATGAGTATACGAGGAGAAAGAGTATTTTTTTTGCAATAAATGTTTAAAACATGTTAAACATGCTCGGAGGACCCCATTTATCGATGAAATTTGATTATACACAATAAAATCGCCTGGTTTGTGGATTTTGGTCAATTTCATTTGGAATTTGGAAAAACTTTCTTCTCGCAAGTTGTAGAGAATTGAATTTCCTATAAAAAGATGCGAGATTTGAATTTTCTGATAAAAGGGCTATTTATTGTGAATTATTAAGGTTCCGAAGCTCCGAAATAATTGATTTTTGGAAGTTTTAATTATTATTTTAAAGAAAAACATTTTTTTGCATTTAAGTGGGCAAACATGTGATATTAATTGCTGAAATCAGATCTTCAAAGATGGGCTAAGGAAATTTATAATATATATTAATATTTTATTAAATTTTCTGCTTTGGTGTTCTAAGCATTTTCCTATAAATAGGGTGCTTAGGTTAGAATTGAAAATCACACCGAAATCAAGTTTTCTCTCTATATTATCGGCGTATTCTTGTGAGTATTTTGAGTATACTTTGAGTATTGTTAGATGGTGCAAGTTTCCTTCAGCACTATACCCGGTATTCCAGCTAGAAGTACTAATCTTTCGAGGTAAGGATATTATTTTTTTCGTAATTATATTATTTCTTCAATATCATTATGTTGAAATATTGATCTGAAGTTTTTATCAAATTTGGAACGTTTGGTGTCGGAGTTACTATTCACGTATACGGCACTATTCACGTATACGACACTATTCACGAATACGGCACTATTCATAAAAAAATGAAAATTTTCCCTTTTCATCTAAAATATCTATTGTGGATACTAGCTTTGATTGTATCCATATTTTGATCATTCTTGAATTTTACTCCACTTTGATTACTTATGAAGTATTTTTGAACTTGGATTGTTTAAAAATACTGAATCCTTAATATTTGTTCTTTTGTTTCACCGGATTCGCTTTTCTTTAAAATATTTTTCATCATCCTCACCCTAAATGATGATATTATCGAATATCTTTGGCTCAGAGTGCAAAGATGAATGATTTCTGAAGAATATCTTTAGCCCAGTAGTGCAAAGATGAACAGTGTTTAGATGAACATGACCAATCGATGAATATCTTTGGCTGTAGTGCAAAGATGAATATTTGATTCGGATATATATTGATTGATGTTACGAGGATAAAAGATGAGCGATGAACTTTTAAATTCATACATAGAAGATAGTAGTTTGCATTCTCTACTTAACTCTTCTAATGAATTATTATTTCCTCTGCGAATATTGATTTAAAATTTGTTGTCTATTGTATTCTATTAGATTTTTCCCTGTTGAAGACTAACGATAATTTGTCGTATATTATCTTAGTCATAATATTCTTTACTGGGCTAGTTGAGCTCACCCTTTTCCTTTTTGTTCCATTTTTCTTCTCGTGAGGCGAGAATATAAGCGAGTGCAGCCTGGGGTATGGAATGAAGGTTCTAGAGAGAGTTGTTTAGTAGTCCTCACCATTTTTGTAAAATAATGTATCAATAAATGTGATGAGGATTTATTTGAGTATAGATATTGTCTGAAGATAATATTTGTATTCAAACTCACAGCTTTCTTGTTGTAATAATAAAGTTGTAGTTGTTTACATACCATGTATTGACAACTCAAAATGGGTGATGTATACCTATTTTTGGGGGCGCCACAGATTAGTATCGAGCTTAGGATATGATCTCTGGCGGAGATCGGGGAATAGAACTAGGAGGGAGAGATGAGTAAATCCTTCGCTAGTGTGTCCTACCTAAGCTTATTTGTTAGTTGGTCGATATAGGGATATTATGTGATATATTGATTTCCTTAATTAACCCTTGTTTTATGACGATTTTGAGAATGTCGAATGAGAATATTAACAATGGAAATGAGACCGTGGAGACGCTCAGTACTCACCAACGAGGAGAACGTGCAACAGTCGGCAATGTTCCTCCCGTGAACATCACCACCGAAAGCGATGATGAACGAGGGATGTTTAGAAGCTTTTGCGCTTCATGCAAAATCGACGAGGGAGACTCGTGTTCAAAATATAGGAGGAAATGATAGCAATTCACGGGTTGTCACAAACAAGCGATTCAAAGAGTTGGGACCACCGAAATTTAAGGGAAAGCCGATCCGATCATGCGGAAACATGGGTCAAGCAAATTACCAAGATATTCGATGTCTTGGGATGCACGGAGAAACAGAAGGTTCCATTCGCCACCTTTATGTTCCGTGGCGAAAGCGGACTCTTCGGTGGAGTCTCGTGAAGCGTACCCATCCAAATAAGACTCGGCATGTCTTGGGAGACATTTGAAATTATTTAATGACAAATACTTTCCTCGAAAGTGTTCGTCATATGAAGGAAGTGGAGTTCATCGATTAGAACAAAACAACATGACGGTGTCTCAAGACGAGGCAAAGTTTGCGAGAGTTATCCGTGTTTGCACCTCATTTGGTTGAGAATGAGGAACGATGACGCGGATGTTTCTGAGAGGTTTGAAACCCCAAGATACGACAATATTTCATTTCTCAAAATTTTCTCTATTCGGATGTTGTTAACGTGGTTCAATTGTTAGAAGCGAGATAACGAGTATGTTCAACCGAGGGACCATAACCAGAACGTACTGAGGAGATAGCGGTCAATGTAATAATGATAACCAAATGGAGAAAGAAATAGACGGACAAAAATGGTAACCACTCGGTGGTAATCATGGCCATGAAAATAGAAGAAGCGAGTCGAGAGGAGATTTTTCAAAGAGGAGATTTAACAACGACCATGTGAAGACGACGGTCTTGTGAACCGGTTCTAAGGGAGGAGAACGACCACCCATTATATGCTATAAATGCGGGAAAGAGGGACATATCGATCCAAACCGTCCACAACAGTTCAAGGTATGCTATAATTGTGGAAAGGAAGGACATATCGCCGAGATTGTGCGGTAGAGCGAAACCTAGTTCGATGGGGATGGTGACTCAAAAGATCGTCCCCGTAAAAGTCAAAGTCAACGATTCGTGGAAGAGCGTTTGTTGTGGTCGTCAAAATGCGAGGAACCCAAATGAGGTGATCACGGGTAAGCTATTTATAAATTCTTGCGAAGTTTATACCTTACTTGATCTGGGTGCTACCCATTCATTTATCTCTCCCTGCATGTGCTCAACGCTTAAACTTGACTCGGAGAAATTAGACTTTGACCTATCTCGTGGAAACTCCGTTAGGAGAAACTTTCATCACATCCACTCGCTTATAAATCTTGTTTGATTCAAGTTGGTACCATCACCTTACCATTGACCTTATCTCTTTAAAGATACTTGCTTTTGATGTGATTTTAGGGATTGATTGGTTAACTACTCATCATGCCAAAATTGATTGTTTTCATAAGGTTGTTAGTTTTCATATTCCTAACCAACCTGTTATGCAAATTCAAGCAACTAAACCATTAAAATCAATCATCATCATATCTAATCATAAAGCTATTCGCTTATTGAAAAGCGGATGTCAAGCTTTCTTAGCCCGTGTTATGGATTTGAATAAAGACACGCCAAATTTGAATAATATTCTGTTGTTATCGACTTTCCGATGTATTTCAAGAACTTCCTTGCCTACCCCGTAACGTGAAGTTGAATTCTTTATTGATCTTGAACTCGGTACAAAGTCCATTTCTAAAACCCCATATCGAATGGCTCCTATTGAACTTCGGGAGTTAAAGGTCCAACTACGTGAATTGTTGGACATCGGTTTCATTCGCCCTAGTACATCTCCTTGGGGTGCTCTGCTTTATTCGTAAAGAAGAAAGACGGGGAGTATGCGACTTTGTATTGACTATCGGAATTGAACCATGTCACCATTAAGAATAGGTATCCTCTACCTCGTATTGATGACTTGTTTAACCATTGCAAGGCACAATTCTTTTCAAAATTGATCTTAGCTTACGGATATCATCAATTTGAAGATTAGAACCGAGGATATTCCAAAGACGCCTTGAACTCGATATGGGCATTATAAATTCTTAGTCATGTCTTTCGGATCGACTAATGCTCCTAAACTTTCATGGATATGATGAACCGAGTATTCAAGGAATATTTGGATCGATTCGTTGTTGTTTTTATTGATGACATCCTCATATATTCCAAAAGTCGTGAAGATCATGAGCACCATTTGAAGTCGGTACTCCAAAGGCTTCGTGAAAACAAACTATATGCCAAATTAAAGAAATGCGAGTTACGGCTTGAGGAAGTAGCATTCCTTGGGCACGTGGTGTCGAAACATGGAGTATTTGTTGATCCCAATAAGATTGAAGCAATACAAAGTTGGGAGCAACCGAAGTCGGTGGATCAAGTACGTAGCTTTTGGGCTTAATGGTTATTATCGGAGATTCGTGGAAGGGTTTTCTCGAATCGCTACTCCATTAACTCAATTAACTCAAAAGGATACAAAATTCGCTTGGAGCGAAGAATGCGAGAAGAGTTTCCAAGAGCTTAAGAGGAGACTTATTTCTAAGACTGTTCTAACAATACCATCCGGTTCGGATGGATTTGTTATCTACGACGATGCTTCGTGCAAAGGGTTAGGATGTGTTCTCATGCAACGGGGAAAGTCATAGCCTATGCCTCATGATAACTTAAAGAGTATGAGAGGAATTATCCTACTCATGATCTAGAGTTAAGCGGCCCATTGTTTTCACGCTTAAAGATATGGAGGCACTATCTATATGGGGAGAAAGTGGAGATATATTCGCACCATAAAAAGCCTTAAATATTTCTTCACTCAAAAGAACTCAACATACGCAGTAGCGACGTTGGCTCGAGCTATTGAAAGACTACGACCATACTATTCAATACCATCCCGGAAAATTAACGTGGTAGCCGACGCGTTGAGTAGAAGATCATATGCTAAACGAAAAGTGCGATGATGTCAAGTATACGCGTAGAGCCAACTTTAATAGAGAAAGTTAAGGTTGCTCAAGCCACCAATCTTGAGCCGATGCGTATGTATGAAGAAGAAAGTACAAGAAGGAGCTATTCCGGAAGTGAGAATTGATGAAGAAGGAATACTTCGAGTCCACTCTAGACTTTGTGTTCCTAACGACTCTGATTTGAAGTACAAGATTATGATGGAGGCACGCAATACACCATTTGCAATCCATCCTGGAAGTACTAAAATGTATCGTGATCTTCGACATACATTTTGGTGGAACAATATGAAGAGAGATATTGCAAAGTTTATCTCAATGTGTTTAACTTGTCAACGTGTAAAGGTGGAGCATCTAGTACCTAAGGGTCCGTTGCAACCACTTGAGATTCTGAAATAGAAGTGGGAACATATTACCATGGATTTCGTTACGGGTCTTCCTACGGTTTCTCAAGGCATCAATGCTATTTGGGTTATTGTTGATAGATTAACCAAGTCTGCTCATTTCTTGCCGACACGGAGACTTATTCCTTGAACGCCTTGCTAGTATGACGTGAATGAGATTGTGAGGTTGCATGGCATGCCTCAGTATCCATAGTTTTGGATCGTGACCCAAGATTCACTTCAAGATTTTGGGTTAGCTTGCAAAAATCTATGGGCACGGATTTACAATTCAGATTCAAGATACCATCCTCAAATGGACTGAACAATCGAAAGGACTATTCAAACTCTTGAAGATTTATTAAGACTCGTGTCCTGACTTCAAGGGCGGCTTGGGATAAGTATTTACCATTGGTGGAATTCTCCTACAACAACAGCTTATCGTGCAAGTATAGGTGTGGCTCCATTTGAAGCATTATATGGACGAAAGTGTCGCTCTCCAAAGTATGTTGGGATGAGGTGGGTAAAGCAACATTGTTGGGACCCGAAGTTGAGTACGTATGATGACTACGAAAAAAGATCCAAATGATTCGACAACGATACAAAACGGCAAGACAAGATCGACAAAAGAGTTATGCGGATCTTCATCGAAAGGACGTGGAATTTAATGTAGGGGATCATGTATTGTTGCGAGTTGCTCCATGGAAGAGAGTTACAAGATTTGGGAAGAGAGGAAAGCTCAATCCACGATTTATCGGTCCATTTCAAATTCTTGACCGAGTAGGAAATGTAGCCTATAGACTTGCGTTACCTCCGAGTATGTCTCGTGTTCATAATGTGTTTCACATATCCGTATTTCAGAAATATGTGAAAGACCCAAACCACGTTATAGAGTTAAACCCACGAGATAGTCAAGACTTAACGTATGAGGAGGTACCTATCAAGATCTTGGATAGGAAGGAGCATGTCCCACGCCAAGAAAGGTCATACCACAAGTTAAAGTTTTGTGGAGGAATCATGCTATAGAGGAAATGACACGGGAATTGGAAACGGAAATGAAAGCGAGGTATCCTCACCTTTTCAAACACACTGTGTATACGTCGCCAATTTCGAGGACGAAATTTCATAAGGAGGAGAGGTTGTAAGACCCCAAATTATTAATAAATAAAATTTAATTTTCTCTATTTATTATTTTGAAATGGTAAGGGTTGACTTGATTAATGTGGATAGTTAGGGGTAAAATACGTAAATATTTCAAAATAAGCAAGTGGTTATAAAATATTCATTGTTGTCGGGAAATATTCGTTTGGTCGTGGAATATTCTTGCCGTTTTGTGAATATTCGTAACTAACCATGCCAGCCTTTTTGTGGGCCCCATAACGTAAAGCGATTGGATGAAGAAAACGACAAATATAAGTTGTTTAAAAATAACAGAATTAGTTATTCAAGTTAATCTTTGTTAAAATACTCTTGGTTTAAAACACAAGAAGATTACGGTATTGCACCAATTATTGATTCTTACATAAGAAGGCACTACTCAATAATGGTTACGTAATTACTCGCTCAAGATTTTATTGATTTAATAATTGTTGCGTTGATATTTTATATTCTTTGTTATAATTATCATTACACAAGATTTTTCATTATCGAAGCTAATAATTCATATTATTTGAATAATATTATTAGATAACATTATTGGCAATGTCTAGAAAGTTACGCTTAAGGAGAGGTTTGGTCACCTAATTGCTTGCCCCGAGAAGGAAAAATTCTTATTGAAAGCCCTCTTCCTGAACCGCCTGGTTGTCAATATTGTGATTCTGTAATATTATTTGTGATTAATTAATTATTGATTCATATGATGAGAAAATATTAATTTTATGTGGATATAGATGGAGAAAATTTTTAATGTGACAATTGTTGAAAATTAAAATTTTATCTTTTCCCGATAAAATAATTCATTTAAATATATTATTATATTTTAATAATATAATAATGGTGATATTTTTACAACGAATGTGGGATATATGAGTATCTGAGGAGAAAGAGTATTTTTTGTTGTGATAAATATTTAAAACATGTTAAACATTTCGAGGACCCCATTTATCGATCGAAATTTGATTATAAACACAGAAAATCGTCTGCTTTGTGGATTTCTTGGTCAATTTCATTTTTGGAATTTGGAAAACTTTCTTCCGCAAAGTTGTAGAGAATTGAATTTCCTATAAAAAGTCTCGAGATTCAATTTTTTGATAAAAGGGCTATTTATTGTGAATTATTGAGGTTCAAAGTCAAAATAATTGATTTTTGGAAGTTTTAATTATTATTTTAAAGAAAAACGTTTTTTGCATTTAAGTGGGCTAACATGTGATATTAATTGCTTGAAATCAGATCTTCAAAGATGGGCTAAGGAAATTTATAATATATATTAATATTTTATTAAATTTTCGCTTTGTGTTCTAAGAATTTTCCTATAAATAGGGTCTTAGGTTAGAATTGAAAATCACACCAGAAACTGAAGTTTTCTCTCTCTCTCTATATTATCGAGCGTATTCTTGTGAGTATTTTAAGTATACTTTGAGTATTGTTAGACGGTGCAAGTTGTAAGACCCCAACTTATTATTAATGAAATTTAATTTTCTCTATTTATTATTTTGAAATAGTAAGGGTTGATGTGATTAATGTGGATAGTTAGGGGTAAAATACGCAAATATTTCAAAATAAGCAAGTGGTTATAAAATATTCATTGTTGTTTGGGAATATTCGTTTGGTCGTGGAATATTAAATGCTTCGGGAAATATTCGATGCGGCGGCGCAAGACCATGTGTGGGCCCCATAACTGAAAGCGATTGGATGAAGAAAATGACAAATATAAGTTGGTTAAAAATAATTCACAGTAGTTGTTATCACAATTATCTTGTTAAAATACTCTATGGTTAAAACACAAGAAGCACACCAGTATTGCACCAATTATTGATTCTTACGTAAGAAGACACTACTCAATAATGGTTACGATAATTATCGCTTCAAATATTTTATCGAGTTAATAATTGTTGCGTTGATATTTTATATTCATTGTTGTTTCAATAATTGTCATTACACAATATTTTTCATTATCGAAGCAATAATTCATATTATCCTGAATAATATTATTAGATAACATTATTGGCAATGTCTAGAAAGTTCTGTCTAAGGAGAGGTTTGGTCACCTAATCATGGCGCCAAGAAGAGAAATTCTTATTGAAAGCCCCTCTTTCCTGGAACCTGCACAGTTGTCAATATTGTGATTCTCAGTAATATTTATGAATAATTAATTATTGATTCATATGATGAGGAAAATATTAATTTTATGTGGATATAGATAAAGAAAATTTTTAATGTGACAATTGTTGAAAATTGAAATTTTATCTTTTTCTCGATAAAATAATTCATTTAAATATATTATTATAATATAATAATGGTGATATTTTTACAACGAATGTGGGATATATGAGTATCACGAGGAGGAAGAGTATTTTTGTTGCAATAAATGTTTAAAACATGTTAAACATGCTCTGGTGGACCCCATTTATTGATCGAAATTTGATTATAAATTGTAAAATCGCCTGCTTTGTGGATTTCTTTATCAATTTACGCTTGAAATTTGGAAAAACTTTCTTCTCGTAAAGTTGTAGAGAATTGAATTTCCTATAAAAATTCTCGAGATTCAATTTTTCCGATAAAAGGGCTATTTATTGTGAATTATTGAACTTTCAAGTCTCAAATAATTGATTTTTGGAAGTTTTAATTATTATTTTAAAGAAAAACGTTTTTTGCATTTAAGTGGGCTAACATGTGATATTAATTGCTGAAATCAAATCTTCAAAGATGGGCTAAGGAAATTTATAATATATATTAATATTTTATTAAATTTTTTTGCTTTGGTGTTCTAAAGATTTTCCTATAAATAGGGTGCTAGGTTAAATTGAAAATCACACCGAAACTCAAGTTTTCTCTCTATATTATCGAGTATTTCTTGTGAGTATTTTGAGTATACTTTGAGTATTGTTAGATCGTGCAAGTTCCCTTCAAAGACTATACCCTAGTATTCCAATAAAGTACTAATCTTTCGAGGTAAGGATGTTATTTTCTTCTCGATGATATTATTTCTTCAATATCATTATCTTTGAAATATTGGTTGGAACTCTTTATCAAATTTGGAACTTTTTCATGTCCAAAGTACTATTCATGAGTTACTATTCACGAGTTACTATTCATGAGTTACTATTCACGAGTTACTATTCACGAGTACTATTCATGAAGCGTGAAGATATTTTTTATGGAATTTCTATCTTTTGGTGTCTGAGAGTTACTATTCACGATATAATGCACTATTCACGATACGACACTTATTCAATCAAAAATAAAATTTCTTCTTTTTGTCCAAAATATCTATTCGGATACTAGCTTTGATTGTATCCATGTTTTGATCATTCTCAATTTTACACCACTGCGATTATTTTTGAGGTATTTTTGGACATGGATAAAACAAAGTACTAATCCTTAATCCTTAATCCTTGTCATTTTGTTTCACCGGATTCGCTTTCTTTAAAATATTTTTCATCATCCTCGCCTTTAAATGATGATATTATTGAATATCTTTGGCTCAGTAGTGCAAGATGAATGATTTCTCAAGAATATCTTTGGTCAGTAGTGCAAAGATGAACAGCGCTAGATGAACATGACTAATCGATGAATATCTTTGGCTCAGTAGTGCAAAGATGAATATTTGATTCCGGATGTATAGTGATTGATGTTACAGGGATAAAAGATAGACGATGAACTTTTAAATTCATACATGTAAGATAGTAGTTTGCATTCTCTACTTAACTCTTCTAATGAATTATTATTTCATTTATGAATATTGATTTAAAATTTGTTGTCTATTGTATTCTATTAGATTTTTCCTGTTGAAGACTAACGGTAATTTGTTGTATATTATCTTAGTCATAATATTCTTTACTTTGGGCTAGTTGAGCTCACCCTTTTCCTTTTTGTTCCATTTTTCTTCTCGGAGAGGCGAGAATATAAGCGAGTACGCAGCCTGGGTATGGAATGAAGGTTTTAGATAGGATTGTTTAGTAGTCCTCACCATTTTGTAAAATAATGTATCAATAAATGTGATGAGGATTTATTTGAGTATAGATATTGTCTAGAAGATAATATTTGTATTCAAACTTACAGCTTTCTTCGTTGTAATAATAAAGTTGTAGTTGTTTTGCATCATGTATTGACAACTCGTAATAGGTGATGTATACCTATTTTGGGCGCCACACAAAGTTCCTTTCAAAGACTATACCCTAGATTCCAAATTAGAAGTACTAATCTTTTCGAGGTAAGGGATATTATTTTTTTTGTAATGATATTATTTCTTCAATATCATTATGTTGAAATATCGATCCAAGTTTTATCAAATTTGGAACGCTTTGGTGTGAGTTACTATTCATGTATACTGGCACTATTCACGATATCGACACTATTCACGAATACGGCACTATTCATAGAAAAATGAAAATTTTCCCTTTTCGTCTAAAATATCTATTGTGGATACTAGCTTTGATTGTATCCATGTTTTGATCATTCTTGAATTTTACTTCACTCTGATTACTTATGAAGTATTTTTGAACTTGGATTGTTTAAAATACAAATCCTTAATATTTGTTCTTTTGTTTCACCGGATTCGCTTTTCTTTAAAATATTTTTCATCATTCTCACCCTAAATGATGATATTATCGAATATCTTTGGCACAGTAGTGCAAAGATGAATGATTTCAAGAATATCTTTGCCCGTAGTGCAAAGATGAATGTGTGTTTAGATGAACATGACCAATCGATGAATATCTTTGGCCTCAGTAGTAAAAAGATGAATATTTGATTCCGGATATATATTGATTTATGTTACAGGGATAAAGATAGATTTATGAACTTTTAAATTCATACATGAAGATAGTAGTTTGCATTCTCTACTTAAATCTTCTAATGAATTATTATTTCATTGCGAATATTGATTTAAAATTTGTTGTCTATTATATTCTATTAGATTTTTCCTCGTTGAAGTCTAACGATAATTTGTCGATATTATCTTAGTCATAATATTCTTTATTGGGCTAGTTGAGCTCACCCTTTTCCTTTTTGTTCCATTTTTTCTTCTCGTGAGGCGAGAATATAAATGAGTACGAGCTCTGGGGTATGGAATGAAGGTTCTAGAGAGAGTTGTTTAGTAGTCCTCACCATTTTGTAAAATAATGTATCAATAAATGTGATGAGGATTTATTTGAGTATAGATATTGTCTAGAAGATAATATTTGTATTCAAACTCACAGCTTTAACTCAATAATAATAAAGTTGTAGTTATTTCGCATACCATGTATTGACAACTCGTAATGGGTGATGTATACCTATTTTGGGGGCGCCACACTTCTCCTCGGGGTGCTCCTGTTCTATTCGTGAAGAAGAAAGATGGGAGTATGCGACTTTGTATTGATTATCGGGAGTCAATCATGTCACCATCAAAAATAGTATATCCATTGCCACGTATTGATGACCTGTTTGACCAGCTTGCAAGGAGCCAAATTCTTTTCAAAGATTGATCTTCGTTCTAGATATCACCAATTGAAGATTAGAACCACCGACATTCCAAAGACGGCTTTCGAACTCCTAAGCGGGCATTATGAATTCCTAGTCATGTCCTTTGGATCGACTAATGCTCCTCCGCCTTCATGGATATGATGAACCGAGTATTCAAGGAATATTTGGATCACTTTGTGGTCGTCTTTATTGATGACATCCTTATTTATTCCAAAAGCCGTGAAGATCATGAGCAACACTTGAGGTTGACACTCCAAAAGCTTCGTGAATATAAGCTTTATGCCAAGTTGAAGAAATGCGAGTTCGACTTGAAGAAATAGCGTTCCTTGGGCACGTGGTATCAAGTCATGGAATATCCGCTGACCTAGCAAAGATCAAGCTATTCAAAGTCGGGAACAACCTAAATCGAATGATCAAGTACGAGCTTTCTTGGTTTAGCTTGGTTATTATAGGAGATTCGTGGAAGGATTTTCTCGAATCGCTACTCCATCGACTCAAATTGACTCGAAAGATATATAGTTCGGTTGGAGCGAAGAATGAGAAGAGTTTTCAAGAGGAGACTTATTTCAAAGACTGCTCGACAATACCATCCGCTCGGAGGGATTTGTCATCTACAAAGATGCTTCTAGCAAAGGGTTGTGATGTGTTCTCATGCAACATGGAAAAGTTATAGCCTTTATGCCTCATGACAACTCAAAGAATATGAGAGGAATTATCCTACTATGATCTAGAGTTGGCAAACATTGTCTTTTGCACTTAAAATTTGGAGGCATTACTTGTATGGGGAGAAAGTGGAGATCTTTACGGATCATAAAAGCCTCAAATATTTCTTCACTCAAAAGGAACTCAACACGACAAACGACATTGGCTTGAACTGTTGAAAGATTATGATCATACCATCCAATACCATCATGGAAAAGCGAACGTGGTAGGTGACGATTGAGTAGAAGATCATATGCAAGCACGAAAAGCGATATTGTCAACGCAGCGGCCCATTTTGTGTGACTTGCAAATGATGGAGATAGAGTTAAAGACTCTGTGGACGCATGTGATGATAGCGAGTATACGAGTAGAACCGACTTTAATCGATAAAGTTAAAGTCGCTTTCAAGCTACGACACTGGAGCCGATGCGTATGAGGAAGAAAGTGCAAGAAGGTGCTATCTTAGGAAGCAAGAATCGATGAAGAAGGAATACTTGAGTCAACTCCGCACTTTGTGTTCCTAACGACCGATTTAAAGTATAATATCATGATGGAGGCGCACAACACACCATTTGCAATCCATCTCGGGAGTACCAAATGTATCATGATATTCGCCATACATTTTGGTGGAGCAATATGAAGAGAGAGATAGCGCTGCTTATCTCAAGGTGTCTAACTTGTCAACGAAAGTTAAAGCGGAGCATCAAGTACCAAAAGGTCCATTGCAACCACTTGAAATTCCGTAATGGAAGTGGGAGCACATTACCATGGATTTCAAGTTCTCGGCCTTCCTAAGGTTTCTCAAGGCATAGATGTTATTTGGGTCAATGTTGATAGATTGACCAAATCGCCATTTCTTACCGATACGAGAAACTTATACACTTGAACGCCTTGCTCAGATGTACATAAACGAGATTGTAAGATCGCATGGTATGCCGGTATCCATAGTCTCCGATCGAGACCCAAGATTCACTTCACGATTTTGGGTTAGTTTGCAAAAAGCTATGGGCACAGACTTACGATTTAGCTCGGATATCATCCTCGATCGGACGACGACAATGGAGAGGACTATTCAAACTCTCAAGATCTATTAAGACTCGTGTCCTTGATTTCAAGGGAAGTTGGGACAAGTTCTTACCATTGGTGGAGTTTTCCTACAACAACAGCTTATCAAGCAAGTATCGGCATGGCTCCATTCAAGCGCCAGATGGAAGAAAGTGTCGCTCTCCAAAGATTTGGGATGAGGTGGGTGAAGCAACGTTGTTGGGACCGGGAGTTGGTACGTATGACTACTTTTAAAAGATTCAAACGATCCGACAACGATAAAAACCTCACAAAATCGATAAAAAGAGTTATGCTAATCTTCATCGAAAAGACGTGGAATTCGATATAGGAGATCATGTGTTGTTAAAAGTTGCTCCATGGAAATGAGTTACAAGATTTGGAAAGAGAGGAAAACTTAATCCTCGATTCATCGGTCCATTTTTAATCCTCGATCGAGTAGGAACTGTGGCCTATAGACTCGCTTTACCGCCAAGTATGTCTCGTGTTCATAATGTTTTTCACATATCCATGTTACGTAAATATGTGAAAGACCCGAACCACATTATTGAGTTAGAACCGGACGAAATAGCGGAAGATTTGACGTATGAAGAGGTTCCTGTTCAAATCTTGGATAAGAAGGAACATATTTTATGCTCCAAGGTTATACCTCAAGTCAAAGTTTTGTGGAGGAACCACGATGTCGAGGAAATGACTTGGGAGTTAGAATCAAAATGAAATCAAGGTATCCTTACCTCTTCCACATACCGTATCGTAACTCTAATTTCGAGGGTGAAATTTCATAAGGGAGGTTGTAAGACCCCAACTTTTATAAATAAAGATGAATTTTCTATAAATATTATTTTTGAATATTATGGAATAAATTTGATATAATGTTATAGTTGTGGGTAATATTTATAAATTTTGCAAAGTAAGCAAGTTGTTATAAAATATTCGTTTGGTCTGGAATATTCTTTTGTCGGGGAATATTCATACAACTACTCAATCATTGGTGGACCCCATTTAATTAAGTATTGTCGTAGTTAGAAAACGACAAAATTATCTTTCTATAAATATAACTACAGAGGTGTTACTGTTAAAACCGCTGAACTACCCTAGAGTAAAAATACGAATGTCTGCCGTAGTTGTATAATAGCACGATATTGATTATTGATGCTTACGTGAGAAGTCACTCAAATTATGCTCAATTATTATCACTACAAAGAATTGCGTGCGATCATATCTCTTATATTATTGATTCAATTATTGTCACAAAGATCATTTGTATAATATGTTATAATATTAAATCAATAATTGAGACGACAAGTTATAAATGATTAATAATTGTTGAAAGATTAAATATGTGTTGATTAAAAATAAAATGATTTGTGGTAATATTTATTCAATCTTGATGTATATAAAGAGTCCATTATGAGACGTTTGTGGTAAGTTTGATTATTTTATGGGGGGGTCATATGTCATCATCTAAGAGTCTCTTCGTCAATAGTAATTACCTTCGTCAATAGTAATTACCTTTATGAATAGTAATTACCTTCGTCAATAGTAATTACCTTTACCAGACGTCAAACCACTTGCCGTTTCATATTACAGGCGTCGAACCACTTGTCGTTTCACATTACAGGCGTCGAACCACTTGTCGTTTCACATTACAGGCATCGAACCACTTGTCGTTTCACATTACAAAAGGCCAAACCACTTTTCTTTTTACATCACCAAATTAATAAGCCACTTGCCTTTTTCATATGGCAAAAAGGTAGCTAGAAATCTTCTATAAATAGAGGCCTAGTGCTTCATTATTTTTCACGAATTCATTCAAGCTATAGAGAGAAAAGTATAGAGAGAATAAGAGAGAAAGAAGAAGAGTATTTTGTTACTACACTACTGCGATTCAATCTCCTACTAAAAGTAAGGGGTGTTATTCTTTCTTATTCATGAAGAGAACTGCTGTTATTCCATTGTTTATTATTCATTGGAATAACTCAGATACGCTGTGGTTTACCTATACTTGGTGACATTCTTCTATTATTCATTTGGAACATCCTGTCATGTGTTTTACACCTAACCTCAGTTCCTTCTTTATTATTATTCTATCGGAACATCCCGTGCATGTGTTTTACGCCGACCGGTTCCATTCTTTATTATTCTGTTGGAATATCCCGTCAGGCATTTTACGCCGACCGGTTCCATTCTTTATTATTCTGTTGAATATCCCGTGCATGCGTTTTACGCCGCACTGATTCCGTTATTTATTATTCTCATTGGAATAACCTACATATGCGATACTATCGCATGCATGGTGATTTCTTTTGTTATTCCATTCTTTATTATACCCATTGGTTAAAACTTTGACTTCAATACTCCATGAAATTAGTGGAATATCCGTGATATTTGCGCTTCTTCATCCAAAGATCCTTTCATGGAAATATTCTTCTCGGTATTCTTGAATTTTACTCTACAAAGCAAAGATTATCGTGTTGACATTTGATGTTATTGGTTCCTAGATAAATTAATTCTTGAACTTGTTTTATTGAATTCTTATATCGTGTCATCATCCTCATGTTTATATTATGTTGAAAGTAATCTGACCAGAAGTAGTGCATAGATGGACTTGGTATGATTATAACCAGAGACTATTCGGTGTAATCACGACCGTAATGTTACAAATGATGTGGTAAAAATCCTCGGTGGCTGTGAGTGCATTGATGGACGATTGTTGACATGATCATGACCATTAATGAATACACAAATATTCTTGGCCAGTAAGTGCATGAATAATTGTGATCGTGATACTAAAGAATATCCTCGTCAGAAGTGCGGGGGGGATTCGATGATGTGGAATATTTATTAAAGTTTGAGTCTCAAATTATAATAAATGATGAAAAACCTTTTTAAAATCATAAAAGATAGTAGATTTTATTTTCTACTTGACTTTTTAATGGATTGATTGATTTGGTTCATTGTAGTTAAACTTGATGTTCATTATATTTTATCGCTTTAACATCATTGTAGGCTAATGATAATTTATTCTGCATTATCTTAGTCATAATATTTCTTCTCGAAATAGCTAGTTGAGCTCACCTTTCTTTCACTATTCTCTTCGTGAAATGAGAATATATAAATTTGGACGAATCGGGGAGCGGAGTAATGGTCCAGAGGATAGCATTAGTAGTCCTCACTATTCCGTGAAATAAATGTGATAATAATTATAATGAGGACTCTTTTGAGTTTGTATGATCTCTAGTAGACAATATTTGTATTCAAACTCATGCTTTATGTCAGATTGCATACTGCTACGCTTATATTAGTAAGTTGTATTTAAATTACATACTACGATCTCCGACTACCCAAGATGGGTGATTTATGTCTAATTTTGGGGGCGTCACAAAAAGAGTGAGAGACTGTACACATGAGCTAATTAACAATTAATATAAGCTACAAAATATATGAGAAGTATACAAAAGTCTATCAAAATCTTGATAAAAAATCTATTAAAGTCTGTCACTTATTTTATGGAGTCTATAAAATTATTCTCAAAAAGTCTTTAAAATCTTTAAAAGTCATTAAAATTCACAAACTCTATAAAAATTTGTCACTTAAAAAAAAATTTAAAATTTTAATTGAATACACCCCTAAGGATACATTTCATATTTATACTATAAAGTGACATAAAACTCATAACGTAACATTATTTTTATTCTTGTTAATAGACTAATGTTAAAGATAGATTTAAATTTTTTTTCCTAAAAGGTTATCATTTTAAAAATATATTACCTCCATCCGTAAAAGGAAGTTTAAGTGTACATTGGTCATATTAATAAGGTTGATAAATTGGAGCAGAGAGTTTAAAATTTGTTTAAGTTATACTCTTTGTTTGGACTCATACAAGCACCACATTAACTTTGGAGCAGATTGTTTGTATGGGAAATATACGTACTATGAGGTAAATTAGTATTTATGTAATATTTTTTCTATATAATCTGTTTACTTTTAAACAAAATTTTGAAGACAAAATTTTAATGTTTAAACATGCTTTTGAGGATAAGAATATCAAATGTTAAAACGAATAGAATAATAGAAAGAGAGCATTATGTTTGTATGAGTTTTTGATATTTTCATATGGTACTCTCTCACATAAAAGTGAGACTCGTTTTTTTCTTACTCCCTCGATTCCTATATAAGTGTCGCTTTAGTCAAAAAAATTAATTCCTAATTAATTGTCGTTTTTAGATTTTTAGGATTTTTTTTTCATAGATTACCCCTAAAATATCTCTTCTTTCTAAGTGCAATACTCCTATTTAATTTTAACATTTTCTTCTACTCCCAGAATATTTACATTCTCAAAAAAGGGTTAATTTAGTAATTTGATTTTAATTTTACACTTTACAATGGAGGATCATTACTCTCTTTAAAAAGTGAGTTTTGGCCTCCAACGACATTTAATACGGAACCAAAGAGTATATGAGAGATAATTATGTAAAAATATTAAAAACACATGTGAAAATATCTGTTTTCATAATATAATAACTAATCATGCTAAATTTCTTATGTTTGAAACATAAAGGACCTTACAAACATAATCCTATCACTTGAGTTTGAATGGAAATTTTGCTCTGAATGCAATGCTGCAAATGGTGCTCTAGTGAATGGTCGTACCCGAAAGATCCAGAGTGTAATTTTAAAAGTACTGTGGTTCGTTAAATTATATGCTATGCAGACAAATATTATTGTGTACATTTTTGAACACTCGAGGAAACTTAGAAATCTGTTGGAGATTTGCTCATTTGAGTGAATCTTGAATACTTCTCATTCGCACTTTCTTGAATGTTTTAATCTCACTTATGCCTATGCAACTTGAAGATGTCATTTTATTTTGTTGCGACGGAATCAGTTTATTTTATGTGACTCAGAACATTTGGTTTCGGCTGGCTCAAGTATCGAAACTGGATGCTCTAAAATATCTGAAAAAAATGAATACGCGAAGAATAGGCCTCCGAATTCGTCTCTAATAGTTAAGGTAGTAAAACGTCTATGGAGATTGATAATATAAAAATATTAATGTGTGTGTAAAAACATATATAGCAGAGGCTCTCTTTTGTATTTATATATGAGTTTTTATACCAGTTTATTAGGGTTTTTGTCAACGTCGGAATTTTTTTATTTTTTTTATTTTTTTGTTTATTTATTTTTTGTTTTTTATTATTTCTACCCTTCTTATGTTGTTATGTCAATTAATTCATCTAAAGGGTTAGATTTGGGAAAAGACCGACATTAGTCGACTTATTTTATAAAATTTAATTTTTTTTATTGGGCCGAATGAGACGGACCTGTCAGTTGGTATAGTTTGCAATGGATGTACTAACTCATTCGGATTTAAAACTTTTCGCAATATGTCCCAATATGTGATTATGTGGCATTGGTCTGGAACCGAGATTCTTAAAATTCGAGGGATAGCTTAAGCGAGGGGAAGATGTTTGTGACGCCCCCAAAATAGGTCCACACAAGCCATTCTGAGTCGCCAAATACATGGTACATAATCCAAATACAAAATTCATTTATACAACTGTCGTGTAAAATACGACAACACATAAACTGAGAGTTATACAAATATGTCTTGTAGACAATATCCAAACTCAAATAAAGTTCTAATTACAATTATTGTCACACTATTTTACAAAATATGGAGGACTACTATAATAACCATCTTGGACCATTACTCCACTCCCCGACTAATCCCAGCTACATTCTCACCTCCTGAGAAGAACAATGGAACCAAAAGGAAAATGGTGAGCTCAACTAGCCTAGTAAAATATTATGACTAAGATAACGAAGAACAAATTATCCTTAGTCCTCAACAGTGAAAAATCTGATAAAATACAATAGATAACAAGTTTTAGATCAATAACTGCAGCGGAAATAGCAATCCATTAGAAGAGTCAAGTAGAGCATGATGTCTACTATCTTCTATGATTTAAAAGTTCATGATCAATATTTTATCTCTTTAACACTAATCAATAAATGTTTCAAATCAAAAAATTATAGATGCACTACGGGCCAATGATATTCGTTTGTATCACCAGTGGTCATGATCAAGCCAAATAACTGTCCATCTATGCACTACAGGCCAAATAGGACATTCACCACAATATTTGTCTGTAAAATTACAGGTCGTGATTATACCAATACACAATTCCTGGTTATAATTATACCAATCAATAGTTCATCTATGCACTATGGGTCAAAGATGACTTTCAGCACAATATAAGCATGAGAATGATGACAATGATATAAGGAATCAATCAAGTGAGATCAAGGATAAATATTAGAGATTTATAATTTAATTTTTCCAGAGTTTAAGAATGTCCAAATTGTCAACATGATCACCAATTGTGGAGTAAAATTCAAGAATGATATTCATGTATCAAAAATAATTTGGACAAAAAAAATTAAATTCTGTTATGAATAGTACCGTATGAATAGTACCCCAACATGAAAAGATTAAAATTTCAATAAAAGAATTCAGACTAATATTCCAGTGAAATGATATTAGATGAATCACAAATCTCAAAGAATTTCTAACCATTTCAGGAATTATAGAAGCAATGGTATGTTTAGATTTAGGAATATGAAATGAAATAATTAATACAAGAAACTGCAAATGAATTTTAACCCGTCATGAGGTTATCCGCGTAGACAAATCATTTCCATAACTTAGTAAAGAATGAATACGGAAGGTTATTCACCAGGTATGCGGTAATCTGCGTAGACAGGTTATTCCCACAGATTAATAAAGAATGAATACAAAAGGTTATTCACCAGGCATGCGGTAATCCGTGTAGACAGGTTATACCCACAGATTAATAAAGAATGAATACGAAGAGTTATTCACCAGGCATGCGGTAATCCGCGTAGATAGATTATTCCCACTGATTAATAAGGAATGGAATGACAACCCTTATGAGTATAAAGAAAATAACATCATTTACGAATATGAAAGAAAGAATACCCCTTACGAATACAGAAAATAATATCACTTATGAATACAAAAAATAATATCCCTTACCTTAGATACTTTGCAATAGTGTAGTAGCAAAGTACTCTTCTTCTTTCTCTCTATATAGTTTCTCTCACTATAACTTGTGATTATAATTTTGCTCTTTAAAAATGGTAGGAAATAATGAATGGATGGAGGTGTAAAGACCGGGATTTTTCAGACAATTATATCTATATTTTTACGAATAATTTTTTTTTATTAATTATTATGAATATTGGTATCACAAATAATATTTTGAAATATGTGCTATATGGATTTAGCAGGATAGTCAATTTAAAATTTTAAGTTGACTAAGAATAAAAGTAAAGTCGTTTATGGTCCAAAACTCTAATTTTGAATTTTGAATAAGAAATGCGAATATTAATATAATAATTATATTTCAGTGTTATAAGTATGTACTGTATGTGTGTACTGATAATTGTTGATCAATTATAGTGTAACATGATAAAACCTTAAGGTTAAACTGATAAACCCTAAATTGAAATTCTAATAGGAATTTAAGATTTACAAGTAACTGTGTTTATATGATTATTGATATATGTTAGTTCCCAGTAGGCACACAATAGATCTAGAAGGGGGGTTGAATAGATCCTTTTGATTTTCAAATACTTTTCTCTTTTATTTTGTGTTGCTAATGATTTAGCATATGACAAACATAAGAATCTTTTTAAGCACAACGGAATAAGTAAAAGATCCCCTTCATTGATATATTCATAATCATACATACATTGTTCTTAGAGTTAGTTAATTTGTAAGCAGTTAATATATACATAACAGTTATAACAGTTAGGTACACAAAGTAAATGACATAAAGTAAATGACATAAGGGATTTTAAGGGGTTCAGAGACTCAAGCTCCTAATCCACTCTTCTGTTTTCAGCTAGCAAGATTTCCACTAAGGAAGGGCAGCACCCTGAATCACTAAGATTCCTTCAAGGCCAGCAGCCTTGGAACTTCAGTTCACTAAGAACTCTTCAAGGCCAGCAGCCTTGGGACTCCTCTAGTTCCCTAGGAACTCTTCAAGACCAGCAGGCTTGGAACTTTATTTAGTCCCTCCGGACAAGGACCCCTCAGGTGTGACGCCCCTAAAATAGGTATACATCACCCATTCTGAGTTGTCAATACATGGTACAGAAACAACTACAACTTTATTATTACAACAATAAAACTGTGAGTTTGTATACAAATATTATCTTCTAGACAATATCTATACTCAGATAAATCCTCATCACATTTATCGATACATTATTACAAAAATGGTGAGGACTACTAAACAACTCTCTCTAGAACTTTCATTCCATACCCCGACTCGTACTCGCTATATTCTCGCCTCCCGAGAAGAAAAATGGAACAAAAAGGAAAAGGGTGAGCTCAACTAGCCCAAAGAAGAATATTATGACTAAGATAATATACAACAAATTATCGTTAGTCTTCAACAGGGAAAAATCTAATAGAATACAATAGACAACAAATTTTAAATCAATATTCGCAATGAAATAATAATAATTCATTAGAAGAGTTAAGTAGAGAATGCAAACTACTATCTTCTATGTATGAATTTAAAAGTTCTTCGCTCATCTTTTATCCTTGTAACATCAATCAATATATATCCGAATCAAATATTCATCTTTGCACTATGTGCCAAAGATATTCATCACCGGTCATGTTCATCTAAACACATGTTCATCTTTGCACTACGGGCCAAAGATATTCTTCAGAAATCATTCATCTTTGCACTACAGGCCAAAGATATTCAATAATATCATCATTTAAGACTGAGGATGATGAAAAATATTTTTAAAGAAATGAATCCAGTGAAACAAAATGACAAGGATTAAGGATTAAGGATTCGTACTTTGTTTTATCCATGTCCAAAAATACCTCAAAAATAATTATAGTGGTGTAAAATTCAAGAATGATCAAAACATGGATACAATCAAAGCTAGTATGCAAAATAGATATTTTGGACGAAAAGAAAATTTTTCATTTTTTCGATGAATAATAAATTATTCGTGAATAAGACTGTGATACGTGAATAAGAATCTCACAACCAAAAGTTCCAAATTTGATAAAAAACTTCAGATCAATATTTCAACATAATGATATTAAAGAAATAATATCATTACGAAAAAAAATATATCCCTTACCTCACAAAGATAAGATTTAGTTGAAACACCGGATATAAAGCTATGACTTGAACTTGCACCAGATAAAGCAATACTCAAAGTATACTCAAAATACTCACAAGAATACGCTCGATAATATAAAGAGAGAAAACTTCAGCTTACGTGTAATTTTCAATTCTAACCCAAGCACCCTATTTATAGAAATTGCTTAGACACACCAAAGCGTAAAATTTAATTTAATATTATTATATATATCAAAATTCCTACGCCACTCTTGAAATCTGATTTCACTCAATAAGCACATGCCACCTTCTAGAAAAAGTAAGAAAAACGTTTTTCTAATTTAAAATAATTTAAACTTCCAAAAATCAATTATTTTGAGCTTGAACTTCAATAATTCACAATAAATAGCCCTTTGGTCGAAAAATTCGAATCTCATGATTTTTATAGAAAATTCAATTCTCTACAACTTTGCAGAAGAAAGTTTTTCCAAATTCCAAATAGAATTGACCAAAATCCACAAACGAACGATTTTACAAAAGCTATAATCAAATTTCACCAATAAATGTGGTCCACCGACATGTTTAACATGTTTTAAACATTTATTGCAACAAAAATACTCTTCCTCCTCAGATACTCATATATCCCACATTCGTTGTAAAATATCACCATTATTATATTATTAAAATATAATAATATATTTAAATGAATTATTTTATCGTAAAAGATAAAATTTCAATTTTCAACAATTGTCACATTAAAATTTTCTCCATCTATATCCACATAAAATCAATATTTTTCTCATCATATGAATCAATAATTAATTATTCACAAATAATATTACGTAATCACAATATCGACAAATGTGCGCCTCCCAGAAGAGAGGGTGCTTTCCAATAAGAATTTCTCCTTACTTCGGCAGCAATTAGGTGACCAAACCTCTCCTTAGACAAAACTTTCTAGACATTGCCAATAATGTTATCTAATAATATTATTCAGATAATATGAATTATTGCTCGATAATGAAAATACCGTAGAATGACAATTATCAAACAACAAAGAATATAAAATATCAACGCAAAGAATTATTAAATCAATAAAATAAAATATCGATCAAGAATTATCGTAACCATTATTGAGTAGTGCCTTCTTACGTAAGAATCAATAATTGGTGCAATACCGTGTGCTACTGTGTGTTAACCACCGAGTATTTTAATAGTATTAATTTGGTAATAACTACGCCGTTATTTTTAAACAACTTATATTTGTCATTTTCTTCATCCAATCGCTTTCACATGGGCTCTACATACATGGTCATTACCACATACCGAATATTCCCCGATCGTATTTAATATTCCACAACCAAACGAATATTCCCCAACAACAATGAATATTTTATAACCACTTGTTTATTTTGAAATATTTATGATTTTACCCATAACTATCCACATTAATCAAATCAACCCTTACTATTTCAAAATAATAAATAGAGAAAATTAAATTTCATTAATAATAAGTTGGGGTCTTACATCAGGCCCTGACTACTAGTTGTAGTTGTTGTTGTTTGTGCTTTGTTGATAAAATGACTTGAAGCTTGAACATCTTATATACTTAGCAGCTAGGCATGGTCCTCTTTGCATTCTGTATAGAGACTGGACCATGTCTTCTCTGGTGGAGCTGATCTTCACTCTGTTCTGCTCATCTTTATCTAATGTCAGCTGTACACCATCACCATTTAGGTTTGCTAAGTGTTTGAGCTTTTGGTAGACTTCGTCTGACAATTAGCATTCTCTGAACCCTTCTTGAATGTTTTACAGACATGGTTCTACACTTGTTCTGTTTCAACTTTCGGTTCATGGTGATTTGTAGAGCGGCTCTCTTTATCTTCTTTGTACTCTGCCACTTTTCTGAATGCTATCTTCTTGGCCTTCTCGTCTCTCAGCTTAGCTACCATCTTCAGTGGCATTCTCATCTTTGTTGAGTGAAGCTTTTAGTCTATTCGATTCCTTCTTCAAAGCTGCTTCACTTCCACCTTTGTAGTCTCACTGCAACGAGACTTGTTCTGCTTAGCTCTGGTGGAACTCGTAGAGTCAACAATATAGCATTCCAACAACTCAACGATTCTGCAAGATCAGCAACTCTTGATCTTTGAAGCTCTGGCTGATATATACTCCTTCCTAATCTTCCTGTTGGAATATAGCCGTGGAAAGTAGTTTGAATTGCCTTGCAGATCTCGAGTTATTTGATGTAGACTGTAGATGTGACATGACATCCTCTTTATGACTTTCTGACACTGCAGTCTACTATTTCACCTACCTCGTCAGAGATGTCACTTTGATGTCTTGGGCAGGTAATCGACTTTATTTCCTCTCTTTGATTTCTAGATCAGAGGTTGTCCTTTTGCATCGATGCTCTCAATAAGCTCTGTTCGAATATAAATCTTCAAATTAAACCGTTGCTAATGCTTCAATCTTCAGATAGCCAAACTCTACGATTCTGATGCAGATGTTCTTGGACTTGATCGTAGTGTCTTGTTGAATGTTTCTCATTGACTAGTTGAGACAACACTACGATCCTGAAGAGTGTTCATTGGATCTTCAATGTAGAACACTTCTTTTTTCGTTTGTGCAGTGCTTCAATTCTTTAGTTTGCCTTTGACTGTTCTTAGGAACTGATAGTTTGACTCCTTGTTCTGGTCTCTTCTAAATAGCAAGACACCTCAGATTTATGGCATTTCCAGCTCGCTTTCTCCTTGTGATCTCCCGTTCACTTATCATGAATGGACTGACCCATGCTTTATCACTTTAGCCTAGTTCTTCAGAAGCTGGCCAGTATCTTTGTGTAAACTATATCAGTTCCTTCTTTGCTTGGCAAACACTACGATCCTGGTTGACCTCAAGATCGTTGTCTTCTATTCATTTTACAGCTACTGCACTTGCTGACTTTTCCTTAGTCAGTCACTTTTACTGAAGTCTTCTTTTGGTCTCCTTGTAGAAGACTTCATCTTGAATGGCTTTACAACTCAATATGGATGCTGATTGGGTTGGTGCTTAGATCTTCTGTCATCTTGCAAACCATTCATTGAGTGCACTATGGTTCCCTTCAGGTGGAATATATCTTTGCAGCTCTGACCAGTGGCTTCATCCTTTGGATATTATGGGAGTGCTCATTTGTTGAGAGTCGTGTTTGCTCTATGATTCTACCTTGGCGTTGTGAGTACATCTGTTGAAGCCTTATTTTTGCACTCTACGATTCCGCCTTGGGTTGTGCATACACTATGACTCTGAGATCAAATCTTGACATTCTACAATTTCTGTCTTTATGCCCGTTGTCTTCATCTGATCTTGCTCGACTACGATCTCTGCCTCTAAACTGATCAGTAGACTCTACGACTCCGAGTGTAGTCTACAATTCTTGAATTGGCTTCGGCAGATGCTCGGTCGGCTTGTAGACAGTCTGTCTCTACAATTTTGAATATGACATCCTCATCAGACTATGGCTACGAGGATGTTTTTCTCGACACACTACGATCCTTCCCCGTCTCTCCTGGCAGTCTACGAACTCCGAGATCTACTATCTTGCAGACTACGATTCGCGCTTGATAGCTCTTTTGTTTTTCCTCGACTTTCTGGCGGATCACGATTTCTAGTGCGGGTTCTTTCGACGATCGATGCCTATCTATTGCATTTTAAGATCAACCTAACAAGCTTGATCTTTCTATATTTATAGTCCTTATACATTATTTCTTTTTAAGGACTTTTCAAAGCTATTTTGCTTATGTATGATCAACATAACATATTTGATCAATTCATTCTAAGACCTTGTATATATGTTCCTATTATCTATCAAAGGACTTTACAACTTTTCTTAATGCAAGCATACTTGCATATTCATTCATTTATATCACAATCAAATCATACATAAATAGGAATATCATTCACATGCTTATTCCTAACAATGTCCACCTATTTGATTATGACAAAAACAATAAGTGCATATGCATGATATGAATGAATCTTATATACAGTGAGCAGCTGTATTTCTAAAACAGATAATCATGAATGTCATTGATAATAATATGGAATTATATAAGCTGTGACACTTTACATCCTGGATCCAGAACATACCTAACTGGTTAGAGATGTACCACTTTGGCTCCATCTGTGTCTTCCAGGATGTCTGTTGATTAGCTATTTATCTGTTTGATCTTTTTGCTCCTGCTCCTGCTCCCCCTGGGATGGTGACTTCATTTCTTTTCTCTGCTCTCCCTCATACTCATGATCTTCTTATTTATTTGTCTCCCCCTCAAACTCTCTATTCATAGGATCATCCTCCTCTGGCTCCCCCTTAGATGATGATTCTGCTGTTGTAGCTACTATTTTTCTTCTTTGCCTTTCTCTTGGACTTTTTATTTTCTTTTCTTCTGCTCTCCTTGCTCTTCCTTGAATACTCCTTGCTCTTCCTTGAATGCCTCTTTCTATGCCTCTTTTTCTCCCCCTTTTTGTCATTAATCATTTATGAAAGCTGCTCCATGCTGGACATAAGTTGCTCCATTAGGTAATATGAGTTACCAACCTCAATCTTAAGTTCTTGTTGGCTCAGCTCAAGTTGTAGAGAGAGAGACTGATTCAGATTGTCAATCTTGTCAGAGAGGGTTTAGATTTGCTCTTTATTTTCCTTTTGAGCTCGTAGAGCTTCTGCCTTCTGATCATTTATAGCCTTCAGATAGATTTGATCTCTCTCTTTGACTTTGAGAGATATATCAGACATGGTTGCTTGAAGTCTGTCTTGAACTGCATTTCCTCCTGCTTCGGTAAACATCTTGGCTTCTTTAGTGATAATAGACATCTTCTTGACCAACTCATTAGAATTCTTCAGTAACTCCTGCTCCGTAGAAGTTTGATCATTTGGTTGGGCAGACTTTTGTTGAGCATCAGAGTCGACTCTATGATTTTCATCTTCAGACAGTTTTTCGAACGCAATGAGAATATGAAAAATCGTTGAGTGCCAATCATTGTTGGAGGATAAAGGAATATCAGACAACTGTGCTTGAGCGGAGGGAAGCTTCTCATACTGAACTTGATCATCTTTTATGGTAGAGTGAAGAGACTCTACTATCATGCACTTGGGCAGTACCCTTCTGCCATCTGAACCCACTCTACTATCATAAGGAATGTAATGATTTCCAACATGTCGGTAGACTTTGTAGTGAGGCTATTCTTTGATCATCTTGGTTGCAAACTTCTGTATTCTTGGAAAGTTCGGTGACACCAGCTCCAGGTTGGGAAGATGAGAGAAGACCCATGTGAGATAGCTGTTATCTTCAGTGAGAGATGCCTTTAACCATGGCATGTGAGGGTGAAACCACCTTATTGCATGGTTTTTAACTTCAAGCTCATATATTATAGTTGAGGTGTCTAGCTTCATAGCCTTACGATTGTTGAGCGCATTTTCTACAGTCATCATTACCACATTTACCCTTTCATTCCCATGATTGATCCATCTGCCAGGGAGCACATCCAATGATTCGTTAATTTTGACTAAAATCTTTCTCTTGCGATTTGCAGGATTAGGAATGTGAAAATTTTTTGGATCTTCTATTTTAGAACTGGAGTCTTTTTTATCTTCATTTTGTCTAGGGCTGGAGTTAGACCTCTGTAAGCTTTCTTCATCAAACTCATCAGTTTGTTCCTTCATTTTATCATCATTCTCCATATCTTCATCTTCTGAGCTTGTATCGTGCTGACTTATTTCATCTGATTCATCAGAGAATTCTTTATGTTGGTTTTCATTATTAGTGCCTTCTTCAATATCTTCTCCCTTATAGTCAGACTCATCATCACTCAAATCAATGACGGGAGTAGAAGATTCTCCTTTCTTCATTAGAATAGATCTGGCAAGTAGTCTGTTGCTCTTTCTTCTCCTTGGAGTTTCAGCTATAGGAGAGTCAGACTTTTCTTCTTCTTTAGAATCTGAAGCCTTTGAATCACCAGATAAGCTTCCTTGATGTTCAGCATTAGCAGAGACAGGTCCTTCTTCTTTGGACTCCACATCTTTCTTCGGACTTAACATCTTTGGAACCATCATGTGGGCTTGTTTGAGCATTTACAGTAGGAGATGCAATTATGTCAACTTGTAACCTTTCTTCATCATCAGAGTGAATGCTCTGAGAGTTATCCATAGGGCTTGCACATTCTTCTTCTTCACCATCAAATTTATCTTTTCCTTCCATAGATTCAATTTCTTCCTCATTGCTGGACTTGCTCTTTGAGGGTTCATTCTTGAAGCTTTCATTTCCCTTCTCATCTTCTGATTCTTTGCTCTCATCCTTAGAAGATAGACTTTCTTTGGGAACTGGAGCTGACTTCTTCACCACCTTTGATTTCCTTTTAGATAACCCTTGGAGTAATCTGTTACTCCTTCTCTTTGGGGTTTCTGCAGTTGAGACTTTTTCTTCTCCTACTTCCTTGATGTCAGTGGAGAGACTTCTTGGTGGAGCCTCTGTTTTATTCACACCCTTGGACTTCTTCTTTGCTGATGTGGCTGCTACCGATACAGAGTTATCAGATTAATAGCTTTCCACCTCTTGTGTCTTCCTCTTCTTTGCAGAGACCTTGCTGCTGCTCCCAGTTGTCATAAGCCTCCTGTTTTCCTTGGGATTTTTCTTCCAGTTTACAAACAGCTGTGGAGACATGACTTTATGAACATTAAGAATTTCTCCCTCATCATCCTTAATTTTATTTTTCAACTTTTTCTTCAAGATGATACTTAAAAACCTTCCATGAAAAACCTTTGTGAGTGGTTTTTCAGTTAACCTTTTCTTTTCTTCCTTATCCAGCCACTTAGAAATTTGATCAAGCATGATAGCTCCAAAGTTGATGTGTTTCTTCAGGACTATAACAGACATGATTTTTAGCTGTTGGCCAATTACAGTATCATATACATTGTCTTTGCATAAGATACATTTACCCACTATTTTAGCAAGGAACTCGAATTCTTTAGGAAACTCCTTTTTCTTCATGTCCTTCATACTAGGGTTTCGTTTATACTGCATAATCTTTTTATCTTTTTTAGTGTTAATCTCTTCCAGGCTTTTCAGATCTCGGTCAGAAAGGCCTAAGCATTGATTAATGTCAGAAGAATTTAGCTTCAGAATCTGACCTTTGACCTTGGTAGAAAGGGTTCCGAAATTTATGGATGCATTTGAGTAGAACTCTTTAATTAGTTCAGTATATACTCGAGTGTTTGCCTCAAGACATTCTGAGAATCCATCCATCTTCACAAGTTTAAGAATATCTCTGAACTTCTTCTCGGATTTCTCAAATGTCTTGGTTCCGAGATGAATGCAAGTGATTACTCGCCAATCTGCCATTTGAAAAGTTCGATGGATATGGGTATTTAATCTCAGGTGTCTAATGAGAGGTAGCTGAATACACTTAGGGCGAAGCTTGAGGTTTGATAGATCTAGACCTTGAAGAGAGTTTTAGGGTTTGGACAAGAGAGGTAAAGAAAGGTTTGATAGCTTTTGATAACTTGTTCAGAGATTTTGGCTATTTAGAGGTAGCTAGATTTTGTCTTAGGTATAGATTTGACAGGTTTGCAAATTTTGAAGAGCCCGCTAATATAAAGCTGCCAATTATTTGACTTTCCCTCTTGTAACTGTTCCTTCCACTTTTCTTAGTGGGACAGTTGTAAGTCGCTGATAGGTCATCATCTATAAGTCCTCCATCATGTCCGTCCTTCAGATTTAACTTTTCTGCTATTGACTATTTCAGTACGTAGAGTAGCTTGTTGAGGTAGCTATGGATTCTACGATTTTCTTTATCGACTCAACGATCGTCTTCTGAGAGATGCTTCAGTAGATGATTTGGCACTAATCTTCACCTTGAAGTTGCATGGCTTAACCATTGATGTATACGGAGATAGTTTGCGCACTGGAATTTTGAGGTGAGTTTGTCGAGCATCTTTTCACACTGTATTCGAACTTATCTCCACATGATCTGAATAGTTGGGCAAGTGTCTAATTCTTCTGAGCTCCTCATGAGCTAGTATATCCTTTGGGAAGACTACGATTGTCGAGTCTATTCTACGATCGCTGAGGTTGTACTGCGATCGTCGAGTTCACTTTAGAATCTACTCCGTGATCGTTGTCTGACCTGGTCCTTGAGATGAACTTGACTAGGCATTCCTTCTGGGTTAAGGTAGCTCAGGAAGGGCCAACCTCTTAGAGTGTACTAAGGGTTAGGTTTATCCTTGAGGCGCTTTCCAGATGAAAAACTTTAGAAGTGATTTGCACTGATCTCTCATTTGACCTTTTCTGGTTGGGAGTTCCTCTACCAACTTTAGTCATTTGGCTGTAATCGTGGTGTCATCCTGCTCTTACACTACGATCAGATGTTTGATCGTAGGCGCTCCACGATTTTTAGTTGGGTGGTTGACAAGGTTATAAGTATTACATTTTGAGACGTTCCTACTGACTATAGATCTTTATTTGGTTCATCAGCCACAAAGTTTTGGGACTTTGTAACTGGTATATTGCTTTATAGTGTATTTACGATACTTTCAAGGTCTTTGTTCCTTAATGATCACCGCTCCCCATAGTTGATACTGTCTTCTCAGTGAGGTGTGATTTCTTCTTCATGTGCATTAGAGGGAAGCCTTGCATATCTCCTTATATCATAGACGTGGATATCTTCAGGACTGATCACTTTACAATCATTTGACAAAGACTACTTAACGTAGTCTTCCTTGTCGGGCTTGTACTTGTGGAGTTCTCGCTTCAAAGAATGAGTTCCTCATGATTAATGCTCGATGATCCTCTGATGTGAACTTCCTTGAGGATTCCTCTCATGTGATATGCTTCGCATGATTGAGCATATAAGACCCTTTTTATCTTAGGGTGAATGGTCTGCTTCCATATGGAGATCAACAACCATGTGAGCTTCATTCATTTTAGCTCAGCAATCTTCAAGCACAGCCTTTGACAAATAAGAGTTTTGTCAGAATCATTTCTGAAATGTCTTAAGCCTTCTGCTGGTTTGAATCCTCTTGACTGAAGTCTTCTATTTCAACATTCCTTAGTGTGGTTAGATAGACCAAGTACCTGCAGTTTAGATAAATTTCTATTTTCGGTACCCATGGTTAAATGGGTCCTGCCAGGTTAGCCTTCAAAATCCCTGTTCCTCATATGTTTGAATTCTCATCATATTGATCACCACCAATCATATTCATGCATGTATCCAATTAAGATATTACATTTTAAGATGCATAATGATGAATCTGTATAAGATTAACCATTTTAACAAGACACTCCTTTTCTTTGATGGTTTTATCATTTGCTTGGTTATGTTCACAGAGTTTAAATGTTCACAGGGTGAGAATCAACTCTAGCACTTATTTGTATCTGATTGATTCATGGAGGTGATTGGTTTCTACGAATCTTCAAGATACTCTTGTAGACCTGATCATACTATATGTTTTATCAAAAACTTAGAACATAGGTTTGTACATACATACTAACCCATCAGCAAAGATTACTCCACTTAAGAATAATTAAACCTTGGTATGTTTATGACCTATTTCAGACTTCTTTCAAGATGTTATCTTCAACCTAAAACTTGGATGGAGAGAAAGTTTATTAGCATTTGAGTTTCCAACTTCAGTGTACTTTCTCTCTTCTCCTTTTTAGGTATAGTATGGCCTCTTGATATAATACTGTTATAGTGCATAAGGTGATGCAATACGATGTACACATTTATACTGATGAGGAACCGTACCTTTACATTGTCAATTTCTTAACAGTCATTTATCTTGATATATTAATGTTAGGCATTGATGTGCATACTTTTTCCTTTACTTCTGACAACGTGTTGCTCCAGTTATCCTTTGATCAATCAGTCATAGTCTTGAAGATGTAGGCTAAGAAAATCTCAGCATCCTTAGTTCTTTGATAACCTTGAGTCCTCAAGATTCACATCCAGCTGTTGGTTGGCCAAATATAGATTTGAGAGATTCTTCTTTCTTCTCTGAATGAGTACTTCTTAGCACATATGGCCTTTTCATCTTCTAGTCTGGTGGATGCTTGACTCTTTACTGTTGATGCCTCTTGAGCCCCCATATCTGCTCTTCAGACTGCAAGATGGACTATGGGCAAGGATTGGTCTTGTTGTTATGGCATTTAAGAACATGGACCAATCTGAGTAGCTTCAGGTGTATACACACATTTACCTGTACATAATATTTCCAACTTGTGAGCTTATTTGTATTTACAAGTGACTTACTACTAAACTAAATTTAGAACAATGTTTGTGCCTAGGATCAGACTCAAAGCGATTAGCTTTTGAACATAGCATGAGAACCTGCTTTGATACCAATTGTTAGCTCCCAGTAGGCACACAATAGATCTATAAGGGGGGGGGGGGGGTTGAATAGATCCTTTTAATTTTCAAATACTTTTCTCTTTTATTTTGTGTTGCTAATGAATTAGTATATGACAAACATAAGAATCTTTTCAAGCACAGCGGAATAAGTAAAAGATCCCCTTCATTGATATATTCATAATCATACATACATTATTTTTAGAGTTAGTTTAGTTGTAAGCAGTTAATACATACATAGAAGTTATAGCAGTTAGGTACACAAAGTAAATGACATAAAGTAAATAACACAAGTGATTTTAAGTGGTTCAGAGACTCAAGCTCCTAATCCACTCTTCTGCTTTCAACTAGCAGGATTTCCACTAAGGAAGGGCAACACCCTGAATCACTAAGATTCCTTCAAGGCCAGCAGCCTTGGAACTTTAGTTCACTAAGAACTCATCAAGGCCAGTAGCCTTGGGACTCCTCTAGTTCCCTAGGAACTCTTTAAGCCTAGCAGGCTTAGAACTTCATTTAGTCCCTCCGGACAAGGACCCCTCAGGCCCTGGCTACTAGTTGTAGTAGTAGTTGTTGTTATTATTTGTGCTTTGCTGCTAAGATGACTTAAAGATTGAGCATCTTATGTACTTAGTAGCTAGGCATGGTCCTCTTTGCATTCTGCATAGAGACTGGACCATGTCTTCACTGGTGCAGCTGATCTTCACTCTGTTCTGCTCATCTTCATCTGATGTAAGTTATACACCATCACCATTTAGGGTTGCTGTAATACCTGTAAATTTTATGATTTAATATTAATATTTATAAATAGAGCCTGTGATTATTTATTTTATAAATGCTTACATGGCATGAGGTGAGTAACTCAATTGAATTAAAATTTAACTTTTAATAATTGATAAGATGTGGAGAATTATGATAGGTTTATGAAATGTCTTGTGTGACACAATGATGGAATTAGTGAGGAATAATTAAGAAGGAATGCATTACTAAGTAAAAGACGACAATAAGAGAGGTGGTATATAATTAATTTATTTAATTATACCGAGTAATAATAAATCATTGAATTGGTTTGAAAGCTTGTCCGGATGTACTAAATCTTTTATTATTATTAAGTGAGTAACTTAAATTATGTGAAATAACCCAACTTATTAATAATTATTAAGGTGGTGTATAATTTAGTGTTATCAGGTAAATTCAATTAATTAAATTGTCGCCATAATAATTAAGTATTTACATGTTTATAATCCAAATAATAAATTGGGAGTCTAGCCCAATAAATTAATTATTGGACTTTTGAGTTAGCCCAATAAACTTGGGTTATTTAAAATACAATTTTAACCCAACATAATAGTTAACCGATGGTACAAGGTGTCAGTTTAATAAAATGTGGCGTGGGGCAATGGGTCCAACCGACCAGCCCTTTGTCTATGTTTGAGATCTATTCTCTTGTCCCAAATTAAGGGTCACCAAGTACAAGGAACAAGAGCTCTAAACTCTCTTTACGCAAACTTTCAAGTCGCTAATCCTAGTGCATGCAGGGGCTAGCTAAGTGGGTCGGTATGGAGTGGTTAAACAACTCCTTAAGTAACCATTGTTCATTTCTATCGCACCATGAATCCCAACATTGGGTAAAGCAAGTGTCTAGTCCATGTTTTTCTCTTTAAATACAAGCCACCATGGCAATCATTATAATGATAAGAGTGTTGGAGAAATCTGAGTAAAGAATTCTTAGTTGCTAAGCATTACCAAATCAATTGTATGAGATATCAAGGTTAAAGCTCGAGAAGGTATAATTTCTACTTCGCTCTTAACTTAAGTCTTGTTTGATTCTCTGCTTTCCTAAATTAATAGGTTAAGTATGATGAATTAGCATGATATAGGTGTTTAGAAAGTTTACTTTCGCATGAATAATACGCGTTAATAATTGCTCGAATTAAGTTGTGGCTACTCTCAAAAAATGCAGCATGTTCATCGCTTCGAACTCCATGGGTACAACAAGCACCGCATTTAGGAACCAACCGATGGGTTCGGTTGTGTTAGACCATGTATTAAGAAATTCCTCAGTCAGTATGCATATAGTAAAGTCTTAATGAAATTAACCCGACAAACTTAGACCTTGTCGAATAGTGTAATCAAGTCTCTCGAAGAGAGTCGACTTCGAGATGTCTTTCGACAAAGCGTGTTGTCTTCTTCGACAAGTCGTAATATCTTCTGGACATGGCTAAATGACTTCTGCTTCAGACACGGCCATATGTCTTCATCTTCTGACACGGCCGGCGCCTTAGCTTCGGACATGGCGGATGTCTTCGACTTTTGACATGGCGATATGTCCCGGGACTCGAGACAAAGATCATAACTCGATATAAGGATGGATTAATAAATATTCCTATACCGCTATAAACTATTATTACACCTAATGAGTTCTAAGTAGAGAATTTTACTAACTTCGAAAATAAATCTAATGCCTCGCAAACATGCGTAGAAAAGGGCCTGATGGGATTAATAAATGTTATGGTCTACTTAAAGCAATGGACCTCTTGGAACTACGAAGAAGAAAGATTATGAATAAACTAGCAAAGGGTCAAAAGTATGATGAGCATGTTAGTGTACAACTATGAAGTTTTGTTGGGTGCAAAGAAGATACATAGAAAAAAAATGTGTTATGTGTACATGTTGTTTACATATGTATATTAAGTGTGTTTGGCTAATGAATACCTATACTTACATAAATAGGACAAACATAGTTCATTGAGGTGATTTTCGTTATTAGTAGCAATCAACGCTAAAGGTAAGTTCCCTAATCTCACACAAATTTACATTGAGCAGGTATCCGAACACTATTATTATTGTGTTGCAAGTTCCTTACTTCTTACACTGTATACATTCGAATTTTCGTCTCAAGCAAATATATGTTTCTATTCGAAAATCATTTATATACCTTGACGTTGTTGCAAACATTGGATTTATTGTTCTTAAATGCATGATAAAAAATTTCTAAGCCTTTGATTCAACTAGACTATTATTATGCTATCCAAACCAATCGACTTGGTGCGACTATCGTAAATCTACTCGAGATGAACAACCCTCATCAAGGGGAAATTATATATTGTCGGGGAACCGACGCATGACATACGAAAAGTATGATTAAATGTTATGCATAACGTAGGGTACTTTAGTCGATCACCGTTGTACTTTCGTTTACATTGGATTACAAAGTAATATCGTTAATTCTAGTAAGAGTTCTTAGTCCTTAGTGATCGCCAAGACTCATTCATGTTGAACCTCGAAATGAATGAATCCTCAAATTTTGTTGATATCCTTCTATAGCTTATAATACACCTATTGAATACTCTTGATATTTCTTGATATCCTTGAACTACCAATTATTATTATACCCTTGAAAGGTTTAAATGCTATAACCGCTTGTTCTTCCGGCTATATTACTTGTCAAGCAAACTTCGTTGCTCATTCTTGCTTCCTAAAACATTACGCTTAAGGCAAGAAAAGCGGTATTTCGTGACGTGACAAGGAAAGGGCAAGGCGACGGAATAACTTAGTCCTTAAGACTAGAAGTATTATTATTATTGTTATGCTTGTTATGATGTATTTAAGAATGATTAAGTTATGTTTAAGTTAATCAACGAATTGTCGAAGAATGGTTACTGGTGACTTGGGACGCAAATATTTATATTATATCAATGTAAATTATTCTAGTATTTCCGTTGTTGATTTTAGTAAGATATTCGTAGTTGCGTGATGCAATCAATTCGAGATACGGGTGTCCTAATTTGGGGGCGCCATAGGTTGGTATCAAAGCCATAGTTATAAACCTTAGAGCGAGAGCCCTTAGATTATAACTTAGGAGAACTTGGAAGATAGAAAGGGATGAAACTCATATAGAGTTTTCATAGAGATGGACTTAACGTGTTACAGAATATAACTTCATTCTATACAATGTACTTATGTTATTTAACATTCTAATGGAGTTGTTGTTTATTTTGTCTTGTGGTTGGTGATTGTAGGATGACCGATACGGGGAGGACCTAGCCAGTAGTAGAAGAGAAGAGGAGCCACGTGACATACACGTGGTATATGAGGTACCATTGATAGCGGAGCCTATATTAACTGTAGTCCCTATCGATGATGAAGATGAGGAAGAGGAGATGGAGTCAATACCCGAGGAGTCTGATCCAGAGGAGAAGCCTATGGAGGAGCGTATGGTGGACGAGCCCATGGGGGACTCCGACGAGACTACTTTTGAGGATAGGATGTTGGGGGAGTATGAGGAGCAGATTTTAGAGTTAGAGTGCAGAGTTGAGGAGTTAGAGGCTGAGGCTAGGGACAGGGAGTCCGAATTCCAAAAGCTGAGGGATGAAGACCACCAGAGAAAGTTAGTGATGCAGGAGATGGAGGTAGAGATTGCTCACCGTAAGGAGACAGGAATCCAGATGGGGGCTTTGTTTCACAGGGCGGTGGCTAGGAATGTAGAACTGGCAGGGAAGTTGGAAGAGATGGAGCAGAGGGAGTTGAGCGAGAGGACAGAGAAAGAAGCTATCCGTACTCAGTTAGGGATGGAGGTAATGGATAGGATCCATTTCGAAGAGAAGTGGGAAGGGGCCAATGATAGGGCTAACGATCTAGAAGATGAAGTGAGGTGCAAAAGGAGGAAGATGAATAGGATGGGCTATGCAGTGCGCACGGCCATGGAGAGACTGATTGATGGGGTAAATCACTACCCTAAGAAAGGAGGATGTACCCGACACACCATAAGCCGAGATTTGGTGGTGCACATTACTCAGAGGGAGTACCAGAGCGTTGTGGAGCGCGGAATGATAGATTAAGTCTAGGCGTTAAAAGTTATTAGTTGTAGTTCACATGTAGTGTATTATCTGTTGTTGTAATTTCACTTTTATATAGAATGTGAGATAGTTGTAAGCCCCAAACTTTTGAAAGTTATATTGTAGGGTAGTATGTTAATGGTTGTTCCCATCTTTTGTGATATTAGGGGATAAGTTGTGTCATTTATAGAAGTATGCTAGAGATAATCATGTAAGGTAACAATTTGGCATATGAATATAAATGATCTTGTTCTGAAATGTATTCTGAAATCTTATTCCTTTATGGAGAATTGTTTAAGTAATATAATGAGATAATAAAAATGGAAGTTTTATGATGCAGAAAAATGCTGCCCAGACGTAGATTAACTGCACCGGAAGAGTCGGTTAATGATGAGAGAGGACAAGTAGATCCTATTCAGGTGGCTTGTAGATTTGTTAGGGGAGGCTCTTAGGGAAGAAATGAACAAGTAACACCCAATCCCCAAGTAGCTCCTACGGCCGAAACTTCAAGGACTTTAAGAGTGTAGACCTCCTAATTCATAGTACTACCGATCCTATTGTAAGCAAAACGTGATCAAGGAAATGGAGAAAGCCTTCGCCATTGCTCGTGGTGGTGAAGACCGTAAGACCGTGTTCGCTACATATATGATGAGGGGTGAAGCAAACTACTGGTGGGAAGCAAATCAACAGAGGGCGGAGAAGGGACTATAACCCGGAAAGGTTTAAGACTTTGTTCTTCGAGAATTACTTTCCGAAGAGCATGAAGAATAGGATGGAGGTAAAGTTTCTAGAACTAAAATAAGGGGAGATGACAGTGGCACAGTATGCGGCCAAGTTCAATGAACTCGCACTATTTGCAACACATCAAGTAGACACTGAAGAAAGGAAATCTCGACGCTCGAACTTGGACTAAAACCTTGTTGTTCAACAAGGTGTCGGTCCTTCAAATCGACTCGCTCGCTACATTATCGGAGAAGGCGATAATTGGCGAGGGAGGTAACGAGGCATCGAGCCAATACAACAAGGAGAAGAAGAACAAGAATGTTGGGGAGAAACTCGTGGAGGGTAGTAGCGGTGGTGGAAGTTATCCGGGAAAGAGGAAATGGATAACCGCAACAACGACAATAAAGAACAACAACAACACCAACCAATCAAACATCAACTAGTCAAAAAGTTATCAAGGAGGGTTTAAGAAAAGAAGTGAAACTTGCCCGAAATGTGGGAAGAACCATCAAGGGGAATGCTGGAAGGGGCACATCGTCTGCTACAACTCAGGCCAAGAAGGGCACATTTCACCCAACCGCCCAAAGTCAAAAAGATCAAGGGATGTTTCACGTGTGGCTCAACTGAGCATCAAATCAAGGATTGCCCAAAGAAGGGGAGCAACGGAGGAAGCGGCCAACAAGGAGGGGGCAGCAAGCTGATGATCGGCGGACCAACGCAATCCAACCGACCGACTGCCTGAACCTTTAACATGACTATCCAAGACGCAGTGACTGCAAGGGACGTGGTGTCAGGTATTCTCCCAATCAATAATATAAATGCCTATGTATTATTTGATTCGTGCTACATACATATTCCTTTATTAATCAAGAATTTGCTAATCGACTAAACATACCTCCTGAACATTTAGAAAATTTATTGAACGTAGAGATTGCTAATAAGGAAGTAATTCCCATAGAGTTTGTTTACCGAAACTGTTGTGCAAACATTAGAGGTCACGAACTAAACGTAGACTTAATTCTGATTAAACTGTGAGAGTTTGATGTGATATTAGGAATGGATTGGTTATTCGGCCACGCTGTAATAATCGATTGTCAAAAGAAGAGTGTGAACCTTCAGATCTCAAATCGGTCTAAGGAAGTGTTTTATGGTAGCTCGTCACTCAAGTAATCGTGTTGCCTTACGATGATGCAGGCTAAGAAATTGTTAAAGAAAGGATGTGTAGGTTATTTAGCCTATATAGTGGACACTCAGCAAAAGGGAATAGAAATGAAAGATATATCGCTGGTCGAGATTTCAAGACGTGTTTCAGATGAACCGCGCCGGTCTTCTTCGCTGCATGTAGAAATCAATTCATAATAGACTTAGCACCGGAACCGCACTAATTTCGAAAGCCCCATATCGTATAAATACCAAGAGAAATGAAGGAATTGATGATTCAATTGCAAGAGTTACTAGATAAGGGTTACATTCGCCTAATGTCTCCTCGGGGAGCATTAGTGTTGTTTGTAAAGAAAAGGATGGATCGATGAGGCTCAGATCGATTATCTGGAGTCGAACCGAGTGACAATTAAGAATAGATATCCATTGCCAAGGATAAACGACCTTTTCGATCAACTCAAGGGAGCAAAGTGTTTTTCCAAGATAGATTTGCGAATCCAAGTTATCATCGCTTGAAAGTGCAAGAGGAGGACATACAAAAGACGGCGTTTCAACTCACTACTTTACATTACGAATTTTTAGTGATGTCATTTGGGTTAACCAATGCTCCTAAGAAAGATTCATGAACTTGATGAACCGAAGTTTTCAGCCCATACTTAGATAAGTTCGTAGTATTATTTATCGATGACATTTTGATTTATTCAAAGACGAAGGAAGAGCACGCCAACACCAAAGATGGTATCGGAAGCATCGAGAAGGGAAAAGATGTACGCTAAATTTTCAAAATGTGAATTTTGGATGGAAAGGGTTCAATTTCTAGGACATGTGATAGATCAAAATGGAATTTCCGTGGATCCTGCAAAGGTGGAAGCGGTAAGTAACTAGGAACATCCGAAGACGCCAACAGAAGTTAGGAGTTTCTTAGGTTTAGCCGGGTACTAACGAAGATTTATCCAAGATTTTTCTTAGATAGCAACCCCGCTGACCAATCTAATGAGGAAGACAGAGAAGTTCGTATGGATGGACAAATGAAGGAGAGTTTCAAAGAATTGAAGAGGAGGTTGAGTGAGGCGCCTGTATTATCATTACCAGATGATACGGGAGGATTTGTGGTGTATAGTGATGCATCGCATGAGAGACTTGGTTGTGTGCTAATGCAATATGGCACGGTCATCAGATATGCCTCACGACATGATGAAAGATTTCAAAAAACGATACCCTACCCACGACTTGGAGTTAGCGGCGGTAGTCTTTGCATCAAGATTTGGAGGCACTATTTGTATGGAGAAAAATGTGAGATATATACAGATCACAAGAGTCTGAAATATATCTTCACACAGTATGAGTTGAACATGCGATAAAGAAGATGGTTGGAACTAATCAAGGATTACGACCGTGAAATTCTTTATCACCCGAAAAGCAAACGTTGTAGCCGACGCTTTGAAAGCGAAAAGGAAGGAGAGAAGTTATTCAAATTGACAACTCAAGAGGAATTAATAAGAGAAATGGAAAAGTTGGAAATAGAGGTGGAGGAACCAAAAGAAGCGGAAGGAAAATTACTCATGATGAGAGCTCACCCGACGTTATTGGATAAAATAAAGGAAGCACAAGAGAAGAATGAAGAATGTGAGAAGATAAAGAAGAGAATAGTAGAAGATAAGGAAGAAATGTTCAAAGTAGATAAGGACGATATCGAGGTTTGAGGGTCGAGTATGGGTGCCACCAGTGAATCGAACCGAGAGAGGAAATCCTACACGGCAAGCACATAATAATACGACGTATTCTCAGACATCCAGGAGGCACAAAATGTACCAGATCTTCGACACCATTTTTGTGGCCTAATTTGAAAAGAGAGATCATAGAATGTGTTAGCAGATGTCTTACTTGTCAAAGAGTCAAAGTAGAACACCGTAGACCAAGTGGACTACTTCAACCACCGGAAATTCCGTAATGGAAATGGGAGCACATTACGATGGACTTCGTGGTTGGACTTCCTGCCATACGTATGGGTTATGATGCCATTTGGGTTATCAGGACCGACTAATAAAAGACAACTCATTTTCTACCCATCAAGATTCGATTCAATTTGAACCAGCTTAGCAAATTTGTATGTAAAGGAAATCGATATCGCGACATGGAGTGCCGGTGTCGATTGTCTCCGATCGAGATCCGCGTTTCACGCCAAAATTCGGAAAAGTTTGCAGGAACGAATGGGAACTCAATTGAGATTAAGTACTGCTTATCACCCTCAAACTAACGGGCAGAGTGAACGAACCATATAAACGTTGGAGGACATGCTTAGAGCTTGCGTGATGGACTTCAAGGAAATTGGGACGACTATTTACCATTAGTAGAATTCGCCACACAATAATAGCTATCATGCGAGTATCGGTGATGCCGCCATATGAAGCTCTTTTTACGAGAGAAAGTGTAGAACACCATTATGTTGGGATGAAGTCGAGAGAACGACGACTTTTGGGACCGTAATTAGTCCAAAGAAACTACCGACGTGGTAGCAATAATAAGGGGCAAATTGGTAGCAAACAAGATCGCTAAAGAAGTATGCCGACTTGCATCATCGTAACCAGAGACTTTGAAGCTCAGTAGTTTTGTGTTTTTGATGGTATCTCCTCGAAGGGAAAGATCGATTCTAAAGAAAGGAAAATTGAGTCCAAGGTTCATAGGGCCATTCGAGATATTGAAGCGAGTGGGCAAAGTGGCATACAAAGTTGCTTTGCCACCCGAAACTCGAACACATCCACAACGTGTTTCATTTTCCGCATTACGTCTGCATAAGTCCGACTATAAGCACGTGATTTCATATGAGCCCATTCAAGTAGAGAAGAATCGGCATATGAAGAAATTCCCGATCAGATAATAGATAAGAAAGAACAAATGCTAAGAAACAAAGTTATATCTTCTGTAAAGGTTGTTTGGCGAAACCACGATGTCGAGGAGGCCACATTGGAATTAGAAGATAGGATGAGGAGAGACTATCCCAATCTTTTTGTGTAACCTTGTATCAATTCCGAGGACGGAATTTTTATAAGGGGGAGAGGATGTAATACCCGTAAATTTTATGATTTAATATTAATATTTATAAATAGAGCCTGTGATTATTTATTTTATAAATGCTTACATGGCATGAGGTGAGTAACTCAATTGAATTAAAATTTAACTTTTAATAATTGATAAGATGTGGAGAATTATGATAGGTTTATGAAATGTCTTGTGTGACACAATGATGGAATTAGTGAGGAATAATTAAGAAGGAATGCATTACTAAGTAAAAGATGACAATAAGAGAGGTGGTATATAATTAATTTATTTAATTATACCAGAGTAATAATAAATCATTGAATTGGTTTGAAAGCTTGTCTGGATGGACTAAATCTTTTATTATTATTAAATGAGTAACTTAAATTATGTGAAATAACCCAACTTATTAATAATTATTAAGGTGGTGTATAATTTAGTGTTATTGGGTAAATTAAATTAATTAAATTGTCGCCATAATAATTAAGTATTTACATGTTTATAATCCAAATAATAAATTGGGAGTCTAGCCCAATAAATTAATTGATGGACTTTTGAGTTAGCCCAATAAACTTGGGTTATTTAAAATCCAATTCTAACCCAACATAATAGTTAACCGATGGTACAAGGTGTCAAGTTAATAAAATGTGGTGTGGGGGGCAATGGTCCACCGACTAGCCCCTCTTGTATATGTTTGAGATCTATTCTCTTGTCCCAAATTAAGGGTCACCAAGTACAAGGAACAAGAGCTCTAAACTCTCTTTACGCAAACTTTCAAGTCGCTAATCCTAGCATGCGTAATAGCTAAGTGGGCTCGGTATGGAGTGGTTAAACAACTCCTTAAGTAATCATTGTTCATTTCTATTGCACCATGAATCCCAACATTGGGTAAAGCAAGTGTCTAGTCCATGCTTTTCTCTTTAAATACAAGCCACCATGGCAAATCATTATAGTGATAAGAGTGTTGAGAAATCGAGTAAAGAATTCTTAGTTCATAAGCATTACCAAATCAAAGGTGTGAGATATCAAGGTTAAAGCTCGAGAAGGTATAATTTCTACTTCGCTCTTAACTTAAGTCTTGTTTGATTCTTGGTTTTCCTAAATTAATAGGTCAAGTATGATGAATTAGCATGATATAGGTGTTTTAGAAGTTTACTTTCGCATAAATAAATACGCTAATAATTGTGCTGAATCAAGTTGTGGCTACTCCGCAAAATGAGCATGTTCACCGCTTCGAACTCCATGAGGTACAAATTAACTGCATTTAGGAACCAAATGATGGGTTCGGTTAGTGTTAGACCATGTATTAAGAAATTCCCTTAGGTTGTATGATATAGTAAAGTCTTAATGAAATTAACCCGACAAACTTAGACCTTGTCGAATAGTGTAGATCAAGTCTCCGAAAGAGTCGACTTGAGAGATGTCTTCTGACAAAGCGTGTTGTCTTCTGGACAAGTCGTAATATCTTCTGACATGGCTAAATGACTTCGACTTCAGACATGGCCATATGTCTTCATCTTCTGACACGGCCGTATCGCCTTAGGAAGCAGACATGGCCGATCGCCTTAGTTTTGGACACGGCCAGATGTCTTGGCTTTGACACGGCGAGATGTCCCGGACTCGAGACAAAGATCATAACTTGATATAAGGATGGATTAATAAATATTCCTATACCGCTATAAACTATTATTACACGAATGAGTTCTAAGTAGAGAATTTTACTAACTTCGTGAAAATAAATCTAATGCCTCGCAAACACGCGTAGAAAAGGGCCTGGGATTAATGGATGTTATGGTCTACTTAAAGCAATGGACCTCTTGAACTACGAAGAAGAAAGATTATGAATAAACTAGCAAAGGTCAAAAGTATGAGCATGTTAGTGTACAACTATGAGTTTTTGTTGGGTGCAAAGAAGATACATAGAAAAAAAAATGTGTTATGTGTACATGTTGTTTATATATGTATATTAAGTGTGTTTGGCTAATGAATACCTATACTTACATAAATAGGACAAACATAGTTCATTGAGGTGATTTTCGCTATTAAGTAGCAATCAACGCTAAAGGCAAGTTCCCTAACCTCATTCAAATTTACATCGAGCAAGTATCCAACACTATTATTATTGTGGTTGCAAGTTCCTTACTTCTTACATCGTATACATTCAATTGTCGCCTCAAGCAAATATCTGCTTCTATTCGAAAATCATTTATATACCTTGACGTTGTTGCAAACATTGGATTTATTGTTCTTAAATGCGCATGATAAAATTGTTCAAGCCTTTGATTCGACTAGACTATTATTATGCTATCCAAACCAATCGACTTGGTGCGGACTATCTTAAATCTAATCGAGATGAACAACCCTCATCAAGGGGAAATTATATATTGTTTGGGAACCGACGCACATACATAAGTATGATTAAATATTATGCATAACGTAGGGTACTTTAGTCGATCACCGTTGTACTCGCTTTACATCGATTATAAAGTAATATCATTAATTCTAGTAAGAGTTCTTAGTCCTTATTCTTCGCCAAGACTCATTCATGTTGAACCTCAAAATGAATGAATCCCGAAATTTTGTTGATATCCTTCACCTATAGCGACACCTATTGAATACTCTTGATATTTCTTGATATCCTTGAACTACCAATTATTATTATACCTTGAAAGGTTTAAATGCTATAACCGCTTGTTCTTCCGGCTATATTACTTGTTGGGCAAACTCGTTGCTCATTCTTGCTTCCTAAAACATTACAAGCAAAGCGAGCAAAGCGGTATTTCAGACGTGACAAGGGAAAGGGCAAGGCTGACGTAATAACTTAGTCCTTAAGACTAGAAGTATTATTATTATTGTTATGCTTGTTATGATGTATTCAAGAATGATTAAGTTATGTTTAAGTTAATCACCGAATTGTCGTAGTAATGGTTACTGCACTGGGACGCAAATATTTATATTATATCAATGTAAATTATTCTAGTATTTCCGTTGTTGATTTTAGTAAGATATTCAGTAGTTGTACGTGATGCACCGAATTCAAGATATGGGTGTCCGAATTTTGGGGGCGTCACAGTTGCCAAGGGTTTGCACTACAAGAAATCACACATTTTATGACGAAATATTTGCCACGCACAAAATTTTGTCACAATTTGTTAATTAATAATTACGAAATTCATAATCGTCACTAAAACTTTTGCTTTTGTGACGACTTTTACTTTTGTTACTATTAATCATTTATATCGTCACTAATTTACATATTTGATGACGATTAGCAAAATTTCGTCACAAGTTATTTTGGAGGTAGAATTTCGTACCAAAATTTTGAAGGGAAATCTTTTAGTGACATTTTATAATAATTGATGATAGTATTTATTGTCACAAAATATTTCTTTCGATGACAACATAATAGTTTGTCATTAATTATTTGTAAAATTTAGTGACAATGTGTTTTCGTCACTAATGTTCACATTTAGTGACGCCAAATACAAATTAAATCACAATTTTATTTGGAGGCAAAATTTTGGGGAAATTTTTAATGACGAAAATATAATAATTTATGATAATTTGTATTGTCATAAATACCAATTTTATATGACGAGATAATAGTGCGTCACTAATTAGATGCGTGGACAAGTGACAAAAATCGTTTATCATAAATTCTTATATTTAGTGATAAAGTACATAATATTGTCATAATTTTATTTGGAGGCAAAAATTTTCAGAAAAATTTTAGAGGGAAATTTTTTAAAGACGAAAAAATATTAATTTATGACAAATTGTATTGTCATACATATCAATTTTATATGACGAGATAATACTGCGTCACTAATTAGATGAGTGGATAAGTGACAAAAATACTTCATCATAAATTCTTATATTTAGTGACAAAGTATATAATATCGTCACAATTTTATTTGGAGGCAAAATTTTCTGAAAATTTTTTGAGGGAAATTTTTTAAAGATGAAAAAATAATAATTTATGACAATTTGTATTGTCATAAATACCAATTTTATATGATGAGATACTAGTTCATCACTAATTAGATGAGTAGATAAGTGACAACACTGGTTCGTCATATATTCTTATATTTAGTGACAAAGTATACAATAGCGTCACATTTTTATATTGAGGCAAAATTTTCTGGTATCCAAGCGACGTCACCAGTCTTCCTTTCATCATTGGTAGTTTAACTCTCCCCTTTCCTCCCACCTGCCAAAAACCTCTCTCTCCCTTCATATTTAACCTCAACCCGACCCATTTTGACCCGACCCGACCCAGTTTAACTCAACCCAAAATTTTAATATTTAAAAATATAAAATTATTTTTAAAATAAGTTTAAAACAATAATTATATTTAATTTTCTTATGTAATTTTTTTGAATCTATATTTTATGAAACTTTACTTTTTTTTAAAAAAAAAGTTTTTAATATTTTTTCCTTATAATAATAATATAATTATTAATGCCCGTGTTTTTCAGTTTCCACATGTAACATGTAATTTCCCTTAAGGTCTGAGGACCGAAACTAGCACATTCTTTATCTGTTTCCCCTTTCGTTTGTATGTTTGAATTCTGGTGCAAGTAAGCGTATTTGAGACATAACCTCTTTAAAATACATCAAGTACCTGTGTCAGGTATTTGAGGCTTGGTGAGTTTTGTGTAATGTGTAAAAGACTTCAAATATGCCACTAACAATTATATCAATATAACAACTCGATGACATTGTGCATTACACTTTCTAAATATTTGTTAGTACTTTAGAATGAAAGAGGTACCCATTTTAAACCCTATTGGTTACATTATAAACATTTTTATCAAGAAATTAATATATATACACACACACACACACAATTGTTATATAAGAGCATTCACAATATTTTCTTTATCTTTATTCCTACTTTGCAGTGTCATTGGGTCATTATGCAAAATAGAAATTCAATTTTTTTAATATGTACCCAACATGTTCTTTATATTGATTACTTAAATAATGAAATTTAAAAGTTAAAATTTAAAATTTAAAAATTCCAACAGCCAAAACATCAAATTAATAATAATCTTATAATTTATAAAAGGGAGAGTATAATTTATCAATTATATTCAATTGTAAAATAATTTTTATTTTATTTTAAAATTTAAGTAATTTATGGAGTGAGTATTGAATGGAATGTAGTTGCAAATTTACATAAGATCAATATTAACTTTTAAAAGTTAATTTGTGATATTTTAAATTTAAATTTAATATGATTCATTTAAATTTTAAAAATAATAAATTTTATAATTAATAGTACTTTTATAATATTTATAATTATATTGACATAAATTAAATAAATTTATATCAATTTTAAATTTGAAAATGTTTGAAATTATTTTTTTTAAAAGTCAATATTAAGTTTATAATTTGAAAATATAATAGTAAAAAAATGTCAAGATGTGTATGATTAATGAGTTATCTACTTAAATGAGGGTGTCAAATGTCATTTTGTATATATAAAATGATCTTTTGATTCCCATACACTGGGAAGTAAAATCATATATATGGATTAAAATAGAGAGTTAAATAAGGATAAGAAAATTGTTGGATAATGATTTGTTGATGTATTCTTCAAAATTGGGACTAGAAAGTTGATTAGGAAAACTGTTATTAATGCTCTAATGTCATGAAATTTAGTGATCAGATTAATTCTATACTTTGATATGTATTTGTGCACAAAAATTTTACTACTCTGTAACATATGCTATCAAAATTTGATCATCGTATAATAATTTATTATCTTTTTATTATATTTTAATTTATTAATTGTATGTATAAATTTATTATTGACAAAATAAATAATTCCGCCACAACGTGCGAATTTATATCTAGTAAAATTCTCTAAAATAATCTGCACTTAAAAAAAAAAAAAAAAAGAAAAAACCCAATCTCACCAAATGTTCGCATACTCTTTTCTATCTCGCCTCCTCTTTTACTTCTTTGACCAAACCACGCTTTCTACTCCACCCCTTTTGGCTTCATCTCATTTTTCTCTCAACGAATTAGGGTTTTTTGTTTCCGTTTCTGCAATCACTACTCGGTGATAGTGATTGTATTTCATCGATAAGGGTTTTTCGATTCCGACTCCGACTCCGATTCCAATTCTGATTCTGATTCTTCAATCATTACTCGTTGATAGTGATTGTGTTGTATTGAATCGGCCGATGATGTTATAGGATGCGTCTTCGTGTTTCGGTGATGCGAAACTCTTTTCGCCCGGATTTCGATTCCACCCAACTGATGAAGAGCTAATCCTGTATTACGTGAAGAGGAATAACTGTAGGAGACGGCTAAAACTTGACATGATGGGAGAGACCGATGTTTACAAATGGGACCCAGAAGATTTGCCTGGTATTATTTCTAATACAAATACTGTTACCCTATTATGCAGAAATTAAGTTGCTTTGGATTTTTTTGTCATTTGGGTTTGATTTATATGCTCTAATATTCATGTTGGATTTACAAGTTTTTATTTTTCATATTTTCTGGCAATATTTATTGTGCACACTGCACACTTATTGGTCTGATTAGTTTCCCGATAGAGTTCAGGGGCATAAAGGCACAACAATAGTTTGGTTACATAGTCCTATGCTTATGTGTTCGAGGTGGGCACAAAACATTGGAGTTTATTTGAATACTTTATCATTAATTAATTTATTGGGTTTAGTCATCATCCTTGCTTACTGTGTCCGATTTGTAGGCTCCTCCAGTTTTGTCATCCCTTATGGTAAAGAAAGATCAAGAGGGAGCTGCTGGCCTGAAGTCTCTGAGAGCATTTGCACTACTTGGAGCAGGTGTATCCGGGCTTTTGAGTTTTGCAACAATAGCATCTGCTGATGAGGCTGAACTTGGTTTAGAGTGTCCAAGTTATCCATGGCCTCACCAAGGCATTCTCAGTTCATTCGACCACTCATCGTGAGTTTCATTCAACCTGCCATTAGTTTACAAATTAATTTGTATTAATTTGCAGTTCAATACATCCTTTTGCTATCAGCTGGTTAAACTTGGACTTTAATTCTAACTATTCACTGACGTACAATCTGGTCAGGAAAGATATATCTATGAAGATTGTTTATTTTGGTAGAACTAATAGGCTAATACATAGTATTGCTAATCTTGGTGCATCATGATCTGCTTCATTTGAGCAGGATTCGTCATGGTCACCAGGTGTACCAACAAGTCTATGCATCCTGCCATTCAATGTCCCTAATTTCGTATCGTGACTTAGTGGGTGTGGCATATAAGGAGGAGGAAACAAAGGCCATGGCTGCTGAGATTGAGGTGGTTGATGGACCTAATGATGAGGGTGAGATGTTTACTTGTCCTGGAAAATTGAGCGATCGATTTTTAGTAGTTCTAGAGTGCATTTACATGACTGTACATGCATTGTTGGGACCATTACAGTCCCTACCTCTAAATCCTCTGTTGTCATATATGAAGATTGCTTCGACATTTAAAAGCCTGCATTAAATGACTAATTGATAAACTGTTGGGGGATGATTTCACCTTATATGCCAGTTAAGGTTGCTTCTAAATTAGATGATCTAAATTTGCTTCTCATTTGGAAGCAAGAAAAGTTGCATCTTTTAAGGTTCTTTCCTTCAGATGCCAGTTAAATCCTTTTCCACTATAACAGAGTAATACACCTTATATGTTTTTGTCTACATCTGGAGTCGAAATTGCCTTTCCAGGTGTATTTTCAATTACTAGCATGACACAATGCCTTCTTATTATAAACAGGATTGCTGGTCAGGAGGAGAGTGGAAGGGATTAGTAATGTAGGGGGTTGCTTGGGTGGGTTGATTAATTTAAAGCTTCATACTGCCTGGTAGTAAGATTCAATTCCACAGGATGCATGTGAATTTTATCCTTGCATTTATTGGCTGTAACTTTAGTTGGAATAGTATTTTCACCCGTTTATGGGCGCAAAAACTTGTCACGTAATATGTTGAAATCTGTGGTTTCATTTCTTCAGTAGTGACATGCCTTTATGCGTTGTCCATCTTTTATGTTGGTTTGTCTTCTTCATATAATGGTTCCGGTCAGAAAATAAGATTACAGGGTAAATAATAACCAGTTTAAATCTGTCTGACTCCTTATGATTAGGAAATCAGTAGAACATGATTAAAATGGACTAAGGTAGTTAAGAAGAAATATAATTGTCTAGACAGGATACTAGCGGGAAAAAGGTATCATGTAATTGGCCAAGGCTTTGCTTTATGAATTTGCATGTCTAAGTTTTGATGATTAGTTTCTAACATATTTAGTAATATTTTTTACTGCTTCATCATCTACTGTGACTCTTTTGTTGAACTTCAAGCTTTTGCAAAAGCATGGACATAACTGAAAATTTTATTATTCACTAACTTGGGTTTAATTGATTTTCTTAAACAGATAACATTGCGTCGCACATGGAGAAAAATGCCGCTTTGGCATAAAACAAAGTTACTATACTCCTTAGTATTTCAAGCTATTTTTTTACCAAGCCCTGAACATCTCAATCAAATGGCAAGTGTTTTATGTATATTTATTTTTTGATAACTTCAAATGATAAGCTTTATTATTCCCTATATTTAGGAAGACTCATCTATGTAGCAAAATTTAGATGCCAATGGAGGGAGGAGGAGGGGAATTAAATTATAAGATATTACTAAATATCATATCTGAATATAAATAAAGATACTATTAAGCCTAAGTGATTATATTTCATATTTTGGTTTGCAGCTGAAGGACATGGATGACGTGGACATGCTGACCCTAGTGATACAAGAAATGAGCAGAGTTCCCGACTGTAATGGAAACCCTTGTTCATGAGCGATATAAGTAAGTATCTCTTGTTTACACACACATGGTATAATTGTTTTGACCCATTCCTATACTTCAGGTTTGACAACAAAAATTGAGTTTAGAAAATCATTTTATCTTCTTAATGGCATTTTTTGGACTAACACTGAATTTATTTTAAATTTTGGGATTTTTATTTGTTTTTTTAAAAATTTTAACATTAACTTTTGTTTTTTACGAATTTGTCCAAAAATTAGGCTCATAAATTAATTTGGGCCAAGCTTGAACGAACCGAATTCCGGTTTGAACATGCTTAAGTTTCCTATCGGGTCAACTTGATATACTAGCGGACTGATCACTAAACAAATAATTCTTTGTATGGGGACATAATTGTTTCTATCATCTGGAAATATATACAAAAAGTTCCTCTTCAGTCTTCACGTGTTACACTTGGTGCACAGACATAAATTTATGTGTATGTGTATGCCTCTGAGCATCCATAGTTCTTGATTATCTTATCCACACATGCCTCAAACCATTCGATTCTTTACAGGTTAGGACTCACACTTTTAGCCTCATCCGGACTCCATGCTTGTAATGCTGGCTTGACATATATATATATATATATATATTATTGAGTTCTCCTCATTGGCTTTTTTTTAAAAATAAAACTCTTCTAATTTGATGGTAAGAAAATTTCACCTACAGCCTTAATACCCACAACTTAACAATAACTTGGGTGCAACTTCCTGGTTAGATTTAGCCCGGGCTGTGCTATGTAGGTTATTACTTATTTCATTTGATAAGTTTATGTTATCTCAGTCTCATGTTATTTTCTCGTTGTTTAAACCATAACTGTGACTCTCAATATTAATATTCCAGCATATAACTTTATTATAATATTTATGTTCATTGATCAAGTACTTGTACACATCTGGATCACCGTAGAGTCTTTTTGTGGAAACTTTTATATTTTATTCACTTTATAGTAATTGGAAGTTGACTTTGTTTTCTCTCCCTTCTCTTTAGGCAAAGTCTTTGTTGATGGGAAAGTGGAAATAAAGTTGGAACTCCTATCTCTGATAAATCTGTTGTAGAGATCAAGGCTGAAATTCCAAAATATGTATGTAGGTAATTATTCTCCATAAAAACCAATTTATACTTGGTACATCATATTCACTGTTACAATTTTGATGAGACCAGTGCAATTTATTTGACTTTCTTGGTGATCTCTACTCCAAGGCAGGACATAAGTTGGAGGCTGCCATTGAGCAACTTGGTATTGATGTAGCTGGAAAAGTAGCTCTTGATTCAGGATTATCAACTGGAGGATTCACTGATTGCTTACTTCAGTATGGTGCTTCTTTTGTTTACGGAGTTGATGTAGGATATGGACAGGTAATAGAATTTCTAACATATTGTGTTCATAATGATGCTCCTTTCACGCGGTTTGTCTTTCTTCACAAGATACATAGAACAAAACATGTGATTTATTTATTTACTGATTTGGATGCAAAGAGACAGACTCTTCTAGTATTTCCATGTTTTGCAACAAGCATGATCTGAGCTATACTCCATAGGTTTGTAGAGAATTGAACATAAACTCTTAGATATATAGTTCCTTATTTATGCTTGAATAAACAGATTCTAATTTATAAAATCCAATAGATTGTTCCAAATGAGTTGAACACTTTATTTTCAGTTTACAATCTTGGTCATGGTCAAGCACAGATATAAATGCATGGTCATAAAATCTCTCTGTAAATATCATTGAATGTTAAAAGTGAACATCTATACAGAAGCAACAAGAACTTGTCTCCTTTTTCCATTGTTGACCATAAGCCTTGGTTGAATGTTGCGAATGTTTTGTATTGTATAAAATGCTTCTTTTTCTTGGTAGCGGATAAAATTTGTGGAGATGAGCGTGTATCTGTTATAGAACGGACGAACTTGAGATATCTTCCTCAACTCCCTCAAAAAGTTGATGTGGTGACTTTGAATCATTCATTCATATCCGTACCCTTGGTGAGCTTTCAATTTGGGTTACATATCTATTTTTTTGCATTTAATAAACATTCATATCGTCAATTTCTCCAACTCTTTATCATTCTGTTGATTTAACCAATGCACTAGCAAAATAGACCATCTTGTTTCAGTAGATAACTGAATAGCAGCGCCTTACTATATTCTTCTTATTATTTTGAAGTTATTTTTTTGTCTGGTTTTAGATCTATTGAAGCATTTATTTCTTTTTCAACTTTGTGCAGGTCATGCCTGGTGTGGTCAATGTTCTGAAACCAGAAGCTATAATAGCTATAACTGAGCACACATTTACAGAGATCTTCAACAGATGGGTGTCAAAAGATGGGATTGGTGCAGTTGGACGCCTATTCATTGGTCTGCAATTGTTTATTAAGCTAAATAAAAGGGAGGTGCTGCTGAATGTTGAAAGTAACCTTTGCGATTTTTTCCAGGTGGGCGGTTTGGCAATCTTTTTGATGATGATCCAAAATAGTGGCGCATGTATGCAGACTTCATAGGCAGCGCAGGCAGGTACATACTTTTTGTTTGGAATTTATTATGTCATTTGAACAAATATTGATCAAGTCGTAAAAGTTGGTACCCTTTGTGTAGCATATTTGATCTCACTACACCGCTATATCCATCATATTTCCTACCCCTGGCATCTCTTGGAAACCTCACCAAGGTATTATCGTTACTCAACTTTCTCTATACTTTTATCCATCTGTCCTGATAAGCGCAATGTTAGATTAACCAAAAAACCATAAACTTGATGAACACTACAAATATAAAGGGATGCCTTTATCCTTTACAAGAATTTTGCAACTTGTTGATGATGTGTTATACACTTAATACTTTTATTGTTATTTTTAAATAGAAGTGCATAATGAATGAGAACATTTTTGCGTTGTGATAATTTTGTCAGGCTGTGGCAAGGGGACTAAAAGATCCATCGTTTTGCGTGATTCAAAACCATTTTGCAATATCCGGGAACCTGGGAGAGGTAGCAGCAAAGGTATACTATTAACTTCTTTTTGCTCTAACATAAGAGGATTCAATACATGTATGTGTAATTTTGGAGCCATCAAACTCTAAACATCAACTCTCCACATTGTGTAAACTGCAAGTCATATTATCTTACGGATAAAGGCCTTAATTTTATATGTTTGCAGGAGGAAGTTTGGGAAGTAGTATTCACCGCTTGGTCTTGGCGATGGGTATCTTGAATTTGGTATTACACGAGTTTCCCCTCCAGACATATCACAAAGCACCTAACAAAGAACAACAATGTTTGTTCACAGCCGCACTTGAAAGAGTTGTATGCAAAGAATACAGGAGACTAGCCAATGGAGGTGAGTAGAAATGAAGTTTCGGGGAAGGAGTGGAAAATGCTCAATTGCCACTATAAGTCATCAAGGAAAATCTTCTCACATGCATCGTAATCGGAAAGACTAATTTGAATTGAGGTTTGGGCTTTTCTTTGTTGATGGTGTTGCTAATCGGGCGATATCTTTCTTTGGGTTAATGGGTGTGTTGTGCGTGGTGTGATGTGTTGGGCTAAATGTATTATATTTTTTTTTATTGAAAATTGTTAATATAATAATACATTTAGAATGTCAAACAATTTAATATGATCACCATATCATCACAATTTGTAATCATTTATTGATAAATAATATTTGGTCAATAAAAATTAAAATTTAATGACGAATAATATTTACTCTTTTAAAATTTATATTATTGTCACTATTATATATTCATTTAGTCACAATAATTAATTTTGTTACTATTAATAACTCTTTACGTGATGAGATGTATAGTCACTATAAGTATTCAATTAGTGACATTGAAAATGTGTCCTAAAAGTAACTCTTTGGTGATAAATTATTTTATAATATTATTTAAAATATGAAATGACAACGACATAATTGTCATGTTAAATATATTATTAGGTGATGAATTGTTCATTGTCATTTATGTTTTATTTTTAGTAACAATAAACACAATAACAATGACGAAAGAATAATCATAAATATGATATATTGTCGTCATTAAAATTAGATGATTTAAATAGAGTAATATATTTTAAATCACTAAAACAATATCATTTAATGACGAAAAAAGATTTTCGTCATTTAATGCACCAAGTTTTGATAATGAAACATAATATAGAGTGAGTGAAAAGTTTCATTCAAATAATGACGCTTTATTAACGTCACTAACAATGAATTAATTATAGTAATGATGAAGTAGATCGTCACCATAAGTTAAAACATTTAGTGACGACATCAAATAGTTTCAAATATACCTAATACCATGCTTATACGGTGACGGTCTCTGTGACGATTAACAATCGTCACCAAATGTTTTAGTGACGAAAAATGAATTTTATGTGATAAATTTTAATGTCATTTTTTGTGTGATTTCTTGTAGTGTTGAGCTTTTGGTGGACTTCTTTTGGCACTTAGCATTCCCTGAACCCTTCTTGAATGTTTTGCAGACATGATTCTGCACTTGTTCTGTTTCAGCTTTCGGTTCATGGTGATTCGTAGCGTGGCTCTCTTTATCTTCTTTGTACTCTGCCACTTTTCTGAATGCTATCTTCTTGGCCTTCTCGGCTTTCAGCTTAGCTATCATCTTTAGTGGCATTCTCATCTTTGTTGAGTGAAGCTTTTAGTCTATTTGATTCCTTCTTCAAAGCTGCTTCACTTTTATCTTTGTAGTCTCACTGTCACTGAGACTTGTTCTGCTTAGCTTTGGTGGAACTCGTAGAGTCAACAATATAGCATTCCAACAACTCAATGATTCTGCAAGATTAGAAACTCTTGATCTTTGAAGCTCTGGCTGATATATACTCCTTCCTAATCTTCCCGTTGGAATATAGCCGTGGAAAGTAGTTTGAATTGCCTCGCAGATCTCGAGTTATTTGATGTAGACTGTAGATGTGACATGACATCCTCTTTATGACTTTCTGACACTGCAGTCTACTGTTTCACCTATCCCATCAGAGATGTCACTTTGATGTCTTGGGCAGGTAATCGACTTTATTTCCTCTCTCTGATTTCTAGATTATAGGTTGTCCTTTTGCATCGATGCTCTCAATAAGCTCTGTTCGAATATAAATCTTCAGATTAAACCGTTGCCAATGCTTCAATCTTCAGATGACCAAACTCTATGATTCTAATGCAGATGTTCTTGGACTTGATCTTAGTGTCTTGTTGAATGTAACTCATTGACTAGTTGAGACAACACTACGATCCTGAAGAGTGTTCATTGGATCTTCAATGTAGAACACTTCTTTCTTCGTTTGTGCAGTGCTTTAATTCTTCTGTTTGCCTTTGACTGTTCTTAGGAACTGATAGCTTGACTCCTTGTTCTGGTCTCTTCTGAATAGTAAGACACCTCAGATTTGTGGCATGTCCAACTCGCTTTCTCCTTGTGATCCCCCGTTCACTTATCATCAATGGACTGACCCATGCTTAATCACTTTAGCCTAGTGTAGGGATTTCGGCACAAAAACGCAGCGGAAATAAAATAATCAAAGCAATTTCCAAAACCCAACACAGGATCTATGCGAAAAATCAATTAATTCAGAGGTTTAGATATTATACCGAAAATGAAAGTGTTTAAAAAGCGGCTTGAATCATTAACGCAATTCCTCACCAAACTACGTATCTATGGTATCCACGAGCACGCCGCATCGAGCCAGTCGAACGATTCTGCAATAAGAGGGACTTGCGGACTAGCCACCAAAAGGAACCTTTATGAAGCATGCGTTTTCTCTCTAGTCTCTCTCTAAGAGCTATTAGGGTTTTCAAGTTATGATTTAACCCTAAGTAACTCACTATATATCCTATATATAGTAGTTAAATGAAATTAATCAAAACCTAATTTCATAAAATCAATTTATATATATATATAACTTAATTAAGTCTTACTTAATTAATATACATATATCTGAAACTTTCCTTTTAATTTAAATTCATGATTTAAATACTATTAATCATATTAATATATTTAAATCCTTAAAATTTAAATTTATTCCCTTTAAATTACGTTACTATGTGTGTGACCTATAGGTTATTATCACATTGGCAATAATTTTAAAATCATATTATAAAATTATAAACAGTGAGCGGCATCTAGTAATGCATCACTGCTACCCAAGTAATAATAAGATCGATGATTCAATGCAACCTTTTAGTGATCAATGTTTCAATGTAATTTAATCCTTTTAACCTTAATATCCTAGATTAAACTCGAGTCATGGAATGTGTCATACTCTTCATAATTTAATCTGAGTTTTCTTGATCAATGAGTAGACTATATGAAACAAATCACTATTTGAGCATGGCCATGCATTTCATAGTCCTACTCAATCAAGAGGCCTATGGATATCACCCCTAATATATAGGAGGGTTAAATTCTATCTAGATCACTCATATTCTTCACACGATTCATGATGTACCCAATAATCACCTTTATAGTCCACCCTATTAAATGTGACATTTGATGATATCAAAATACATAAATTCCCGTGTAGTAATATAGTGATTTCAGGTCGAAGGACCATTACATCATTATCACTATGAGAATTTCTAATGACACTTCGCATAATGCTCCACATAGAATTCTCATGGTGGGTCTATCCAGTACATCGTTCTCTAACATGTACCTATGCATTGACTTAATATCTCATATATTTATGACCAATGAGATTTGGTCATCAAATATCCACATACTAGTCTCAATGCATCAATGTTGTCCCATCAACAATGATACTCGACTAGGGACATTTAAGAACAATGATACTAATTGTAATTATATAATCTCATGTTCAAGTCACATACTTGAAACCATATAATTTGTATCACTATTCTTAGGAATTTTATTATGTTAACAATTATATAACGCAGTAAATAAAACCATAATAAAATCATTCGTTTATTCAATCAAATATAATATCAAAACGTTAAGCAATTATATCAAATAATTGGCCTCTAGGGCATAAACTCTAACAGTAGTTCTTCAGAAACTGACCAGTATCTTTGTGTAAACTATATCAGTTCCTTCTTTGCTTGGCAAACACTATGATCCTGGTTGACCCCAAGATCGTTGTTTTCTATTCATTTTACAGCTACTGCACTTGCTGACTTTTCCTTAGTCAGTCACTTTTACTGAAGTCTTCTTTTGGTCTACTTGTAGAAGACTTCCTCTTGAATGGCTTTACTGTTAGGTTTGTAATATTCATGAACGCAATCAAATTGCATAAATAAGCGGAAACGTGTAAAAATCAGAGTTTTAAAAATTTTACAAACCATATACCTGGATCACCCTTTATGCACAATTATTAATTAAACGAAAAGATATGAAGAACAAGAATCATACCCTTGAAGATTCGAGCTTCCTCAGGTACAAGTTCACCTCCAATCCTTTTCGCGTTCAACTTGAATCCACCGGGTTTGGTTCCTTCCTTTGATCAACGTTAGCCACCCAAATGTTTGGCCTCTAGAGGTGATCCACCAAGGAAGAAGAAAGATCCAAGAAGATGGGTGTTTGGCAAAATTCTAGTTTTTTTTATCTCTCATAGAAAAAGAGCGTACTCTCCCAACTATTGGAATTACGTATATTTTGATATCTGATATAAGACTCCTCTTATAAAGATATCAGGTAACCCTATTTAATTAAAAAAAGGTATTATTTATTTAATTAAACTCTTTTAATTAAATGGGCTCCCTAATCTTATTAGGGATAATTAATTAAACTCCTTTAACTAATTTTCCCTCTTAATCCTATTAGGAATAAATGAGAATTACTTATATTAAATTAATTCCTAAACTCTTTTAGAAATTAAAATAATAATAATTGTAATAATATTAATAAGATCTGCTTTTTATTAATTTATATTTAATATTTCTAAAATATTAAATAATAAATATTAAGCTATTTAATTTATTCTATCACCATAGATTAAATTAAATATACTTAACATATTATTATTACGATTATGCCATTAACTTCTTAAATAATTATTTTCCTTTTATGGTGTGACCCTTTAGGTTCTCCATATTAAATCGGTTGTGAATAAATCAATTAGAATAATTTTAATCTTATTTAAATAAATAAATTAAACTATTAATTTATTTAAATAAATAATATTTATTCTACAATAGGGATAAGCCTCCCTAGCGATCAACGACTTTCCAGATAATATAGATTTCAGCATTAATCATAAAAGAACCTTTGAGTAAATAGTTACCGTACAATTCAATCCTTCCACCATACAATGTCCCAATTAAATATAAGACATGAAATTACTGCAAGTCTTATTTTATTTAATTATATGTATTTTGACTCTTAAATGCACAACTCCAAATAATACAAATTAGAAACTCCTTTCTAATTTCATTACCGCTTATGTCAAGGACTCATCGAGTTGTCATTTATCGAATCACATATGACATTTCTCTTCTTTTACTAGAAATGGTAGATTCTTTATTGATCATACATTATCTCCATGTATAACTTATTATACCCAAGCATACCCTTTGATATACCCTAAGGGTCTTAAGGAATAAGTCAAAATATAATTCATCATACACAAGATACTATGATGATCTCAAGTCCAAGGATCACTTGTACTACTATCACTATAGGAATTCCTATTGACAGGCAAGTAAAACTCCATTAGGTATTCCTTAGCGAGTCACGTTCAATGAACTTATTCTCCAATAAGCACCTACATACTTGCTTTAGTGTCTCCACACAAATGATCATGAGATCAATCATCCTCATCCAATGAGTAAGCAACGTATGTACCAATCTATCCGGATTCACTAATCCCAAATTTAGTAATCCAACGATTGGGAACTATTTTAGTTTTAAGCTTTCTAAGAATTTAGATCTCATTAGAATGATCATCATCATTATTCTAAAAGCATTGCTTAAAACTATGGGTTTATCATATATTATATAACAGCATCATGTAGATAATTAAAAGCCTTTAATAAATTAATATTTTTTATTAATAAATGAATAAGATTGTTATAAAGTATATGCTTTATCATCAAACATAATTGGCTTGAGTGCATACTACTTTCATTTACAACTCAATCTGGATGGTGATTGGGTTGGTGCTTAGATCTTCTGTCAGCTTGCAAACCATTCGTTGAGTGCACTATGGTTCCCTTCAGGTGGAATATATCTTTGCAGCTCTGACCAGTGGCTTCATCCTTTGGATATTCTAGGAGTGCTCATTTGTTGATAGTCGTGTTTGCTCTACGATTCTGCCTTGACACTGTGAGCACATCTGTTGAAGCCTTAGTTCTGCACTCTACGATTCTGCTTTGGGTTGTGTAGACACTACGACTCCGAGATCAGATCTTGACATTCTACGATTTCTGTCTTTATGCCCGTTGTCTTCATCTGATCTTGTTCGACTACAATCTCTGCCTCTGAACTGATCAGTAGACTCTACGACTCCGAGTGTAGTCTATGATTCTTGAATTGGCTTTGGCAGATGCTCGGTCGGCTCGTAGACAGGCTGTCTCTACAATTATGAACATGACATCCTCAGCAGACTGTGGCTCCGAGGATGTTTTTCTCGACACACTACGATCCTTCTTCGTCTCTCCTGGCAGTCTACGAACTCCGAGATCTACTATCTTGCAGACTACGATTCTGCCTTGATAGCTCTTGAGTTTTCCTTGACTCTCTTGTCAAACTACGATTTCTGGTGCAGTGCTCGACGATCAGACAAGCCTATCTATTACATTTTAAGATCAACCTAACAAGCTTGATCTTTCTATATTTATAGTCCTTGTACATCATTTTTTTAAGAACTTTTTAAAGCTGTTTTGCTTATGTAGGATCAACCAAACATATATGATCAATTCATTCTAAGTCCTTGTACATATGTTCCTATTATCTATTAAAGGACTTTACAACTTTTCTTAATGAAAGCATACTTGAATATTCATTCATTTATATCATAATCAAATCATACATAAATAGGAATATCATTCACATGCTTATTCCTAACAATATATATTATTAATCGTAATCCTAATTAGGGAAACCCTAATTATTATTTAGAAGCCCTAATTATTAAAAACCCTAATTGCTATGCTAGAAACCCTAATTGCTAATTTAGAAAGCTTAATGTTAATTAAAAAAACTTAATCCTAATTTCTAAGTTCTAAGTAATTAGGAAACCTAATATGATTAGGAAACCCTAATTTCCAAAATTAGAAAGCTTAATTTCCATTTTTAAACCCTAATTAAAAATCCTAGAAATTTAATTTTTGTAAAACCTACGGGGCAAACCCTAAGGGCAAAAACCTAAGGGTTGGGATAAGATGTCTAGAAAGCCGTTAAAATTACATGATAATTGTCCAAAGTACCATTTTTAGCATTCTTTATTAGGTAACTTGCAAATGTTGCCAAAATTTGAGTTGCTCAACCACTCTAGATATCCTATGTGCCTTAAACACTTCCAATCAGCCATATCTTAATACATCAGCAAAGTTCATTGCATAATAAGATATATAGATTAAAGTGAGAGAAAGTTCAAAAAGCTAGCCATTTGTTCACCAACACTTAACTTAGACATTCTCTCTCTAAACCCACGAAAATCATTAGTGGACCAGTCCTCAATCAAGTTCCTAGAACATCAAAAATAGATTAGAAAGCCTAGAATCAAGATTGATCAAAGTGAGATATAAACCCTAAACCAAGAATCTGATCTTGAATGCTATGGTAGATGTTATGTTTTTGTGTTTAATCTTGTGTTATTAGATGTTATTTAGTGATCTATGATGTTATATCATAGATCCATAACATCAAAATGCTCAAAAATCATGTTTTTCAAAACTGTCTAGAACCCTAGATTTATGGCCTGACAACCGAATGTCAGAGGCCATAGATCTAGATCTGTTTATGATTTTGCTTGTTTAATGTATTGGACTTGTAGTATGCTATGAGAACTGTGATCTGGAACCGGAATCATGTTTATATCATGTATAAATTGCAAGTTATGGATGGTCAAACTGCGTTGACCGGTTATAACTTAACCATTCCGGGTAACCCAGATTTTACCCAGAAAGCTCTAACAACGAGTTCATGGGCTCTGATCTGTCAGGTGTTTGTTGATTTGATTTTGTTGTTGTATCTAATTTATAGTATGTTAGATGGACTACATATTCATGCTTTTAGATCACCTAAATGATAAACAAAATTAATATAATGGATGGTCAAAGTAGGCAGGATGATCACGAAATCTGTTTTTTGGGTAACCTAGAAAACTCAAGAACACGAGTTCTGACAGGGATTGACCGGCTTGGGTCTGGTGATGTTAATGTAGTTAGACTGATTTAGTGTAATAGATCTATTCCTTGACATGTTGACTACAATCTGAAACCATTAAAACACCAAATCATTAAATGAAAAGCAAGTTGTGGAAGCCCAAAAGTGGTCACTCGAACTGTTCTTATTTTCTGAGTAACCCAAAAAATGAAGAACAACTCTGACAGCTTGTACAATGGCTTATATCTTCTAGATGTGTTGTAGTTTGACCCATAAATTGCTAGACACTTGTAGTACTACATCAATTCTACAAGATCTGACCATTAACATGCCTAGAAACAACATAGACAGTGAATTATGATTGGTCAAAGTAGGTACCTTGAACACTGATTATGAATGTTCTTGAGCCTTAAGAGCACATTAGGCGACAGTTTCTGTCGCTAAAGGCTTTAGCGACGATTTTATTAATATTAATTAAATTAATTTTCAAAAATCATTTAAAAATAGAAATTAATTTCTAAAAATTCCGAAATTAGTTTTAAAAATTATTTGAAGTTATAAAAATTAACTTTTAATAAATTGACATGTTTTTCATTAATATTATTATTTATTTGAATATTAATTATATTAAATTTATTTAATAAATATATTAAATAAATTAGTTAAAAATGATTTTAATATTATAAAATTATTTTAAATGATAATAAAGTGTTTAAAAATATTTTAAGTTATAAAGAATAACTTATGATATTTTAAGGTAAATTTTATTAATAATTTAATATTAATGATATTAAATATAGTTAATAATTATATTAAATAAATAGTTTAAAAATGGTTATTATGATTTAAAAATCATTTAAAAATGATATAAATGATTTAAAAATATTTTAAGTTATAATAAATGACTTTTAATAATTTGATGAATAATAAATTAATATTTAAATATTAATGGTAATTTTTTAAAATAATTTTAAATGTTTTAAAAATCATGTAAGGGTAATAACAATGTTTTAAAAATATTTGAGTTATTATAAATAACTTTAATATTTTAGCAATGGTTTTATTAATATTTAATTTAAATATTAATGATAATAGAATTATTTAGTATTTAAATTATTTAAAAATGATTCCAGTGTTGGAAAAATTATTATTTAAAAATTATTATAAGTCTATGAAAAATAATATGATTAATATTTGAATTATCTACAATAATATTTAAGATACATAATAGAGTATTATTAAACATAAACTCGATAATTATCCGATAAAACCGTCGGTACACTGAATTGATTCTGAAATTGATCCGAACTTGGATAGTTTGACTTTATAAATGGTTGTTTATGTCCTAGTGACTGATATAAGTATGTGATAATGTGCTTAAGCTATGTGATAACTGCAAATAGCAGTACTATGTGTTATGACGTGTTATTCCAATTAAAAGAATAATTCTATTGATGATAGGACTTCATATTAGAGATAAAAGCGTAGCTATACTACGTAGCAGTAATCAACTATCAAGGCAAGTATCTGAACTATTATTTTTCATTGTGCAAGTATCCTACCTTTGCATTTACTTTATGCAATGGACATGTGTAAGCAAGTTTCAGAATTATATTATTGTTGTGCCAATTTATTAACTCTACTGTTATTGATTATGTATCTAAACCTTTGTATTCATGCAAGTTCTTGAACTCTATCCATTCATTGTTTACTGGTACAGTATTACTGTATGATCCAAATATATTCTATTCGTTATTAGCTAAGTTCTGTTAGTCAAGTGTCCTCACTTGGATAATTGTTGTACTTAATAATACATACTTATTAAATTCCGGTATGTATACATTAATTAAAAGCCGTCTAAGCTATTTGAATCGGCTAGACGTAGATTTAAAAATATCGTTGAACATGATAGAACATTTTTGTTATCCAACTGAATTATTTTGGTTCGGATTCCAGACTAAGGATGAACATCCCAAATTTGGGAAACTTTTGTGCGCCAAAGGCAGATATGATGAACGAAAATATCGTTCTAACAAGTAGTATCGATCAATACAGGGCATAACGGGCTGATCACCCCCCGTGCCCGTAAGACATGACGGTTTATAGATGAAGTTCTGTATACCTTTTTGAAAATTGAAAACAAAGTTCATAGTCTGTCGACTGCTTTCCATTTATAGTCAGTACGTAGTTTTAAAATTGAAATAGAATTGATATGTTATTCAGAATTATTTCAGTTTACTTCACAACTGTTGTCTCATTGTAGAAGTGCAGTTCAAAAAAAACATTTACTTCTTTCAGCTAAAGTTTATTATCTGCTATTACTTGCTGGGAAATCAAATGCTCATTCTTGCTTTAAATTTAAATGTTTTCAGCTAAGCGTGAACTACCTGAAGGTTCTAACAAGGACAAAGGAAAGGGAAAGCTGGCAGAATAAATTTTATGGTATCTTATGTAATAGTTAGACTATATTAAGACGATAATATTTATTATCTATCATGTAATGAAATGTGTACCTGAGATTAGACAACTCTGATATGTATATTAGGTTTGTTATTTATATTATTATTATTATTTTGTGCAAAGAAATAATATCGTGAAACACCAAGTTCGGGTTTCAAGTACTTGAATTTAGGGGCGTCACAGGAGGAGTATTTATAGGCTAGGGAAATATGGTAAATTACAAGGTTAATTAAACTTTAGTACCTTCATCTTTGCCTTCATTTTTAATTTAGTCCATCAAGTATTATCAGTCTTGCATAACCTCCCTTAATAGTACTTGCATGTGAACCAATAGTTCCTAACATGTGAACCAATTGTTCCTTGCATGTGAACTAATAGCAATTAATTATTTATTTATCCAATTAATTACCCATTTGGTTAATTTAACATCTAAAAATTAACTATTATCAAAATAAATATCAATTTCCACTAACACTAATATTCCAAAGACAATGAAAATATTTTTATCAACAATTTCATCTTTGAATTCTCGAAGTTTGACTTTTTTTGAAAAGTCAACTATTGACTTTTTTGACTAAAAAGTTAATCCTGACAAATTTTGTGTTTATAGTCTATTTTAACTAATTTCATCATCCTGGACTCAAATATCTCATCCGCGTCTCCAAATTCAACTCCTAACTCATATTAGATTTTTAATTTCATTTTCTTATGTTTTATACACACTTTTGTTTTGTCCCCAAAATTTACGTGGATTTTATTTTGATAAGTGGATTTATATACACTTATCCGATATCTTTACTTGAATTAGTTGCTTATATTCATGTGTCTTAGTTACTTTTCATGCATTTTGTGTTCATTTTGTAGGTTATATGTTTGGGAGCGGTGTGAGCGATTATTAGTAAGGAAAAGCAAAAAAATGCAAAAAAAAGCAAATCGGACATCATTTGGGCTTTCATGTTTACTTCATGTTCTTGGTTTGGAACTTAACTTACATTGTAGAGCATCTTCGTAGCTTTCTGGAACATCTTGAATCATTCTAATCGGAGTTCGGATGCAAGAAATATGATCTTTGTACCAATGACGTCGAACTTATTTATTTTGGTTAGCCATTTTCATAGCAGTCACTTCCAGCCCAATTTCAACCTTCATCCGGCCAGAATTTCTCAATCCTCAAAGAATGAAAGTTGTAGAGCTCGTCGATATCTTGATTTGATAGGTGGCGAGGCCTCATGTAACTCCTCCGGATCAAAAGTTATGGTAGTTTTACGAGAGGATCTTGTGATGAAAAAAATGATGCCCATGGCAAGGGCGAACTTTTCATAAATAAAACCCTCATGAAGGGCAGGGGGTACCAGCTGAAAAACAGTACTATAGCCCAAGGGCAGGCCCTTGACAAGCCTAGACCCCGTAGGGAAATGAAAGTGCAGCGTAAAAAAGTGGTTTTGGCCAAATTTGAGTTCGGAAGGATTGTTTTCGATCCATTGACTCAAGGACTTCGAAGAGGACTTAAAGACATGTAAAAAGGCTTATAAAGGAGGAGAATAATAAGGATTAGGAGAGATTGGAGAGATTGGGAGAGAGCATTCCATTAGATTAGATTAGATTAGTAAATTAGATCAAAATACTAGTTCTAAATAGTTTTGGAGATTGAAGCGACTTGAAGACCATTGAAGATCAAGAGCGGGAGCTTGAGGAAGATGGAGATTTCTTGACAATGATTCAATTCTTTACTCTACTCTTATTTTTATCTTTTAATGTTATTTCAAGTGTGGATTCTTAGTTTTAATTCAATGAACTAATTCTTTGTTTGAGATTACAATGGATCTTATTGTGTAGTTTATTTTAATATGCTTATTTATCAATTATTATGTTCTATCATTGAGAATTGTCTATTGTGGTTTGGACTTAATTGTTTAATTGGTTGACCATCATTCTACCGTGATAATCTATATGAACTCGAGAGATGAAGTATAGATTTAGATCGATCATGATAGCATGTGTTCGAGGATTTTGTTAGTAAGCTTAAACTTGATGAGTGTTAAGGTAGAGATATGCTTGACATTGCGTGTAATCGGATAGAGAACTTGTTCTTAAACCTTCTTTAATTGTAATTCACATAGAGATATAGTGGGTTAGTTGATTAAGGTGTTTAAGCATTTCTATCTTAATTGTGGATTGACGTTAATACGGTATTAGTGCATCGAGAGGTGATTAATACTACTTTAGTGTTCTTGATTAACAATTCAGGATAGAGAATAATTGATGAGAAGTGTGTTAACTTAAATGAAGCAATAAGTGAAGTTGTGATCTTAAATCTCCAGTCTTAATTTAATTAGTGGAATATAATAGTAGTTTAATTTATATAATTTGAAATTCATTCATTTAAATAAGATTGAGTTGGTTATGGGTTAGTACTTGGTGATTTTTATTAACTAATTCTCCGTGGGAACGATACTCAACTTATCACTTTATTACTTGTTGACCACGTATACTTGCGTGTTGTGCGTAATTAGATTTTATCCAACATGTTTTTGGCGCCGTTGCCGGGGAATTAGTTTAATATTTTTTTACCAATATTAATTTCAATCAAATTAGTCTTGATTTAAATATTTTTATTTTTATTTTTAATTCACTTCCTATATTTCTCTCTTTTCAGGTACCATGGATGACTTTGCGTATCAATGGCCATACACAAACATGACTCAACCAAGGGAAACGGGGATTGATGGACTTAATGCATTTTCCGCAATGTCAGCACAGATTGAAGAACTTTCGAGGAAGTTGGATGTTTTTACAGCCCAAAGGAGTCAAAGGATTGCTATTATGTGTGACTATTGTGCTGGCAATCACCCGAGTAATCAATGAACCATCAATCTTGGGTCGGTACAGTATGGTGGTAACTACCTCAATCAGTATGCATATGCTAATTATGATCAAGTTTGGGGGTATCACCCGGATTCTTCATGGAGCTATACTTATGAAGACCAATACTCTACTCCAAATCCAACATACACGCCAGAATTCTCATATCCACCTCCAATGCGACAAGAAGACAATTTAGAGTTGAAGGAATTCATGTTAAGGATTATAGAAAACCAAGAGGAGAGGATGATGAGTCAAGAAATATTGAGCTACAATTTTCAGCACTAGATGGAACAACTCATCACCATTTCAACTCAATACATGGATTCCAAAACTGAGACAGATAATTCAAGTTTGGAAGATTTGTGGTTCAAGTTTGTAGCATCAACTGAGGAGAGGATGATTAATCAAGAGAGGTCAATTCAGAATCAAGAGATATCAATTCAAAATCTGTAGAACCAGATGGATCAAATGCTCAAAGCCTTAAACAACTGTCCTCAAAATAATTGGTGTTATGACGAGGATTCTGAGATTGATGAAGTGCCCGAGCCAAATCTACAACTGGATGAGACACGAGATGTTGAAAAAGAGGAGACAAGTGGGGATAATGAAAATAAGGTTGGTGAAGAACTAACTATGATTACCAACGAGGAGGAGCCGATGTTGTTAGTGCCCCAAGTTCCTTCTTCGCCAAAGATCAAGGGTCCAGTTAGATTTGCAAAATCGTGCCCGCTTGGTAGTCATGTAGTCGGTAAGGCTCTTTATGACATGAGAGCTAGTACAAATGTGAAGCCATGGTGGGATGATGAGGAAAAGATAAAAGAAGAGCCCGTTGTTCTTGCCAAGCCTCAAATCCCCAATCGAATCATAGGCTCAACAGACGAAAAAGCACCTAGTTATTCAACATTCTCAATTAGGCACATATGTAAACAAAGCATGCTAGGTGACTTTAATGAAATGGCTATCACAAATGGAAACATACCAAAAGCTACATTATTTCCGATGGATGGAGGGTTCCTCAATTATCGACGAGGAATTGGATAGCGTTGATCAGACAAAGTCAAATGAAAAAGCGTAAATCAAGCGCTAAACGGGAGCAACCGAATTTTTATATTTATATGCTTTACTAGTTTATTTAGTAGATAGGAATTAATTTGCTTATTAAGTTCTCTTATAATCTAATCCATATTGTCTCTCTTCATTGCGGGTATTGGAGGTTCGATGGATAGGAAAATGATCGTCATATACCATATACATCCATCACTTCACGCTTAGGCGATTACGGGAAGTTCTCTTCTACTTATCACTATATTCTTACAATGAGGACATTGTAATTTGCTAAGTTTGGGGAGTTTAGTTTAGTTCATTATTGCATGTGTAGTTTCATGTTTATGTTATGTTATTTTGCATATGTTGTTAATTTAGTTTAGGTTTATTATTTTAAAAAAAAAATCAAATAAAAAAAATTCAAAAATAATAGTTAGTTACTATGTTTATCTTGCATGAGTCCAGCTGTTTGATAGTTTAAGTTTATTTTGGCCAATGATGAGATTGGAATTTAGTAGACAAGTATAATACTGACTATTACAGCTTTGATGTGATTTCTTGTTATGAATTGAATTTTTTTCTGTTTGAAACTTGTATAATAAGGATAGCACAGTAAAAACAATTTGTGATTGATTGAGTTTAAATTGATACATAATGGGACTCTAAAGGATAATGCTAGTTTGAATGAAAGAATGACAAGAATAAGTAGTGAGGGGTAAAGTTAGACAAGAACCTTAGTTTGGGGGAATATTTGGGGTATATAAGCGATATTGTAAAAAAAAAAGAAAAAAAAGAAAAAAAAGTATAAATAAACACCGTGGCGTGCTTGTCTAGTTTTGTGGCCTTTGTTACTTGAGTAAGTAAGCAGGGGATTGTCTTTACACCTAAGCCCTAAGGTCTTAATGGTGCAGGAGTCGTTGGTGAAAGCTCGTTAAGGTAGCATTGAAAAGCCTAAGGGAATAAGACATTGCATAGCTATGTGTATATAAACCAAAAAAAAAAAAAAGAAAAAAAAAATAAAAAGCGGGAAAAAAGAGCAAAAAGCCCTCGTAGATGAAAATAAAGCATAAGTATCCCATGTTGACCCTTGATATTGGTAATTGTTTGATTTTAGTTGAATCTAGCTTATTTTTGGATTTCTTGAGTTTGCATTGTATGATGCCTTCGAAGAGACTTGTTATGTGTTAAATTTGATTTTATATCAATTAACATTGTTGTGGAGCACACACGCACTATACCAGTAATAACAATTTAAGACTTGATGATTGACTAGGAAATTGTTGATTGGTTTTGATATGATGTATTATCATGTTTACTTGATTTCTCTAAGGTAGGTTGAATAGACTTGTTTTTATCATCTTTCTTCTTTGGATTAAATAGGCATATAGATTAGTTGCATTTCATTGCATTGCATTGCATTATGTTGTGTTGCTTGGGGACAACAACGGTTTAAGTTTGGGGTTATTTGATAAGTGGATTTTATATACACTTATCCGATATCTTTACTTGAATTAGTTGGTTATATTCATGTGTCTTAGTTACTTTTCATGCATTTTGTGTTCATTTTGTAGGTTATATGTTTGGGAAGCGGTGTGCGATTATTATTGGTAAGGAAAATGCAAAGAAACTGCAAAGAAAAGCAAATCGGACATCATTTGGGCTTTCATGTTTACTTCATGTTCCTGGTTTGGAACTTAGCTTACATTGTAGAGCGTCTTCGTAGCTTTTCGGAACATCTTGAATCATTCTAATCGGAGTTCGGATGCAAGAAATATGATCTTTGTACCAACGGACGTCGAACTTCGCTATTTTGGTTAGCCATTTTCATAGCAGTCACTTCCAGCCTAATTTCAACCTTCATACGGCCAGAATTTCTGAATCCTCAAAGAATGAAAGTTTTAGAACTCGTCGATATCTTCGATTTGATAGGTGGCAGGCCTCGTAACTCCTCCGGGATCAAAAGTTATGGCCGTTTTACGAGAGGAATGTTGTGACGAGAAAAATGATGCCCGTAGGGGCTTTTTCATAAATAAAACCCCATTTGGGGCGGGGTACCAGCTGAAAAAAAACAGTACTATAGCCCATGGAAATGGCGGCCCTTGACAAGCCTAGACCCCCACGGGCGAAGTGCACGTAAAAGAAGTGGTTTTGGCCAAATTTGAGTTCGGGAAGGATTGTTTTCGATCCAATTGATTCAAGGACTTCAAGAGGACTTAAAGACATGTAAAAAGGCTTATAAAGGAGGAGAATAATAAGGATTAGGAGAGATTGGAGAGATTGGGAGAGAGCATTCCATTAGATTAGATTAGAGTAAATTAGATCAAAACACTAGTTTTAAATAGTTTTGGAGATTGAAAGCGACTTGAAGACCATTGAAGATCGAAAGCGGGGAGCTTGAGGAAGATGGAGATTTCTTGACAACAGATTCAATTCTTTACTCTACTCTTATTTTTATCTTTTAATGTTATTTCAAGTGTGGATTCTTAGTTTTAATTCAATGAACTAATTCTTTGTTTGAGATTACAATGGATCTTATTGTGTAGTTTATTTTAATATGCTTATTATCAATTATTATGTTCTATCGTGAGAATTGTCTATTGTGGTTTGGACTTAATTGTTTAATTGATTGGCCATCATTTCTTGTGATAATCTCTATGAACTTGAGATATGAAGTATAGATTTAGATCTGATCATGATAGCATGTGTTCAGGATTTTGTTAGTAGCTTAAACTTGATGAGTGTTAAGGTAGAGATTTGCTTGACACCGCATGTAATCGGATAGTGAACTTGTTCTTAAATCTTATTAAATTGTAATTCACATAGAGATATAGTGGGTTAGTTGATTAAGGTGTTTAACGGATTTCTATCTTAATTGTGGATTGACATTAATACGGTATTAGTGCATCGAGAGGTGGTTAATACTACTTTAGTGTTCTTGATTTACAATTCGGGATAGAGAATAATTGATGAGAAGTGTGTTAACTTAAATGAAGCAATAAGTGAAGTTGTGATCATAAATCTCCATAGTCTTAATTAAATTAGTGGAATTTAATAATAGTTTAATTTATATAATTTGAAATTCATTCGTTTAAATAAGATTAAGTTGGTTACGGGTTAGTACTTGGTTATTTTTATTAACTTTCTCTTGTGATTTTACTCAACTTATCACTTTATTACTAATTCTCTGTTGTGCGTAATTAGATTTTACCCAACGATACTTCAAGAGGTGAGGATACCTTGCTTTATTACTTCTTGACCATATATACTTAAACTTTGACGATGTTAACCTTTGAGCGTAGAATTATCCAAGATTTTACCCTCTATGATAAGTTCATTTCGGGTAAAGAAATATTTGAGGCTTTAAGAGTATATTAGGATGTTATCAATAAATACAACTACGAAATGGTCCAAATATTCTTTGAATGCTCGGTTCATCATATCCATGAAGGCAACATGGGCATTGTAACAATCCAGAATTTTAAATTGTTATTTCAAATATTTATTGAATTATATAAATATTTTAATTGATGTGTTTATTGTTGAATAAATATTTGTTTGATTTGATTTGATTATTTATTTATTAAATAAATAATTTATGAGTTAAGGGAATTAGCTTAATTTGTTAATTAAGTGATAATTGGTAATTTGGTATTGTGAAATTAATTTAAATAAAAGAGCGATGAATTAATTATTATGAGATAATATTCTAATTTAATCTAATAATTAAATTAGAGAGTTGCTAATGATTAAATGAATTATTATAATGTTATTTTAATTTGATTTTATAATTAAAGTGACGTGTTAATTTATTAAATAAAATTATAATTATAATAAAATTATAATTTTATTGTATTAGTTTATATGATAAATTGATTTAATAAATTGTTATTAGATTTAATTTAATTTGAATATGGAATTTATTTAAATAAAGTGTGACAATAAACTATATTATAAATAACTTAAGAAAATAAATTAAAAGAGTTTTAATTTAGTTTTACCAAATAAAGCTTTAGAACTTTTAAAATTCTTATTTTAATCTTGTTTTGCCAAACAAGGCTTAAGGAATGATTAAGTCATTATTTTAATTGGTTTTGCCAAACAAAGCCTTATGACTTTTGATTTTTTTTTTAAAAACTATAACTGACATCAGTTATATATATATTTATATTATATATTAATACGTATTATATTATATGTTATATATCAGTTATATTTTCTATTACGTAAAAGAATAGAAGGAAGAAAGAAGAGAGAAGAAAGAAGAGAGATAAGAGAGAGCTCTAGAGAGGGTTTGAGAGAAGAAGTTTTGCAAGAACAAAGAGTAGTAATCAAAAGTTGTGTTATTATCTTCTAGCAAAGGCATAATCTTTCTTCTCAAAGTTCTAGTTTTCTTTTAAGGTTCTAGTTTCTTTTATATGAAAAGTTCTCTGTAAAAGTTATATGGGTAGTAATTGTGATTATATATTTGGTATATATAATAATTTGTAGATAAATTGTTTTTATATGTTTAGTATATTATTTAGAGTAGTTTAATTCATGTAAATATGATATATATGGAGAAAGTTATTTTACAGTGAAATATATATGAATATGACTTATTTTGAAGTCGAAATTGATGTTTAATTCATAGTATAATGTATAAATTGGCTATTGATTGTGAAAATATATGAAGAAACGAAAACAAAGTTGGGAGCTGTCATTTACACTCCTAAATAAACCTCACTTTCATTTTACAAATTCAAACAATTAGCACAGTAGTAAGCAAGGATCGATCCCATAGAGAGTGATTTGTTTTATATTTATCCTATAATTTCTAATAAAAATGGGATTTTGAATTGATTAACTAAATTAACAAAAATAAACTAATAAGAATTAACAATGAATAAAAAGCTTCAGCTCTTTAGTTCAGTATCACCTTTTTACAATAATAGATTAATCAAGTGTAACATTATTTACCCTTCAATGAAACTAATAGCCCTAGGTAACAACAAGCTCTGCTACCCGAAAACTCCCCTTAGATTGTCACTCAATGAAACAAGCTCTTCACAAGATTCTAACAATTATATAACCTAGAACAAGCTCTCTAGATTTAATATAACAGTAACATTAAAAACTAAGGAATTAGACTATTTCAAGCAACAAACACATAAGCTCAGATTGTTTAACTTGTCTTCTGATAATCATAGCAATACTCAAAAGCTTGTCCACAATCAGGTATTACTAATTACTACTTGTGGTTAGGAACAATATCAATTACACATAATATTATTGCTTGATCTAGCATATGATATTCGTTAACCAACTCAATCCTGCAGAAATCAAATCAGTTAAGCCAAATAACAGTTAGAAATTAAATCAGATTATCAAGAATGAATTTCATGTGAGAAGGAATAAATAATGAATATTCAATTAATCATTAATTATAAATAAGGTTCAACATCCCTTAGAACTGAATAAAAAAAACTTAGCTCATGTCTTCAATCCTCCAATGTTGTAGATGAGAGAATGTAGTAGATGATTGAATTAATAAAATCCTAACTATCATCCTTTATTTATAGTGCTAGACAAAGTCCTAAATTATGTGGAAATTAGAAATCCAAATCCTAAAAGGAATTACAAATCATAACTAGTTTCTATAAAGAAATAGAGTCTAATTTAGAAATAAATCTTAGTCTAAAAGATATCCTAAATCTAATAGAAATATCAATCCAATTCCATGTAAAAATTTTCCAAAATCTACTTTTAGAAACTTTCCAAAAATCCAATATTTCCCAATTTTCCCGCACAAATTCTCCCATATTTTCTGCTGCAACATCCTTTGGTAAAACGACCATAACGTTTGACCCGGGAGGAGTTACGGGGCCTGTTACCTATCAAATTGAAGCTCTCGATGAGATCTACAACTTTAATTCTTTGAGAATTGACAGATTCTATCTGAATCAAGGTCGAAATTGGGCTCTAAGTGATTGATGTGTAAATTGCAACTTCCAAACTATGAGGTTCAACGTCCGTTTAGTAAAAAGATCATAACTTTTTCATATGAGCTCCGATTGGGATGATTTAAGATGTTCCAGAAAGATAAGGAAGAGCTCTACGATAAAATCTAAGTCCCAAGCCAAGACCATGAATCCAAATTAATGCTAAAAACCAAGCAATTTTTCTTTTTTCCTTATTTCAGCTTCAATTCTTCCTGAAATCATTAAACACCTTAATAAGCTCATATACACATGAAACATGCAATAAAACTAAACATAAAGGAATAAAAATAAATTAATAATATGCACTCATCAAAAATAATTGAAACTAACTATTTTGGTTGAAGAAAGAATTCACAGTGATTAGTTTCGCTAAGAATGTCAAAAAGTAAAGGAATAGTAAAAATAATGAATTTAGAGGTGTTAATGTTGATGTTATTTAAATGGTTAAAAACATGTTAGAAACCTTAAGTTATGTTTTTGTGAAGTTTATGTAAATTATATGTGTGAAATTGGTTGTTAGAAAGTAGCTTGTAGGCCAATTTGGCTTTGTTCTGTGTTCTTCATGAACAACATGCATTTGGAACTATACTTGGTGTTGCAGTATGACAGTCCCATAAATACAATTCAACGCCATTGGTGTGTGTCTTAAACAACTTTGTAACCGGTTATCTGAGTAAACAGAGAGCTCTACATGTTACCAAAGTTAATCTTTAAACGTCAATTATAGGTCTTTGTGTCGCTGCCATGATGCCATTCCTAGTCTATTCTGGAAGTATTTGCCGATGCCGATTAGCGATTAGTCGAAAATTATTTTGATTATTATAAAATTTTGTAATTGTTGATAAAGAATAATGTTATGACTGATAAAATGTGATTTGGTCATATTGTGGAGTACCAAGCATGAAAATATTCTTAGCAATTAATAAATTATGTGACGAATTGAAGAATTACGGTTTAAAACTAATAGTTGAACCTAAGAGTACAAGTCGTATATGAAATGGATACCTAATTGTGTACTGAGTACATGTAGTAACTAATTATGTCATGATGACATGTATATAGGGTATTGAGAATCGAGTATACGGTTTAGTTTACACGCAAGGCAAGTTCCCTAACCTTTGTTACTTTATTATTTAGCAAGGTTTACTTTTCATTGTCATGTTATACTTATGCAAGTTCTCTAACCCTAAGTTTACATTGAGCAAGTTTTCAAACTCTAACCTTTATTTGAGTTTGTTCTATCCTATTTACCTTTATATTGAGCAAGTAATTCCTTCTTGTATAGCTTAATTATATTCATGCAAGCTCTTTACGTAACTCTTACTTTGAGAAGGTTTCCTATCTTTAACTTGTTCCTTATTATGCAAGTTTCCAAATTCTGTTGTTCTTATGATGAACAAGTTTTATTGTTCAACTTGCTATCAATTATGCATGTTCAATAACTCAATTCTTTTATTATTATTTTTTTGACTTTAGCTTAATGTTGTTCAAGCAAGGTTTATTATATTATTCAATGTCTATGCTTTCTAGTTCATTTCTAAGCATGACTGGTATATACAATGTTGATTCATTTATGATTTATTCCATAGCATATTGTATTTACATTTTTGATTCAACTAATCCTTAGTTGATGATCGTTAAACTCTAAATTACCATTGAAGCTTATCCAAACCAAACTTACTTTGGTGCGGACTTGTATTCTAAATACTGAGAAGAACAACCCTATTACAAGGGATTAAGTACGCTATGTGATTAGATATTTGTGCACAATACATGGTACGAAGGGCTGATCCCCCTAAGTACGAGAAGTCCCTATAGTCTTATGACTATTTAGGTTTTAGTTGAAAGATTACTTATAACCTTGGACATAGTTTGTGGTCTTGTGACCCTCAGTTATATTTGAAATTCTGGTTTCAGTTCTTGATTATAATTGGTAGAGAATATTACTCAGTTCTATTGAACCTATTCATTGGCAGTTGTTATAATGTTATTATTCATTGCCGTTTCAAGTGAGCATTTATTTTGCTTACTCTTGCACATATAATCATTGCAGCTAAAGTTGAGAAGGTCGATGAACCTACCACTAACAAAGGGAAAGGAAAATTAAACAAGTGTTGAAGACTTGTAAAATTTATTGACTTTCTTGATGTCAGACTTTATTTTAAATATTGTGATGTATTATTTAATTTTCAGCACTTGATGTTTGTTTTAAAGGTTAGATAACTTGGGAGTTTTTATTAGATTTAGTGATGTAACCCTTTAATGGGAATTTTTTTTTAAAAATTTTGTTATATTTGGGTAGTTAGGAATGAATGAATGGAAAGTGAACACCAAATCTTGTGGGAATGAAGTACCCAAATTTGGGGGTGTCACATGTTGGTATCAAAGCCTTAGGTTATGAACCTTAGCTGGGGAAAAAAACTTAGGAAGTAACCTTATAGAAGATTGAAAAGATAGAGGTGATCAACTCTTATTGAGTTTTAAGAAAGAAATAATAAAACACTTTATGTGCTTATGTGGTTGCAACATATGTGTTCGTGAGTGTTGAATAGTGACAATTAGTAATTAAACACTTACAATTTTGTTGTCAGGATGGCTAATGTGGGAGAATTCAGTCAGGCTAGGGAGGAGGGACCTCAGATGCCTAGAGAGGAGGAGCCTCAAGATATTCAGGTAGTATGGGAACAACTGGTGCTAAGGGAGTCATCTCCGTTGGTTACAGTGGTTGGTGATGCCACCCTAGAGTTTGAGCAGGAGAGGATACCTGATGAGGAGGATAAGGTAGAGACTGAGGAGGAAGACCCTGTGGAGCTGCCACAGACGGATGAGGATGAGGATGAGGAGGAAGAGTTTCCACCAAACTCTATCGCAGCTCATATGTACGATGAAGTATACGACCGCAACATTGAGCTTCAGGATAGAGTTGAGGAGTTGGAAGAGATAGTAGCTGAACGTTAAACTTCGATGGTGCATAAGGAAGATGAGATCCGGGATCTTGACGAGCGTCTGAGTAATGTTGAGTGGAAGCTGATTCACATCGAGGGGGAGAATGAGCAGCTAACGGAGGAGATTGCGAAGCTGAATGACAAATTGAAAGAAGAATCCGCCAAGAGAGAAAGAGTTAAAGACGCGTACGAGGAAGCTTCTCAGCATGCATGAGTAGCAGAAGGGGAAATATAAGCAAAGAAGATCAAGATGGAGGAGATGAATGTCATTTTCAACACCGTGATAAATTGAGCTCAAGACCGAGTCATGTATTATCCGATTCAGTTTCAGACGCTGCCATGGTACAAGTTAGATTGCAGAACAATGTTCCGTATTATGGAAGAGGAGCATCGCAAGGCAATGCAACATTTTAGTAGGTCATCGTAGAGAATGTAATTGATATGTGATTAATTATATAATAAATAAGATGTAAATCCCAGGTATTATGTAACCAATGGGATATGATGATGATGTTATCCTGTAACTTTTGTAGTTTAAGAAAGTGATGTAGATAGCAGGGATGCTATCATTATTATATTTTTCAAAAGTTATAAAAGAATAAAATGTTAATATTTATTCAAGATGTTATGTGTTATGTGATGATCTTTTATGAGGTATAAGTTAAGTAGAGAATACTTAAAAAGATTGAGTAATAATACAATAAGTGTATTTTTCTTTAATCAAAAAATGCCTCCAAGAAGACGTCCACCATGACAACAAACCCTTGAGGGGTCTACCAACAATAACAACACTGAAGCTAACCCAGTTTAGCAGTTGGTGACACTATTGACGGGAGTGCTGCAAAATCAACCGCAGAATCAAGGTGCAACTTTTAAAGATTTCAAGGCGGTTGGGCCCCCAAAATTCCGTGGAACCATGAATCCGGTTAAGGCACAAACCTGGATTATAGAAATAGAGAAAGTTTTTGATGTTGCTAGAGTAGGTGAGGATCAGAAGACTGCTTTTGAAACATTTATGTTGAAAGCTGATAAGTGGGTTTTATACCTACTTATCGGCTTCTAATTCAAGCTTAATGTTTTTAATGTTTGTTTTTACTTGTTTAGTGTTATTTTGTGTTTAGGTGTGGTGGAGTGGCATTTCAATAAAAAGGGTGGACTTGTGGTGGAATTTGGCAAGAAAGAGAGGGAAATGGATCAGCTAGCAGAAGGTACCCCAGCCAGAGTTGGCTATTTCCTATATAAAACCCCATTGAAGGGGAAGTGAAAACTCAATTGGCAGAAGCTAAGCCAGCCGGGGTTGGCTAATTACACAACAACACCCACAAAAGGCGAAGTGGAGAAATTCGGTGTCTGTTCTTTTTTTAAATGTTGCAAACGTAAGCTTAAGTGTTGCCAATGACTTGGGACTCAACTATGGATGGAATTGTAATCAGAATATGTGTCTAAGTGTATAATTAATGACAAACAACAAGATTGAGTTAGCATACAATCAATTAAGATCTATTGAAAGAATTTTGCAGAAGTAGCATTGGAGAGAGTTTTTGAAGGAGTTTCACAACAATTGCAGAATGGGCTATAGAGAAGGGTGGTCCTGAATTTATTCTTCTTCTTTAGTTTATTATTTGTAATTGGGATGATGTTTTCTTTAATTAATTTAGTTTTTAATTTCATTGATGATGAACTAAATTACTTTTTAGGCTTACAATGGATCTTTAAGTGGAACGATGATTATGTAACTTGGAATTTCAGTTTAATAAGCTATTCCTCGGTTTATCTATATTAATTTATGCCTAAATTTATGAATTTTCTGATCACCAATTCTTTGTGAATTTGTATGAATTCGAGAGAGGAAGTATGAGTTTAGACTTAGTTAATATAACATGTATTCTTGAATTTTGTGAATGAATGGAATCTTAATGAATGTTAGGGTAGAGATATGCTTAACATCGCACGTAATCGAATAGAGAACTTGAACTTAAATCTTCTTTAATTGTAAATCACATAGAGATATAGTAAGTTAGTGAATTAAGGTGTTTAACTTAATTTTATCTAATTTGTGGATTTAAGTTAATATGATATTAGTGCATCGAGAGGTGGCTAATTCTACTTGAGTGTTCTTGATTAATAAATTGGGATAGTGAGTTAAACTGGAATAAAGATTAATAATCAGATTGAAGCTTAAAGTGAAGTTGTAAGCCTAATTCTCCAATAATTGTTTAAAAATTCAGTTTTTATATTTGTTGATTGTTTGGTATTTTTAATAATTATAATCATTGAATTTGATAGTTTAATAAAATTGGATTAATATAAGGCTGGTAATTGTTAGGATTAAATTCATACTATTTCTCTATGGGAACGATACTCTACTTACTATTATATTACTTGTTGACCACGTATACTTGCGTGTTGTGCGTAATTAGATTTTACCCAACAAGTTTTTGGCGCTGTTGCCAGGGAACTTAGTATAGATTTTAATAATCTTGCGATATCAGTTTAATTAGTTCAGTTTTACTTAAACTTGTGTTTCTTTTTTTTGTTCGTTCTTATTTCAGGTTTTTGAAGTTGGTTTATGCGAACTCGATCCAAAAATCCAGACTTGCTTCATTTTGAGGACAACATTGAGAGACGCTTCCAAAGGCTAAGTAAGTGGATCAAGGATACAAGGGAAAACTTCGAGAATTCTGAAAAGGAAGAAGCAATGGTTGCCGAAGACCAGAAAGAGTTGAGGGACTTTGCTACTCCGAAAATGACTGAACTTCAATCAAGTATCACCAGGCCTGCTACAGCTACGAATACATTTGAGATTAAGCCTGGGACTATTCAGATGATCCAAAATTCGATTCAGTTTGAGGGACTGGCAAATGATTTTCTGAACGAACATTTGGTCAACTTTTTGGAGATTTGTGACACCTTCAGGTATATTGGGGTGTCAGATGACGCAATTAGGCTTCGCTTGTTCCCATTCACTTTATGGGACAAGGCGAAGAGTTGGTTACATTCTCTACCCCCGAGATCCATAACTACATGGGAAGACCTCGCTCAAAAATTTCTAGCAAAATTCTTCCCACCAGCGAAGACTGCAAAGATGAGAAACGAGATTACCATGTTTGAACAACAGCATGGGGAATCACTGTATGAGGCATGGGAAAGATATAAGGAATTGCTCAAAAAGTGCCCACATCACGGATTACCCAAATGGCTGCATATGAACACATTCTACAATGGGATACATGGGAATCTCAAGACCAATATTGATGCAGCATCGGGTAGAGCATTTATGGCAAAGATTTATGAGGAGGCGTATCAATTGACAGAGACAGTGGCAGCTAACAACTACCAGTGGCCCACTGGAAGATTGACACAACCTAAGGTAGTTGGAGTGTTAGAGGTAGATGGGGTGATGACATTAGCAGCCCAGATTTTAGCGTTATCGAAGAAAATGGATGCTTTTTCGGGGGTACAAACTCAACAAGTTGTAGTTATTTATGAATTATGAGCTGGTGAACATCCTACAAATCAATGTGCAATCAACCCAGCGTCAGTGCAATTTGTGGGTAGCTATAACAAAATTCCACATAATATATATCAAAATGCCTACAATCTGGGGAATAGGAATCACCCTAATTTTTTGTGGAGTAATAATCAACATCAACAAGCTCCACGAAAATCTTATCCCCCTAGATTTCAGAATCAACATCAACAACTAGCTCAACATCAAGAGAGAAAAACAGATTTAGAGGAGTTGTTGTCGAAGTATATAACGAGCAACAAGGCAGTTATAAAATTACAAGCTATAGCCATCAAGAACCTAGAGAATTAGATGGGAAAGCTTGCCTTAGCATTGAATAATAGACCGCAAGGGACTCTACCAAGTGACACCGAAAGAAATCTGAAGGGAAATCACGAGCAGTATCAGGTAATCACTTTGAGAAGTGGAAAACATCTAGATGGGGAAATTGCAGAAAATTTAGTTATAAAAGATGATAATGTTGATTAAAACAAAGTGGTTGAAGAAAAATAGGGTGAGGAAAAGTAAGTGGAACAAACAGAGTCAGATGATAAGCCAGTTGTTTATCCTCCACCGCCATTTCAGCAGAGAGTCCAAAAACAGAAATTAGACAAGCAATTCATAAAATTTTTATAAGTTTTTAAGAAACTTCAGATTAACATCCCCGCAGAAGCCCTGGAGTAGATGCCAAGTTATGCTAAATTCATGAAGGGAATTTTATCAAGGAAAAAGAAGTTGGAAGATTTTGAAACCGTGGCACTAACAGAGGAGTGTAGTGCCGTTTTACAATGAAAGTTACCACCTAAGTTGAAAGATCCGGGGAGTTTTACCATTCCGTGCACAATTGGGAACATGGCATTTAACAAGTGTTTATGTGATTTGGGGGCAAGTGTGAACCTTATGCCGTTATCAGCTTATACAGAATTGGGTTTACCAGCTCCAAAGCCTACAAACATTTCTTTGCAATTGGCAGATATGTCAGTCACGTACCCAAGAGGCATTGTGGAGGATATTTTGGTCAAGGAAGATAAATTCATATTTCCCACGGACTTCATAATTCTGGATTTTAAGGAAGATAAGAATATCCCAATTATCTTAGGAAGACCGTTCTCGGCTACGGGTAGGACTCTCATCGATGTGCAAAAAGGTGAACGAACTATGAGGGTCCAAGATCAGTAAGTAAAGTTCAACGTATTCAAAGCCATGAAGTTCCCTACGGATGAAGATGAGTGTTTCAGGATGGATGTCATTGATCAGATAATCAACGAAGACATGGTTAAAAGTTTGGTTAATAATCCATTGGAAACTATATTATTAGGAGATGAATATTTGGATGATCCAGAGTTTGTGGATTACTTGCAAATGTTAGATTCTTTGCCACGAGTTAGCAGATTCAAAGCACTATTTGAACCATTGTACACAGAGGAAAGAGCAACAACAAGGATGAAACCTTCATTAGAGGAACCACCTGTTCTTGAGCTTAAGCCACTCCCTAAACACCTCAGGTATGCATATTTAGGCGATTCTAATACTTTACCTGTTATTATTTCTACTGCGCTTAACGAATTGCAGGAAAATAAATTGCTGAGTGCTTAGAGAACACAAATCGGCTATAGGATGGATAATTGCATATATCAAAGGAATTAGCCCATCCTTTTTCATGCACAAAATTCTTATGGAAGAGGATGCAAAGCAAATAATGGAGCAACAGAGACAGCTTAATCTAATCATGAAAGAGGTAGTGAAGAAAGAAATCCTAAAATGGTTGGATACGAGAATCATCTACCAAATTTCAGACAGTAAGTGGGTCAGTTCAATTCAATGTGTGTCGAAAAAGGGAGGAATGACCGTGGTATAAAATGATGACACTGAGCTAATTTCGACGAGGATAGTGACTGGTTGGAGGGTTTGCATGGACTACAGGAAGTTGAATAAGGAAACCCAAAAGGACCAATTTCCTTTACCTTTCATCGATCAAATGTTGGATAGATTAGCGGGCCACAAATTTTACTACTTACTGGATGGATATTCAGGATATAATCAGATAGTCATTGCTCTCGAATATCAAGAAAAGACTACTTTCACGTGCCCATACGGCACATTCACATTCAGGAGAATGTCTTTTGGCTTGTGTAATGCGCCCGTAACCTTCCAACGCTGTATGATTGCCATCTTCTTGGTTATGGTGGAGAAAAATGTGGAAGTCTTCATGGACGACTTTTCTGTCTATGGAGATGATTTTGATGCTTGTCTAGAGAATTTGGTGATGGTCCTAAATCAAAGCACAGAGGAAAATTTGGTACTTAACTGGGAAAAGTGCCACTTTATGGTTGATGAAGGAATAATTTTGGGGTACAAAGTTTCAGCGAGAGGGTTAGAGGTTAATAGAGCAAAGTTGGAAATGATTGAAAATCTTCCATCGCCAACTTCAGTGAAGGGAATCTTTAGCTTTCTTGGAATTGTCGGGTATAGGAGATTTATAAAAGATTTCTCTAAGATTGCAAAACCATTGTGCAGTCTCTTAAAGAAAGATTCAGTTTTTAAGTTTGATGAAGATTGTAAGTTAGCATTTGACTTGTTGAAGAAAAAATTGACTACAATGCCAGTTATTGTCGCACCAGATTGGAATAAGCCTTTTGAGTTAATGTGCGATGCAAGCGACTGTGCAATAGGGGTTGTGTTGGGTCAACACCGAGAGAAGACATTCCACGCCATATGCTATGCAAGTAAAACACTTACGGAGACCCAAATGAATTACACAACTACGGAAAAGGAGTTATTTGCAGTTGTATATGCCTTTGAAAAATTTTGGGCATATTTGATCGGGAAATTCATCTACATACGGGGGACATTATGGAAGTGAAAGAACAACAATGAAAGTTCTTCAAGACGGGTTCTATTGGCCTACATTATTTAAGGATGCCCACCAGTTCGTTAAAAGCTGTGATAGATGTCAAAGGGTGGGTAACATATCAAAAAGGAATGAGATGCCACTACAATCTATCTTAGAAGTTAAATTTTTTGATGTATGGGGCATGGATTTTATGGGGCCATTTCCTTCCTCCTTCAATAATTAGTACATCTTGCTTGCGGTTGACTATGTATCGAAATGGGTTGAAGCCGTAGCATTCCCCACAAATAATTCCAAAGCGGTTCTTAAATTCATACATAAGAATATTTTTACAAGATTTAGCACGCCAAGAGCTATTATCAGTGATGAAGGTAGTCATTTCTGTAACAGATCGTTCACAGCTCTCTTGGCAAAATATGGGGTCAACCATAAGGTAGCTACAACATATCACCCCCAAATAAGTAGGCAAGCTGAGGTTTCAAACAGGGAGGTGAAGAGAATCTTAGAGAAGGTAGTAAACCCGAATAGAAAAGACTGGTCTCTTAGATTGGATGATGCACTATAGGCTTATAGGACTGCTTACAAAACACCAATTGAGATGTCACCATATCAGTTGGTCTACGGGAAAACATGTCACCTATCTGTGGAGTTACAACATAAAGCCTACTGGGCAATTCTGAAACTTAACTTCGATCAAGCAGCTACGGGTGAAAAGAGGCTACTTCAGTTAAATGAACTCGATGAATTCCGACTTCAAGCTTACTAGAACTCTAAGTTATACAAAGAAAAGGTCAGGAAATGGCACGACCAGAAAATCATACAAAGAACGATCGAACCGGGGCAATCAATACTATTGTTCAACTAAAGATTGCTGTTGTTCCCAGGAAAGCTAAAATCAAGGTGGTCAGGTCCATTTACCTTAAAAAGGGTTTTCCCACATGGCGCCATTAAACTATACAGTAGGAATCCTTTAGAGACGTTCAAGGTCAACGGTCAGCGGTTAAAACATTATTGGGGTGGCGAATCCAACATGGATGTCATCGCAATTACACTCACCGACGCGCCATAAATAGGGAGTAGTCAGGCTGAACGACTTAAAATCAAGCGCTAATTGGGAGGCAACCCAATCTTACTTTTATTCTTCGTATTTTTATTCATGTTCGTCAAATTGTAGTTTAGAATAATAATTAATATAAAATAAGTTCATTAAGTAGTAAGTAAGTTATATTGTTCTAGATTATCTTACCTACCATGCTTAATTTGCTCAATTTAACTTCTTTTCATGTTTTAATGATGTCTCAGGTACTGAAGAAGCGAATGAATATGTTAAGGATGCAAGGAATGGGAAAATTAAAGGGCATTAACAGACCACTAGCCCGCCGGGGAGGGCCTTTTTAAGCTTAATACCCCCGCCAGGGTGGGGGTCTCACTACTATTAATAGACCACAAGCTAGCCGAGGCGGGCATCCAAAGCACAATACCCCCCCGCCGGGGTGGGGGTAATGATTTCAAAAACAGACAATATGCCAACCGGGGCTAGCCTTTCAAGGCTACTACCCCCCACCGGGGCGGGGGTCCGAAATTCAAAAATAGACTACATGCCAACCGGGGCTAGCCTTTCAAGGCTACTACCCCCCGCTGGGTGTTGCCTCTTTTTTAGTTCTAACAAAAGAGCTCTAACTCATGTAAGCATACATGTGTCAACAAGTAATACAGAGTAAGTAGAGTATCGATCCCACAGAGAAAGTTGTCTAATTTAAACTACTATGCATCAATTAAATCACTATATATATATGCTTAAACTAATGATTATAATTGTGAATTACTCTAATTGCAAATAATGACTAAAACGAGAATAATAAGGTAATGAATCAAATCTGGAAATAATGGGATCCTAACTTCATTTAATACTTCATCTAATTACCACCGTCATGCAAGATTGTTTACATATCACAGAAAAGTAGCCAAAAGCACTAATATAGACATAGCCATTTTTCAATGTACTATGACCTACTTACACAGTATCCACAAGTGATAGACACCAAGTAATCATCAATATAACCAAAATCACTATATGTCTATGTGAAATTACAACCATATTGAATTTAAGCACAAGCCCTTATTTTAACTCATACGGTGAAACAGTATATGTCTATCTGGTTCATGAAATACAAAGCTACACAAAACAGCCCCATATACGCATGCTATCATGATTACAATCCATACTCGCATGTTATTTTTCAATTCCATACAAGTATTAAAAATGAATGGTGATCAAGCATTCATGCATGTAAAACAACCATGATAGAAATTCCTTATGATATGTAAAATAGTCCAGCAGTCAAGCATGCAACTAAACTACATATTAAAATCCGTTAGAATCCCATAATGGAGTTTAGTTCATGACTGAACCAAAAGCCATCATGGGATCAAAGCAAAACATGAATAATAAACACACAATTGAAAGAGAGAGATAGAATCGATCAAACCCAATTGCTGATTGTAATCCAATAGTAACGTTCAATTCCGCATTATAATCCAGCAAAGAAGCAATACTTTATCCACCTTGATTACAAATCCAACGTAGAAGTAGAAAAGATGAAGTTTAGGCTTAGTTCTACGCTGGATATCTCCTAAAGTGTTAAACCCTAGTTCCAATATCAAAAACACGTAAAAACTACTGAATGATACGTCTGACACCAGTCAGAATCGTTTTTAATTAATTATATCTCTTAAAATTAAAAATTAAAATAAATAGCTTCAAAGAACTTGAGTTCGCATCGGCGGCCTGTAGCCCTCCTCTAATATATTTCTCACGCAGGTAGCGTGCATGCAGAGTTACGGTCGGTAGGTAGGTGATGGTGGCGTGGTGCGTGTGTTGGCTTGTATAACCCGTAGCGACCATGCAACCTGCGATATACATTACGGTTTTGCTTACGGTTACGGTTCTGCGATGTTCTTTCTTCTTCTTGATTTGTTCTGCTGCTCATTTCTTTCATGCTTGGTCTCCTTGCTCCACTAAATCCTCACGCCATGCATCCATTAACCTTATGCCATCTAACATCACCAAATCATGCCATATCCTGCACTTTTACATCAAAGGAGTTCTCAGTACACGCAATGCAAAAATAATATGAAATGTAACTAAAAACACACTAAAATGTACTTGAGATGGGCATAGTTCGCGTAAATTGATATCCAATAAGTAGGTGTAAAACCCAATTATCATTGGGGCGGGGGTCCGGAATTCGTAAAGACAGTCGCAACAGTTATATAATGTTCAGACCATGTTCTCCCAACCTTCTTGTATGTGATAGCCAATAATCCCACTCCTTCACAATCTCAACCCACGAACTTGCAAATTAATCCCTATCTTCCCACTACATTCAAACACTTAACCATTACTGTAACCCATAATTCTATACATCACACCCTCTCTATAAAACTATACCTTCACAACACTTTAACTATATTTATTCACACCAATTCAAAAATTCAAGGGTGGGGTTCTTATTGAGAGGTTTGTTACAGCACAAAAGGATAGGATAATCAATCACTTGGGGATATATATATTAAGAGTGAGTAGCTTGTATTATAATTTCTCAACACCTATCACCATAGTTGAAGAAAAATCACTAAGTTTGGGGGGAATTGTACGTCTTGCACACCAAGTGTTCGACAAATTGCTTAAGTGAATTTTGGGGGAAATTTTTGTTAAGTCTCACAAATTCCAATTCAATGGCACCAAAATCGGCATCAAAATGACAACGTGATGAGAGTTCAGGGTCCACACCACCAACACGAAACTTTGACCGATGAAAATTCATAAGTGCCACCGCTGCCGACCGTTACGACAACCTTGTAACAAAAGCACTCACACCGGAGCGGGGGTTGGCACCTAAACATGTCGACGGTGAAATGATGCTACAAATATATCAAAAAGGTTTGAATAAGTTCACGGAAGAGCTCGAAGCTACAGTTGTGAATGTGGTAAAAGAATTCTACGCTAACGCAGAGGATAAGGCCCCCTTCAATGCATTTGTGCGGGGCAGGTTAGTTCCTTTCAGTGCCGATGCCATTAACACGTACTACCAATTACGAGTTCCTAGATATTGCTAGTATGCTCACTTACGTGACCATGATCCTGATTATGAGACTATTATGAAGGTAATGACAAAGCCGGATACTATATGGATTAACGGTCGAAAAAGGGGCACTGTTTTTCACAGTAAGGATCTTAGCAGCTATGGGAAGATATGGTACGCATTCCTGTGCGCCAAGTTATTTCCATCCACACACACGTCAGATGTGCCCAAGGAAAAGGCATTGCTTTTATATGCCATTATCCAAGATTTTATCATCGCTGTGGGGGCTATAATCAATTTTTCCATCCGAAGATGCCTGTGAGGACCATTATCTGGAGGCTTGCCACACCCATCACTCATTTGTGGGTTGTGTAGACAGGCAAGAGTACGATGGTTCGATGATGAGCCCACCCAAATGCCGCTTGAGACGTTAGACATGTAGATGATTGCACGGTATTCGGTGTGGCCTGGGGGTGAGTCGCACCATAGAGGAGTCAGATTTAGGGTATATAAGCTTTATATATAAAAATAAATAAATAAAATATCATGGCTAGTTTTGTTTCGTGGCCTTTGTTACTTGAGAAAGTACGGCCGAGGGGATTGTCCTTACACCTAGCGCCTTAAGGTCTTATATGGTCTGGGAGTCGTTGGTTGAAAGCTCGCTAAGGGATAGTACTGTTAGCCTAATGGAATGAGACATTGCATAGTCATATCTGAAAAAAAAAGAATAAAATGGGAGTACAAAAAGCCCCCGTAATAATTTTTTTTAAAGCATAAGTACCCTATGTGTACCCTTAATATTGGTAATTGCTTTGTTTGAGTTGGATCGCAACCTGTTCTTGAATTTCTTGAGTTTAAGCTGTATGATGCCTTATAAGAGACTTGTTATGTATTTAATTTGAATTCACATTAGTTAGCATGGATGTTAAACACACACGCACTATACCAGTAATAACAATTTAAGATTCAAGGATTAATAAGGAATTATTGATTTGTTTTGATATGAAGTGTTTGCTTGATTTCTTTGAGGCCGAAGGAATAAGTTTGATTCTATAATGCTGCTGGATTCGTAGGCATATAAATTAGATGCATTACATATCATTGCATTGTATAGCATGTTAGTTTTATTTTGTGCTCGAGGACTAGCACAATTTAAGTTTGGGGGATTTTGATAAGTGGGTTTTATACCTACATATCGGCTTCTAATTCAAGCTTAAGCTGTGTGAAATCTTTGTTTCTATGGTTTGTTTTTACTTGTTTAGTGTTATTTTGTGTTTAGGTGTGGTGGAGTGGCATTTGGATAAAAAGGGTGGACTTATGGTGGAATTTGGCAAGTAAGAGAGCAAAATGGATCAGTTAGTAGAAGGCACCCCAGTCGGGGCTGGCTTTTTCCTATATAAAACCCCGCCGGGGTGGGGGGGGGGGTGAAAACTTCGAGTTAGTAGAATCTAAGCGGTAAAATTTCAGCTAATTATGACAACACCCGTAAGAAGTGGTATGGAAAAATTCCCACATCTGTTCTTTTCAAATCTTTATGACGTAAGCTTAAGTGTTGCCAATGACTTGGGACTCAACTATGGATGAAATTGTAATCAGAATACGTGTCTAAGCGTATAATTAATAATAAACAACAAGATTGAGTTAACATACAAACAATTAAGATCTGTTGAAAGGATTTTGCAGAAGGAGCATTGGAGAGAGTTTTTGAAGGAGTTTCACAACAATTGCAGATTGGGCTATAGAGAAGGGTGGTCCTGGATTTATCCTTCTTCTTTAGTTTATTATTTGTAATTGGGATATGTTTTCTTTAATTAATTTAGTTTTTAATTCATTGATGATGAACTAAATTACTTTTTAGGCTTATAATGGATCTTTAAGTGGAATGATGATTATGTAACTTTGATTTTCAGTTTAATAAGCTATTCCTCAGTTTATCTATATTAATTTATGCCTAAATTTATGAATTTCCTGATCACCAATTCTTTGTGAACTTGTATGGATTTGAGTGGGGAAGTATGAGTTTAGACTTAGTTAATATAACATGTGTTCTTGAATTCTGTGAATGAATGAAATCTTGATGAATGTTAGGGTAGAGATATGCTTAACATCGCATGTAATCGAATAGAGAACTTGAACTTAAATCTTCTTTAATTGTAATTCACATAAAGATATAATGAGTTAGTTAATTAAGGTGTTTAACTTAATTCTATCTAATTTATGGATTTAAGTTAATATGATATTAGTGCATCGAGAGGTCGCTAATTCTACTAGAGTGTTCTTGATTAATAAACTGAGATAGTGAGTTAAACTAGAATATAGAGTAATAATCAGAGTGAAGCTTAAAGTGAAGTTGTAAGCCTAATTCTCCAATAATTGTTTAAAAATTTAGTTTTATATTTGTTTCTTATTTGGTATTTTTAATAATTTTAGTTTTTAATAATTATAATCATTGAATTGGATAGTTTAATAAAATTGGATTAATATAAGGCTGGTAATTATTAGGATTAAATTCATACTAATTCTCTGTGGGAACAATACTCTACTTACTATTATATTATTTGTTGACCACGTATATTTGCGTGTTGTGCGTAATTAGATTTTACCTAACAAAAGTAGAGGTCTGTTATTGGTGGCAAGCCAATAAAACCCGAGGAGGTCAAGGAGTGATGACTTGGGATATGTTCAAGGAAATATTTTTTGAGACCTATTTCCCAAAGAGTTCACAGAATCAGATGGAGGTGCAGTTTTTAGAATTGAAGCAGGGCACAATGACAGTGTCGTAGTATGTAATAAGGTTCAATGAGTTGGCGAGGTTTGCGCTATATCAAGTAAACAGAAACGAGCGCAAGGCGAGGACGTTTGAACAGGGATTGAAGCCCTGATTTTATAGCAGAGTCTCCATGTTTCAGCTGAAGATGTTTGTAGCGGTGCTTGAGAAGGCGATTATCGCTGAGGGTGGAGGCGAGGCTGTGACGAAATACAATCAGGAGCAAAGGAAGAAGAAGAATGAAAGTGAAAGTAAGAATAAGTGGTAGAAGTGGTGGGAATAATAATAATAATAAACTGGAGAGGAAGTGGAATGCAAGTGTTGGTGCTGGAAATCAATAGACTAGCCAGCAAAAAAGGAAGTTTGAAGCATGTGCTATATGCGGGAAGAATCACACTGGCGTGTGCTTAAGGGGTAAGCGAGTATGCTTTAACTGTGGCTAGGAGGGTCACATTGCTCCAAATTGCCATCAAACAAAGAAGAATGCTTGCTATACATGTTGGTCAAAGGATCATTTTGCTCACGGTGCCCTAAGAAGAAAGCTGGAGAGACAACTGGAAGCAAGGGAGGTAGCATTGGAGGTACGTTGGCTATTGCTTGACCAACATCATCAAACAGACCTACAACCAGAACTTTCAACATGACTGTGTCAGGTATTATCCCATCAATGATATAGATGCTTATGTATTATTTTATTCGGGTGCTACTTGCTCATTTATATTTGATGAATTTTCTAAGAGGTTAGGATTGCCTAGTGAAGAATTGAATTTCCCTTTAAACATAGAAATTGTGAATAAGGAGGTGATTCCTGTTAGGTTCGTATACAAGAATTGTAGGGTGAATATTAAGGGGAATGTCATGATAGTAGATTTAATCTCGATTAAACTTGGAGAGTTTGATGTTATATTGGGAATGGATTGACAATTCAATTATGGAGCAATAATTGATTGCCAAAAGAAAAGTGTAAACCTTATGACTCCGTCAAAGGTAGTCTTCTATGGTAGCAAATAGCCTAGAAAAACAAGATGTCTGACGATTATGCAAGCCAATAAGTTATTGAGTCAAGGCTGTGTAGGATATTTAGCTTACATAGTCGATACTCAGAAGAAGGGTATGAAACTGGAAGAGATACCGGTTGTTAGGGATTTTGTAGATGTGTTTTCGGAGGAATTGCCAGGTCTTTCGTCTGATAGAGAGATCGAGTTTGTTATCGATTTAGCACCAGGGACTGCTCCGATATCGAGGGTGTTAGGTTTGTAATATTCATGGACGCAATCAAATTGCATAAAATAAGTGAAAACGTGATAAAATAGAGTTTTAAAATTTTATAAACCATTTACTTAGATCATCCTTTATGCACAATTATTAATTAAGCGAAAAGATAAAGAATAAGAATGATACCCTTAAAGATTCTAGCTTCCTCAGGTACAAGTTCACCTCCAAATCCTTTCGCATTCAACTTGAATCCACCAGGTTTGGTTCCTTCCTTTGATAAATGTTAGCCACCCAAGTGTTTGGCCTCTAGAGGTGATCCACCAAAGAAGAAGAAATATTCAAGAAGAAGGGTGGTTGGCTAAACCCTAGTTTTTCTATCTCTCATAGAAAATGATGTACTCTCCCAACTATTGGAATTACGTCTTCGCGTGTTTTGTGAAAGTGTCAACCACACCACCCATAATAAGACTTCTCTTATTTATAGATGTAGGCAACCCTCCTTAACAATTAAGGAATTAGGTTTTATTTTAATTAATTAAACTCCTTTAATTAATTAGGCTCCTAATCTTATTAAGAATAATTAATTAAACTCTTTTAATTAATTAGCATCCTAATCTTATTAGGATATATGAGAGTACTTTTATTAATTAATTCTTAAACTCCTTTAGAAATTAAATAATAATAATAATAATAGTAATAATAATAATAATAAGACTCCTCTTATTAATTTATATTTAATATTTCCAAAATATTAAATAATAAATATTAAGCTATTTAATTTATTCTATCACCATAGATTAAATTAAATATACTCAACTTATTATTACGATTATGCCATTAACTTCTTAAATAATTATTCTTCCTTTTATGGTGTGACCCTTTAGGTTCTCCATATTAAACCGGTTGTAAATAAATCAATTAGAATAATTCTAATCTTATTTAAATAAATAAATTAAACTATTAATTTATTTAAATAAATAATATTTATTCTACAATAGGGATAAGTCTCCGTAGCGATCAACGACTTTCCAGATAATATAGATTTCAACATTAATCATAAAAAAACTTTTGTGTAAATAGTTATCGTACAATTCAATCCTTCCACCATACAATGTCCCTATTAAATATAAGACATGGAATTATTGTCAAGTCTTATTTTATTTAATTATATGTATTTCGACTCTTAAATGCACAACTCCAAATAATGCAAATTAGAAACTCCTTTCTAATTTCATTCTGCCTTGGCCAAGGACTACTGGGTTGTCATTTATCGAATCACATATGACATTTCTCTTCTTTTACTAGAAGTGATAAATTCTTTATTGATCATACATTATCTCCATGTATAACTTATTATATCCAAGCACACCCTTTGATATACCCTAAGGGTCTTAAGGAATAAGTCAAAGTACAACTCATCATACACAAGATACTATGATGATCTAAAGTCTAAGGATCACTTGTACTACTATCACTATAGGAATTTCTAGGATGGATTGCAAATGGCGTATTGTGTGCCTCCATCATAATCTTGTACTTCAAATTAGAGTTGTTAGGAACACAAAGTCTAGAGTGGACTCGAAGTATTCCTTCTTCATCAATTCTCGCTTCCGGAATAGCTCCTTCTTGTACTTTTTTCTTCATACGCGCATCGACTTGGTTGGGTGGCTTGAGCAACCTTAACTTTTTCTATTAAAGTTGGCTCTACGCGTATACTTGACATCATCGCTTTTCGTTCCGCATATGATCTTCTACTCAATCGTCGGCTACCACGTTCGCTTTTACCGGGATGGTATTGAATAGTGTGGTCGTAGTCTTTCAATAGCTCGAGCCAACGTCATTTGCCGCGTGTTGAGTTCTTTTTGAGTGAAGAAATATTTAAGGATTTTATGGTCCGAATATATCTCCACTTTCTCCCCATATAGATAGTGCCTCCATATTTTAGCGCCTTGAAACGATCACGCCGCTAACTCTAGATCATGAGTAGGATAATTCCTCTCATACTCTTTAAGTTGTCGCGAGGCATAGGCTATGACTTTCCCACGTTGCATGAGAACACATCCTAACCCTTTGCACAAGCATCATAGATAACAAATCCATCCGAACCGGATGGTATTGTTAGAACAGTCTTAAAATAAGTCTCCTCTTAAGCTCTTGGAAACTTTTCTCGCATTCTTCGCTCCAAACGAATTTTGTATCCTTCCGGAGTTAGTTGAGTTAATGGAGTAGCGATTAGAAAACCCTTCCACGAATCTCCGATAATAACTAGCTAAGCCCAAAAGCTACGTGCTTGATCACTGACTTTGGTTGCTCTAACTTTGTATTGCTTCAATCTTGGCCGGATCAACAGATACTCCATGTTTCGACACCACGTGCCCAAGGAATTCTACTTCCTCAAGCGAACTCGCATTTCTTCAATTTGGCATATAGTTGGTTTTCACGAAGCCTTTGGAGTACCAGCTTCAAATGGTGCTCATGATCTTCACGGCTTTTGGAATATATGAGGATGTCATCAATAAAGACAACAACTAATTGATCCAAATATTCCTTGAATACTCGGTTCATCATATCCATGAAAGTCTGCGGGAGCATTAGTTAGTCCGAAAGACATGACTAAGAATTCATAATGCCCATCTGGAGTTAAGGCGGCGCTTTTGGAATATCCTCGATTCTAATCTTGGTGATGATATCCGAGCGAAGATCGATTTTGAAAAGAATTGTGCCCCTTAGAATCGGTCAAACAAGTCATCAATACGAGGTAGAGGATACCTATTCTTGATGGTGACATGGTTCAATTCCGATAGTCAATACAAAATCGCATACTCCGTCTTTCTTCTTTACAAATAAAACAGAGCACCCAAGGAGATGTACTTGGGGCCAATGAAACCGATGTCCAACAATTCTTGTAGTTGGACCTTTAACTCTGAAGTTCAATAGGAGCCATTCGATATGGGGTTTAGAAATGGGCTTTGTATCAAAGTTCAAGATCAATAAAGAATTCAACTTCACGTTACGGGGTAGGCCGGGAAGTTCTTCGAAATACGTCGGAAAAAGTCAATAACAACAGGAATATTATTCAAATTTGACGTGTCTTTATTCAAATCCATAACATGGGCTAAGAAAGCTTGACATCCGTTTTTAATAAGCGAATAGCTTTTGATTAGATATGACGTTGATCGATTTTAATGGTTTAGTTGCTTGAATTAAATAACAGTGGGTTGGTTAGGAATATGAAGACTAACAACCTTACGAAAACAATCAATTTTGGCATGATGAGTAGTTAACCAATCAATCCCTAAAATCACATCAAAAGCAAGTATCTTTAAAGAGATAAGGTCAACGGTAAGGTAATGGTGCCAACTTGAATCAAACAAGATTTATAAGCGATTGGATGTGATGAAAGTTTCTCTAACGGAGTTTCCACAGATAGGTCAAAGTCTAATTTCTCCTGAGTCAAGTTTAAACGTTGAGCACATGCGGGAGAGATAAATGAATGGGTAGCACCGGTATCAAGTAAGGTATAAACTTCGCAAGAATTTATAAATAGCTTACCCGTGATCACCTCGTTTGGGTTCCTCGCATTATGACCAAATCACAACAAATGCTCTTCCGGAATCGTTGACTTTGACTTTTACGGGACGATCTTTTGAGTCACCGTCCCTCATTGAACTAGGTTTCATTCTTGTACAATCTCGGCGATATGTCCTTCCTTTCCACAATTATAGCATACCTTGAACTGTTGTGGGCGCTTTGGTGATATGTCCCTCTTTTCCGCATTTGTAGCATATGATGGGTGGTTGTTCTCCTCCCTTAGAACCAGTTGATCTTGCGACCGCTATCTTCACATGGTCGTTGTTAAATCTCCTCTTTTAAAATCTCCTCGACTCGCTTCTTCTATTTTCATGGCCATGATTACCACCAGAGTGGTTACCATTTCTGTCCGTCTGTTTCTTTCTCTGCGAGTTATCATTATTACATTGATCGCTATCTACGATCACGATCCCGGTTGTGGTCCTCGGTTGGACCGTACTCGTTATCTCGCTCTAATAATTGAGCCTCATTTACAACATCCGAATAAAGAGAAAATTTATGAGAAATGAGATCTTGGCGTATCGGGTTTCAAACCTCTAAGAAACATCCGCGTCATACGTTCCTCATTCTCCACCAAATGAGGTGCAAACTGGATAACTCTGCAAACTTTGCCTCGTCTTTGAGACACCGCCGTGTTGTTTTGTTCCAATCGATGAACTCCACTTCCTTCATATAGCGAACACTTTCGGAAAGTATTTGTCATTAAATAGCTTCTGAAACGTCTCCCAAGACATGCCGAAAGTACCGGATGGAGTGCAGCCTCACGAACTCCCACCGATGAGTCTCCGCCTTTCGCCACGGAACATAAAGGTGGCGAATGGAACCTTCTGTTCCTCCGTGCATCCCAAGACATCGAATATCTTGGTAATTTGTTTGACCCATGTTTCCGCCGTGATCGGATCGGCTTTCCCTTAAATTACGTGGTCCCAACTCTTTGAACCTTGCTTGCATTTGTGACAACCCGTGAATTGCTATCATTTCCTCCTCAGATTTTGAACACGAGTCTCCTCGTGCGATTTTGCATGAATCTAAAAAAAACTTCTAAACATCCCTCGTTCATCATCTCGCTTTCAATGGTGTTGTTCACAGGAGAACATTGCCACTGTTGCCACGTTCTCCTCGTTGGTGAGTACAGGCATCTCCACGGTCTCATTTCCATTGTTAATATTCTCGATCGACATTCTCAAATCATGTCGTAAAATAAGGGTTAATTAAGAAATCAATATATCACATAATATCCCCATATCTTGACCAACTAACAAATAAGCTTAGGTAGGACACACTAGCGAAGGATTTACTCGCCTCTCCCTCCTAGTTCTATTCCCATCTCCGCTTGGAGATCATATCCCTAAGCTCGATACCAATCGTGGCGCCCCCAAAATAGGTATACATCACCTATTCTACGAGTTGTCAATACATGGTACGAAACAACTACAACTTTATTATTACAACAAGAAAGCTGTGAGTTTGAATACAAATATTATCTTCTGACAATATCTATACTCAAATAAATCCTCATCACATTTATTGATACATTATTTTACAAAAATGGTGAGGACTACTAAACAATCCTTTCTAAAACCTTCATTCCATACCCCACTACATACTTCGCTATATTCTCGCCTCCGAGAAAAATGGAACAAAAAGGAAAAGGGTGAGCTCAACTAGCTCAAGAAAGAATATTATGACTAAGATAATATACAACAAATTATCGTTAGTCTTCAACAGGAAAAATCTAATAGAATACAATAGACAACAAATTTTAAATCAATATTCGCAATGAAATAATAATTCATTAGAAGAGTTAAGTAGAGAATGCAAACTACTATCTTCTATGTATGAATTTAAAAGTTCATCGTCTATCTTTTATCCCCTGTAACATCAATCAATATACATCCGGAATCAAATATTCATCTTTTGCACTACAGCCAAAGATATTCATCGATTAGTCATGTTCATTTAAACACTGTTCATCTTTTGCTTCTACGGGCCAAAGATATTCTTCTAAATCATTCATCTTTTCACTACAGGGCCAAAGATATTCTTAAGAAATCATTCATCTTTGCACTCTGGGGCCAAAGATATTCTTAAGAAATCATTCATCTTTGCACTTCTGAGCCGAAAGATATTCCATAATATCATCATTTAAGGTAGGATGATGAAAATATTTTTTAAAGAAACGAATCCAAAGTGAAACAAAATGACAAGGATTAAGGATTAAGGATTCGTACTTGGTTTTATCCATGTCCAAAAATACCTCAAAAATAATCATAGTGGTGTAAAATTCAAGAATGATCAAAACATGGATACAATCGAGTTAGTATCCGAATATATATTTTTGACGAAAAGAAGAAATTTTATTTTTAAATTGAATAGTACCAGATCACGTGAATAGTGTCGATATCGTGAATAGTCTTGCCGATATCGTGAATAGTAACTCCGACACCAAAAGATAGAAATTCCACAAAAACATCTTCACGCTTCATGAATAGTACTTTCGTGAATAGTAACTCGTGAATAGTAACTCATGAATAGTAACTCGTGAATAGTAACTCATGAATAGTAACCCATGAATAGTAACCCCGAACATGAAAAGTTCCAAATTTGATAAAAACTTTAGATCAACATTTCAAAGATAATGATATTGAAGAAATAATATCATTACGAAAAAAATAATATCCCTTACCTCGAAAAGATCAAGACTTCTAGCTAGAATCACAAGGTATAGTCTTTGAAGGAACTTGCACCGTCTAGCAATACTCAAAGTATACTCAAAATACTCACAAGAATACGCCGATAATATAGAGAGAGAAAAACTTCGCTTCGGTGTGATTTTCAATTCTAACCTAAGCACCCTATTTATAGGAAAATGCTTTAGAACACCAAAGCGTAAAATTTAATAAAATAATAATATTTCTTAAAATATTCAAGCCCACCTTAGAAATCTGATTTCAGATCATTTATAACACATGTGAGCCACTCAATTGCAACAAAAACGTTTTTCTTACAAAAATATTTTAAACTTCCAAAAATCAATTATTTGAACTTGAACTTCAATAATTCATAATAAATAGCCCTTTCATCAGATCAATAAATTCGAATCTCATGAGTTTTTATAGGAATTTCAATTCTCTACAACTTTGCGTAAGAAAGGTTTTCCAAATTCCAAATAGAAATTGGCCAAAAATCCAAACCAGGCGATTTTACGATTTATAATCAAATTTCGGTCGATAAATGGGGTCCAATCGAGCATGTTTAACATGTTTTAAACATTTATTGCAACAAAAATACTCTTCCTCCTCGTATACTCATATATCCCACATTCGTTGTAAAAATATCACCGATTAATATATTATTAAAATAATATATTTAAATGAATTATTTTATCGTAAAAGATAAAATAATAATTTTCAACAATTGTCATTTTAAAAATTTTCTCCATCTATATCCACATAAAATCAATATTTTCTCATCATATAAATCAATAATTAATTATTCACAAATAATATTACGAGAATCACAATATTGACAACCGTGCAGCTTCCTGGAAGAGGGGCTTTCAATAAAATTTCTTCTTCTTTGGCGCATGATTAGGTGACCAAACCTCTCCTTAGACGAGAACTTTCTAGACATTGCCAATAATGTTATCTAATAATATTATTCGGATAATATGAATTATTGCTTCGATAATGAAAATACCGTAATGACAATTATTGAAACAACAAAGAATATAAAATATCAACGCAAACAATTATTAACTCAATAAAATCTTTGACGATAATTACTTTGTAACCATTATTGAGTAGTGCCTTCTTCACGTAAGAATCAATAATTGGTGCAATACAATGTCTGCTCAACAACGCGTATTAGTGTGTTTTAACCCACCGGGTATTCCAACGATGATAATTCAACAATAACTACGCTTATTTAAAAACAACTTATATTTATCATTTTCTTCATCCAATCGCTTTCAGTTATGGGGCCCACACATGGTCTGCTACCGTCGTCTTTAATATTCCCAGACAATGCGAATATTCCACGACCAAAACGAATATTCCCGAGCGATAATGAATATTTTATAACCACTTGCTTATTTTGAAATATTTGCGTATTTAACCCTTAACTATCCACATTAATCAAATCAACCCTTACTATTTCAAAATAATAAATAAAGGAAATTCCTTTTTATTTAAAAATTTCGGGGTCTTACAACAAGGGTTTGTCACATAACACTTAATTGACCAACCCTTATTGGTCCACATATACAGTACATATTTATAGCACTGAAAATCAGAATATAATTAATATTATATTATTATTCTAATGCCTTGATCAAAATCTAAAAATTAGGGTTTAGATTCCATATCCGTACATTATACTTAACATTATTAATTAAGTTAAATATAATTAACCTAATAATCAACAAAATTCATATAATAAAATAATTTTATAATAATTTTAAAAATCATTTCATATATTATATAAATAATATATGATTATATTTTCATGGAAAATAATAATTAATAAAACATTTCCACTATAAAATTAATTATTATAATAATATAGTTTATAACAATCAATAATTCTAAAATAAAATTATTTAAAATCATTCATGTAATAAATATATCACATAAATACATACACACATTATCTTGGCACATATTCCCCATATTTATTTTAATAAAAAAAGAAATTATACGCAAAATTTCTAATTTATTTGTATAGAAAATATCGTGTTGTTACATTCACCCTCCCTTAAAATGATTCCGTCCCCGGAATCACCGTTTTAAAACCTACACCTACAAGTGTACGTAACATATACAATTATTGCAAGTAGATCTTGATCATAAATGATCGTACTGATCTTTAACCTATTCACGTAAAGCTTGTCTATCTGATTAAACAAAAATTTGATTTCTAAAATAACTCAAATTCCTCCTTCAAAATTTCTTTATAAAATAGTTTACTATATATATGAAAATCATGCATAAGAAAATAAAAGTTATACGAATAATACCTGGAATTGCACCACCAGCTGCTATGGTATCCTGGACCGTCATGTTGAAAACCCTCGCAGTTGATTTTGTTGGCTTGCTCGATGACGTAGGTCCCGTGATTTCTAGAGTTCCACTACCCTTGCCAGTATTCACACTCCCTGCCTCCGTCCTCCTCTTCGGACAATCCTTCACCTTGTGCTCAGTCGACCCGCATAGAAAACACCCACTGTTCATTCTTGGATTGGGGCAGTTGGGAGAGATATGGCCCTCCTGCCTGCACTTATAGCATACAAATTTTCCCTTCAGACATTCCCCAGAGTGGTTCTTTCCACAGTTTCCACACTGCACAGCTTGCTTCTTAACTCCTTCCTGCTTCACCTGAATACTTCCAAAACTGCTTCCCTTCCTTTTGCTACTACCACTTTTACTTCCACTATTAATTTCTGCCTTCCCAGCTCCTTCGACCGTACTCTGGTTCTTTCTCTCCTTGTTGTAGAGTTGGCCTCACTCCCCTCCTCAGCAATAATAGCCTTCTCCATGAGTGCTGCAAATGTAGGGATTTGCAACACCGCCACCTTGTTGTAGAGCCAGGGTTTTAATCCCAGCTCAAATCTTCTAGCTTTTCTTGCCTCTGTATCAACTTGATGCGGAGCAAACCTAGTCAACTCATTGAATTTTGCGGCGTATTCGGACACCGTCATATTCTCCTGCTTCAACTCTAAAATTTTTACCTCCATTCTAGCCTGCATACTAGATGAAAAATAGTTTTCGAAGAACAATGTCTTAAACCTATCCCAAGTAACAACACCCTCTCCTGCCCTCACCTGATTCGCTTCCCACCAAAAATTTGCCTCACCCTTCATCATGTAGGTGGCAAAAGCGGTCTTTTGCCCCTTAACTACCCTAGCTACCACGAATGCTTTTCCGATCTCTTTAACCCAAGTTTGGGCTTCAACAGGGTCAGTTGTCCCTTTGAATTTGGGCGGTCCCACAGCCTTGAAATCTTTAAAGTTGGCTAGTTGGTTGTCCGGCTGGTTCCCTACGACTGGCATTCATTGCTGCATAGCTTGCGCTACCATGTTTGCAAAGTGCTGCATCAGGTCTGCTTGTTGTTGTCCCTCAATGTTATTGACAGACTCTTCTGCCCTTTGGTTTTGAGTTTGACGTCTTGGCGGCATTATCTAGTTAAGTAAAACCATATATTATTCTTTACATTTTAAATCTTATCATATATGTGACGCCCCCAAAATAGGTATACATCACCTATTCTGAGTTGTCAATACATGGTACAGAAACAACTACAACTTTATTATTACAACAGTAAAACTGTGAGTTTGAATACAAATATTATCTTCTGATAATATCTATACTCAAATAAATCCTCATCACATTTATTGATACATTATTTTACAAAATGGTGAGGACTACTAAACAATCCTTTCTAAAACCTTCATTCCATACCCCTTTAGACTGCATACTCGCTATATTCTCGCCTCCCCGAGAAAAATGGAACAAAAGGAAAAGGGTGAGCTCAACTAGCTCAAGAAAAAATATTATGACTAAGATAATATACAACAAATTATCGTTAGTCTTCAACAGGAAAAATCTAATAGAATACAATAGACAACAAATTTTAAATCAATATTCGCAGCTGAAATAATAATTCATTAGAAGAGTTAAGTAGAGAATGCAAACTACTATCTTCTATGTATGAATTTAAAAGTTCATCGCTCTATCTTTTATCCCCTGTAACATCAATCAATATACATCCGGAATCAAATATTCATCTTTGCACTACTGAGCCAAAGATATTCATCGATTAATCATGTTCATTTAAACACTGCTTCATCTTTGCACTCTGGGCCAAAGATATTCTTCAAATCATTCATCTTTTACACTACTGTGCCAAAGATATTCTTAAGAAATCATTCATCTTATCATTCATCTTTTTGCACTACTGTGCCAAAGATATTCTTAAGAAATCATTCATCTTTGCACTACTGAGGCCGAAGATATTCCATAATATCATCATTTAAGACCGAGGATGATGAAAATATTTTTTTAAAGAAACGAATCTAGTGAAACAAAATGACAAGGATTAAGGATTAAGGATTAGTACTTGGTTTTATCCACGTCCAAAAATACCTCAAAAATAATCATAGTGGTGTAAAATTCAAGAATGATCAAAACATGGATACAATCGAGTTAGTATCCGTAATATATGTTTTGACGAAAAGAAGAAATTTTATTTTTCTATTGAATAGTACCGTATACGTGAATAGTGTCAGATATCGTGAATAGTCTTGAATATACGTGAATAGTAACTCAGACACCAAAAGATAGAAATTCCACAAAAACATCTTCACGCTTATGAATAGTACTTTCGTGAATAGTAACTCGTGAATAAGAACTCATGAATAGTAATTAAATGTGAATAGTAACTCATGAATAGTAACCCATGAATAGTAACCCCGACATGAAAAAGTTCCAAATTTGATAAAACTTTAGATCAACATTTCAAAGATAATGATATTGAAGAAATAATATCATTACGAAAAAAATAATATCCCTTACCTCGAAGATCAAGATTTCTAGCTAGAATACCGGGTATAGTCTTTGAAGGAACTTGCACCGCCTAGCATTCTTGAAAGTATACTCAAAATACTCACAAGAATACGCTCGATAATATAGAGAGAAAACTTCAGCTTTACGGTGTGATTTTCAATTCTAACCTAAGCACCTATATATAGAAAATGCTTAGAACACCAAAGCGAAAAATTTAATAAAATAATAATATTTCTTAAAAATATTCAAGCCCACCTTAGAAATCTGATTTCAGATCATTTATAACACATGTGAGCCACTCAATTGCAACAAAAAACGTTTTTCTTACAAAATATTTTAAACTTCCAAAATCAATTATTTGAGCTTCTAACTTCAATAATTCATAATAAATAGCCCTTTCATCAGAAAATTCGAATCTCACGAGTTTTTATAGGAATTTCAATTCTCTACAACTTTGCAGAAGAAAGGTTTTCCAAATTCCAAATAGAAATTGACCGAAATCCACAAATGGGCGATTTTACAGGCTATAATCAAATTTCAGTCAATAAATGGGGTCCACCGACATGTTGAACATGTTTTAAACATTTATTGCAACAAAAATACTCTTCCTCCTCGTATACTCATATATCCCACATTCGTTGTAAAAATATCACCGTTAATATATTATTAAAGTAATATATTTAAATGAATTATTTTATCGTAAAAGATAAAATAATAATTTTCAACAATTGTCATTTTAAAATTTTCTCCATCTATATCCACATAAAATCAATATTTTCCTCATCATATAAATCAATAATTAATTATTCACAAATAATATTACGAGAATCACAATATTGACAACCAGTGCGCTCCTCAGAAAGAGGGGCTTTCAATAAGAATTTCTTCTTCTTGGCGCAATTAGGTGACCAAACCTCTCCTTAGATGTAACTTTCTAGACATTGCCAATAATGTTATCTAATAATATTATTCAGATAATATGAATTATTGCTTCGATAATGAAAAATCTTCGTAAATGACAATTATTGAAACAACAAAGAATATAAAATATCAACGCAAAGAATTATTAACTCAATAAAATAAGCGAATAATTCATCGTAACCATTATTGAGTAGTGCCTTTCACGTAAGAATCAATAATTGGTGCAATACCGTGTGCTACTGTTCAACGCCGCGTATTAGTGTGTTTTAACCACCGGTATTCCAACAAGATAATTCAGAACAACTACGCCAGTTATTTAAAAACAACTTATATTTATCATTTTCTTCATCCAATCGCTTTCAGTTATGGGGCCCACACATGGTCACATTGCTGTCGCATTTAATATTCCCCGAAGCGGTAAGAATATTCCACGACCAAACGAATATTCCCTACGATAATGAATATTTTATAACCACTTGCTTATTTTGAAATATTTGCGTATTTAACCCTTAACTATCCACATTAATCAAATCAACCCTTACTATTTCAAAATAATAAATAAAGGAAATTCCTTTTTATTTAAAAATTTTGGGGTCTTACAACCTCCTCTCCTTATGAAATTTCGTCCTCGAAATTGACGTACGTACCTGGTGTTTCGAAAAGGTGAGGATACCTCGCTTTCATTTCCGTTTCCAATTCCCAGGTCATTTCCTCTATAAAGATGATTCCTCCACAAAACTTTAACTTGTGGTATGACCTTTCTTGGCGTAGGACATGCTCCTTCCTATCCAAGATCTTGACAGTACCTCCTCATACGTTAAGTCTTCTATTATCTCGTCCGGGTTCTAACTCAATAACGTGGTTCGGTCTTTCACATATTTACGAAATACGAGATATGTGAAACACATTATGAACACGAGACATACTCGAGAGTAACGCAAGTCTATAGGCTACATTTCCTACTCGGTCAAGAATTTGAAATGGACCAATAAATCGTGGATTGAGCTTTCCTCTCTTCCCAAATCTTGTAACTCCTTCCATGGAGCAACTCATGAACAATACATGATCCCCTACATTAAATTCCACGTCCTTTCGATGAAGATCCGCATAACTCTTTTGTCGATCTTGTGCCGCTTTGTATCGTTGTCGAATCATTTGGATCTTTTCGGTAGTCATACGTACTAACTCGGGTCCCAACAATGTTGCTTCACCCACCTCATCCCAACATATTGGAGAACGACATTTTCGTCCATATAATGCTTCAAATGGAGCCACACCTATACTTGCCTGATAACTGTTGTTGTAGGAGAATTCCACCAATGGTAAATACTTATCCCAACTACCCTTGAAGTCTAGGACACGTAGTCTTAATAGATCTTCAAGAGTTTGAATAGTCCTCTCGATTGTCCATCCGCTTTGGGGGTGGTATGCCAACTAAATCGCAAATCTGCGTGCCCATAGCTTTTTGCAAGCTAACCCAAAATCTTGAAGTGAATCTTGGGTCACGATCCGAAACTATGGATACAGGGCATGCCATGCAACCTCACAATCTCATTCACGTGCATACTAGCAAGACGTTCAAGGAATAAGTCTCCGTGTCGGCAAGAAATGAGCGGACTTGGTTAATCTATCAACAATAACCCAAATAGCATTTATGCCTTGAGAAACCGTAGGGAAGACCCGTGAACGAAATCCATAGTAATGTGTTCCCACTTCCATTCCGGAATCTCAAGTGGTTGCAACGGACCCTTAGGTACAAGATGCTCCGCCTTTACACGTTGGCAAGTTAAACACATCGAGATAAACTTTGCAATCTCTCTCTTCATATTGTTCCACCAAAATGTATGTCAAGATCACGATACATTTTAGTACTTCCGAGGATGGATTGCAAATGGCGTATTGTGTGCCTCCATCATAATCTTGTACTTCAAATCGAGTTGTTAGGAACACAAAGTCTAGAGTGGACTCAAGTATTCCTTCTTCATCAATTCTCGCCCTAATAGCTCCTTCTTATACTTTTTTCTTCATACGCATAAGCTTGCCCAAAGGGCTTGAGCAACCTTAACTTTTTCTATTAAAGTTGGCTCTATGCGATACTTGACATCATCGCACTCGTTCCGCATATGATCTTCTACTCAATGCGCCGCCTACCACGTTCGCTTTACCGGGATGGTATTGAATAGTGTGGTCGTAGTCTTTCAATAGCTCGAGCCAACGTCACGCCGCGCATGTTGAGTTCTTTTTGAGTGAAGAAATATTTAAGGCTTTTATGGTCCGAATATATCTCCACTTTCTCCCCATATAGATAGTGCCTCCATATTTTTAGCGCAACGATCGCTTCGCTAACTCTAGATCATGAGTAGGATAATTCCTCTCATACTCTTTAAGTTGTCGCGAGGCATAGGCTATGACTTTCCCACGTTGCATGAGAACACATCCTAACCCTTTGCCTGAAGCATCGCTGTAGATAACAAATCCATCCGAACCAGATGGTATTGTTAGAAGACAGTCAAATAAGTCTCCTCTTAAGCTCTTGGAAACTCTTCTCGCATTCTTCATTCCAAACGAATTTTGTATCCTTCCGAGTTAGCTGAGTTAATGGAGTAGCGATTCGAGAAAACCCTTCCACGAATCTCCGATAATAACTAGCTAAGCCCAAAAAGCTACGTACTTCAGTCACCGACTTCGGTTGCTCCCAACTTTGTATTGCTTCAATCTTCGCCGGATCAACAGATACTCCATGTTTCAACACCACGTGCCCAAGGAATTCTACTTCCTCAAGCCAGAACTCGCATTTCTTCAATTTGGCATATAGTTGGTTTTCACGAAGCCTTTGGAGTACCAGCTTCAAATGGTGCTCATGATCTTCACGGCTTTTGGAATATATGAGGATGTCATCAATAAAGACAACAACTAATTGATCCAAATATTCCTTGAATACTCGGTTCATCATATCCATGAAAGCTGCAGGAGCATTAGTTAGTCCGAAAGACATGACTAAGAATTCATAATGCCCATACCGAGTTCTCAAGGCGCTTTTGAATATCCTCGCCTTCTAATCTTCAAATTGATGATATCCGAATCGAAGATCGATTTTTGAAAAGAATTGTGCCCCTCAGCAATCGGTCAAACAAGTCATCAATACGAGGTAGAGGATACCTATTCTTGATGGTGACATGGTTCAATTCCCGATAGTCAATACAAAGTCGATACTCCCGCCTTTCTTCTTTACAAATAAAACAGAGCACCCAAGGAGATGTACTTGGGACGAATGAAACCGATGTCCAACAATTCTTGTAGTTGGACCTTTAACTCCTGAAGTTCAATAGGAGCCATTCGATATGGGGTTTTAGAAATGGGCTTTGTACCAGTTCAAGATCAATAAAGAATTCAACTTCACGCTCGGGGTAGGCCGGAAGTTCTTCTGAAATACGTCGGAAAGTCAATAACAACAGAATATTATTCAAATTTGGCGTGTCTTTATTCAAATCCATAACATGGGCTAAGAAAGCTTGACATCCGCTTTTTAATAAACGAATAGCTTTTTGATTAGATATGACAATGATCGATTTTAATGGTTTAGTTGCTTGAATTAAATACAACAGTTGGTTAGGAATATGAAGACTAACAACCTTACGAAAAACAATCAATTTTGGCATGATGAGTAGTTAACCAATCAATCCCTAAAATCACATCAAAAGCAAGTATCTTTAAAGAGATAAGGTCAACGGGTAAGGTAATGGTGCCAACTTGAATCAAACAAGATTTATAAACGATGGATGTGATGAAAGTTTCTCCTAACGGAGTTTCCACAGATAGGTCAAAGTCTAATTTCTCCTGAGTCAAGTTTAAACGTTGAGCACATGCGGAGAGAGATAAATGAATGGGTAGCACCCAGATCAAGTAAGGTATAAACTTCGCAAGAATTTATAAATAGCTTACCCGTGATCACCTCGTTTGGGTTCCTCGCATTATGACCAAATCCACAACAAACGCTCTTCCTTAATCGTTGACTTTGACTTTTCGGGATGATCTTTTGAGTCACCGTCCCATTGAACTAGGTTTCGCTCTTGTCATAATCTCGAGCGATATGTCCTTCCTTTCCACAATTATAGCATACCTTGAACTGTTGTGGGCGCTTTGACCGATATGTCCCTCTTTTCCGCATTTGTAGCATATGACCGGGTGGTTGTTCTCCTCCTTAGAACCATTGATGATGCCAAGACCATCATCTTCACATGGTCGTTGTTAAATCTCCTCTTTTAAAATCTCCTCCCGACTCGCTTCTTCTATTTTCATGGCCATGATTACCACCGAGTGGTTACCATTTCTGTCCCGTCTTTCTTTTCTCTCGCAGTTATCATTATTCATTGATTGCTATCTCCGATCTGATCCTCGTTGTGGTCCTCGGTTGACCGTAGTACTTATCTTATCTCGCTTCTAATAATTGAGCCCTGCTTACAACATCCGAATAAAGAGAAAATTTATGAGAAATGAGATAATCGACGTATCCGTGTTTCAAACCTCTAAGAAACATCCGCGTCATACGCTCCTCATTCTCCACCAAATGAGGTGCAAACTCGGATAACTCTGCAAACTTTGCCTCGTCATCGAGACACCGCCATGTTGTTTTGTTCCAATCGATGAACTCCACTTCCTTCATATGACGAACACTTTCGTGAAAGTATTTGTCATTAAATAGCTTCAAACGCCTCCCAAGACATGCCGAAAAGTACCGGATGGGTACGCTTCACGCATCTCCCACCATGAGTCCCGCTTCGCCACGGAACATAAAGGTGGCGAATGGAACCTTCGTTTCCTCCGTGCATCCCAAGACATCGAATATCTTGGTAATTTGTTTGACCCATGTTTCCGCCATGATCGGATCTCGCTTTCCCTTAAATTCGTGGTCCCAACTCTTTGAATCGTGCATTGTGACAACCCGTGAATTGCTATCATTTCCTCCTCAGATTTTTGAACACGAGTCTCCTCGTCCGATTTTGCATGAATCGCAAAAACTTCTAAACATCCCTCGCTCATCATCTCGCTTTCAATGGTGTTGTTCACAGAGGAACATTGCCACTGTTGCACGTTCTCCTCGTTGGTGAGTACAGCATCTCCACTGGTCTCATTTCCATTGTTAATATTCTCGATTCGACATTCTCAAATATCATCATAAAATAAGGGTTAATTAAGGAAATCAATATATCACATAATATCCCCATATATCGACCAACTAACAAATAAGCTTAGGTAGGACACACTAGCGAAGGATTTACTCGCCTCCCCCTCCTAGTTCTATTCCCCGATCTCCGCCAGAGATCATATCCCTAAGCTCGATACCAACCTAGGCGCCCCCAAAATAGGTATACATCACCTATTCGAGTTGTCAATACATGGTACGTAAACAACTACAACTTTATTATTACAACAAGAAAAACTGTGAGTTTGAATACAAATATTATCTTCTGCATAATATCTATACTCAAATAAATCCTCATCACATTTATTGATACATTATTTTACAAAAATGGTGAGGACTACTAAACAATCCTTTCTAAAACCTTCATTCCATACCCGACTAAGTACTCGCTATATTCTCGCCTCCACGAGAAAAATAGAACAAAAAGGAAAAGGGTGAGCTCAACTAGCTCAAGAAGAATATTATGACTAAGATAATATACAACAAATTATCGTTAGTCTTCAACAGAAAAAAAATCTAATAGAATACAATAGGCAACAAATTTTAAATCAATATTCGCAGCTGAAATAATAATTCATTAGAAGAGTTAAGTAGAGAATGCAAACTACTATCTTCTATGCATGAATTTAAAAGTTCATCGCTCATCTTTTATCACTATAACATCAATCAATATACATCCGAATCAAATATTCATCTTTGCACTACAGCCCAAAGATATTCATCACTTGGTCATGTTCATTTAAACACTGCTCATCTTTGCACTACTGGGCCAAAGATATTCTTCAGAAATCATTCATCTTTTGCACTACAGCCAAAGATATTCTTAAGAAATCATTCATCTTTGCACTTTCACAGCCAAAGATATTCCATAATATCATCATTTAAGACCGAGGATGATGAAAATATTTTTTAAAAGAAACGAATCCAAAGAAACAAAATGACAAGGATTAAGGATTAAGGATTCGTACTTGGTTTTATCCACGCCCAAAAATACCTCAAAAATAATCATAGTGGTGTAAAATTCAAGAATGATCAAAACATGGATACAATCGAGTTAGTATCCGTAATATATATTTTGAACGAAAAGAAGAAATTTTATTTTTCTGTGAATAGTACCGTATACGTGAATAGTGCCGTATACGTGAATAGTGTCATATACGTGAATAGTAACTCCGACACCAAAAGATAGAAATTCCACAAAAACATCTTCACGCTTTCATGAATAGTACTGAATGAATAATAACTCGTGAATAAGTAACTCATGAATAAGAACTCGTGAATAGTAACTCATGAATAGTAACCCCACATGAAAAAGTTCCAAATTTGATAAAACTTCAGATCAACATTTCAAAGATAATGATATTGAAGAAATAATATCATTACTTAAAAAAATAATATCCCTTACCTCGAAAGATCAAGATTTCTAGCTTTAGAATACCGGGTATAGTCTTTCAAGGAACTTGCACCGCCTAGCAATACTCAAAGTATACTCAAAATACTCACAAGAATACGCCGATAATATAGAGAGAAAAACTTCAGCTTTACGGTGTGATTTCAATTCTAACCTAAGCACCCTATTTATAGGAAAATGCTTAGAACACCAAAGCAGAAAATTTAATAAAATAATAATATTTCTTAAAAATATTCAAGCCCACCTTAGAAATCTGATTTCAGATCATTTATAACACATGTGAGCCACTCAATTGCAACAAAAAAACGTTTTTCTTACAAAAAATATTTTAAACTCCCAAAAATCAATTATTTCGGAGCTTCGGAACTTCAATAATTCATAATAAATAGCCCTTTCATCAGAAAATTCGAATCTTGCGAGTTTTTATAGGAATTTCAATTCTCTACAACTTTACAGAAGAAAGTTTTTCCAAATTCCAAATAGAAATTGACCAAAATCCACAAACGGGCGATTTTACAGTGCTATAATCAAATTTCAAATAATAAATGGGGTCCACCGACATGTTTAACATGTTTTAAACATTTATTGCAACAAAAATACTCTTCCTCCTCAGATACTCATATATCCCACATTCGTTGTAAAAATATCACCAGTTAATATATTATTAAAATAATATATTTAAATGAATTATTTTATCGTAAAAGATAAAATAATAATTTTCAACAATTGTCATTTTAAAAATTTTCTCCATCTATATCCACATAAAATCAATATTTTCCTCATCATATAAATTAATAATTAATTATTCACAAATAATATTACGTAATCACAATATTGACAACCAGCGGCCTCCTCAGAAAGAGGGGGCTTTCCAATAAGAATTTCTTCTTCTTGCGCCGCAATTAAGTGACCAAACCTCTCCTTAGATGTAACTTTCTAGACATTGCCAATAATGTTATCTAATAATATTATTTAGATAATATGAATTATTGCTTCGATAATGAAAAATCTTGTGTAATGACAATTATCAAAACAACAAAGAATATAAAATATCAACGCAAAGAATTATTAACTCAATAAAATACTAAACAAGAATTATCAGTAACCATTATTGAGTAGTGCCTTCTTACGTAAGAATCAATAATTGGTGCAATACCGTGCTACTTGCTCAACAACGCCAGTATTAGTGTGTTTTAACCACCGGGTATTCCAACAAGATAATTGAGTAATAACTACGCCGTTATTTAAAAATAACTTATATTTATCATTTTCTTTATCCAATCGCTTTCACATATGGGGCCCACACATGGTCATACCGTCGCATTTAATATTCCCGACAAGCATTTAATATATTCCACGACCAAACGAATATTCCCCATTTATAATGAATATTTTATAACCACTTGGTTATTTTGAAATATTTACGTATTTAACCCTTAACTATCCACATTAATAAAATCAACCCTTACTATTTCAAAATAATAAATAAAGGAAATTCCTTTTTATTTAAAAATTTCGGGGTCTTACAATATAAGTTTAGTATATTAACTCATTTCATTACTCAAACTTAGATTCATATTCATTTACCGAATACTTTACATAGCATAACACATACTGATTTAAACATCATTCATCCCTTTGTAACTAAAAAAGTCAGGATTTACAGCCTTGACTAATACGAAAAGTTGGGAACATTACATTACACATACATACTTAGCATTAAACAGACATACTTAACAAAACCTATACTACCTATTCACTACGCCTTTTCCTTGGACAACCTTTCGCTTGATGACCTTCTATTCGATAGATAAAACATGCTCCTGATTTACAGTCGGGACAATACAGTGTGGTATGTCCCTCATAGCCACAAAGGTAACATATTTTTTTCCCTTTCTTCTTATCAGATTTTCCTAAGTCATGGTCTTCTATCTTTCTTTTCCACTTTTTGCTCGGAGCTGCACACGATGTTTTGCTTGTGGCTCCTATCTGATCAATTTGGATTTTAAGCTTATCTTGTTCTTCCATTGTTTCTATTAACGCCTGACGCAGTTGACTATTTAATAACTTTTCTATTTCCCACAGCTTTTCCAGAGAAGAAACCTTGTTCCTTAGATCATGCACCTCTGTTGTTGCTTGTTCAGCTTCAACTTTAGTGTCCGAATTAGTATCTGTCAGCTCTACCATCTCCGGATCTGGTACTACATTTTCGATAATAACCACATCGTCTAAGTTGTTTTCATTGTGAGCCTCTATTTCAGCTATTGGCTTCGATATTAGGTCGGGGGTATGGATTTGATCCTTCTTCATGCTATAAGCATATAACAAGCCTTTTCCACTAGACATCTACACACATAAATTATCATGATTAGCATATAGTATATGCACATAGCAAATAATAGTTTTATATAAGTTATCTTTGATTTTGTTTGACGATGAATTTAGTTAATTCATCTCTTTATAGACTCTATATAAGTTATTTATATTTTCAACGTTTCCCTCTGTTCTAAGGTTATAGCCTAAGGTCTATCCCACCTAAGGTTTCTAACCTAAGCTCGATACCAACTCAGAAAGCCCCTTTAATCCGTGTACTTGAAACCCGAATTCAGTGCTTCATGATACCTTTTCTATGAGCGGAATAATACTAATAATAATAACAATAATATAAATATCAACTTAATTTACATATCATCAGAGTCTAATCCCCAGGTACGAGACCTTTAAACATTCATTACATGATAATTAATAAGTATCATTGTCTTAATAATATCAAACTGTTACATAAACTACCACGAATCTTATTTGGTTAGCTTTCCTTTTCCTTTCCTTTGTTCTTAGCAGAGCCTTCAGGTTGTTCACACTTAGCTGAAAACATTAAAATTAAGCAAGGATGAGCATTTGAGTGCCCAACAAGTAATAACAATTATATATATATAAGCTAAAATAATTTAAATGTTTTCCTCCTCTAAACCTTTGATCTAACACTCAAGATACTTAGTTCCATACATGATGATATGTAGAACTAGGGTATCTTGAGTATTAGTTCATAACTCCAACATATCATGCTATAACACAAAATAGAAGAAGAAGATGAAGATTAGGTTATACCTTGATTTAGAGGCAACCTTCCTTGATTTACCAAAGTAGAGTATAAACTTAGGGTGCATAATCAAACTAGCACACCTCTCTCTCTCTCACTAAAAACCGAACCCTCTCTCTCTTTTCTCTCTTAGTATTTGCTAGCTTGGGAGAAAAAAAGAAAGAAGGAGAATGAGAGAAATGAAAGTGATCTAGCAAATGAATGGGGTGATTAACTATTATCCGCCATACTTTCATTGTCCCTTAGATAAAAGGCTTCACCTTATCTCTACCAATTAAGCCTAATCATGTGATTAAGGGTGCTAATTAAGCTTTCCACCAATGGGAGCATGACACCCTTGTCCTTGTGGGTAAGACTTACTATTTAAGGAACTTGATTAGCATAATATTCTTGCCTTAAAAAGGCTAATGTGGCCAGCTATATATATGCCCACTAATTCCTTCATTTAGCCTTTATTTTAATGCACAAATTTGATTAATCAAAGGTATAAAATACCCTTAATCAAGTGAGCTAAGTATTGGTTTGCATTTTATTTCTTTTGGGCTTCTCCTTTAATTATTTTGGGTCATGTAATGAACATAGTCTAACAATTTTAATATATGTTACCCAAATTGTTTATTTAGGGTTTCCATTCCCATTCTTATGAAATTTAATTACTTATACATGTGACTTTAGCTCATAACCTAATTAGGTTTACTAGAAATAGGTTTAAAATTATCAGTCACTTGAAATAACAAGATTATCCACATAAGTTAGTATACATATTAAATACTAACCTTTCCTTATTACCATAACTCTTAGGTTATTTAATTGTCTCACCTAATGTGTAATTAGGTTACGAAGCTTTCATTTAGGGTTTAAAATAAAATAAAATTAGTTTCTAAAATTTGTAATTAGGGTTTCCTAATTAAGTTAGGTTACCTAACCACCTAGGTATTGCATAATAGGATTTAACATTTACTAATTATTATTAAGCGTTCAAATTTAGCAATTAAGGTGCCGAATTTATCAATTAGGGTTTAAACTTAATAATTACGGTTTCTAATCACATTATGCATGAACATTAGGGTTTCGAGTCAATGATTAGAGTTTACCTAATTAGCATTTATATTTATAATATCAGACATTGATCACATTATCACAATTACCTAACAATTTTGAACTCCAAGTTGTATTTTAAATTAGGGTTTCACACAGTAATACAAGGGTTTGTCACATAACACCATAATTGACCAACCCTTATCGGTCCTCATATACAGTCATATTTATAGCATTGAAAATCAAAATATAATTAATATTATATTATTATTCTAATGCCTTGATCAAAATCCAAAAATTAGGGTTTGGATTCCATATCTGATTTATCTCATCATATACTTAACATTATTAATTAAGTTAAAATAATTAACCTAATAATCTGAACAAAATTCATATAATAAAATAATTATTATAATTATTCTAAAAATCATTTCATATATTATACAAATAATATATGATTATATTTTCATGGAAAATAATAATTAATAAAACATTTCTCTTTGTAAAATTAATTATTATAATAATATAGTTTATAAAAATCAATAATTCTAAAATAAAATTATTTAAAACATTCATGTAATAAATATATCACATAAATACATACACACATTATCTTGGCATATATTCCCTATATTTATTTTAATAAAAAAAAAATAATACGCAAAATTTCTAATTTATTTGTATAGAAAATATCGGGTTGTTACATTTAATAAATTAATACTTTTTATTAATAAATGAATAAGATTGTTACAAAGTATATGCTTTATCATCAAACATGATTGGCTTGTGTGCATACTACTTTCAATCTCCCACTTGCATTAAAGCCAATCGCCATGGTATCTCATACCCTTATTCTCTAAGTGACGATTATCCTGTTGTTGGCTAAGCTTTAGTTAATGTATATGTAATGTTGTCCTTGAGAGTTCACTATCTTTATAGTGATTTCCCATCTTTCAATGATTCTTATAATCAAATGAAAGTGCCACAACACATGTTTAGATCCAAGAGGAGACTTAGGAACTATTCCTAGTTCTATAATAATGTTTTCATCCAAATAATCAACTTGTAGCTTCATTTATAGCTATATACTTTGTCTTTATCACTAAACCAACAACTCTTCGCTGTTTGAAACCTTTCCAATTCACTGCACCACCGTTCAAGGTAACACTTTAACTTAAAGTGGATTTTTTGTCGTCTTGGTCTGTCTAAAATATTTGAGTCTATTAAGCCCTCTAGTTTTAATTCAGACCACCATAAATATGATCACATCCTTAGTTCTGGTTAAGTACTTTAAAATATTTTTCACTGTCTTACAGTGATCTTCTCCAGAATATGACTGATCATCATCAGGTCTCATATATTTCACTGTATACATGATTGTCAGTCATGTGATCTCTCTTTTCAGGAGTCTATGGGGACTATTAAGAGAGATACACTCCATGACTCATTACATGAGACATCTTTTGGAGTTTACCATGCTAAATAACTTTAGCATCAAATGAATATACGTTCCTTGGGTTAAGCTGAGCATCCTTTTAAATATATATATATATATATATATATAGATATATATAGATTTTTATCCCAATTACGATATTCTTCCCAAATTATCCATGGAGGAATGTTTAGACAACTTTATCTTTACTGATTATAGCATTGGTATGTCATTTCTTATCCGTAGTATATCAACATATAATACTAGGAATGTCACGACGCTCCCACTGACCCTTTTGTACACACTAGGTTCATTCTTGATTTTTGATAAAATCAAACTCTTTTGATTGTCTTATCAAAATGAATGTTCTATATTTGAGAAGCTTACTTCAATCCATTTCTCTAAGTGTCTACAACTCTTACCTCATCGTATATAACTGGATCATCATCTTCTATGATGTGTACCTCATCATCATCATCTATGATGAATCCATACCTCCTAGGTATCTTCGGTAATATTCTAGATTTACGATTCAGTTGTAGTATAATAGGCCTATCTACAGGTTCTTCTTATTTGACTTATAGTGTTTTGTGGTTCTTGAACTCTTTAGGATCAATTATCCTCCTACTAGCCCCTTTAATGATAAACACCTTTATCTTAGAAGGTAGCGTGTTTCGCAACAAACACCTTTTGCTTAGTAGGATTATAGAACATATACCCTAAACTTACTTTAGGATGTCCCACAAATCTATACTTGTCAAATCTCGTCCCAAGCTTATCTTTTGAAGCCTTTTCACATAAGCTGGAAAACCCCTTATCTTAACTTACTTAAAATTAGGAATCCTTCATGTCCATAACTTTTATGGAGTCTTGTGGCCAGATTTTGAGGTTACCTTTTCGTAGATATGCAGCCATTTCTAGGACATTATCCAAGAATGATACTGGAATGTCGGTAAAATCATTATGGACAGCACCATGTCCAACAAGGTATGATTTTTCCTTTCAGATACATCAATAAATTATTGCGTATCAAGAGGCGTCCATTGTGAGAAAACCATTTAAGATGATTTAGAAACTTATTGCACAAGATTCCTTCCTCAATCTAATCAAAGAATCTTAATACTTTTCAAATTAGTTTCACTTTTGAATTCTTTGAACTTTTCAAATAATTCACACTTGTATTTCAGCAAATACACACATTCAACTCTTTGAATGATCATCTCCTTTTCTTATACTAGTTTGTTCAATTTGCAAAATTATTTTCACGTAAGTCAAGTATACAAAATCCATTAAGTAATATTCTTGTTCTATACAAAACATTATTATTATAAAAAGAACAACAATTGTTCTTAAATATAATACCAAAGATTTTATTGTCCAACAACAAAATGGAAATAATGTTTCTAACGAGAACTGGAATACAATAACAACTTATTGACTTAATAGATTTGCACGTAGGCAGTGCTAAACTATAAGTTCCTATGGCTAATGCAGCAACCTTTGCTTCATTTACTAGACATATGATTACTTATCCTTTGTTTAGCTTTCTACTTCTGCTTGGTCCCTTCATAAATCTATATTAATGATAACCAAAGTCGGTATCCAATACCCAAGTAGAACCTTGACTTAAAGAAAAATTTATTTTAAATCATGAACAAAATTGTATTTACAACCGAAGCTACACTAAGCTTCTTCTGGTTAGCCTCTACAAGATACTTCTCGCAGTTTCTTTTTCAGTGTATAAGCTTATGTAGTGGAAGCAAACTCCTTTGCTATCCGTATCAATTTTATTCTTATTATCCTTTATTTTTGCCTTTCTATTTACCTTCTTTGAATCGTTTTTCTTTTCAGAAGATCATTTGGCCCCTACCAGTAAGACTTGGTCTTTCTTGGTTAGAAAGTGACTCTCAACATTTTTCAACATGTTAAGCAAATCAGCGAAGCTGATATCTAGCTTGTTCATATGAAAAATTCACAACAATTGTGAGAAGGAGTCCGGGAGTAACTACAAGATCAAATCTTGGCTCAACTCTCCATCCATGACAAAACATGTTGTCCTAATTGTTCAATCAAATTGATCATGTTTAGGACATGTGTCTGTACTGTAGTGTCGTTGGTCATTCTAGATCGAAAGAGCTCCTTACGTATATGATATCTATTAGTCCTACTTTCCTCACCATTAACTACTTGACGTGCAGGAGTATAATAAGAGCATCCATAGTTTCATGCTGACGCTGTAACAATCCAGAATTTTAATCATAATTTTTAAATATTTATTTAATTATATAAATATTTAATGGATATGTTTACTGTTGAATTACTATTTGTTTAATTTGATTTGATTTGGTTAATTATTTGTTTAATAAATAATTAATGGGCTAAGGAAATTAATTATTATGAGATAATATTCTAATTTAATTTAATAATTAAGTTAGAGAGTGTATAATGATTAAATGATTTATTCAATAAATTGTTATTAGAATTAATTAAATTAAGTATGAAAACTTAATTAAATAAAGTGTGACAAATAACTATATTATAAAGGAGTTATTAAAATAAATTAATGGAGTTTAGTTTAGTTTTGCCAAACAAGGCTTAAATATATTAAGTCTTTATTTTTTAAAGGGTTTTGCCAAACGGAGCCTTATGGATTTTGGATTATTGAATTTTGAATTATAATAATATAAATAATATAAATAAATTAAATAAAATATAAATAATATATATTAAATATGTTATAACTGACATGTAATTATTATTATATTAAGTATATGGCAGTTTCGTACGTTTGGGTTGTAGGCGTCGGGTGTATTTGATTATACGTGAAAAATAATTGGCTTAAGCCTAATAAAAGAGAAGAAAAGAAAAGGGTTTTCAGAGAAGAAAAGTTGTCAGAGAATTTGAGAGGTTGAGAGAGAAAAGGCTGGGATTTCAAAGCATGTTCTGAGTGTTCAAGCGATTCTCAGTGAAAGGATTTTCAAAGCAACAAAAGGTATTTTCCCATAAGCTTAACACTATATACGTTTTACGTTCTCTGTGTTCTTGACTATAATATAAAGTTCTTTACAAAATTGTATTTAAACCATTTTTTATAATTGGTTATGAAATTATGTGTATATGTAGTTGTTGTAGCTAGCATATATATATATATATATATATATATATGATTGAATGTTAATTACGTTTAAGATGGAAGGAAATGGTTTTACAATGAACCTATGCATGAAAATGGCGGGTCAAAGTACCAAAATTGATATAATATAATTGTTTGTTTGCGAACTAATGGTGAAATTGAACATTGAATACATTAATTTGGTAAGAAATGAAGAGAATATAGTTAGAATGGACTAAGTTGGTGTATAAATTGGGATTACAGTGTTAATTTTGTCAAAAATGGAGTTTTAATTGAAAATATGGCATTCAAAGATTTAGTCTTTCAAAAGTTGTTGTTTAGTTGTGTTAAATTAGTATATGTCTGATGGGTAACGTGTATGTGTAATTTTCATAAGTTATACATGTTAATTGGTGTTAGAAATTAAGATACAGTAGCTTTGTTCTGTTCTTTGTTTCGTCTTGTGTAAGCTCGGAGCCTCGTCATAAAATCAAATTGACTTCTAAACTTGGCATATAGCGCCAAAGTCAGAGCCGAAGCTCGACTTTCGTGTCGCAATACTTAAAATGGCTCTGGGCTTCAGCCATAAATACATCATCACCGCTACAACAAAGACAAATTATTAATGTAAACATGGTAGCAGAGCGCTTGATTAACTATAACGATCCGAAATTTCAAATTATAATTTTAAATATTTATTGAATTATATAAATATTTATTTGAGGTGTTTATTGTTGAATAAATATTTATTTGATGTGATGGTTGTGAATCTAAATTTATTAGAGAATTTTCTAAATTAAATTAATTTATAATTTAGAGATTTGTATTATAACATGAGGGTTATATTGTGACTAATAATTTAATATGGTATGGTATATTAAATTATCAAATAAAATTATAACATGAATTATAATTTTGTGATATTTGCTAAAAGGCTATATTTAATTAAAATATAGTCTATGATTAATTTAATTGGTTAATATTGGATATGAAAATCCAAATAAATAGTATGTGATTATAATTATAAACTAAAGTGTTTATTAAAATAAATTAAAAAGGATTTAAATTAGTTTTTTCCAAACATGGCTTAATATATTAATTCTTTAAAAATTAAAAGGGTTTTGCCAAAACATAGCCTTATGGCTTTTGAGATTTCTAGTTTTTGAATTTAAATAAAATAAATAAAATAATAAGTATAATATAATTATAATATATAATGCTAGTTTATGTAATCTATTTTTTATTAAAGTTGGCGTATTAAGACTATCAGTTTATTTCTTACGCTGGCTATCAGTTTTGTATTTTGGTTATTACGCATATTGGTTATCAGAGCTTTCATTCTAGTTTTGCTAGCCTAGAGACAACATAGAGAATTGAGTGAGAGTTTGAGAGTGAAACCTGAGAAAATTGTCTGCAATTGCAAGTTTGTGCAAGTTAATTTGAAGGTATGTTCATAATTGTGATAATATACATGTATTTGTGTTGAACGACAAGAATTTTCTCATGTTCTGTAATAAGCAATTGTTGAATTGTGGAGTTAGATAGTTGGTAATTGCAATTGTATATGTTTATAATGCTAAAGTTTATGTCAAACAAGGAGATTGCATGTTAATTTTTGGATATCAGTAGAATTGTTTTTTGACAGTATATGTATTTTTCATATGTTCATGAAAAGTATCAATTTTAGTGGTCAATTAGTATGTGAAATTATAAATTGAAGCTTGTATATGTTAGTTCAATGAGATACGAGCATAACATAATTTGAATGGAGTGATTTGGCCAAATAATGAATTCACAGTGATGATTTTTGGGATGAATATCGAAAAATGGAGTTTTATATGAAAAACATAAAAATTAGGAAATTAAAATAGTTTTAGTTGTTGTTAAATTGTGCTAAGTGGTTGTATATGTTAGCAATTATGTTTATGATAGTTGTATATTTATTTTACGTGTTAATTTCACTGTTTGGTGGGTGAAATTTGTGTTTGTTGGGCTAAAGTCGGCTACTGTTCATTAGCCTTCTTTGCATCTGTCAACACACTTAGCAATGGCTTTAAGTTATAGGCAAAAAAAATAAGTAAAATGCTTGCCAGGCCCCAATTTTTATATAGCATGCATTCGCCATACACTAGTTGAGATTCTGATTTTCTGCTGCTACTGCAGTCTTGGGTTAGCATCATAACATGGTTTGAAATTATGTTAGCATTTTAAATGTGTAATGTTAAGGTTAACATAACATAGTGAATTGGGGTTATTAAGTTCAAAGTTGCAAAAATGGTTAGTAAATCGAGAACGCGTTATGTGGTAACTTAGTGTACATAATGAACACTTATGCTTAATCGAGAACGCGTTAGACAAGTGTTGCGAATTAAAACACTTGGATTTTCTGAAATGTAAGTGGTAATGAAAGACTTGTGCTGCAATGATAAATTTAAATAGAAGTGTTTATGTTTTGGTATGTTAGCATATCTAATAGGTATTGTGGTTCTAAAATTATGTGTAGGTGATCGTGAGTTTAATTTTATAGCTTACGCTCAAGGCAAGTTTCTAAACCCTATCTTTTTACATTGAGAAAGTTTTCTAACTCTACACTTTCGTTGAGTTAGTTCTATTATGACATTGTGTAGCTTTATTCTTTTGATTGAGCAAGCTTTTTATCTTAACTGTTATTGAATAAGTCAATTATTCCTAAAATTCATTCGAGCAAACTTTAACTCTAATATTATTTGAAATTTTCATATGATTTATTTTATTCTAACTTGTTTATAGTTAAGCATGTTTCTTAAGTTCTATTATTGTATAATGAACGTAGTTCTTGTACTCTCGTTTATATTATTGAACTATTTTTAATCCTTGCCTGAATTTAATACCATGTTGGGCAAGTTTTTAGTTTCCAGCTTGCTATTAGCAAATGTACGTTCAGTAATTTCATTTTCTAATGTTATAAGATCCTAATCTTAGCTTATTGATTGTTCAAAGCAAAGGTTTACCATTTTATTCATTTTGTTGAATACTTATGCACTATAGTTATTTCAAGCATGAGTTTTAAATGTATTATCAGTTCATTTGTGATTCACAATAGTTCTATGTTATGTTGTTATTAAACAACTGTTGTGTTATCAAACACTATTGATTCAACTAGTTCTCTAGTTGATGTTCGTAAAACTTCAAATTACTCGTGAAAGCTTATCCAAACCAAACTTTCTTTGGTGCGGACTTGTACTCTAAATACTGAAATGAACAACCCTATTATTATTAGGGGATAACTTACTCGTAGCGTTAAAATGTTTGTGCACAATACATTGTACGAAGGGCTGATCCCCCTAAGTATGAGGAGTCCTTATAGTCGTATGACTGTTAAAGTTGGAGTTGAAAGATTACTCGCAACTGTGGACATAGTTCATGGTCTTATGACCCTCAGTTATGTATATTCCATATTTTGGATTTCAGTTTTTGATTATCATTGTTAGAGTATTATCCAATTTTGATGAGCCTATTCGTTGGCAGTTACTGTTGTTATTCTCCTGTTGATTTATTATTATATCTAGTGAGAAATTGTTTTGCTCACTCTTGCATATTTATATACTCATTGCAGCTAAAGAAGGTAGATGAGCCTTCAACTAGCAAAGGAAAGGGAAAAATGTACAAGTGATGCTGATTTGTACTTTTGATTATTGTTATGATATTAGACTTTTAAACTTAATGATAAACTTTTATATAATGATGTAATGTAATAATTTAATTCCGCACTTGAATGATGTTTTAAGGTTAGATAACCTGGGATGTTTTTGAACTTAATGATGTAACCCTATTTAAAGGGAGAGTTATGGTTTAAATATTATTTTATTTAGGTAGATAGTATGAATGTTTGGATAGTGAGCAGCAAATCTTGTGGGAATAAAGTACCTAGATTTGGGGGTGTCACAGGTTGGTATCAAAGCTTTAGGTTATGAACCTTAGGTGGGGGAAAAACCTTAGGAAGTAACCTTTGAAAAAATAGTGATGATAAACTCTTATCGAGTTTTAGGAAAGAGAAAGTAATAAAACACTTATGTGCTTATGTGATTACAACTTATGTGCTCGTGAGTGTCGAGTAGTAATGATTAGTAATTAAAATTTAAAATTTGGTTGACAGGATGACTAATGTAGGAGGATCCAGTCAGGCTAGAGAGGAGGAGCCTCGAGATATTCAGGTGGTTTGGGAACAACTACTACCACAGGAAACAGTTCCGTCGGTCACAGTAGTTAATCAGGAGAGAGTCCCTGATGAGGATGATGAGATAGAGACGGACGAGGAGGACCCCGTGGAGCTGCCACAGTCAGATGAGGAGGACGAGGAGGAATAGATTCCACTTAACTCGATAGCTTCCCGTATGTACGACGAGGTGTATGACCGCAATGTGGAACTTCAAGATACCGTCGAGGAGTTACAGGAGATAGTTGTTGAACAACAGACCTCGATGGCACAGAAAGATGACGAGATCCAAGATTGAGAAGAACGACTGAGCAACGTTGAAGAGAAGCTGATTCACACAGAAGGGGAAAACGAGCAACTGTTGGAGAAGATTGTAGAACTGGAGAATAAGCTGAAAGAGGAATCTACTAAGAGGGCAAGGGCTGAAGATGCGTATAATGAAGCTTGTTAACGAGCCAGAATGGCAGAGAGAGACGCACAAGCAAAGAGGAGGAAGATGGAAGAAATGAACAACGTATTCAACACCGTGATCAATCGAACTCAAGATCGAGTCATGGGTTATCCGATTCAATTTGAGAAGCTACCATCATACATATTGGATCGTCGAACGATGTTCTGAATTATGGAGGAAGAGCGTCGTAAGGCTACGCAGTATCTTAGTAGGCCATTGTAGAGAATGTAATTGATATATGATTAGAAAATAAATGAAATGTAAATCCCGGGAATGATATAACCAATGGGATAGATGATGATGGTGTTGTCCTGCAAGTGTTATAGTTCAGGAAAGTAATGTAAATAGCAGTGATGCTATTGTTTTGATGTTTTTTTAAAAGATGATGAATGAATAAAAGTTATTGTTTTATTCAAAGTGTTAAGTGTTATGTGATAAACTTTTATGATGTGCAATTTAAGTATATAATACTTAAAAGGTTGAATAAAGCTAATGGATGTATTTTTAACAGAAAATGCCTCCAAGACGTCAACCACCACGACAGAGAACCACTGAGGAAACCAACAACAACAACAATGTGGAAGGAAACCCAGTTCAGCAGCTAGTGATGTTACTGACGGGTGCTTTGCAGAATCAACCTCAGAATCAAGGTACTACGTTTAAGGACCTCAAAGCAGTTGGACCACCAGAATTCCGAGGGTCCATGAATCCAGTTGAGGCTCAGACCTGGATCATGGAAATTGAGAAGGTTTTTGATGTTGCTACGGTAAAAGATAATCAGAAGACTGCTTTTGCAACATTCATATTGAAAGCAGAGGCTAGTTATTGGTGCCAGGCCAACAAAACTCGGGAAGGACCAGGAGTGATGACCTGGGATAGGTTTAAGGAGTTGTTCTTTGAGACCTATTTGCCAGAGAGTTCGAAGAGTTAGCTAGAGGTTCAGTTTTTGGAACTAAAGTAGGGAACGATGTCAGTGTCGGAGTATGCCACAAGATTTAATGAGTTGGCGAGGTTTGCACCATATCAAGTCAGCACAGACAAACGCAAGGTGAAGAGGTTTGAACAGAGATTGAAACCCTGGTTGTACAGTAGGGTTTCCCTGTTCTAGTTGAAGACGTTTGTAGTAGTGATGGAGAAGGTGATTCTCGCTGAAAGTGGAGGCGAGGCAGTAACAAAACATAATCAAGAGCAGGGGAAGAAGAAAAGTGAAGGTGAAGCTAAGAATGGTGGTGGTGGTAATAGCGGAAATGGCAACAATTTAAAGAGGAAGTGGAATGTGAATTGGGGAGCTGGAAATCAGCAAAGAAACCAGCAAAATAAGAAGTTCGAAGCATGTACTACTTGTGGGAAGTTTCATAAGGGTGTGTGCTTGATGGGGAAACGAGTATGTTTCAATTGTGGCCTGGAGGATCACATCGCCCCAAATTTCACTCAAGCTAAGAAGAACGTTTGCTTCACGTGCGGGTCCAAGGATCACTTTGCTCGTGAATGCCCTAAGAAGAGATCTGGTGAGACAAATGGGAGCAAGGGAAATGATAGTGGAGGTGCGCTGGCTATTGCAGGACCAACATCAACAAATAAGCCCACAGCCAGAACCCTCAACATGACGGTACAGGATGCGGTGCAATCAAAAGATGTCGTGTCAGGTATTATCCCAATCAATGATATAAATGCATATGTATTGTTTGATTCGAGTGCTACTTGCTCGTTTATATCTGATGAATTTTGCTAAGAGGTTAGAAATACCTTGTGAAGAGTTGAATTTCCCTTTAAACATAGAAATTGTGAATAAGGAAGTGATTCCTGTTAGGTTCGTATACAAGAACTGTAGGGTGAACATTAGGGGGGATGTTATGAAAGTAGATTTAATCCCGATAAAACTCGGAGAGTACGATGTTATTTTGGGAATGGATTGGCTGTTCAATTATGGAGCGATAATTGATTGCCAAAAGAAGTGTGTAAACCTTATAACTCCGTCAAAGGTAGTTTTTTATGGTAGCAAATTGCCTAGACAAATGAAATGTCTGACGATGATGCAGGCCAAAAAGTTATTAAGTCAGGGATGTGTAGGGTATTTAGCTTACATAGTCGATACCCAAAAGGAGAAGGGTGTGAAATTGGAGGAAATACCAGTGGTTAGGGAATTCGTAGACGTGTTTTTTGAGGATTTGCCAGGACTTCCGCCTGACCGAGAAATCGATTTCGTGATCGACTTAGCGCTAGGAACCGCTCCTATATCGATGGCCCCATACAGAATGGCTCCGGTGGAGATGAAAGAACTAATGATGCAACTGCAAGAACTGTTAGACAAGAAGCACATTTAGCCAAGTGTGTCACCGTGGGGAGCACCGGTGTTATTTGTGAAGAAGAAGGATGGGTCAATGCGCCTTTGCATTGATTATAAGGAATTGAACAAAGTCACTATTAAGAACAAATATCCATTGCCAAGAATAGATGACTTGTTTGATCAATTGAAGGGTGCTAGATATTTCTCAAAAATAGATTTGAGAAGTGGATATCACCAATTGAAAGTAAGGAAGGAGGATGTACCGAAGACGGCATTCCGAACTCGGTATGGACATTATTAATTTTTAGTGATGTCATTTGGTTTGATAAATGCCCCTGCAGCGTTCATGGATTTGATGAACAGGGTGTTTAAACCATTTTTAGACAAGTTTGTGGTGGTATTTATTGATGATATTCTGGTGTACTCTAAAACTTAAGAAGAACACGTGGAACACTTACGTCTGACGCTGGAGACTCTAAGAAAGGAAAAGTTGTACACGAAATTCTCTAAATGTGAATTTTGGCTAGAACGTGTACAATTTCTTGGACATGTAATCAACAAGGATGAAATTTCGGTGGATCCATCAAAAGTCGAAGTCGGAACTATGATAATAAATTGGGAACCAACGAACTTTCATCAGAAGTAAGAAGCTTGGGGTGGCAAGCGGGGATATTACGAACGATTTATTCAAGATTTTTCCAAGATTGCTACTCGGTTGACAAATTTGACAAGAAAATCTGTAAAATTTGTTTGGACGAAAAAGTGTGAGGAAAGTTTTCAAGAACTGAAAAAGAAGTTAAGTGTGTCACCTGTGTTGTCATTACCGGATAATACAGGAAATTTTGTGGTGTATAATGATGCTTCAGACAAAGGATTGGGTTGTGTCCATATGCAGAATGACAAGGTTATTGCGTATGCATCAAGGCAACTGAAAGACTACGAGAAAGGGTATCCGACTCATGATTTAGAGTTGGCGGCGATTGTGTTCGCACTGAAGATATGGAGACACTATCTTTACGGAGAGAAATGTGAGATCTACACAGACCATAAAAGTCTGAAGTATATTTTCACACAGAAGGACCTGAACATGCGTCAAAGGATATGGATGGAATTGATAAAGGATTACGATTGTGAGATCTTTTATCATCCCAGCAAAACAAACGTGGTTGCAGATGCCTTGAGTAGGAAAGGTAGAGAAAAGTTGATGTTCTTAACTGATAAGGAGGAACTTATTACATTAATGGCAAGGTTAGAGTTGGAAATTAAATTTCCAGAAGAATCGGATGAAAAATTATTCCAGATGGATGTTAGTCCAACTTTGGTGGAAAAAGTGAAGAACGCACAATTACAGGATGAAGAATGCAAGAAAATAAAGCAAAGTGTAGTCGAGGGTAAAGAAGCGAAGTATAAGGTCGATACTGAAGGAATGCTAAGATTCGAGGGACGAATTTGGGTTCCAGCAGTACAGGATATTAAAGAAGAAATCTTGATGGAAGCTCATTGCTCAAGATATTCGATTCATCCGGGAAGTACAAAAATGTATCAAGATTTGCGGCGTCATTTTTGGTGGCTAAATATGAAAAGAGATGTTGCCTAATGCGTTGCAAAGTGCTTGACATGTCAGAAAGTGAAGGCCGAACATCAAAGACCAAGCGGATTACTTCAACCGTTGGAGATACCAGAATGGAAGTGGGAGCATATCACAATGGACTTTGTGGTAGGTCTTCCAACGACTCAGAAAGGATACGATGCGATTTGGGTGATAGTGGACAGATTAACAAAATCTGCACACTTTTTGCCAATAAAGATTAGATTTAATCTTGATCAGCTAGCGAAGCTATACGTTAAGGAGATCGTCTCAAGACATGGAGTTCCAGTGTCAATTGTATCAGACAGAGATCCGAGGTTCACTTCAAATTTCTGGAAGAAACTTCAAGAATGAATGGGAATGCAATTGAAGATAAGTACAACATATCATCCACAAACCGATGGGTGAACCGAACGAACGATCCAGATGATAGAGGTTATGCTTAAAGCGTGCATCATGGATTTCAAAGGAAATTGGGATGATTATATACCGTTGGTGGAATTTTCATACAACAACAGTTACCATGCAAGCATTGGTATGCCGCCATACGAGGCGTTATACGACAGGAAATGTAGAACTCCACTATGCTGGGATAAAGTTGGAGAACGTCAACTGTTAGGCCCAGAACTGGTACAGCAGATCGCTGAAGTTGTCAAACTCATCAGAGCAAGACTGGTAGCCTTTCAAGATCGACGAAAAAAAGTATCTTGATCAACCGCGAGTGAGTCGTGAATTTGAAACAGGAACTTTCGTATTCCTGAAAGTTTCTCCTTGGAAGGGGAAAATTCATTTTGGCAAGAAAGGAAAGCTCAGCCCAAAGTTTCTTGGACCTTTCAAGATATTATGAAGAGTGGGAGAGGTGGCTTATGAGGTGGCTTTACCTCCAGAATTAGAGCATGTGCACAATGTTTTTCATGTGTCGGTTTTGCAACCGTATAAACCCGATTACAAACATGTAATTGAGTATGAACCGTTGCAGTTCAGTAAAGATTTGTCTTACGAAGAGATTCCTATCCAGATAGTCAACAGGAAGGAACAAGTGCTCAGGAATAAAGTGATACTTTCTGTGAAGGTGATATGGAGGAACCACAATGTTGAAGAGGCTACGTGGGAACTCGAAGCTGATATGATGAAGAATTATCCTGAGTTATTTGTTTAGTCTGTGTCTTCGATTATGGGGACAGAATCTTTGTAAGTAGGGGAGAATGTGACGATTATTGAGTGTTTGAATCGTGATTTTGGGGACAGAATTCTTGTAAGGAGGGAATGATGTATCGATCCGGAATTTTAAATTATAATTTTAAATATTTATTGAATTATATAAATATTTATTTAAGGTGTTTATTGTTGAATAAATATTTATTTGATGTGATGGTTGTGAATCTAAATTTATTAGAGAATTTTCTCAATTAAATTAATTTATAATTTAGAGATTTGTATTATAACTTGAGGGGTTATATTGTGACTAATAATTTAATATGGTATGGTATATTAAATTATCAAATAAAATTATAACATGAATTATAATTTTGTGATATTTGCTAAAAGGCTATATTTAATTAAAATATAGTATGTGATTAATTTAATTGGTTAATATTGGATATGAAAATCCAAATAAATAGTATGTGATTATAATTATAAAATATTTATTAAAATAAATTAAAAAGGATTTAAATTAGTTTTTTTCCAAACAAGGCTTAATATATTAATTCTTTAAAAATTAAAAGGGTTTTGCAAACAAAGCCTTATGGCTTTTGAGATTTCTAGTTTTTGAATTTAAATAAAATAAATAAAATAATAAGTATAATATAATTATAATATATACGTTAGTTTTGTAACTGCTATTTTAATTAAGTTGGTGTATTAAGACTATCAGTTTATTTCCTATGCTGGCTATTGTTGCCTCTTTTTCAGTTCTGATAAAAGGGCTCTAACTCATGCAAGCATACATGTGTCAACAAGTAATACAGAGTAAGTAGAATATCGATCTCACAGAGAAAGTTGTCAAATTTAAACTACTATGCATCAATTAACTCACTATATTCATATGCTTAAACTAACGACTAAAAGTGGTGAATTAAACTAATTGTAAACAACAACTACAATAAGAATATTAATGGAATAAATCAAATCTGGGAATAATGAGATCCTAACTTCATTTAATATTTCATCCAATCGCCACTATCATGCAATAAGTGTTCACATATCATAGGAAAATAGTCAAGAGCACTAACAGAGTTATAGCCATTTTTCAATGCACTATAACCTACTTACACAACATCCACAAATGATAGACTCCATGTAATCATCAATACAACCAAAATCACTATATGTCTATGTGAAATTGCAATTATACTGAATTTAAGCACAAGCCCTTACTCTAACTCATACGGTGAAACAATTATATGTCTATCTGGTTCACAAAATAAGCAAAACCATATAAAAGCATTATATTAGCATGCTATCATGATTACAATCCATACTCGCATGTTCATTGTCAATTCCATACAAGTACGGAAACGAATGGTAATAAGGCATTCATACATGTCAAACAATCACGATAGAATTCCCATATGATATGCAAAACAGCTCTAGCATTCAAGCATTCAACCAAACTACATATTAAAATCCGTTAGAATCCCATAATGGAGTTTAGTTTATAGCTGAACCAAAAGCCATTATGGGATCAATGCTAAACATGATTACAAAGCAAACAATTGAAAGATGAGAGATAGAACGATCAAACCCAATTGCTGAATATAAACCAATGATAATATTCAAATCCTCATAATATTCCAGCAAAATAAAATACTAATCCACCGTGATAGAGAATCCCAAGAAGAATTGGAGAAGTAGGCGTTTTGGCTTCGTTCTACGTTTGAATTTCCCTCACAGTGCAAACCCTAGTTTCTATGATGAAAATACGACAAAAAGTATCAATCCTTTCGTGACACCAGTCAGAATCATTTTTTAATCCAAATACAACTCATTTAATTAAAAATTAAAATAAAACAAATACTGACTTGACGTCATGTGGCGCCAGCGCCCTCCGATATGTTCCTCGCAGTGCGCGAGACTTGCGAGAATGTCATGCTCTCTCCGGTAGAGTACTTTCGTGCGTGGCGCGCTCTCAAGGCTATTCTACTTGCATGCGACACGCGCTTTGTAATCCGCAGATTATTCTTGTTACGGTTACGATTACGTCATCTTTGCTTTTTCTACTTGTTCATTCATGCTTAATCCTCTTCCATGCTTGATCTCCTTGTTCCATTGTACCTTTATGCCATGCATATCCCACTTGTGCCTTACCTTCACGCATCCATTAGCCTCGTGCCCTCTAATACCACCAAATTAGGTCGATTCACACACTTATTCATTAAAAAAGGAGTTTTAAGTAAATGCAATGATGCAAACTATCATGAAATGCAACTAAAACACAATAAAATGTACTTGAGATGAGCATAGTTAGCGTGAATTGGTATTTAATAAGTAGGTATAAATACCACTTATCAAATACCCCCAAACTTGAACTGTTGCTTGCCCTCGAAGCAATGCATGCTAATGAACAATGAATATGCGACTACGATCTTATCTGACTAATCTATGATGCAACCTAGTCTCACATAGTTCCGGCCATATGAAATTCCATCAATTTGCCTCGATGTGAATTATCCGGATCCAATAATACAATTTCAAACCAAACTATAGGCATAATGTCATACACTCGGATTATTCGTATATGCTATAGAGATGCTGTGTGTGTATGGTGTTCACCAAAACTTGGTCTAAGCAAAGAATACATATGCTACATTGCTCTAAACAGAAAATTATAGTCTAAATCAAGACTCATGTATACTCATGCCACAAAGACTATTTCAACATATCAACACAAACTAAGGTTTAACAATGGGCTTATTGCTTTATTGCTACTCACAAGGGCAATTTATGCACTTTTCCGCGGTGTTTATAGCTATTTTTCTTTTCTTTTCTCTTTTCCCTCTTTTTTTTCACATGTCTGTGCAATGTCTTAATCCATTAGGCACACTGCTACCCCTTAGCGAGCTTTCAACCAACGACTCCCAGACCATGAAAGACCTTAGGGCGCTAGGTGTAGAGACAATCCCCTCGGGCGTACTTACTCAAGTAGCCAGGGCCCCGAAATAAGACTAGCCACGTTATTGCTATTCATTTTTTTTATACATAGCATACCCATGTTTTCCCAAAGTTTGCATGTCAATGTTTCATACGATCTTAAGATCACTTTCCACATATTTCTCTTTTTAAAACTACATTTGCTATCAAGCAAAGCAACACATACCTCTTATACTTACAAGTGATTGTGAACACATTTGTGCAAACCGAAAGCATTTAAACAGCAACATGAATTTCATCGTGAACCTTATAATTACGTTCATGTTATTCAATATACTCTATAATCCTTCACAATTCACTATCATCATTGGCTAGGCAAGAATTTATATAAAGCAAGAATTTGTGTGAGACATGCAACTAAAAATACTAACACAAGCAATCATGACTAAAAATTAAAAATTTTCAGCAAAATTTTGTAAAAATTTTATAAATATGCACAATTCAACTAAACATGCAAAAAAAAAAAATGAACTAAATGAAACTATACTACTACCCCCAATACCCCCAAACTTATAATATTCAATGCCCCATTGAATGAAGGTAAAAGTACTGAAACTCCCCTAATGATCGAAACTTGACCACCCTCCTCGGGTGGTGAATGCAGTGGTGGATACGGCACTACGGTCCCAAACTGAGGCCACTCTAGCATTGTTCCTTGCTGCGCGAAGGCTTTGGCCAAGGCCCTTGTGAGTCCCATAGCAAACATTCCAAAATTTTCATACATGGTGTCGACTTTTGGCTCCAACCTTCAGAGCTGTCGATCGCTAGGAACAGTGTGTGCTCGGGTTGATGGGCCTGCCTAATCTGTCTGAGGGGGCTGCTGGGATAGCTCGGGGAATATTGGCCTGAGAATAAATCCTCGTCCGCGCGGGTGTGCTTCGCTTCCTGCCCAGTCCTCAAATTTTGCAATGGTGGCATGAGTGATGTCCTGGCTTGGATATTGCATTTGTTCATTGCCCCAATTGCACCCCTGATGAGTACATAACATGGCTACCACTGATGCATGTGGAATGCTCCCAGTGGTACTTCCCTTCAGATACTTCACAATGTTTTGATGAATCAAATACCCCACGTCAATATACTCGCCAGTAATGATGCCCCACAGAATTATGGCCCTTTCCGCCGTGATGTCATGCTGATTCGATGAAGGCAATAACTTGGTACAAATGAAAAGATTCCACGCTTTGGCATATCGATTCAGGGCGGCTGCTGGGAATATGCGAGGCTGGGTCGTGCCAACTTTATAAGTCCACTTCATGCCTAGTATGCACAATTCTGCAATAACACACTCTAAGTCCGTTTCCTGATGTGCCCCTGTGATCCAATTGGCAGCCCCTTGTGGTGGTCTCTCGGTGATTCTCAAAATGGTTCTGATGGCGGAGGGTCTGTAGTCTATCTCGACACCTCAAACCATAGAGGTATCGTTCATGGTGACTTTGGCATTGGCGTAATACTCTCGGACTATGCTCATCGGAATGGGCGTGGGAGAGGCAGTTAGTCCACCCCAGCCTCATTCCTGGATCATGGCACAGAGCTGTCCATCCTGGCCTATTGGTTTGAATCCTCTTTCCTTGGTAAATGTTTTTGGTACGATTCGGTAGTACTCCTGCTGGGCTTCCAGACACAAGAACTTGGTGTGGTCGACAATGTCCTCCTCGTGACTGCCGGGGGAGGATGAGGAAGATGAAGATGGTTGTACTCTCTTCAGACCCATTTGCAGATATTTGAATAAGAATGCAGGTGAACTTACTGAAAGTGAATGAGAATTTGTGATGTGATAATCTCCAAACTTGTCTCTGCCAACCCAATCAGGAACCCTAGCTTTATAGAGTGGATGAGAGCGTGGGTTGAGCTTTGAACGTGGAGAGAATCGTGGAGATGTGATTGAGAAACGCACGACTTTAATTTCTAACTGATAGAGAGATAGAGACGTGAGTTATGGAGAGGGAGAAAATTTCGCGTCTGTTATTATTCCAAATGAGAGTCCAATTGGTCCACAACTCTTTTTAAAATGTTCAGATCTGTCTTAATTTGGTGTCATGTGGCGGCTGCCTAGCGAGTTTTCTCTTGAAATTTGGGCGTTGCGGTGTGAGACTTGCAAAATGTATGTTGTCCTGATTGACTTGATGCTTGACGCAGTAGCGAGTTTGTACCACATAGGCCGTAAGCGTGCATTGTGAGCTTGATATCTCTGCAATGCTACTGATTCAATTCCACTCTACTATCGGTGATCTTTGTCGATGATGGTTCCTACATAGACATTAATGCACATTTTAAAGGCATGAATTAGTGGCCACATAATGTTAACATCTTGCAAATATTAGCAAAGCAATTCTTGCTACACACCTAAGCATGAAAATCTAATATCTTATTAAACTGAATTAGATATAACTACTAAAATAATTCAAAATAAATAGCTAAAAAGTTAATGGAGGTAGAAATAATGGGTTGCCTCCCATCGAGCGCTAAGTTATAGTCAATTAGCTTGACTCTCTCTGAATCTCAAGTCACATCGAGAATTGAGGTGTCTGCCTTATTGTCCACCGCACCCCAAAATTTAACAACTTCAGCTTTTTGTCAATGGTTCTACCTTTAACTCTGAATTTTCACCAAGTATACCACTCAATGGCCCATAATTCCCCGATTTCTGTACCTCATCCTGTAGGCCCCAATCCACCAAGTCAACCAGGAAGCATTCTTCTTCATCCGTTAGTAACTTTATTGCTTTAAAGACGTTGAAGGTGATCTCCTAATCCTGAACATGCATAGTGAGTTCACCTTTTTGCACATCTATCGAAGTCCTTCCTGTGGCTAAAAATGGTCTTCCTAGTATGATCGGTATACTCTTGTCCTCTTCGTAATCTAAGATGACGAAGTCGGTAGGAAATATAAACTTGTCCACCTTTACCAACACATCTTCAACAATTCCCCGTGGATACGTGATGTATCTGTCAGCTAGCTGCAAAGATATGTTTATCGGCCTTGGAGCTGGCAATCCCAACTGGTTAAACACTAACAAGGACATCAGATTTATGCTTGCCCCAAGATCACATAAACACTTACTGAAGTTCATCTTTTCAATTGTGTATAGAATTGTGAAGCTACCTAGATCCTTCAGCTTTGGAGGTAATTTCTGCTGAAGCATTGCACTGCATTCCTCTATCAAGGCTACCATCTCAAACTCATCTAGTCTTCTCTTCCTTGACAATATACCCTTCATAAACTTTGCGTAGCTTGACATTTTTTCCAATGCCTTGGAGAATGGTATGTTGATCTGCAGCTTTTTAAATACCTCCAAGAACTTGCTGAATTGTTTATCCTCCATCTGTTTGTTTAATATCTGCGGATACGGTACTTGAGGGTGAATTGGTGGGACTGAACTCTTGAGCTTCTCCTCTGAACCTGTTTTATCATTTTCTTCCTGTTGTGACTCAGATTTTCCAGATTTTCTTCATCAACAATCACCTTTCTTGCCTCGCCTCGCGTGCATGCCCTCCTTAGTGTTGTCGGCGGCGGTAGCGTGACTTCTGATGCTGTCAAATCTTTCCCAGATCTCAATGTGATCGCTTGACATTGTTCCTTCCCGTCTCTTCTTGGATTTGGCTCTGTGTTACTTGGCAAGGAACCTTGGGGCCTGTTGTTTAGCATTCTCGCCATCTGCCCCATCTGAGTCTTTAAATTCTTAATAGCCACTGCTTGGCTCTTGATCATCACCTCTGTATTTGCCATGTACTTCAACATCATTTCCTCCATTTCTAATTTCTTTTCTTTGAGGTGCAATTTGGAGTGTGATGATTTGTTCTTGAGAGAAATCCGGTGGAAACTATTGGTTTGGTGTATCTTTGAATTTGAGATGGTACGTGCTGGAATTGATGATTCGGTTGGCCCGACTTTGTTGATTTCCTTGGTTATTCTACCAACTAAAGTTTGGATGATTTCGGTTGTTGGGGTGGTATGTGTTCTGAAATTGACCTTGGTCTTTCCTGTAGTTGCTCACATACTGCACCTACTTTGAGCTGATGGCACATTAATCTATGGAGTGTGACCTCGCACAGATTTCACAAACGAAGGCAACTATTTTTATTTTAGTCTCTGCTATCGTGTCTATCTTCTTTGCCATCGCTGCTATCTATGCCGACAACTATGTAATAGCATCTACCTCCAACACACTTGCCACCTTGGGTTGTGGCATCCGAGATGTAGGATTTTGGTAATCATTTGCAGCCATAGTTTCAATAAGTGCATAGGCTTCGTTATAGGTTTTTTCCCATAATGCTCCTCCTGCAGCTGCATCCACAATCGGTCTCGACTGCCAACCCAATCCGTTGTAAAATGAGTTGATCACTAGCCAATCTGGCACACCTTGATGCAGACACTTCCTTAGCATCTCTTTGTATCGCTCACATGCCTCATATAAGGACTCACCTTGTTGTTGCTCAAACTGAGAGATAGCTGTCCTCATCTTTGCAGTCTTAGCCATTGGAAAGAACTTGGCTAAGAATTTCTGTGCTAGGTCCTCCCATGTAGTGATTGACCCCGACGACAAAGAATGTAACCAACTTCTCGCCTTATCCCTCAATGAAAATGGAAATAGCCGTAGTCTAATGGCATCCTCCGTCACACCGTTATATCGGAATGTATCACAAATCTCTATGAAGCTCAATAAGTGTTCATTCGGATCATCATGTAGCGACACCCCAAAGCGAACAGGTTCGCACCATCTGAATAGTGCCCGTTTAATCTCAAAAGTGTTGGTACGCTATCGTGGATCGACTATGCTTTCATTGTAGTCCATTTATGTTTGGCATGGAATAGTCCTTAGAGCGATGCTCTTCTCTTTGCTCGATTCTCTTTCTTACGCCATATCCCAGGTATAGTTCCTTCTAAGCGAGCTTGTAGATTTCTTCGCTTTAGCTTTCCAACCTCTCCAGATTAATGTTATCCTCTATTTGGTGTTAATTGAAATTGGAAGATCTTGTGTGCATAAAAATCTACAAGTACCTGAAATTACAAATAAAACAAAAATAGAAATGAGAAACGATCAAGATTGTCTAAGTTATACAATATAGCTTTAAACTAATGATAATTATTTAAATTCAATGCCTTTCCCCGGCAACGAAGCCAAAAACTTATTGTCTTTTTTCAGTTATGATAAAAGAGCTCTAACTCATGCAAGCATACATGTGTCAACAAATAATACAGAGTAAGTAGAGTATCGATCCCACAGAGAAAGTTATCAAATTTAAACTACTATGCATCAATTAACTCACTATATTCATATGCTTAAACTAACGACTAAAAGTGGTGAATTAAACTAATTGTAAACAACAACTACAATAAGAATATTAATGGAATAAATTAAATCTGGAAATAATGGGATCCTAACTTCATTTAATATTTCATCTAATCGCCACTATCATGCAAGAAGTGTTCATATATCACAGGAAAATAGTCGAGAGTACTAATAGAGTTATAGCCATTTTTCAATGCACTATAACCTACTTACACAACATCATCAGAGATGATAGACTCCATGTAATCATCAATACAACCAAAAAATCACTATATGTATATGTGAAATTGCAATTATCTTTGAATTTAAGCACAAGCCCTTACTCTAACTCATACGGTGAAACAATATATATCTATCGGTTCACAAAATCATAAAGCCATATAAAAAAATTACATATTAGCATGCTATATCATGATTACAATCCATACTCGCATATTCATTGTCAATTCCATACAAATCTTTGAAATGAATGGTGATCAGGCATTCATACATATAAAACAATCACGATAGAATTCCCATATGATATGCAAAACAGCCCTAGCATTCAAGCATGCAACCAAACTACATATTAAAATCCGTTAGAATCCCATAATGGAGTTTAGTTCATAGCTAAACCAAAAGCCATTATGGGATCAATGCTAAACATGATTACAAATCAAACAATTGAAAGATGAGAGATAGAACGATCAAACCTAAGTGCTTTGAATATAAACCAATGATAACATTCAAATCCTCATAATATTCCAGCAAAATAAAATACTAATCCACCGTAATAGAGAATCCCAAGAAGAATTGGAGAAGTAGGCATTTTGGCTTCGTTCTACGTTGGAATCTCCCTCACAGTGTAAACCCTAGTTTCTATGATGAAAATACGACAAAAAGTATCAATCCTTTTGTGACACCAGTCAGAATCATTTTTTAATCCAAATACAACTCATTTAATTAAAAATTAAAATAAAACAAATACCGCGACTTGACGCCTTGATCGCAGCGCCCTCGATATGTTCCTCCCTCGAGACTATGTTCCTCGTGCTCTTGGTAGACTTACTTTGCGAGAATGTCATGCTCTCCAATAGAATTAGTACTGGCGTGGCTTGCAATCTGCAGATTACGGTTACGGTTACGATTACGTCATCTGCTGCTTTGCTGCTACTTGTTTATTCATGCTTAATCCTCTTCCATGCTTGATCTCCTTGTTCCATTGTACCTTCATGCCATGCATATCCCGTTTGTGCCTTACCTTCACGCATCCATTAGCCTCGTGCCCTCTAATACCACCAAATAAGTGATTCTGCACTTATTCATAAAAAGGAGTTTTAAGTAAATGCAATGCAAACTATCATGAAATGCAACTAAAATACAATAAAATGTACTTGAGATGAGCATAGTTTGCGTGAATTGGTATTCAATAAGTAGGTATAAATACCACTTATCAAATACCCCCAAACTTGAACTGTTGTTTGCCCTCAAGCAATGCATGCTAATGAACAATGAATATGCAGCTACAATACTATGCAACTAATCTATGATGCAACCTAGTCTCACATAGTTCTAGCCATAACAGAATTCCAGTCCAATTTGCCTCAGTGAATTATCTAGATCCAAGAATACACTTTCAAACCAAACTATAGGCATAATGTCATACACTCAAATAATTCGTTTATGCTATAGAGATGCTGTGTGTGTGTATGGTGTTCACCAAAACTTGATCTAAGCAAAGAATACATATGCTACATTGCTCCAAACAGAAAATTATAGTCTAAATCACGACTCATGTATACTCATGCCACACAGACTGTTTCAACATATCAATATAAACTAAAGTTCAACAATGGGCTTATTGCTTTATTACTACTCACGAGGGCGATTTACGCACTTTTCCGCGGTGTTTATAGCTATTTTTCTTTTTTTTTTTTTTCTCTTTTTCCCTCTTTTTTTTCACATGACTGTGCAATGTCTTAATCCATTAGGCACACTTCTACCCCTTAGCGAGCTTTCAACCAATGACTCCCAGACCATGAAAGACCTTAGGGCGCTAGGTGTAGAGACAATCCCCCCGGGCTTACTTACTCAAGTAGCCAGGGCCCCGAAATAAGACTAGCCACGTTATTGCTATTCATTTTTTTATACATAGCATGCCCATGTTTTCCCAAAGTTTGCATGTCAATGTTTCATATGATCTTAAGATCACTTTCCACATATTTCTCTTTTTAAAACTACATTTGCTATCAAGCAAAGTAACATATACCTCTTATACTTACAAGTGATTGTGAACACATTTGTGCAAACCGAAAGCATTTAAACAGCAATATGAATTTCATCGTGTAAAACCTTATAACTACGTTCATGTTATCCAATATACTCTGGAATCCTTCACAATTCACTATCATCATTTGCTAGGCAAGAATTTATATAAAGCAAGAATTTGTGTGAGACATGCAACTAAAAATACTAACACAAGCAATCATGACTAAAAATTAAAAATTTCCAGCAATATTTTGTAAAAATTTTATAAACATGCACAATTTAACTAAACATGCAAAAACAAAATGAACTAAATGAAACTATACTACTACCCCCAATACCCCCAAACTTATAATATTCAATGCCCCATTGAATGAAGGTAAAGGGTACAGAAAACTCCCCTAATGATCGACTTGACCACCCTCCTCGGGTGTTGAATCTGGTGGTGGATACGACATTGCGGTCCTAAACTGAGGCCACTCTAGCATGTTCCTTGCTGCGCGAAGGCTTCGGCCAAGGCTCTTGTGAGTCCCGTAGCAAACATTCCAAAATTGTCATATATGGCGTCGACTTTTCGCTCCAACCTTTGGAGCTGTCGATCGCTAGGAATAGTGTGTACTCGGGTGGATGGGCCTGCCTCATCTGTTTGAGGGGGCTTCTTGGATGGCTCGGGGAATGTGGGCCTCAGAATAAACCCTCGTGCGCGCGGGTGTGCTTCGCCTCCTGCCCAGTCCTCAAATTTCGTAATGGTGGCATGAGTGATATCCTGGCTTGGATATTGCATTTGTTCATTGCCCCAATTGCACCCCTGATGAATACATAACATGGCTACCATTGATGCATGTGGAATGCTCCCAGTGGTACTTCCCTTTAGATACTTCATAATGTTTTGATGAATCAAATACCCCACGTCAATATACTCGTCAGTAATGATGCCCCACAGAATTATGGCCCTTTCTGCCGTGATCTCATGCTGATTTGATGAAGGCAATAACTTGGCACAAATGAACATATTCCACGCCTTGGCATATCGATTCAGGGCAGCTGCTGGGAATATGCGAGGCTGGGTCATGCCGACTTTGTAAGTCCACTTCATGCCTGGTATGCACAATTCTACAATAACACGCTCCAAGACTGTTTCCTGATGTGCCCCTGTGATCCAATTGGCAGCCCCTCGTGGTGGTCTCTCGGAGATTCTCAAAATGGTTCTGATGGCGGAGGGTCTGTAGTCTATCTCGACAGCTCGAACCATAGAGGTATCGTTCATAGTGACTTTGGCATTGGCGTAAAACTCTCGGACTATGCTCATCGGAATGGGCGTGGGAGAGGCAGTTAGTCCACCCCAAACAAAGCCTTATGGCTTTTGACATTTCTAGTTTCTGAATTTAAATAAAATAAATAAAATAATAAGTATAATATAATTATAATATATACGTTAGTTTTGTAACTACTATTTTAATTAAGTTGGCGTATTAAGACTATCAGTTTATTTCCTATGCTGGCTATCGATTTTGTATTTTGGTTATTACGCATATTGGTTATCAGAGCTTTCATTCTAGTTTTGCTAGCCTAGCGACAACAGAGAGAATTGAGTGAGTTTTAGAGTGAAACTTGAGAAAATTGTCTGCAATTGCAAGTTTGTGCAAGCTAATTTGAAGGTGTGTTCATAACTGTGATAATATACATGTATTTGTGTTGGACGACAAGAATTTTCTCATGTTCTGTAATAAGCAATTGTTGAATTGTGGAGTTATATAGTTGGTAATTGCAATTGTATATGTTTATAATGCTCAAGTTTATGTCAAACAAGGAAATCGCATGTTAATTTTCGGATATCTGTAGAAATTTTTATGATAGTATATGTATTTTTCATATGTTCATGAAAATTATCAATTTTAGTGGCCAATTAGTATGTGAAATTATAAATTGAAGCTTGTATATGTTAGTTCAATGAGATACGAGCATAACGTAATTTGAATGGAGTGATTTGACCAAATAATGAATTCACAGTGATGATTTTTGGGATGAATATCAAAAAATGGAGTTTTATATGAAAAAAATGAAAATTGGGAAATTAAAATAGTTTAGTTGTTGTTAAATTGTGCTAAGTGGTTGTATAGGTTAGCAATCATGTTTATGATAGTTGTATATTTATTTTACGTGTTAATTTCACTGTTTGGTGGGTGAAATTTGTGTTTATTGGGCTAAAGTCGACTATTGTTCATTAGCCTTTTACGTATGCAATAGAAACATTGCAATTCTTGCTTGTAAGTAAAGCTAAAAAATGGCGAATTTGTCTTTTTCCCAAGCCTTTGTATGGTTCAATTTGCCATACATACACTGGTTTGAGATTCTGATTTTCTGCTGCTACTGCAGTCTTGGGTTAGCATCATAACATGGTCCGAAATTATGTTAGCATGTTAAATGTGTAATGTTAAGGTTAACATAACATAGTGAATTAGGGTTAGTAAGTTCAAAGTTGCAAATATTGTTAGTAAATCGAGAACGCGTTATGTGGTAACTTAGTGTACATAATGAGCATTAGACAAGTGTTACGAAGTAAAACACTTGGATTTTCTGAAATGTAAGTGGTAATGAAAGACTTGTGCTTCAATGATAAATTTAGATAAAAGTGTTCATGTTTTGGTATGTTAGCATATCTAATAGGTATTGTGGCTCTAAAATTATGTGTACGTGATCGTGAGTTTAATTTTATAGCTTACGCTCAAGGCAAGTTTCTAAACCCTATCTTTTTACATTGAGAAAGTTTTCTAACTCTACACTTTCGTTGAGTTAGTTCTATTATGACATTGTGTAGCTTTATTCTTTTGATTGAGCAAGCTTTTTATATTAACTGTTATTGAATAAGACAATTGTTCCTAAAATTCATTCGAGCAAACTTTAACTCTAATGTTATTTGAAATTTTCATATAATTTATTTATTCTAACTTGTTTATAGTTAAGCAAGTTTCTTAAGTTCTATTATTGTATAATGAACGTAGTTCTTGTACTCTCGTTTCTATTATTGAACTGTTTTTAATCCTTGCTTGAATTTAATACCATGTTGGGCAAGTTTTTAGTTTCCAGCTTGCTATTAGCAAATGTACGTTCAGTAATTTCATTTTCTAATGTTATAAGATCCTAATCTTAGCTTATTGATTGTTCAAAGCAAAGGTTTACCATTTTATTCATTTTGTTGAATACTTATGCTCTATAGTTGTTTCAAGCATGAGTTTTAAATGTATTATTAGTTCATTTGTGATTCTCAATAGTTCTATGTTATGTTGTTATTAAACAACTGTTGTGTTATCAAACACTATTGATTCAACTAGTCCTCTACTTGATGTTTGTTAAACTTCAAATTACTCTTGAAAGCTTATCCAAATCAAACTTTCTTTGGTGCGGACTTGTACTCTAAATACTGAGATGAACAACCCTATCATTATTAGGGGATAACTTACGCGTAACGTTAAATTATTTGTGCACAATACATTGTACGAAGGGCTGATCCCCCTAAGTACGAGGTGTCCTTATAGTCGTATGACTGTTAAAGTTGGAGTTGAAAGATTACTCGCAACTGTGGACATAGTTCATGGTCTTATGACCCTCAGTTATGTATATTCCATATTTTGGATTTCAGTTTTTGATTATCATTGTTAGAGTATTATCCAGTTTTGATGAGCCTATTCGTTGGCAGTTACTGTTGTTATTCTCCTGTTGATTTATTATTATATCCAGTGAGCAATTATTTTGCTCACTCTTGCATATTTATATACTCATTGTAGCTAAAGTTGAGAAGGTAGATGAACCTTCAACTAGCAAAGGAAAGGGAAAAATTTACAAGTGATGCTGATTTGTACTTTTGATTATTGTTATGATATTAGACTTTTAAACTTGATGATAGACTTTTATATAATGATGTAATGTAATAATTTAATTCCGCACTTGAATGATATTTGAAGGTTAGATAACCTGGGATGTTTTTGAACTTAATGATGTAACCCTATTTAAAGGGAGAGTTATGGTTTAAATATTATTTTATTTGGGTAGATAGTATGAATGTTTGGATAGTGAGCACCAAATCTTGTGGGAATAAAGTACCTAGATTTGGGGGTGTCACATTAACAGTAGGTTTAGGAATGACTTTTGTTTTGCACAAAAGTCTGTAATTGTTGATGTAATGCAATATGTTGATTGTTAAACATGTAATTTTGTTATTATCGTATTATAGTGCTAAGAACAAGCATGTTATTAACACCTAACAAGTTTTATTATTATTTTATTGATGTAATTTGACTATGTGGTTAACAATCAAACCATACATGAAATAAATACATATAGAATATTTGTAATGACTAATTGTATCCTAATGATATGTAATTAGGATATTGTGAATCAAACTATTACGATTTAGCCTACAAGCTAGGCAAGTTCCCTAACTCAAACTCGAGTTGTTATTTTTCAAGCACGTTAGTGGATAATTATTGTTGATGATTCCACATCTAATATTATTATTGAACATTCGCATTATGGCAAGTGTTCTAACTCTACATTTTCGTTGAGCCAGTTTCTTACTCTACCTTGTTATTATTGAGCAAGTTATTTTTGTCTTTAACTTGTTATTTAGCATGCAAGTTTATATATTCTGATATACTAATGTTGATCAAGTTTTATCGTTCACTTTATTATTTGTTATGCATGCTTAGTACTTAATTCTAAATAACCTTGGCTTACTATTATTCAAGCAAGGTATGTTATAATTATTCAATGTTTATGCTCTTAGATTATTCCTAAAGCATGACATTAGTATTCAATGTTGATTCCGTTATGATTTATTCCATAACATAAAGTTAGTACCTTTTTATTCAACTACTCCGTAGTTGATGTTCATTGAATTCGAAATTACCTTAAAACTTATCCAAACCAAACTTACTTTGGTGCGGACTCATATTCTAAATGCCGAGATGAACAACCCTATTATTAGGGGATAACTTACGCATAACGTTAAAATGTTTGTGCAGAATACATTGTACGAAGGGCTGATCCCCCTAAGTACGAGGAGTCCTTATAGTCTTACGACTGCTAAAGTTTAAGTTGAAAGATTACATACAATAATGGACATAGTTCGTGGTCTTTCGACCCTCAGTTATATATTTCAAGTTCTGTTCCTGATTATTATTGATGAAGTACTTTATTCATTTCTATTGAGCCTATTCATTTGGCAGTAGATATGATGTTTATTCATTATTATTCAAGTGAGCTTTGTTTGCTCACTCTTGTATATATACACTAATTGCAGCTAAAGTTGAGAAGGTCGATGAACCTACAACTAGAAAAGGAAAGGGAAAAATATACAAGTGTTGAAGACTTGTAATTTAATGACTTTTATGTTAATAGACTTTATATTTAATGATGTGATGTAATTATTTTATTTCTGCACTTGATTGATGTTAAGGTTAGACAACCTGGGATATTTTGGATTTAATGATGTAACCCTTTTATAGGGAGGATTTACGGTTTAAATGTTATTTTATTTGGGTAGATAGTATGAATGTATGGAAAGTGAACACCAAGTCTTAGGGGAATGAAGTACCCAGATTTGGGGGTGTCATAGACGCTGAAGCTCGTTACTCATGGATGCAAGCATGATGCATTGAGCCATTTGTGCATCATCTTGCTATTTTCTAAAAGTAGCAATCTCTTCCTCAGAGGCATTGTCTGCAACCATTGTTGGGATAGGCGTATTAAGGACATAAGATAGCTTTTCAGCCATGAGAACTATTCTCAAATTCATTTACCAATCCGTTTAATTCGGTTCGATTAATTTAGCAACTAATATGCTACGTAGTGATAGTAATTTAGACATTGTAAAATTCTGTAAATGAATTTGTTCTTAACAACATTTTAGCATACATTCTTTTATTAATTACCAAAATAATTTAGGTCTTGTTTTAAATTGGTGTCTCCCACTATTTTCTTCAAACTATATTACCTTCAATATATATAGTTCGACAATATTTAATTAAAGATATGCTAGTGAGAATAAGGATCCCATTTCAAATGTATATAGCCTTGTGTGTGCACAACAAACTATATATAAATAAATAGATAGACAACTCTTGTCGATTACATCAACTATGCAACTCCTTGTATTTTGCTTCTTAAATCATAATGGTTAAGTATGTGCACATCCGAACTAAAATGATTTAAGTTAAGTCAGACCCAACATTTTCATATAAGTGAAGAGAAAACTACACCCCTTGTGTGTGCACAACAAAGCAGTAATGTTCAATTCCTTATAAACATCATATGTAATAAAAACATTTTAAATATTTAATACTTGCCTTGTGTGTGCACAACAAACTAATATTAAATATGTTTCTATCATGCTAGAAGGCAACGTTCGATATTCCAAATATGTTTGAACGTTACAACTTAATATAAAATATTTGAGGGGTTTGTTATTAATTATTCTCATCTTGTTTAGCGTGCACACACACACACACACACACACACACATATATATATATATATATATATATATATATATATATATATAGTATAAGCATGCACCAAGTGAACCAAAAGGTCAAACCTAGGGTATAAGAATTAAATTTAAATATAACTATTACATTTAAATTTTGGGCTCCATTACAAACGGGTCATCAAGCGCTCCTTGCTCCTTGATCTCTAATTCTTCAAAATTAATTCTAACTATTCTTATTACAAAACTATTTAAAATAAATAGAAACTTTGATCAGCAGTCAAGGGGAAGTACATAGGAGGGAGTTAGAATTTTCAATAAGAAAAATTAAAGAAGGTGAGGTACGCAAACCCCATTTAATAAAACCCATACATTCAAGCATTTAACTAAAATAAAATCCAATCACATTGGTCATTACTCCATAATCAATCCCATTTATTATCATACACATCACCATATGCATCAAAAAATAACATTCATCTCATGAATAATAAACATTCAATATATATATTGATATCATTTAATGGGCAAATTTAGTTAGCATAAAATCTAATTTTGAATCAAAATAAACCCTTTATTTTAATCCAAATTTAAATCAAAATAAACCTCTTTTATTTTAATTTATCCAATTTTGAATAAAATAAATTATTTTATTTTAATCAAATTACATAAACTCATTTATTTTAATTAATTATGGAATCAAATCCAAATCAAAATAAACTCTTTTATTTTGGATAATATGATATCTTATTACGATCTAAATAAACTCCTTTATTTAAGAAAATATGGAATCCAATTTCAACTCAAAGTAGTTATCATGGAATCCGATTCCAACTCTAATTAGTTAGCATGAAATCTAATTTTAAGATTAAAATAAATTTTTTATTTTAAGATTAAAATAAATCTTTTATTTTAATTATAAAATTAATAAGAATATATATATATATATATAATATAATATAATATAATATATAAACCGAAGAAACAGTTAACTGGTTTATATCATATATACCTGTTATACCTGTGATACAAATATATGATATAAACCAAACTTACATGATATACCTGTTAACATCCATGCGTAAGGCAAGCGAAAATTAAAAAAAATTACCGAAATCAAAAACCCTTTTATAAAAAAATGCGAATTGATTTCGTTTTTAAGAAAAAAAAAATTTATACAACAGATTATGCCCAGATAAATTGTTGTAAACACATATCAATATACATATCAAATCTAAATAATTAATAATTTGCATAAAGGTTTGGCTCTGATACCACTGTTAGGTTTGTAATATTCATGGACACAATCAAATTGCAGAAAATAACTGGAAACGTGATAAAATAAGGTTTTAAAATTTTACAAACCATTTACCCGGATCATCCTTTACGTGCAATTATTAATTAAACGAAAATATAAAGAACAAGAATTATACCCTTGAAAGAATAGAGCTTCCTCAGGTACAAGTTCACCTCTAAATCCTTTCGCGTTCAACTTGAATCCACCGGGTTTGGTTCCCTCCTTTGATCAATATTAGCCACCCAAGTATTTGGCCTCTAAAGGTGATTCACCAAAGAAGAAGAAATATTCAAGAAGAAGGGTGGTTGGCTAAACCCTAGTTTTTCTGTCTCTCATAAAAAATGATGTACTCTCCCAACTATTGGAATTACGTCTTCGCGTATTTTTTGTGAAAAGTGTCAACCACACCACCCATAATAAGACTTCTCTTATTTATAGATGTAGGCACCCCTCCTTAACAATTAAGGAATTAGGTTTTATTTTAATTAATTAAACTCCTTTATGTAATTAGGCTCCCAATCTTATTAGGAATATTTAATTAAACTCTTTTAATTAATTAGCCTCCTAATCTTTTTAGAATATATGAGAGTACTTTTATTAATTAATTCCCAAATTCTTTTAGGAATTAAATAATAATAATAGTAGTAATATTAATAAGACTCCTCTTATTAATTTATATTTAATATTTCTAAAATATTAAATATTAAATATTAAGCTATTTAATTTATTTTATCACGATAGATTAAATTAAATATATTTAACTTATTATTACGATTATACCATTAACTTCTTAAATAATTATTCTTCCTTTTATGGTGTGACCCTTTAAGTTCTCCATATTAAACCGGTTGTAAATAAATCAATTAGAATAATTCTAATCTTATTTAAATAAATAAATTAAACTATTAATTTATTTAAATAAATAATATTTATTCTACAATAGGGATAAACCTCCTAGCGATCAACGACTTTCCGGATAATATAGATTTCAACATTAATCATTAAAAACCTTTGAGTAAATAGTTCTTTGTATAATTCAATCCTTCCAACATACTGATGTCCCCAATTAAATATAAGGCATGAAATTATTGTCAAGTCTTATTTTATTTAATTATATGTATTTCGACTCTTAAATGCACAACTTCAAATAATGTAAATTAGAAACTCTTTTCTAATTTCATTCTGCCTTGGCCAAGGACTACTGAGTTGTCATTTATCGAATCACATAGGACATTTCTCTTTTTTTACTAGAAGCGGTAGATTCTTTATTGATCATACATTATCTCTATGTATAACTTATTATACCCAAGCATACCCTTTGATATACCCTAAGGGTCTTAAGGAATAAGTCAAAGTATAACTCATCATACACAAGATACTATGATGATCACAAGATACCCTTTGTTCTATACTTGATTAATCTTTGCATCTTCATCTGATTTGTATATACGGTGCCTTTGAAATGTATTTGTTTGAAGGCATCCGTTGAAACATTAATTGTATTTGACGTTTCTGAGCACTGATGGAGACTTTCTACAAATCTTCTATTTATCCGTCTGGCCCCATTAACACAACAGATTGTTGTCTCACCTAACACCTGAAAAGGTGTTTTCAGCTGACTTATAGTACTTTCCTTAGCTTTTTCAATACGTTTCTTTCTTATATACTAAGGATGAGTGTTGGGTCATTGATATTCTCGAGGATTTCAACATTTATAATCCATTCAATATTTGTCGTGATTTATTGTTAAACAAATGGATAGGGCTCGATGCTTCTGATATAGATAGTTGATACACTACGATCATGATCGTGGTGTCTTGCCACATTGGTGCTTGATCCGGTACTCACAAAAGAGAACACTATGATTTTCCTTAAGTTGGCTCGGCAGGCATTTGGACCACTCTACGATTCTCGGAGAGGCCCTCCAAAATAGAAAGACTGCGATTCTCGATGCACTACGATTCTGCCTTGGCTTGTGCAATCTCTTGACTAGCTCGATAGACTACAATTCTGTTGAAGCCTATCTATTACATCTCAAGAGATAGATCAACTAAACAGATTTGATCTTTTCTTCTATATTTTCATTTACAGAACGATAAACATTAAAGCTCAAATCAACCTAACAAGTTTTATCTATCACTAAGTCCTTGAACATGTATTCCTTAAAGGACTTTACATATAAGCTTGAATGTTTACTTTCAACATCAAATTTAAATATGCAATTACCTAACAATCTCCCCCTATTTGATGTTGACATAACCAAGGAAATTTGTATCATGATCATCAATTTCTAGATGCAGTTGCAAGAAAATAAATATGACCTAGTGTTTTAGTGAGCAGCTGAAATCTCTTGAGAATAAGCATGAATTTATTGATGTTTGTAAGGATAGATATTACAATAATTCTTAGTCACATCAATAAGAAATAAATTCTAACTTATCTCTATTTCTTCCGCCTTTTGCTTCTTGGAGGATTTGCATGCTCTGCAGCTCTCCTTCTCCTGTTGGCTTTGTTTCTCCATGCAATATCTTTCAGCTCTCTTTGACTCAGTCTTTCTCCATGATCATGTCTGTTCATGAATGCAGGATCTCTAGCTTGTATGCTTAGGCCAGTAGTGGTTACTCTTTGTGAGCTAGGAGATGGCCCTTGACTCCTTAGTTGTTGTGCCATTAGAATTGGTTGGCGCTGTTGCTGTTCGAATCATGGAGTCTGATGGCGAGGCTATCTTGAAGATTGAGTAATGAGTTTGCCTCTGTCTTTTCCTTTCTCTCCTTCCCCTTTATTCTCCCCCTTTATGTTAACATCAAGGGTTCGAATGTCTTCAGATAGACGATTCAAGCCTTGAACGAGCTCGTGGAGCTGATTCCTGGATTGAGCAATGTCTTCACGATTTTCTTGAACCAGAGAATCAGTTCGAGAAGTGTTCTTTTGTAGAATTGCCAAGACAATGTCTGTTTGTTGCATTAGACCCATTGAGAATTCTTGGAATTCTTTCATTGAGGTTCATAGACTTGAGAGACTTTTCATTATAAGTTTATTTTAAGATTCCCGAGTCTTCTACAAATGGAGAAATACTTCCTTGTGCTTCTTGGCAGCCTGAAAATGAATTTGATCCCTTTCATTGATACTTTGGATCATTTCCTTGATGATCTCCCTGAGCTTCATTGTAAGCTCAATACTTAGATTGCTGGGGAGGGTATTGGCAGCACCGATCAAATGGGTCAGCCTCATATGAATGAGCTCAGGGTTGCTTTCAGGATCTTCTTGAATATCCTTGGTCACCTTCTGGGATGCGTTAGACAAATCCATTTTGGTAGGAAGATCTAAGATAATCTCAAGAAGTTGCTGAGTATTTGGAGGAGAGGCTCTAGTATTTGGATCTTGAAGATCGTAGAGAACGAGATCAAGATGAAGATAATTATTGGTTGATGATGAGGGATATCTTAAGAAGGGGCAGGTGTGTGAGGTTAAGTTTTAGGAAGATGTGATATTGGTGCTTGCTGAATGGGTGACTCTACGATTTGAGTAGAATCAATATTCGTAGAGTGAGAGATGGTAGGAGACTTGATGAATATAAAATTAGGCATATTTGGTTCATTAGTTACAAAATGTTGGGACTCTAAAACTGGAAATTGGTTTAGTGGATGAAGTATCACTTCCAACCATCTTGAAAATTCATAGAATTGGTTGAAAGTGGATGGAGGATAGTGACTAACCCAGAAAGAGATGGGAATAGATTTTACCTCATGCCCATTTTCTGAAGAGGGACAGTTAGTGATCATCTTTTGAGCAAAAGTGAGGTTGCCTGGGAATCCATGAGCTAGCACTGAGATTACTGGATAAGCTTTGAAGGTCCAAAACATGTGATCCCACGAGTTGAGAATTTGGGCTCTGTGATAGGACATAATTGGCAAATATGAGAATAACTGATTGTAGTTAGCTCTCCTATATCCATCATATCCTACTGCAATAATCTCAACTTTATCATCCTCCTCTTCTTCTCAGTTTTCATTTTCTTCATTTGAAATTTCCACCACATTAATCATCTCCACTTCTCTTCTCTGTTCTTCTGCCTTTTCACCTCCATAGCTTCAACCCTCTCCATTTTTACAGTTTCAAAAACTAAGGTCTCTTGAGGAACTGATGGAGGTTCATGATAATATCTTTGCAGCTCCTCCTCAGCTATAGCCTTTTCTGACACATGGACTTCGCAAGGCTCCCCCTCAATCTGATCATTTATTTGAACTTCAGGCAGCTCCCCCTCAGCTGGAACATTCTTTAGTGTAGCAACTTCAGGAAGCTCTTTTTCTGTAGCTGTTTTCTTTTCTTCTTCCTTCAAGGCTTTTACATTTTTGAGTACATATGTCTTGACGAGCTTTTTCTTTGCCTTTCTGGGATGAGTTTCAGCCTTGGTGTTTTCATCATCTGCAGATCTGACGATTGACACTTTTGCACCATCCTCTTATGGAGTGATGTCAAGTCTGGACTCGACGATCAGTAGTGACTCTACGATCGAAGAGAGCGAAGACTTCTTTGTTTTGTGACTGCGTTTTCCCTTCTTCAGTAGCTGAGAGATGGTAGCTCTGTCTTCTTCTTCCTCAGACTGCTTCCCTTTCCTCTTCATTTCCTTCTGAGTCTTAGTGCCTGAACTCTCTTGGGGAGCATCAGTAGTTGAGCCTTGAGGCTCTTCTATAGTTTGTGCCTTCATTTTCCTCTTACCCTTGCTTTTTCTGATCAAAGCGATTGGTTCTTTTTTATTAATTTCGTCTTCTTCATCAATTTCCTTTACAACTGACATCTTTCCTGGTAGTCCAGAGTCCTTTGCTTCAGCAGTCCTTCCACTGGATTCAGACATCATTCTGACATTTTCTTCAGGATTTCTTTTCTAGTTTTGAAATAGCTGGGGTCATTTTTTTTGTTGGGATTGATAGATTCTCCTTCATTGTCCCCAATTTTGTCACCCAGAGCTGATTGCAGAATCATGCTTATAAATCACCCACAGAGCATCTTTCCAGAGCTCTTTGATTTCTTTAAAATAATTATCCACTTCCCAATCCAATCAATAAGTAGGGCTCCATAGTTGAGTTGAATCCTGAAGTAGATTGTAGTCATAAGCTTTAGTTGAACTTCATTCACAGAGTCGTGGCCAGAGATTTTACAGCACAAACACTTCCCAACAATGTCAGCCAGGAACTCATACTTCTGGGAAAACTCTTTCTTCTTGTATCCCTTGACGTTTTGAAACTTTTTGTGATGCATCTTCTTCAGACCTTCATGAAATTTGATGACCTCCATAGATATAAGTCCCTTTGATTTGAAACCTAGGGCTAGGTTTATATCTTCAGCTTTGAGTTTAATTTGTACCCCCTTAACCCTTATGGTGATGATGTCATTGTAAATATATAGTTCCATTTTGAATATGGTCCTTAATAAAATGATATCTTATTTCTATATGCTTAGTCCTGGAATGCATGACAGGATTATGCGTTATTGCTATGACACTCGTGTTATCACAATGAACAGGTATAGATTGAAAGCTAACCCATAGTCTGCTAGCTGATTTTTCACCCATAAGATTTGAGCACAGCAGCTGCCAGCAATAATGTATTCAGCTTCTGTTGTGGATGTAGATACTGAGTTTTGCTTCTTGCTAAACCAGGACACAAGTCTATTTTCTAGCAATTGACAGGTGCCACTGGTACTTTTTTTATCGATCTTGTAGACTGCAAAGTCAACATCTGTATATCATGTCAGTCCAAAGGAGGACTCCTTGGGATACCAAAGTCCCAAGTGAGGTGTGCCTTTGAGATACCTGATTTTTTTTTTACAAATGTTAAGTGTGATTCCTTAAGATTAGCCTAAAATCTAGCACATATGAATGTTGTAAACATTATGTCTGGTCTACTGGAAGTTAGATATAGAAGAGAGCCTATCATACCTCTATATTGAGTTATGTCAATACTTTTACCTTTCTTATCTTTATCAAGCTTGGTTGCTGGAGCAATTGGTGTTTTCATGGGAGAGGTTGATTCCATGCCATATTTTTTTAGTAAGTATTTAATATACTTGGCTTGGTTTATGAAGATACCTTCATCAGTCTGCTTTACTTGTAATCTAAGGAAGAAATTCAGCTCACCCATCATACTAATTTTGAACTTGCTCTTCATAAGCTTGGTAAATCTCTTGCACAATTTTTCATCAGTAGAGCCATAGATAATGTCATCAACATATATTTGAACTAATAGGATTTTCTTTTAGTGCTTTCTAAGGAATAATGTGTTATCTACTCTACCTCTAGTGAAACTATTTTTAAGAATAAAGTTAGTTAAAGTTTCATACCATGCTCTAGGTGCATGTTTAAGTCCATATAAGGCTTTGTCTAATCTATAAAAATAATTAGAGAGAGTTGGATTAATGAAACCTAGAGGTTGCTCCACATATACTTCTTCTTCAAGTTCACCATTCAAAAATGCACTCTTGATATCCATTTGAAAGACTTTGAACTTCATGTGTGCAGTAAAGGCAAGGAATATCCTGATGGCTTCTAATCTGGCAACAGGTACGAAGGTCTCGTCGTAGTCAATGCCTTCTTCTTGAGAGTAACATTTGGCTACTAGTCTTACCTTGTTCCTTGTTATTACCCCATATTCATCCATCTTGTTTTTGAAGACCCACTTGGTGACAATGACTAGGTGGTTTCTTGGTCTTGGAACTAATCTCCATACACTGCTTCTCTCAAACTAATTTAGTTCCTCTTGCATGGCTTCTATCCAACTTAAGTCTTCCGTAGCATTTTCTATCTTCTTGGGTTCCATTTACGTCAGAAAGCTTAGATAAAAACACTCATTCTGGGTGGTAGATCTTATTTTGATTCTTGCATTTGGATCTCCAATGATTAGGTCTTGAGTGTGGTCTCTTATCCATCGATTTCCTGTTGGAACATCTTACCTGATTCCTTCTTGTCTGAATTCTTCAAGATCAACCTCTGCTTCTTGATGAAGAGGTTCATTGTCTGGAGTAGTTCTTTCTATGATCTCCTCTTCAGGCTCGACGATTTCATTTTTTAGGACTACAATCGGGGTGTTGAGCTCGACTGCCTTGTTCGTAGTGTTTGAGTTATCGTTCATAGTGTCTGAGTTGTCGTCCGTAGTATCTTGAGACATAGTTTTGTCCAAGTCTGTTTCATCAAAAATGATGTGAATCGAGACTTCAACACTTAGCGTCTTCTTGTTGAACACTCTATAAGCCTTAATGTCTGTGGCATATCCGAGAAAGATTCCTTCGTCTGACTTTGGTTCAAATTTAGTTAGATTCTGCTTTCCATTATTGAGAATATAACATGCACAACCGAATACATGAAAGTAGCTAACACTTGGCTTTCTTCCTCTCCACAACTCGTAGGGAGTCTTCTTTAACGTAGAGTGTACAAGAGATCTGTTCTGAGTGTAGCATGCAGTGTTGATGACTTACGCTTTCGTAAGTATTCAGCAGATGAGTTTCAGCTGCTAGAAGAGTTCTTCCAGCCTCAATCAATGTTCTACCCTTTCTCTCAACTACTCCATTTTGCTGTGGAGTTCGTGGAGCTGAGAAGTTGTAACTGATGCCATTGTCATGCAGAACTGGACCATCTTAGAGAAGTCAAATTCTCTACCATGATCAATCCTTATAGCCTTGATTTTCTCCCCTTTCTCGTTCATTACCAGCCTAAACATCTTGATGTGTTGGGCGCTTATTTTATATTTTGAGTTTAGAAAGAACACCCATGTAAATATGGTATAATCATCCACTACGACCAATGAGTATCTCTTCCCTCCAAGGCTTGTTGTTAGAATTGGCCCAAATAGATCCATGTGAAGTAACTACAGAGGCTTATCAATTGAGTTAACAATTTTGCTTTTGAATGAGCTTCTAGTCTGTTTTCCAAGATGACAGGCATTGCATGGCCTTTCTTTGATAAAGCTGAGCTTGGGTAAACCTGCTACTAGATCCTTGAGATGCTTTTGAAGTTGAGATGAGACAGTCTTCTATGCCATAGCCAGATCATTTCTTCAGAAGCTTTAGCCAACAAGCATATTATATCATCAGAACTCGGTTGACCAAGATTAAGAGTGTAGACGTTCCCTTCTCTTGTTCCGTTCAGCTTTATAGATGAGGTCTTTAGATCTATGACTTGACATTGATTGTTGAGGAAGATGACTTGATGACCCTTGTCGCAGAGTTAGCTTATGCTCAGAAGATTGTGTTTTAGTCCTTCCATAAAGGCTAATTTACTGAAGGACACTACACCATTCCCAGCTGAGTCATATCCTCTTGTCTTGCTAGAGCCATTATCTCCAAAGATGACTATTGGACCCTCCTTCTCTATGAAGTTAGACAGGAGGGATTTGTTCCCGGTCATGTGCCTTGAGCATCTACTGTCTAGATACCAAGTTGTGATTGTGGAGCTCTGTTCCTGTGGCAAGATTAAACTATCATTTTAGTACCCATACTTGTATGGGTCCTACCTTGTTAATAACCTTGGGAACCCATATTTGCTTAACTTTGGGTCTAATATGAAGAGAATTATTGTAGCATAATGCAGCCTTATGACCAATTTTATTACATACAAAACATCTAGCATGATGCATGCTTGTGTGTGTATATGGATTCTTTCTCCATTTGGACTTATGTGGGTTCTTTGCAATCTTCTCTTTATACTGGTTCTTCTTTTTCCATGTATCCTTGTGATTCATGATTTGTGAAGAGTGAAACTTAACTCTACTGTTCCTACCCAATTGGTTCGTAGAGTTTATTTTACTCGACTCTACGACCCTTCGAGGTTGGAGAGTAGTGACTAAGTTACTCTTTGCTTTTCTGAATCCTAGGCCAGCATGTGATCCGTTATGTCTTGGAACATGGATTGGATCAGAAGAGCAGGGATGGACTGGTTTTTCCTTCTGTGAGGATTTCATAAATGTAATACTTCTATTAAAATTTGAAACATCACTAGAGTTAGTTTCCTTTATCTTTTCCACATATGGTTCTGAGGTGGATTCCCCAAAACAAAAACCTATTTTTATTCAGATGCACTTCTCTGACTGGAGATTAGGGAGTCCATGGATGAAGAAGATCTATTCCACATTGAGATTATCTTTTCTAGTTCCTCAATTTTGGAGGTTAGATTTGACTCTCTTTGTGTATTAAATTCATTTGTCTGTTTTAAGAGTTTATTCTTAACTTCAAATTTGGAGAGAGAGTTAGTGCTTAGAAGAGTTGTTTCCAGTTCTTCCTGAACTTTCTCTTTCTCTTTTTGAAGAAGAGAATAATCTTTAAACAGAACTCTGAACCACTTCATGTATTAATGCAGATCAGATGTTATTTCATGTAGTGCAGTTCTTAAATCATCAATATCTACATCAGGAGAGTTAAAGTTAAATACCTCATCTATACTTACTTCATGATTGTCAGGACTTTTCTTATCCTTTGCATGTTTGGACATTAGATATAGATTTGCTACTTGAGGATCTTCATCATCTCCGACTCAGGAGTTGTGTCATTGTCTGAGTCACTCCATGATCCTCCGGCCACAAGACCTTTGTCTTTCTTCTGGAGCCTCCTGTTTCCTTTGAATTCTTTCTTTGAATTTGATTTCCTCTTTAGTTCTTCTCGAGGTTTGTTGCAGTTTGCAATAAAATGGCCAGGCTTCTTGCAGTTGTAGCATAAGTCATTTATCTGCTCCTGGCTGTTGTTCTTGAATCTCTTAGGTCTGTTGCTTCAGCCTTTATGCATGAACCTCTTGAGTCTTCTTACCAACATTGCAATATCCTCATCATCATCTTCCTCAGAGTCTGAGTTATTTTCAGTGTTAGCTTTGGAGATGTTGTCTGTTTCTTTGAGAGCAACTCCCTTGTCCTTCTCCTTCCTTCAGATAGTGTCTTTGCTCGTTGAGTCAGTTCTAGTTCACAGGTGAGAAGGTTTCCATATAATTGTTGAACAGTCATTTTATGGAGATTCTTTGATTCTCTAATGGCAGTGGTTTTGGCATCCCACACTTCCTAGGTAAAGCTCTCATGAATTTTATGATCGGATTATTATTTGGATAGAACTTTCCAAAAGCTCGAAGAGAGTTGAGCAGAAAATTAAATCTTTCATAAGTGGAAGTGACATTTTCACCTAGAACATGGGCAAACATTTCGTATTGTTGAGTCAGAAGAGATTTTTTGTTTTCTCTGACTTCTTCAGTTCCTTCATGCATAATGAGCAGTGCTTCCCATACTTCCTTTACAGTTTTGCTGTTGACCATAGTTTTAAATAGATCATCTTCTAAAGATTGGAACAAAATGTTCTTGGCCTTTTTGTCGAGTTGGACAACTTTCTTTTCGTTGTCAGTCCATTCTACTTTGACCTTGATTTAACCTTTGTTTGGACCATCTAGAGTTGGTGCAAGCTTAGTTGGAACGTAGGGCCCATTCAAAACTGTTTCAAATAGATCTTCATCTATTGAATCCATGTAGGCTTGCACGCGAACTTTCCAGTTGGCGAATTTATCTTTGTTGCACATTGGTGGCTTGCTGCCTCCTCCAGTCTTTGATTCGCTTATCAGCTGTGCCATTGGATCTACTCAAGCTTTGTAGGCTGATTGAGAGAACCTACTCTGATACCAATTGTTAGTTCCCAGAGGCACAATAGTTATCTAAAGGGGAGGGGGTGTTGAATAGATATTTTAATATTTCTTTTACAAAAATACTTGTCAGATCTGTTAATGATTTAATCACAGCAGAATTTGAGATTTGTTTGTTTCCCTTTAAGATAAAAGGAGTTAATAGGAGATAAGCAGTTATGACAGATATGGCAGTTATGCCTAGAATATAAGAGACACGGTGTTTTTAAGTGGTTCAAAGCACTCAAGGCTCCTAGTCCACTCTTCTACTCCTTGAGTATGAAATCCACTAAGGATGTTTTTACAATCTTCGAATCACTGAGATTCCTTCAAGAACTGCAGTCTTGGAACTTCTTAGTTCACTTAAAACTCTTCAAGTCCAACAGACTTGGAACTTCTTAGTTCACTTAGAACTCTTTAAGTCCAACAGACTTGGAACTTCTTAGTTCACTTAGAACTTTTCAAGTCCAGCAGACTTGGAACTTCTTACTCCACTTGATGATAGTTGAGTTCTTGAATGGTGCTTCTCAGTTGCCGTTATGCTTCTGTTCAAAAGAACGGAGTAGCTAGGCAAGCTTTCTTTATAAATCGTAGAGTTGAGCGTTGAGTGTTCTTTAGCTTTTTGTTCTATACATACTTAATCTTTGCATCTTTATCTGATTTGTGTATAAGGTGCCTTTGAAATGTATCCGTTTGAAGGCATCTGTTGAAGCTTTAATTGTATTTGACATTTCTGAGCACTGATGGAGACTTTATGCAAATCTTCTGTTTAGCCGTTCGCCCCACGACACAATGATCATTGTCTCACCTAACACCGAAAAAAATCGCTTTTCACCGATCTCAGAAGGTGTTTTCAGCTAACCTGTAGTACTTTCCTTAGCTTCTTAAATACGTTTCTTTGTTATATACTAAAGATAAGTGTTGGGTCATTGGGATTCTCGAGGATTTCAACGTTTATAATCCTTTCCATACTTGTTGTGATTTATTCTTAAACGAATGGACAAGGCTCGATGCTTTTGATATAGACAGATGATACACTATGATTATGATCGTGGTGTCTTTCCACATTGGTCCTTGATCCGGTACTGACAGAAGAGAATACTACGATTTCTCTTAAACACTAGTAGACTATGATCTTTGCTTTCTTGACTTGCAGACTCTATGCTTCCGAGAGCACACTTAGATTTTTGAGTTGGCTTGGCAGGCGTTTGGACCACTCTACGATTCTGGGAGAGGCCCTCCAAAATAGACAAACTGTGATTCTTGATGCTCTATGATTCTGCCTTGGCTTCTGCAATCTCTTGACTAGCTTGACAAACTATAATTCTGTTAAAGCCAATCTATTGCATCTCAAGAGATAGATCAACCTAACAGATTTGATCTGTTCTTCTAAACATTCATTTATAGAACGACAAACATTAAAGCTCAGATCAACCTAACAAGTTTGATCTACCACTAAGTCCTTGAACATGCATTCCTTGAAGGACTTTACATATAAGCATGAATATTTACTTTCAACATCAAATTTAAATATGCAATTTCCCAACAAAGTGAAATATAAGATCTATCTCGAAGGACTACTAAGGTTCGAGGAAAGAATTTGGGTTCCAGTAGTACCGGATACTTAAAGACAAAATCTTGACCGAAGCTTATAACTCAAGATATTCAATTCATCTGGGTAGTACGAAGATGTATCAGGATTTACGATGAATTTATTGGTGGCTGAATATTAAAAGAGATGTTGCAGAATGTGTCGCGAAATGCCTAACGTGTCAAAAAGTCAAGGCCGAGCATCAGAGACCAAGCAGATTAGTTCAACCATTGGAAATACCAGAATGGAAGAGGGAGCATATTGTAGACACTCAAAATTTTTCTGCACGCCTGTTACTAACATTGCAGGAGGGCAAATTCGCCTTTCGGAGATAACCTTGGAAGACAGCTTACAACTATTTCAAATACTACCAGAAGTTCAGTTCCAACCCGGAACACAAATCGGGAATTTCATCTCAAACCTGGAACACACACCGGGAATGTCATTTTTAATCTCAAAGATAACCCCGAGGTACGCAGATCAAAAGACCGACAACAACACCGGAGATGACAGTTCTATCTCGGCGATAACACCGCGATGCTCAGTTCTAGTCCCAGAAACAACACTAGGAGTAGCAACTCCATCCATGTTGATAGCCCTAAGAGATACCATTGTTGTTTCGGCGATAACTCTGGAAATGCTTGTTTCAAATACATGCGATCAACTTCAAGCTCAGACCCCCTGCCGAGGCACTCATACCTCAAACCCGGAGTTAACACCGGGTAGACAGGTTCTCCCACAGATGACCTTGCGGCATTCAAACACTTGCAGTAGTCCAATCTCAGATGTAACCCTGAGCAACATCTACTTTCAGCTCAAACCGGCGATAACCCCGGTGAGGAGTCAAAACGTCATCTTACCGCCTCAACATTTTCTCTCACAAGATGATATCGCAGCATACCAAGAAGTAGTCCAATCTCAGATGTAACCCTGAGAAACGTCTACTTTCAACTCAAACCGGCGATAACCACGGCGAAGAGTCAAACGTCATCTTGTCTCTTCAACACCTGCGCGTCGTCTTAACACTTCATACATACATACATCCAACAATGTCCCACAAGAACCGAGGAGTAACAATCTCGAGTGACTATTATGCGTGGCATTACTTTGGATAGAATTTGAAGCTTGAAGACCATGGGCATAGAACCCTCTTCCTGACTTTGTACAACCTCTAATCCATGTCATTGCGTAACTCTCGACACAAGCGGCCCGAAGAAGGTCAGATATACCTCGTTCGGATGCTCGGATTAAAGTTCTGCAAGTTCGAGAAGACATTACAGTGCATGAGTGCACGTACTTCGAGATGACAGGACCCGTGAGGCTCAGATGCACCACGACCAGCCACGGGTACAACCGCGGCTGCCGCAAGTGTACCTGTGGCCATCAGTCTATAAATATGAGCCTTGGGGTTAGCCATTTGAAGAAGAGAGGGGGAGGAAAAGGCGAGGAAGCCATGTCCATTTTACTATGTATACACATCTTTTGAGTGTTTCCTCATCTTTAAACACTTGTTAGCTCACATATAGCTATCTTTTATCCGGCGGGAGATGAGTGTTTATCCATTTAAAGTCATAGAAGTCTACATTGGCAGTCCACTGTAAGCCTTCTCACATTATATAAAGCCTTCTTCTCATATTAGCACATACTGTTATACACATTGAGAGTTGTGTTGTGTGCGTTTGCCCGGACTTCGGTCCGTGATTTTCATTTCTGTTTGTATATATATACTTATATATGTATATATTTCATATATGGACTAACATTATCGAGTTATGCCTCAATTGAGCCTGAAGACTTGATGCCCCGAGCGTTTATTGCTATATATATATATATATATATATATATATAATTGTTGTCGATATATATCGATGAGCCTGGATTTTACATCCGGTGCATTTACTCGCTTTTAAATATATATATATATATATATATATATACTTATATATATAATTGTTGTCAGACATATCCGATGAGCCTGGATTTTACATCTGGTGCATTTACTCGCTTATATATATATAATTGTTGTTTTATTATATTCGATGAGCTTAGATTCACATCCAAAGTATGTTCTTTCGCTTATATATATATATATATTTCCATTTCACATTAGGCACAGAGTTTACTTAGTGGCCTTTTACGCTTTTATTTACATTTCGTCCCGACCGAGTTTACTTAATTGGCGCTTGATAATTTTTACACTTTTATTTACATTTTGTCCTGCCTGGAGTTTACTTCGTCGCAGTTGATCGCTTTTACAGCTTTATTTACATTTCGTCCCACCTGGAGTTTATTTCGTGGTGGTTGTTTATGTCTATATATATATATATATATATATATTTACCGCTTTTATATATTTACATTTCCGATCCCCCATAGAGTTGCTTCGTGGTGGTTGATCATGTCTGTATATATATATTTACAGCTTTTATATATATAACTGCTTACTGCTTTCCAAACAAATTGTAGTATTATGTGAGCCTAGGAATCATGTGATCACAAATCCAGTCTACTGAATCTAGATTCGGTTTCCATGATGGACATTTTTTAGCTGTAAGCAGCTTGTACATTATTTTACAGTGTCTAAATTTCCTTGGATGGCTGTCATGCCCATGAAGAGTTCGACACTGCTGTATATTATTTTCTCGAGAATGCTTCGCATCTCGAAAATAAAAGCAAACAAGCCGAACATTTAATAATAAAATGGAAGTATCAAAGGCCTCAATTACTATTGAGCACATGGTTTAAAAAACCTCTTTTACATAATGTCATTGCTATATCTTGTTTACAACTGAATTTTTCTATAAATTCAAACCCTATGTATATAGGTGCGAACGAGGTACAACACTACTTCCAAATAATTGCACATTGATCCACACACACACGCACACATTCATATAACAGTTTCTTTGAAAAGTGGCGGTCACCGTCGTAACACGGATGTCGGGGGGTGCCTAACACCTTCCCTCCGCATAATCAAGCCCCTGGACCTAAAATAAATCTCGATTTCATAGACCCGTCTAGCAGTGTCAAAACACTGGGTCAATGTGCAAACCTTTTCAGTTGCGTTGGTGCAACCAGTTAATTACACCAATTGGCGACTCTTAAAGTCAAAATCGCCCACATTAAACATGTCAGACCTTTTTCACTTATTTTTTCAAACAAATGTCACATTAACATGAGAACACCAAAGAACAAGTAACAAAAAGGGACACTCAAAAATCCCGACGTCGACAGGTGGTGACTCTGCTGGGCACTCCAGTAATAGGGCTTAAGCCGCTATTACAATCTTTTCAAAATTGTTATATGCTTGTGTGTGAATGTTTCATTTACATTTCTGATGAATGTGTACGAATTCATTTTTATTTACTGTACTGCTAAATATCTATCTGTGATATTAGTGCTTCGTACATGTCATCATTTTGCATAAACGGTGACACATGTTGTATGTGAATGTATGTTGTGTGGTTCCTCCATCAAGAGGCTATCCTGTCGGTGTTTGATTACTGGACTCGCAGGAAGAATAATTCCAGCGAGGCTCAGGAAAGGCACCACCCAGATTCGCTCTAATTGAAAGACCGAATTAACTTCCTGTCAAGTAAATTGCAATGATCTGGGAACCTTCATGCCAAAAAGCCGAGAGAGTAACCCTCAGATAGGTCAACCTCTGATAAACCAAACGCGGAGGAAAGTCTCTTCATAATTTCCATTTTCAATTACTTGTAAAAGCATTTACTTGTAATTTTATTCCATGTTCATCCATATGTAATGGAAAATATGAAGAATATCTGTGCATGCATGCATGCTATCAATTAACAACCGGTTTTACAGGACAAAAATTCTTAAAACGAACATGTTATGATAACATTTACATTACCCTAAGACTAAACTACGTAAGTCTTTTGTAGGGAAACAATTGGGCTTGTTACCCCCTCAAAATCCAAAAAAGCCACAGGCCTACAGCCACTCATGTCTTCATCTGACCAGTCTAATGCTGTTTCCCGAGAAGAATTTGACGGATTGAGTAAACAAATTACAGACTTGGATGTTCTACTGAAAGAATTGTACCAGTCCATTCAGGGTACGAAGATACCTACACATACAGAATCCTCTACACAAGGAGGAGTTCAAGGTCTAGAAAAGATAATTCCAAAACCTCAATTGGACACGACCAACAAAGACCCTGAAAACACCCATCTCAAAGGAGATCCAGACACCGGTGATATCAGGAAGAAGGTCCTTCAAATGGAGGAAACTATTCGTGTTCTCAAAGGGATTAGAACATATGGCAGTGTTTCATATGCAGACCTTTGTATATTTCCTGCTGTTCATTATCCAGAGAAATTCAAGACCCCTGATTTTGAGATATGACGGATTAGGGGATCCTTATACACATTTAAAGGTGTTCATTGGAGAACTCAGATCTTATACGGAAAATGAAAAGCTCAGAATGCAAATTGCTTTGAGAAAAAGTCCGACCGAGAAGCCCGTTCATGGTATACCATATTAGACAACTCAAAGATCCATAGCTGCGAAGAGCTGGCTCACGCCTTCCTCACTCAATACGGTTTTCAATCTCAGATGGCTCCTGATCGGTATCAAATCACCAAGGTCAAGAAACAGTCTAATGAGTCATTTAGAGAGTACGCTCAAAGGTGGAGGCGCCTTGCTGCTCAAGTTATTCCTTCCATGACAGAATCAGAAATGGTCACGACTTTCATAGATGTACAGGAAGCTCCTTTATATGAAAGAATTCTAGCTGGTATTGGCAAACCATTCTCTGAAATGATCAAGCACGGAGAGATGGCTGAGATGGGATTGAAGTCAGGTAAAATTCAAGACCTAGCCACTCTTAAAGCTGTTGCTGAGCACATCCAGTCTGAATCTTATGGAAACAACCCCTGGAGGGTCCATAAGAAGAAAGAGGAGGATGTTTCCTCGATACTACAAGGATAAAAAGGCAATCAAAGCATGCCTATGTAGAGGAGAAACTACTCCCCTTTTCCAGCACAATCTTCAAACCCTCCATTGCCTAAAAGTGGAGAAGTAAAGCGACCTTGAACGTTCACACCCTTAGGGGACTCGCTCGAGAATATTCTTGCTCTTCTGACTGCTTAGAAGAAAATTACACATCTTCTTCCACCAGCCAACCCTAACGGGAGGGGTTTTAATGCTACTCGGAAGTATGCTTATCATGTCGGAACACCTAGACATGATACTAAAGATTGTTTGGCCTTGAAACACAAGATTCAAGATCTAATAGACAACGGTGAGATCGTGGTCACCAAACCAGATCAACCTCATGTGCAAGACAACCCTCTTCCTCATCATAAAGAAGAAGAGGTCAACATGATCAGTTGGAGCACTGGACAAGGTTCCAATTCTAATGGCGAATCATCCCAACCCATCAAAGATGGTGTTGACAAATGGGATTATGCAAAGTTTCAGTTTACCATGGAACAAAAAATGAAAGCTCTTTGCAAACAAATTGAGCAATTGGCAGAACTAGTGACCCACCAACATCAAGTCATACGCCAATTAATCAGGAAGGAGCATGCCTATCTCTTTCCTTTTGTTATGAATGCTTCCTCACCACCTTCAGAAAGCAAAGCTATGGAGGATAAGGTTGCGAAGAGAGCAAACGCTAAAGCCCGTCGGGATTTTTCCAATCAAAGGGAATTCACCTATTTGGGCCAATCTATGGAGGAGATACTGCAGATGTTGATCAATGAAGGAAGAATTACCTTCCTTCTCCCTCCAATCAATCCCCGTTTAGGACGGTTTAATTCTGATGAAGTGTGTCAATATCATTCAAATTCTCGCGGTCATAGCACAGAAGAATGCTGGGCACTCCACCATCTCATTCATAATCTTATTGATAGCGGTGTCTTGCAAATAGCAGATGATTACATTGTGTAACTCAAGGGTGGGAATGCATGTCCTACCAAATGGAAGGGATCAGTGGCAGTTATATCCAAAGTGGATGATGAGACTGTTAAAGTATTTCCCATACAACCAATTCAACTCAAAAGAGCTGACAATCCTTTGAAAGTGGCCGCACCAGAGCCAATTTCTTTATCTTTCAGACCACAATATCCTGTTGTCAGCTTACACAAAGTTCTATGGAATTATGGAGAAGCTAAAGGATCCACGTCTCATACTACTGCTACAGTGTCAAAGGAAAATCTACTGTATCTTCCTCAACGGGTTATTAAACCTACTTGCGAAACAAAGGGGAAGTTGCCCATGGAGAAGATTGTAAAATTCCTCCGCACTATGGGCCAAAATGAAGCCAAAGTGGTTTTAAGCTTGCGAGAAGCTCCACACTAGATTTTAATACTGGACTTGGTTTTCTCTTCCGAGGATCACCGGAAGATCTTACAGAAGGTTTTGGAAGAAGCCTACTTGCCAAAATCAGTTGATGTGGAAAAATTTCAACATTTGGTTGATCATATTTTCAATAAAAATGTGATATCCTTCACTGATGACAACATACCTCCCGAAGGGACCGGTCATTGCAAGCCTCTGCATATTGCAGTTTTGTCTTCCGGGTACATGTTAGCTAGAGTTTTGATAGATGGAGGCTCATCTCTAAATATCTATCGTTATGCCACCGTTCGTAAAGATGAATATCAATCTCAAGCGGATCCAAAGCAGCCATATGGTCATAAGAGCTTTTGATGGATCCCGACGAGATTATGTTGAAAAGATTGAATTGCCAATTGAGATTGGTCCAAATACATTCAATGTATCTTTCCACATCCTCAAGATAGACTCAGGATACAACCTGTTATTGGGGAGGCCATGGATACACATGGCTGGAGCTGTTCCCTCCACCTTACATCAACAACTCAAATACATTATCAACAACAATCCTAGTCACCGCATCGGCGCCGAGCGGAATGTCCCAACAAGGAACTCTACCAATTATCAGCTTTAATTCAGAAGTTGAACCGACCAATTTCTATACTCTGGAAGTGAGTAACACGCAATACCATTCTATTGGAGCGCCACTTCCCGTACCTAAGATTTTTGACGATGTTCTGTCGGCCACTCAATAAATAATGTTATTGGGTCATCAACCTGGACAAGGGCTTGGTAAAGATTAGCAGGGTATTAAGCACCCTATCCAAATGTCCAGTCAAATTGGAATAACTGGGCTAGGATATTCTGCCAGTTCTAGACACAGGAATCCTCATAAGCATAAGCAGGTTCCTCAAGCTTTCACCGCACGGTGATTTTCTATACCTTTATCTCATGAGTTGATGCAATCTCCAGTAAAGGTTCGAGCTCATGTTGTGGCTATGCTATTTCCGAAACCAGTGCCAATCAAAGCAAAAGAGGTGCTGATTCCTGATCCCGATGCAGAAGAAAAGGAACGAAAACGTAAACATGTCCTTGCCTTGATGATGGCAGGCATACGTGTCATTATTCATGATGAACATACAAATAGATACACCCCAGACGATGATTGCCCAGATGTCATGGTTATCATTCGGGAAAAGGAGGACAATGACGATCCTTCCATCACTACAATCCTTCAGGACTTTGCCCTCAACAATTGGAGCAGCACTCCATGCATTGGTCGACGAGGGTAAAATGGGCAGAAAATCCCTCTGCCCTGTAGATAACTTTAATTGCTTGCTTTCCTTTATTGTACTAGCAGTTATTTTATTAAGTACATGCTAACACTTTTGTATGATCAAACAGTTGTATATATTAAGTGAAAGTATCTTTTGTTTCAGGACTCTGAATTTAGATGTGCCTGTACTTGCTGATGAGGTGCCTTCTCTCCACAAGGGCTGTAACTTTGATGCAAAGTTGGACTCAGACTTGATGGACATACAAGAGGACATTGAGACACCTCAAGAGATTAAGGAATGGGTCACAAACAAACCCAAACCCAATCTTGATCAAACCACTTCTTTCAATATTGGAACCTTAGACAACCCTAAGCCAATCCAAATTGGTTCAGACCTTACCACAAATCAGCGGAATGACATGGTTGCACAATTAACCCAATTCCAGGATGTGTTTGCATGGTCTCATGAAGACATGGTGGGTTTGTCCACTGACATTGTTCTTCATCGCCTTCCCATTAAAGAAGGATTCAAGCTAGTTAGGCAAAAGCTAAGGCGATTGAAACCTGAGTGGAGTTTAAAGGTTAAAGAAGAAATTATGAAACAATTTCAAGCTGGCATTACCATGGTGTCTACATATCCGGAGTGGATATCCAACATTGTTCCCATGCCTAAACCAGGGGGAAAGGTGCGAGTTTGCGTGGACTATCGGGATTTGAACAAAGCTTTCCTTAAAGATAGCTTTTCCGTGCCCTTTATCCACATTCTTATTGACAATACTGCTCAATACGGCATGCACTCCTTTGCTGATTGCTTTGCAGGGTACCATAAAATTATGGTCGCTGAGGAAGATCATGAGAAAACTACTTTCATCATGCCTTGGGGAAATTTTTGCTACAGACGGTTGTCATTCGACCTTATCAATGCTGGGGCAACCTATCAGTGAGCTATGATGGCTCTTTTCCACGATTTAATGCATAAAGAGATAGAGATCTATGTGGATGACATCATTATAAAATCCCGAAAGGAGGAAGACCACTTAGACCATCTCAAAAAACTTTTCAACAGGTTGCGTAAGTACAACTTGAAGTTAAATCCCGCCAAGTGCGCCTTTGGTGTTAAATCAGGCAAGTTGCTAGGTTTTCTAGTTAGCCACAAAGGGATTGAACTGGATCCTACCAAAATCCAGGCCATCAAGGAAATGCCCATTCCTCAGACAAAGAAGGAAATACGGGGATTTTTGGGAAGGATCAACTTCATTAGCAGATTCATTTCTCAACTCACAACAACCTGTGAGCCAATCTTGAAGTTGTTAAGGAAGAACTCATCCATGAAATGGAATGATGAGTGTCAGAAAGCCTTCCTCACAATCAAAGAGCAACTGATTAACGCTCCTATTTTAGTACCTCCCAGGGATGATGTTCCCCTGTTCATATACCTATCCGTAAATGACAATGCCATGAGCTGTATGCTGGGGCAAAAAGATGATTGAGGCCAAGAACGAGCTATCTATTACCTCAGCAAAAGATTCAGCATCAGTGAACACAAGTTCACTCTGATTGAGAAGACTTGTTATGCTTTAGTATGGGCTTCCATGAGGTTACAACATTACCTCCATGGTCACACAACCCTTCTCATATCCCGAATGGATCCTCTCAAGTATGTGTTCAGTAAGCCCATATTGAATTGTCAACTGTCCAGATGGCAGTTGATCCTACAGCAATTTGACATCGTCTACGTGATGCAAAAGTCTGTCCAAGGTCAAGGAATTGCGGATCAACTGGCCGCCGCACCTACAGGGGACTACAAACCCTTGGAAACATACTTTCCTGATGAAGGGATAATGATTGTTCAGCTATAACATCAGTACGATACATGCTATAAGTGGAGAATATATTTTAATGGAGCTGTTAACATAGAAGGCTCTGAGCCGGAAGCGCTTCTAATATCCGCACGGAGCAATATCTCGCCATCGTCAATCGCATGCATTATCAAGACCAACAACACAAATTGAGTATGAAGGTCAGATCATGGGCTAAAACTTGCCCGTTCAATGGGCATCAGGCGGTTAACTGTCTTTGGGGATTCTAAATTAGTAATCAAACAATCCACAGGAATATATCAAACCAAAGAATTATATTTATTGCCTTACCATCGACAAGTTTTATAGATGGCTTTGGAGTTCGAAGAAGTCTCCTTTCTACACATTCCTCGTAATAGGAATGATTTTACAGATGCATTAGCAACGTTGGCCTCCTTGGTTTACATACTTGACAAGGAAAACATGCCAAGCATCACGTTTACTCTGCAAAAAGCCCCAGTCTATGGGAATTACGTTGGAGAAGTATCGGATGAGCTACCTCCCATCCACAACCCTTGGTATCAGCATATCAAGGAATATCTACGAGATGGATCTACACCCGCTGAGGCGAGCCTAACTGAGAAGAGGAAGATTCATCGACTTGCTATGAAATTCTACCTGAGCGGAGATGCACTCTACAAAAGAGATGCTGGATCAGGTCTCCTCAGAGTTCTAGATAAAGACCAAGCTCAAAGACTCATGGATGAGATCCTTGGTGGAATATATGGCCCTCACATGAGCGGACCCCTACTTGTCAAGAAGATCCTCAGAATGGGGCATTATTAGCTTATGTGAGACCCCAAATTTTATGAATAAAGATTTAAATTTCTCGAATTTTTTTTTGAATATTATGGTGTGGATTTGATATAATGTCATAGTTGTGGGTAATATTTATAAATTTTGCAAAGTAAGCAATTTTTTATATAATATTTGATTGGTCGGGGAATATTCTTCTTGTCGGGGAATATCCGTACGACGACACAATCATTGGTGAACCCACAACGGAAGTATTGTCGTAGTAAGAAAATGACAAAATTATCTTTTTATGAAAATAATGGCGAAAGTGTTACCGTTAAAACTGTTGAACTACACGGTAGTAAAAGTACAGTAATACATGTGGTTTCATAATAACACGCGGTATTGGTTATTGATGCTTACGTAAGAAGTCACTCAATTATACTCAATTATTGCTACAGTAATTGCTGCATCATATCTCTCATATTATTGATTCAGTTATTGTCACAGTATCATCTGTATTATATGATATATTATTAAATCAATAATTGAGATGACAAAGTTATTCATATTATTAAATTATAATATTTATAATGTATAGAAGTTCTGTCAAGGAGAGGTTTGGTCACCTAATTGCGCGCCAATAGGGAGAAATTCTTATTGGAAAGCCCCCTCTTTCCTGGGAATGACCTGGTTGTTAAATATTGTGAGTTATAATATTAATGATGAATAAGTTCGTGTTGATTAAAGATGAATTTGATAGCTTCATTGTGTTGGGATTATTTGTGTTAGTTGAAATTGACATCTATTTCGATGATAATTGATGTTTGAAGGTTATATTGTTCAATCGGGTATTCGGGACACTTTTCGTGTCAGAGTACTATTCACGAGTTACTATTCATGAGTTACTATTGACGAGTTACTATTCACGAATTACTATTCATGAGTTACTATTCATGAGTTACTATTCACGAGTTACTATTCACGAGTTACTATTTATGAGTTACTATTTACGGGGTACTATTCACCCGAACAATATATTTCTTTTCGGTCTAAATTATTTTTGGGTAAAATATTATTTCATGAGGAGATGTGCTAATTTTTCAGACCATTGGTTGAAATTATATTAGTAAATCAATATGGACCGTTGCTTTAAAGTTTAATAGTGAATCAGTATGGACCGTTGTTTTAAAGTTTAATAGTGAATCAGTATGGACCGTTGTTTTAAAGTTTTAATAGTGAATCAGTATGGACCGTTGTTTTAAAGTTTTAATAGTGAATCAGTATGGACCGTTGCTTTAAGTTTTAATATGGACTGTCCGTTTAAAAGTAAATCAATCTGGACCTTTCATGATTTAGTTACTATTCAGTCCATTCTCCTATAAATAGAAGTTCATTCCTTCATTATTTCTTATGAATTCACTGAAACTCTAGAGAGAGAAATTATAGAGAGAAATTATAGAGAGAAAATCTATAGAAAGAAAGAAGAAAAGAAGTCTGCTACCTTTCTATTCCAATATACAGTTTCTTCTAAGGTAAGGGGTATTATTTCTTTTGTATTCATGAAGAGAACTTCTGTTATTCCATTCTTTATTATTATGTTGGAATAACCTATTTCTGCGAAGTACCGCATACTTGGTGAAATTCTTCTGTTATTCCATTCTTTATTATTATATTGGAATAACCTGTTTATGCGAAGTACCGCATACATGGTGAAATTCTTCTATTATTCCATTCTTTATTATTTTGTCGGAATATCTTGTCGGTGCGAATTTTGCCTGACCTGGTTCCATTAATTATTCGGCTGGAATAACCTGTATACGCGGATTATCGTATACCTGGTGAAGTCTGTTGTTATTCTATTCTTTATTATTTTGTTGGAATAACATGTATACGCGGATTACTATATACCTAGTGAAGTCTGTTGTTATTCCATTTTTTATTATTCTGTTGGAATAACCTGTATACGCGGATTACCGTATACCTGGTGATTTCTGTTGTTATTCCATTCTTTATTATTCTGTCAGAATATCCTGTTTGTGCGTTTATGCCGGACCTGGTTCCATTCTTTATTATTCTGTTGGAATAACCTGTCTGTGCGATCTATCGCATGCATGGTGATTTCTATTGTTATTCCATTCTTTATTATTCTGTTGGAATATCCTGTCGGTGTGTATTACGCCTAACCTGGTTCCATTATTTATTATTCTGTTGAGAATAACTCGTCGGTGTGATCTATCGCATGCATGGTGATTTCTTCTGTTATTCCATTCTTTATTATTCTGTTAGAATAACCTGTCTATATGGATTACCACATGCATGGTGAATGATCCTTTGTATTCATTCCTTATTAAATTGTGGAAATGATCTGTATACGTGGATTACCGTATGTCGGGTGAAAATCCATTTGCAGTTTCATATATTCGTTATTATACTCAGTTGATTAAAACTTTGGCTTCTATACTCCATGAAATTAGTGGAATATCCTTGATATTTGTGCTTCCTCCAGTATCTTTTCATGGAAATATTCTTCTGAGCATTCTTGAGTTTTACTCTACAAAGAAGTATCATGTTGACAATTTGGACATTATTGAGTTCAGGATAAATTAACTTATAAATCTTTAAAATTTATTCTTGAACTTGTTTTATTGAATTATTATGTCATTTTCATGATGAGTTATGTTGGTTATTATGTGAAAACATGAAAGTTTCTTAGAAATCACAAAGGGTTGAAAATCAGATTTTGGTGAAAATGGAACATGAAATTCAACTGACTATATCTCCTATTATATTTCGAATTTTTGAGTGTGGTCAAGTTCTAGAGTTAGATCTATGAGTTATATAACTTATCCAAGTGGAATCACTGGAAAAGGTATTGTAGATTTTCGTGTGGACTAATTTTAGCAAATGAGTCAAAACCTGGAAATTACCAAAATGCTACTGTCCAGATTTTTAGAAGGACTGTTTTGGCCACTTAATTTGTGAGAAAAATTCCGGTCTTTTGGGACATGAAAATATATAGTATAAGGTACCTCCTGTCCTAAAATGAGCTCATTCCGACCTAAAATGAGCAAGTTATGACCATTTCAATATTTAGGTTTTTTCGACAAAAAATGCTATAACCGGAGTTCTATAACTCCGATGACCATGAAATTTAAACTGGAAGCTCACATTAACATATGTAAGATCCTCCCAAGATTTGGGAATTTCTGGAGTTAACCTTGAGGTAGCTAATTTCTTAAGGAATTAATTAGAAATTGATTTTTGAAAAATAGTAAATGAATTTTAAAAATTCTGAGAAAAATATATGTTCATTATAGGACTATATTCTGCTAAATCCCAGAAAAGAAATATTTTTGGGACTGATTTGGTATGTTTCATGAAAATAGTTTATTTACAAACATTTGAGTTAAATATGTTATGTGAAGTAACAAAGTTGAAAAATAGGATTTTATGGCTTGGAAATCCTATATAAGGTATATGCAGATTGTTGATAAGGGATTTGATCATTGGTGATGAAATCTTATGAGTTTGGCATTTTTGAATGATTAAATGCATTATTTGATAAAGTGTAAACAATTGAAATAAATTATTTATAAGTTTAAGAGGTGATTAAAATATTGTTATAATATTAATAATATTAGATTATGAGTTTATTAAGTGATTGATAATATTTGGATAAATTTAAAGTCTTTAATATTTATCCTTGTTTTCGTTTGATTAATGCTTATATCATTGTCATCATCCTCATGCTTATATGGTGATGAAAGTTATCTCTGGCTTACGTGCGAAGATGGACTGTTGATTATTGAGTTGTATATCTTTGGCTTATGTGCAAAGATGGATTGTTGATTATTGGTTTTATTGTTGTATATCTTTGGCTTACGTGCAGAGATGGACTTGGTATGATTATGACCAGGGATTATTCAGTATAGTCATGACCATTGATGATTTAATATCCTTGGCCCGTAGTACAGGGATGATTCGATGATGTGGTTTATTTATTAAGTTGAGTCTCAGCGATAAAAATTGATTAAAACGTTTTAAATCATAGAAGATAGTAGATATTATGCTCTACTTGACTCTTCTAATGGATTGCTTATTCCGCTGCAGTTAAACTTGATGTCTATTGTATTTTATCAGTTTAACATTATTGAAGACTATTGATAATTTATTCTGTATTATCTTAGTCATAATATTTCTTACTGGGCTAGTTGAGCTCACCCTTTCTTTCACTGTTCTCTTCAGGAAATGAGAATATTGTTGGGACGAGTGGGGGAAAGGAGTGACGGTCCAAAAGATAACATTAGTAGTCCTCACTATTCTGTTAAATAGTGTGACAATAAATGTAATGAGGACTCTTTTGAGTGTGGATATTGTCTAGATGATAATATTCCTATTAAAACTCTTAGTTTATGTATTGTCGTATATTACACAACGGTTGTATAATTAAGTTTGTATTTGTATTGTGTACCATGTATTTGGCGACTCAAGATGGGTGATGTATACCTATTTTGGGGGCATCACAACTTACACTCAAAGCTGACTGTGATGATCACGTCAAGAGGTTCTATCAATGCCAGATTCATGGGAATGCTATCCACGCCCCTCCAAGGGAACTCCACAATATGAGTTCGCCATGACCCTTCTCAATGTGGGGAATGGACGTGATCGGGCCCATCGAGCCCAAAGCCAGTAATGGACATCGATTTATATTCACCATGATCGATTACTTCACCAAATGGGTAGAAGCAGCCTCCTTCCTCAGGGTTACTAAAGAAGTCATCATTGCTTTCATCAGAAATAATGTTATTTATCGATATGGATAACCAGAGGTCATTGTGTCATACAATGCTAAGAACCTCAACAACAAAATGATGGAGGAGTTATGAAGAAAATTCCACATCAAACACCTCAATTCTGCCATCTAAGTTAACGGAGTACAATGGGTACAAGACAGGTATCACCAATTGTCTCTAATAGATGAAAGGCGATCCGCGACTATCGATATCTTCCATGGTCAGTTATATTTGCAAAGGATCGCACGATCCTACAACAGAAAAGTCTGACTAAGGCAATTCAAACAACATGACTTGGTTTTGAAGAAGATCATTGACAACCAAGATTAATCTAAGGGAAAATTCGCTCCTAACTGGGAAGGCCCATTTGTTGTCAAGGAGGTATTGACAGGAGGTGATCTCAAATTGCAGGAAATGGATTGCGATGAATTTCCACAGCTTATCAACTCAGACACCATGAAACGGTACTATGTCTGAAGTTACCATCAAACAAACATCCTGATTTTGATCATCAAATCACCAGTCATTCCGGTTTTGAACCCTCTCCTTTTTGCATACTCTTTTGCCCCTTAGGGAAACATACACTTCAAACCAGCAGCCTGGTATCACTTCATTTCAAACCTTTCACAATTTCGGTTATCCTGAAGACGGGATTGCACCTTTCACACCTGCAGTTTATCCTGAAGACGGGATCAAAGTTTTTTACCTGCAGTTTATCCGAAAGACGAGATCAAACTTTTCTATGCTTGTAGTTTATCCTGAGGATGGGATCATACTTTTTCCACACTTTCTTTTTATCCCCATTATGGGATCAAACTTTCTTCTCCCCGCAGTATAGCCTGCACATGGGATTCACGCTTTTTCTTCAGCCGTGATTCGTCCTGAGGGGCGAACTACGTCGACCAGATCTCCCTGATACCCGGGGGTATGTAGGCAACCATATTTTATATGGCCCGGTTGCAATAAAGAAAAACAACAAAAACATTTCTGCCCTTTCTATACGAAAACAACAAAAACATTTCTACACGCATCTGCCTTTCACATTCAGCGTTGAACCTCTTACACCAGGTTCGAACTACGCAGACTTGATCTCCTCTTCAATAGGAGTGCGTAGGCAGCCATTTATAGTTCAGTCTAACCCCTACCAGAACAAAAATTCTTGTCACACGGTACTGGGATCAACCTTTAATTCGCCACATTTCATCAGTTTCAGATCAAAGGGAAGGAATTACCCAACCTCTTCTCACAAATAGAAGATTCGGCGACCATCTAAGCTGTGACCGTACCTCAAAGAGCAATACCAACCCATAAGAGATGGAATTAACTAGGCTTCTCACAAATAGAAGTACTGACGACCATCTGTGGTGAGGTCAATCTCAGAGAGGAAGAAACTACCCTCCTCTCCACTTTTCCATACAGATACCAGTCCCAAGACATCAAAGATGGTAGGGATTTATAGAAATCAATGATCCGTTCTGAGAGATCTTGCGACGTCTCAATGTCCATCTATCAAGGATAAGTTCAGAATGCATCAAGATCACAAGGCCCTTAAGAAACTGGCAAATATCAAGCAAGTATCAAGGCATAACTAAAAGGGAAGTGAATCAAAATATATTTCCCTGCCATACATAATATTGTTTGATATATACATCTGTGCGGTACATGACAAAATGGCTAAGCTAGTCTATGCAAGAAAATACAAAGCTATCTATCGATCTGTGTGTATGCGGACTATCAGATCTAACATAGCATCCCTCTTTGAAGATGGATGTAGTGCTGCAAACTCCTGCCCAAGGGTATCTACACGAGCTAGTAGATCAGAGGCTAACTGCATGGTGGCATAATGCTCATCAATGTAAGCACTCGTGTCGGCAAGCCTACAATCATCTGGGATCTAACGAAAGTACTATCTGCAATGGCCACATCCTTAGCAGATAAGGCGGCATCCCGCTCCCCAATCAATGCATTCCTGGCTGATATAGCCTCATCCCTCTCTAATAGAGCAGCGTCTCTCTCATCAAGAGCTGCCAACATCGCGGCCCTAGCCTGATCTCTATTATAGGTCATCAGATGTAAGTTCTCTCGCAAATGTTTGTCTTAGAATCTTTGAGTAACAGTGGCACTTTTCGTGGTGGGAGAATCCATCACAAATGTTTGGCATTTTCAACAGTTGAATCATCGATGGAATAATAGCCTCCTCTATAGGCTCCTCATCGTCGAATCAATCCTCGCACTATGGATACTTTACTTAGCCCAATGCGCTCTGTCTCCATCAATCCAGAATACTCTGTATAACAACCTGGATGACTGATAGAAAACTCAGCCAGCCCTCGCTGATCCCAGCAGGCATACAACCTGGATCTGTCCTACACTGATAAATGGTGTGAAGTGAAGCGCTGACTCACTGCCCCCTCATACGGATGAAAATCCTAAAACTGGTCAAACTGACACATAACGGCCAATGGGTGGTAAGTGATCATACCCCTCAATCCAACTAGAGGGAGATAATCCATTCCTGGAGCATGAGAAATGAAGCTGTAGGGTGAGCTAAGCCCCGAACACGGCAATATAACAAATATATCTCTAATCTCTGCCAGAAAAGCTGACCACGATGCAACATTTGTACACTCCGCAGGCTAGAAGGAGTACGACATGGTTATATCATGGGTGAAACAAAACCCCTGCCGTCTAAAATGTGTCAATCGGTCTCAAGTGTGACATAAACAACACATATAGCATGACCGAGCTACGTGTAAACACTCCTGCCAGATAAGTGCAGCAGCATGTAGCTGACCTCAGAGTCTCTACAATGATCATCGAAACAATGGTATGACCCTCCCTGAGAGCTCTCACTACCATAATGACGCCGATATCCAGTTCATCCATGTACCGTGGCATGAAGACGTATGACAATACGCATAGAAGCAGTACATCTACTCTGGCTGAACGCTAATGGTTCTCCGGTGTGGTGAAATCCCCGGAATGCCATGCATAGCTATCCTCAGAGCCAAACCTGTCAAATAGGAAACGCTGGGATATCACGTGGCCGGATGTAATCTCATCCTGTACCACTCTATGCCTCAATCCGGTGAGGGTCATGAACTGTCTGCTCATGTCTCCGATAGCTATATGCACGCAAGGTCTGTCCAGCGGTAGCATCGTCAACCATGCATACTCCTCCAAAGTAGGAGTCAACTTCTGGGTCCCAAATCGGAAAACCTGCCTCTCCGATACCCAGTGCTCAAGCATACCCTCTACAAATCCTGTGGGAACCAGAAAATCAATAGGGTCATAGTATGCTACAGCAAATCATCGACGATCACCGTGTCTGATGGTGATATACTATCATACCATGAACGCAAACCAGATACCACCAAAAATGGCGAGGTATGATCAATACGACTAACTGTCGAAGAAGACATCTGTACGGGCCGTGTCATAAGACCATCCAGGGGTCAATGCTGAATATCTCTGGACATACATACATATGAATAACATAATAACATGTATAATATAATAGATGGAAATATGATATAGGGAATGGAAAAATGTGCATACATTCCTAAGTATATCATCATCTAATACATCTCTGTACAACTAAAATACAGGGAAATGGGGTAAAGCTACCCAACATCTAACAGAGGCCTATCAAAAGATATAGCGAGAATGGGGCGAAGCTACCCAGCAGCTAACAGAGGCCTATCAAAAGAGATAATGAGAAATACATCAGAAAAAGTTAATAGTGTCGATGTCTACATCATCGATACTGTCAACCTGATGTAACTCCTCCTAAGTTACTAGATCTCTATCTACAGGGATGTCAGGATGATACAAGGGAGGATCTGCACCGGAAAAACCATATGGGTCACCTGAGAGGCCAGCGCCAGAGCTGGAAGGATCAAAAGTATCTGCCTCTGAAGGATCTCTGCCCAAATACCAAAAGAAAAGATGTGATAAGTCCAGCTGCCGGGTCAATCTGCCAATCTGTGTCACATGAGTCGGATCTCTAACACAGGCTAGCCAATCCGTCATCATCACGGATCCTGGAACCATATCCCCCATAAATTATGTGGCGTGGGTCTGTGCTCCAATAGTACGAGGGATCCACCAATGCTAGAACATCTCCTGAGACTAGGGGCCCTCTGACAATGTAAAACCGTCAATCCTCATCAATGGGATGTCAATGATGGGTGACTGCAAAACATGCCAATAACGTCTGTCAGGAGGCAAGATCGGCATACGGATCTCTCTCAGAGTGCCCCTAATAAAGACGCTTCTCTAAATAGAGCTCCCATCCTCCATCTGTGAAGAGAGGAATCCTGCGGGTGGAAATGACGTACTCTACTCCAATCGGGTACCCATCCTTAAAACCAACTCCCAAATGCTCTCTAGAGTAGGGAATCCATGTGATGACATCGGTTGTCAACAACTCCAGCTGTAGGCGATAATGAGTGAAATCCTCAGCAACATGGACCTCTGCCAGTATGGAATGATGCCATCTCCGTCCTCGTGGATAGGTATCTAAACCTAACACACTCACAGGACGCAAACAGGGAAGCCTCTCATAGGCCCAAAACTGCTAACACAAAGGTAAACATCTATTGTCGGTCAACACTCTTAACCTATATATGGGAAAAGACAAAAGAAACACTCACCAGCAAAAATGGGTAGAATCCTAACCACACCTCGATCAAGCCCTGCGATCGCATGTGCATTCCTTTGTGGAAATAGGCAAAGGTGTAGGAACCCTAATTATACTCTCCTATACGGTCCACGTGTCGAGTGGCGTTGATCAAAGCGAAGGACACTGTAGAGGAATTATCTGCTATGAAGCAACCCCTAATGATCATCAGGAACAATCGCCGAAGAATGCAATCCCTGACTCTCACATCATCGGGTATGGGCTCACTCAACACCGCTTTTAATAGCATCTACGCCAAAGGACCCGTCTGAAACAGCCCCCGCCTTGAGCGCCTCCGCCGAAACTCCCAACAAGGATCTGGCGGCAGTAGGGGTGATATCAGCTGTGCAAGGCACCGGCTCCCCTCCAAACTCAATACCTATTATAAACCGCCAATTCATCGGCGTCATCATCACCTCATAGTTCAATAAATGGAGTGACTAAGTCTGGTGAAACCACCGCCCAGATAATACCCTGAGGTAACCCCAGGGACAATGACGGGGTAGAATGGAGAAGAACATCCCAAATCCCCAGCCATGGACGATCGATCTGTAGTCATCATGCAAAGCCTGATACATAGAGTGGATGCTAAACCAGTTCCCTCGAGGTTGTGTGAAGCCGGGAACCTATATCAAATGCAGATCAACATTAGAATCCTTGACTCCTCATCAATAGGAAATAAGGAAGATTAAAGATCTAACTTCATACCTCATTTGCGTGCAGGTATACTGAAGGATGCCTACTCAAGTCACCTAGAAGATCTGGGTTCACCACTTGAATACATGGCAATTCCCTACGGGGAACACGTACAGCAGGAGCAGGAACCTCGATCGGTACATCCTCCTCCTCTTCCTCAACATTCGGCACTTCAACCCGAATACACCAGAAGCTGAGGCTCCACTAAACGATGAGGCTGTCTGATAGAACGACGTTGAAGCTCTTCAGAAGCTCTCCTCCATACACCAGAAGTGGTCCTACAGGAACTACTCGACTGATCTGGATCCATAATATCTGGACAAAAAGTCTCCAAATCACCTCAAAAAAGGGTGTGGTAATTTCTTACCTGGAGCTTTCCAAAATGAATTATTTTAACATACATTTACAGTAGAGTTAAAAATGCATGACTACCCAATACCTACATTTTGGGAAAATTTTGCCATAGCCCCCTTTGTAAATGGGACTATCCACATGCACATAGGCATGACTAGGTAGCCATTTATTAGCACACCTATACACAGTCATATACATCCTACATGCATTATCACATCATAGTAAAAAAATCTGTAAGTGTAGTCTAATTACTAGGATTATTTTACTTTTATGACTTCACTCATTTGTCCTTAGATAGGATAAGAAATGACAGTAAAAGGTGCCAATTTGACTGTTTCAAAAGTCAATTTTTTTCACATCATTATGTTCAGCATGGTTTAATACTAACATTCGCTATGTTGAATATTTTTCATCAAGTCATATCAGCATGCATATTCACTTCTATGTGTCTAAATGCATTTCATGTGATAAGTCATTTTCCAACGGATAGAAATTGGAAAAAATATACATAATGCTACCGTGATGTTGAAAAACGGTTGTACGATGGCAGAATATGCAGAAAGTTGCCCAAACTTAGCAGATCTGAAGAAGAGCTCTCAGATTTCCTTCGCTATGCAACTTAAAAATGACTTATAAAAGCAACCATTTGCCTATACATAGTAACACGAGTTGTCACATGGCTCACTTCTACGGCTCCCGCAGTGTACCCAAAGACTTCTACATGGGTCCCACACCTACGGCTCGCTCCAGTTAGAGTTTCAAAGGAGGTCTCACAAGCTGAAAAGGCCAAATCAGGAATAAAAATGCTACGCGATTGAGCGGAATAGCCTGAAATCCTGGTTTCTTGTCGGTAAGAGTTAAACTCCCGTCGTCTCAATGGTATTCGCCTGAATGCAGGGTATACTATACCAATGAGCTCAGCTTTTATAAATCATGCTCGGTAATACCCTAAAAAGGTCCGATGCCATAATTTGCAGGGTCACAACCCTAAACCTCCCCGGCGGGGGTTATAACATAAAACCATAAAATATCAAAACTCCCCAGCGGGGGTTTCAATGCCGAAGTTACAAACTGATAAAGTATCCCTGGTGGGGGTCACAATGCACATCTTTTAAGCATCTACGTATCCCCGGCGGGGGTTACAACGCAATGCAACCATTGATGCACACATCAATGAAGGTCAAACAACCTTGATGTCATGTCAGCCGATGGAAAGTAAACCCATCGAAGAAACTCATCTACGTATCCCTGGCGGGGCTTACAACGCAATGCGACGATTGACACATACATCAATGGAGGTCAAGAAACCTTGACAATGCACCCAGCAGGGATCTATTTGGTGATACACACATCAATAAAGGCTCGCAACCTCGACGACATTTACGGTGCTTAGCGATAATCTCGACAGAGTGAGGAAATATGTTATACACATCCTCAAACAGATAAAGCTTTATCTCCACAAATCTCTTATACACAAGAGGTACCTCTATGGAATATAAGCTAGTGTCTAGGATTCAAGACTTTATTGATAGCCCTAACGTCAACATCCTTGAAGACTTGGATCGCATGTCCAAGCCATCACTGATTGTCATCCCAACAGGATTACCTGACAATCATGCATAATACATTTGCATCATGTTGCTGCATATAACATCATGTATATCTTGCTTGCATTTCAAGTGTTTAGGATTCTTTATCCTATCCATGCCTTGCATTGAATGAATATGATAAAGAGGGGCATCTGTAGACACTCATCACTTTACTAACATTGCAAGAGGCGATTCATCTTTCTGAGAGATAACCCCGAAGATGCCTTTACATCCATTCCGGATACTACCAGAAGTTCAGTTCCAACTTGGAACACAAACTGAGAATTTCATCTCAAACCCGGAACACACACCAGGAATGTCATTTCCAATCTCAGAGATAACCCCGAGGTACGCAGATCAAAAGACCAGCTACAACACCGGAGATGACAGCTTCATCTACGATAACACCATGACCTTCCGTTCAGATCCACGAAACAACAACACCGAGTAGAAACTCCATCCTTGGTGATAGCCCCAAGGGATACCATTACAGTTCCGGCGATAACTCCGGAAATGCTTATTTCAAATACATGCGATCATCTTCAAGCTCAGACCTCCTTCCGAGGCACTCATACCTCAGACCCAGAGCAAACACCGGGCAGACAAGTTCTCCCACAAATGACCTTGCAGAATTCAAACACTTGTAGTAGTCCAATCTCAGATGTAACCCTAAGCAACGTCTACTTTCTGCTCAAACCGACGATAACCCCGGTGAGGAGTCAAAAAGTCGTCTTACCGCCTGAACGTTTTCTCTCACAAGATGATATCGTGACATACCAACAAGTAGTCCAATCTCAAATGTAACCCTGAGCAACGTCTACTTTCAACTAGAATCGGCGATAACCCCGACGAAGAGTTCAACGTCATCTTGTCTCTTCAACACCTGCGCGTCATCTCAACACTTCATACATACATACATCTAACAATGTCCCACAAGAACCGAGGAGTAACAATCTCGAGTGACTATTACGTGTGGCAGTACTTTGGAGAGAATTTGAAGCTTGAAGACCATGGGCATATACCCATCTTCCTAACTTCGTACAACCTCTAATACATTTCATTGCGTAACTCTCGACACAAGCGGTCCGAAGAAGGTCAGATATACCTTGTTCGGATGCTTGGATTGAAGTTCTGCAAGTTTGAGCGGACATTACAGTGCATGAGTGCACATACTTCGAGACAACGGGAACTGCGAGGTTTAGATGCATCACGACCAGCCGCAGGTACAACCGCGGCTGCCGTAGGTGTACCTGTGGCCATCAGTCTATAAATATGAGCCTTGGGGTCAGCCATTTGAAGAAGAGAGAGGGAGGAAAAGGCGAGGAAGCCCTGTCCATTTTACTCTATATACACATCTTTTGACTGTTTCCTCATCGTTAAACACTTGTTAGCTCATATATAGCTCTTTTATCCGGCGAGAGTTGAGTGTTTATCCATTTTAAGGTATAGAAGTCTACATTGGCAGCCTACTGTAAGCCTTCTCACATTATATAAAGCCTTCTTCTCATATTAGCACACACTGTTATATATATTGAGAATCGTGTTGTGTGCATTTGCCGGGACTTTGGTCCGTGGTTTTCATTTCTGTCTATATATATATAATTATATATGTATATATTTCATATATGGAATAACATTATCGAGTTATGCCTCGATTGAGCCTGAACTTCTGGCCTTGGCGCGCTTATTGCTTTTATATATATATATATATATATATATATATATATATATATATATATATATATATATATATATATATATATATAATTGTTGGCGTATACAATTATATATATATATATATATATATATATTATTGTCGACATATGCAATGAGCTTGTATTTTACATCCGGTGCATTTACTCACTTTTATATATATAATCGCTATCACTTGTCCATACAAGCAATAAACGCTGTATTTCTAATATATATATATATATATATATATATATATATATATATAATTGTTGTCGGACATATCTGATGAGCCTGGATTCACATCCAGTGCGTTTACTGCTTATATATATATATATATCTGTATATATATATATATTTACATTTCTATCAAGCCTGGAGTTTACTTCGTGGCAGTTGATCATTTTTTATAGCTTTATTTACATTTCGTCCTGCCTGGAGTTTACTTCGTGGCAATTGATCGCTTTTATAGCTTTATTTACATTTCCTCCTACCTGGAGTTTACTTCGTGGTTGTTAATCATGTCCATATATATATTTATCGCTTTTATATATTTACATTTTTGATCCCCCATGGAGTTGCTTCGTGGTGGTTGATCATGTCTGTATATATATTTACAGCTTTTATATATATAACTGCTTACTGCTTTCCATACAAATTGTAGTATCATTTGAGCCTAGGAATCATGTGATCACAGATTCAGTCTACTGAATCTAGATTCGGTTCCCATAATGGACATTTTTCACCGTAGCGACTTGTACATTATTTTACAAAGGTCTCGAATTTCCTTGGATGGTTGTCATGCCCATGAGGAGTTCGAGATCGTCAGATATTATTTTCTCGAGAATGCTTCAGATCTCTAAAATAAAAGCAAACAAGCCAAACATTTAATAATAAAATGGAAGTATCAAAGGCCTCAATTACTATTGAGCACAGAGTTTGAAGAAAACCTCTTTTACGAAATGTCATTGTCATATCTTGTTTAAAACTGAATTTTTCTATAAATTCAAACCCAATGTATATAGGTACGAACGAGGTATAACACTACTTCCAAATAATTGCACATTGATCCACACACACATTCATTCATATAATTTCTTTTTGAAAAGTGGTCACACCGTAGTAACACGGATGTTCTGGGGTTCCTAACACCTTCCTCAAAGATAATCAAGCCCCTTGACCCAAAATGAATCTCTGGTTTCATAGAATTCGCCTAGCGCTTTAAAAACACCGGGTCAATGTACAAACCTTTTCTAATATTGCGTTGGTGAAACCAAATAAATACACCAATTGGCGACTCTTAAAGTCAAATCGTTGACATTATACATGTCGGACCTTTTTCACTTGTTTTTTCAAACAAATCTCAAATTAACATGAGAACACCAAAGAACAAGTAACGAAAAGGGACACTCAAAAATCCCGACGTCGACACATATCACAATAGATTTTGTGGTAGGTCTTCCAATTACTTAGAAATGATACGATGCGATTTGGGTGATAGTGGACAGGCTAACAAAATTAGCACACTTTTTGCCAATAAATATTAGATTCAATCTTGATCAGTTAGCAAAGTTATACGTCAAAGAGATCATTTCGAGACATGGAGTTCCAGTGTCAATTGTGTCAGATAGAGATCTGAGATTCACGTCAAATTTCTGGAAGAATTTACAAGAATGCATGGGGACATAGTTGAGAATGAGTATGGCATACCTTCCTCAAACTGACAGCCAAAGTGAATGAATAATCCAGACGCTAGAAGATATGCTTAGAGCATGCATCATGGATTTCAAAGGGAATTGAGATGATCATTTACCACTGGCAGAATTTTCCTACAATAATAGTTACCACGCAAGCATTGACATGTCGCCTTATGAAGCATTGTACGGGAGGAAATACAGAACTCCACTGTGCTGAGATGAAGTTGGTGAACGTCAATAGTTAAGATCAGAACTGGTACAACAGATTGTCGAGATTGTCAAACTCATCAGGGCAAGATTGGTAGCGGCTCACGAAAGACAGAAGAAGTATGATGATCAACACAGACAAGATCGCGAGTTTGACGTAGGAAATTTTATGTTCCTAAAAGTTTCTCCTTGGAAGGAAAAAATCTGTTTTGGTAAAAAGGGAAAGCTAAGCCCGAGGTTTATTGGACCATTCGAGATGCTGCGAAGAGTAAGAGAAGTGGCTTACGAGGTAGCTCTACCTCCAGAGTTAGAACATGTTCACAATATTTTTTATGTTTTCCCGATTACAAGCATGTGATTGAGTACGAACCATTACAGTTCGATAAGGACTTGTCTTATGAGGAAATTCCTATCCAGATAGTTGAAAGGAAAGAACAAGTGCTCAGGAATAAAGTAATACCTTCCGTGAATGTGATATGGAGGAACCACAATGCTGAAGAAGCTACGTGGGAACTTGGAGATAAAATGATGAAAAATTATCCTGAGTTATTTGTTTAATTGTGTCTTCGATTCTGGGGACAGAATCCTTGTAAGGAGGGAAGAATGTGACGAATGATTGGTTTGAGTTGTGATTCTGGGGACAAAATCCTTGTAAGGAGGGAAGGATGTAACAATCCAAAAATTTAAATTGTAATTTCAAATATTTATTGAAATATATAAATATTGTAATTGATGTGTTTATTGTTGAATAAATATTTGTTTGGTTTGATTTGATTATTTATTTATTAAATAAATAAGTTATGAGTTGAGGGAATTAGCTTAATTTGTTAACTAAGTGATAATTGGTAATTTGGTATTATGAAATTAATTTATATAAAAGAGCGATGAATTAATTGTTATGAGATAATATTCTAATTTAATTTAATATTTAAATTAGAGAGTTGATAATGATTAAATAAATTATTATAATATTATTTTAATTTGATTTTATAATTAAAGTTATGTGTTAATTTATTAAATAAAATTATAATTATAATGAAAATTATAATTTTATTGTATTGGTTTATGTGATAAATTAATTTAATAAATTGTTATTAGATTTAATTTAATTTGAATATGGGAATTTATTTAAATAAAGTGTGATAATAAACTATATTATAAATGACTTATGAAAATAAATTAAAAGAGTTTTAATTTGGTTTTACCAAATAATGCCTTAGAGCTTTTGAAATTTTTATTTTAATCTTGTTTTGCCAAATAAGTCTTAAAGAATGATTAAGTCATTATTTTAATTGGTTTTGCAAACCAAAGCCTTATGGTTTTTGATTTTCAAAAAAAAAAAAAATATAACTGACATCAATTATATTGTAAGACCTCAAATTTTATAAATAAAGATTTAATTTCTCAAAATATACTTTTTAATATTAAGGTGTGGATTTGATATAATGTTATAGTTGTGGGTAGTATTTATAAATTTTGTAAAGTATGCAAGTTGTCATAAAATATTCGATTGGTCGAGAAATATTCATATTATCAGGGAATATTCGTACGACGACACAATCATTGGTGGACCCCATAAAAGAATTATTGTTGGAGTTAGAAAATGACAGAAATATCTTTTTATGAAAATAACAGAGAAATTTTTACCGTTAACTGTTGAAATACCCCGTGGTAAAAGTACAGTAATACATGTAGTTGCATAGTAGCACACAATATTGATTATTGATACTTACGTGAGAAGTTACTCAATTATACTCAATTATTGCTACAATAATTGCTGCATAATATCTCTCATATTATTGATTCAATTATTGTCATAGTATCATCTGCATAATATTTATATTATTAAATCAATAATTGAGACGACAAAATTATTCATATTATTATTTGCATTATTGACGATGTTTAGAAAGTTCTGTCGAGGAAAGTGGTTTGGTCACCTAATTGAGCGCCAATAGGGAGAAATCCTTATCGAAAAGCCCCCTCTTTCCTAGGAATGATCTGGTTGTTAAATACTATGAGTTATACTATTAATGATGAATATATTCGTGTTGATTAAAGATGAAATTGTTGTTAACAATTATTTCCACTGTGTTGGAATTATTAGTGTTAGTGGAAATCGACATTTATTTCGATAATAATTGATTTCTAGATGTTAAATTGACTAAACGGGCAATTAATCAGATAAATGAGCAATTAATTGCTATTAGTTCACATGTATGAAACTATTGATTCACATGCATGTACTATTAGGGGAGGTGGTGCAAGATTGATAATACTTGAAGGACTAAATTAAAAATGGAGGTATAGATGAAGGTACTATACTATAATAATTTGAGCCCCTAATCATGCAATTATCCAAACTATATTTTTGTATAAATAGAAGCTCATTCTTCTTTCATTCTCACCAATTCACTAAGACACATAAGAGTAATTATAGAGGGAGAAGCTATAGAGAGAAAGAAGAAGAGTATTCTGCTACTTCACTATTGCAGTATCCAGCCTTCTACTAAGGTAAGGGATATTATTTTTGTTCAATATTCGTATGAAATAATATTTTCTTCCATACTCTGTAGTATGTAAGTAATATTATTTTGTTTAGTGTTCCTAATTCTACACTCATTTTGTTAAAGTATTGCTTCTATACTCCGTGAAATTAATAAAATATCCTTAAAATTTGCGATTCAAGAGTATCGTTTCACAAGGTTATTTTTCTGAACATTATTGTTAAATTTTAATTTTTTCATGTCGGAGTACTGTTCACGGGGTACTATTCATGAAGAACTATTCACAGGGTACTATTCACAAAGTACTATTCCTAAAGTACTATTCGCAAAGTACTATTCATGAGGTACTATTCATGAAGTATTATTTATGAGGTACTATTCACAAAGTACTATTCATGAAGTACTATTCATGAGATACTATTCACTCGGGTACTATTCACCCAGGGTACTATTCATGACAAAAATTGATTTCTTTTCTATCCAAATCATTTTTGATACAATATTATTCTTGAATTTTACTCCACAAAGTAGTATCATGTTGACAATTTGGACATTATTGAATTCTGGATAAATTAAATTATAAATCTTTAAAAATTTATCCTTTGCTTTCTTTTAATTGAATTCTTATATCATTGTCATCATTCTCATTCTTATATTGTGATGAAAGTCATCTTTGGCCATAGTGCATAGATGGACTGTTGATTGGTATGATTATGACCAGGGATCATTCGGTATAATCATGACCTGTAATGTTACAAATGATGTGGTAAAAGTTCTCATTGGCCCATAGTCCATTGATGGACAATTATTGGAATGATCATGACCATTGGTGATTACAGGAATATCCTTGGCCTATAGTGCATGGATAATTCAGTGATGTGGATTTTTTTATTGAGCCGAGTCTCAGCGATAAAATTGATGATAAACTTTTGAAATCCTAGAAGATAGTAGATATCATGCTCTACTTGACTCTTCTAATGGATTGCTTGTTTCGCTATAGTTAAACTTGTTTATTAGTTTAACACTATTTAAGGCTAACGATAATTTATTCTGCATTATCTTAGTCATAATATTTCTTATTGGGCTAGTTGTGCTCACCCTTATGCTTTCATTATTCTTTTCAGGAAATGAGAACATAGCCGAGACTAGTCGGAAAACGGAGTGATGGTCCGAGATGGTGGCTATAATAGTCCTCACTATTCTATGAAATAGTGTTATAATAAATGTAATGAGGACTCCATTTGAGTTTGGATATTGTCTTGAAGACAATATTCATGTAAAAACTCTCAGCTATGCTTTTGTCGTATTGTATAAAAGAAGCTTGTATTTGATTTCCGTACCAAGTATTTGGAGACTCAGAATGGGTGATGTATACCTATTTTTGGGGCGTCACACACACACACACACACATATATATATATAGTTATATTATATATTAATACCATTATATTATAAGTTATATATAAATTATATTTTATATTGCGTAGAAGAACAGAAGGAAGAAAGAATAGAGAAGAAAGAAGAGAGAAAAGAGAGAGCTCTAGAGAGGGGTTGAGAGAGAGTTTGAGAGAAGAAGTTTTGCAAGAACAAGGAGTAGTAATCAAAAGTTAGGTTATTATCTTCTAGTAAAGGTATATTCTTTATTCTTAAAGTTCTAGTTTATTTTATATGAAAAGTTCTCTGTAAAAGTTATATGGGTAGTAATTATGATTATACATTTGGTATATATAATAATTTATAGATAAATTGTTTTCATATGTTTAGTATATGATTTAGAGTAGTTTAATTCATGTAAATATGATATATATGGAGAAAGTTATTTTACAGTGAAATATATATGAATATGGCTTATTTTGAAGTCAAAATTGATGTTTAATTCATAGTATAATGTATAGATTGGCTATTGATTGTGAAAATACATGAAGAAATAAAAACAACGTAATTGAAACTAACTGTTTTGGTTGAAAAACGAATTCATAGTGATTAGTTTCGTTAAGAATGTCAAAAAGTAAAGGAATAGTAAAAATAGTGAATTTAGACGTGTTAATGTTGTTTAAATGGTTAAAAACATGTTAGAAACCTTAAGTTATGTTTCTGTGAAGTTTATGTAAATTATATGCGTGGAATTGGCAGTTAAAAAGTATCTTGTAGGCCAATTTGGCTTTGTTTTGTGTTCTTCTTGACTGACGCAACACACCTCAGTAGTATAATGCCAAATACTGCAGTGCCACTTTAGCTTCACATTGGTGTGTCTGGTCTTTGCAGTACCGATTATATGAGTAAATAGAAGCTCTGCAGTGCCAGGTCAACGCTACAGCATTAATTATAGGTCTTTGTGTTGTGTCATGATTGCCAACTTAAGCGTATGAAATACTCATTCCCAAAGGTAAACCTGGGTGTCTTCTGGCTTAGTTAGCAGATTGGTCAGAATTTTTTTATTAATATACAATTTTGGAATTATTAATAAAGAATAATGCTATGATTGATAAAATGTGATTTGGTCATATTGTTGAGTACCAAGCTTGAAAATAATGTTAGCAATTAATAAGTTATGTGATGAATTGAAGAATTACGGTTTAAAACAAATGGTTGAACCTAAGACTACAAGTCGTATGAAATAGATACTTAATTGTGTATTGAGTACATGTAGTTACTAATTATGTCATGATGACATGTATATAGGGTATTGAGAATTGAGTATACAGTTTAGTTTACATGCAAGGCAAGTTCCCTAACCTTTGCTACTTTATTATTCAGCAAGGTTTACTTTTCGTTGTCATGTTATACTCACACAAGTTCTCTAACCCTAAGTTTACATTGAGCAAGTTTTCAAACTCTAACCTTTATTTGAGTTTGTTCTATCCTATTTACCTTTATTTTTAGCAAGTAATTCCTACTTGTATAGCTTAATTATATCCATGCAAGCTCTTTACTTAACTCTTTCTTTGAGAAGGTTTCCTATCTTTAACTTGTTCCTTATTATGCAAGTTTCCAAATTCTGTTGTTCTTATGATGAACAAGTTTTATTGTTCAACTTGCTATTAATTATGCATGTTAATAACTTAAATCTTTTATTAAACAAAATTTTGACCTTAGCTTAAGGTTGTTCAAGCAAGGTTTATTATATTATTTAATGCTTATGCTTTCTAGTTCATTTATAAGCATGACTGGTATATATAATATTGATTCATTTATGATTCATTCCATAGCACATTGTATTTACATTTTTGATTCAACTAATCCTTAGTTGATGATCGTTAAACTCTAAATTACCCTTGAAACTTATCAAAACCAAACTTACTTTGGTGCGGATTTATATTCTAAATACTGAGAAGAACAACCCTATTACAGGGGATTAAGTACGCTATGTGTTTAGATGTTTGTGCACAATACATGGTACAAAGGGCTGATCCCCCTAAGTACGAGAAGTCCCTATAATCTTATGATTATTTACATTTAAATTGAAAGATTACTTATAACCTTGGACATAGTTCGTGGTCTTGTGACTCTCAGTTATATTTGAAATTCTGGTTTCAGTTCTTGATTATTATTGATAGAGAATATTACTCAGTTCTACTGAACCTATTCATTGGCAGTTGTTATGATGTTATTATTCATTGTTGTTTCAAGTGAGCATTTGTTTTGCTCACTCTTGCACATATAATCATTGCGGCTAAAATTGAGAAGGTCGATGAACCTACCACTAGCAAAGGGAAAGGAAAATTAAAAAAGTGTTGAAGACTTGTAAAATTTATTGACTTTCTTGATGTTAGACTTTATTTTAAATATTGTGATGCATTATTTAATTTTCTACACTTGATGTTTGTTTTAAAGGTTAGATAACCTGAGAGATTTTATTGGATTTCTTGATGTAACCCTTTAATGGGAAAGTTTATTTTTTTTTAAAATTTTGTTATATTTGGGTAGTTAGGAATGAATGAATGGAAAATGAATACCAAATCTTGCGAGAATGAAGTACCCAGATTTGGGGGTGTCACAGGTATTGGTTAATCCTAAAGACATAAATAGAAATTCGTAATGCCCGTATTGAGTTTTAAAAGCAGTCTTTGGAGTGCCATCAGTTTTAATCTTTAACTGATGATATCTGGAACGAAGTTCGATTTTTGAGAAGAATTTAACACATTACAACTGGTCAAATAGGGTCATCAATGCGAAGTAACGGGTACCTATTTTTGATCGTGACATGATTTAACTCCTGATAATCAATACAAAGTCGCATGCACTCATCTTTCTTCTTTACAAATAAAACAGGAGCACCCCAAGGCGATGTACTAGGACGAATGAAACCAATGTCTAACAATTCCTGTAGTTGAGTTTTTAACTCCTGAAGTTCAATAGGAGCCATTCGATATGGGGTTTTGGAAATGGGTTTTGTACCGGGTTCAAGGTCAATACAAAATTTGATTTCACGCTCTGGGGGGTAGGCCAGGAAGTTCTTTGGGAAATACATTAGGAAATTTATTAACCATATAAATATCATTCACATCTAACGTATTTTTGTTTAAATCAGTGATATGGGCTATGAAAGCTTGACATCCATTTTCAATAAACGAATGACTTTATGGCTTGATATGATAATGATTGAATTTAGTGGTTTGGTTACTTGAATTCGCATAATAGGTTGGTTAGGAAAATGAAAACTAACGACCTTACAAAAACTATCAACTTTAGCATGATGAGTAGTTAACAAATCCATCCCTAAAATCATATCAAATGAAAGTATTTTCAAATATATGAGATCAACAGGTAATGCGAGGGTGCCGATTTGAATCAAACAAGATTTATAAATGGTGGATGTAATGAAAGTTTCTCCCAACGGAGTTTCAACCGATAAGTCAAAATAAAATTTCTTATGAGTCAAGTTCAAACGTTGAGCACAAGCAGGTGGAATAGAAGAATGGGTAGAACCAGTATCTAATAAGGTATAGACTTCTCAAGAGTTTATGATTAGCATACCCGTGATAACTTCGTTTAGGTTCCTTGCTTTTTGGGAAGTCACGACAAACGTTCTCCCTTGAACCACGGACTTTGACTTGTCTGGGACAACCTTTGGTGTCTGTGATAACCCAAATTTTTAGAAATTATTAAAATAAGAACTTAGTAAATAAATTCTTGTTATAGAATGTGTCGGGTTTGAATAAGAATATATATATGTGTTATATATTTTTTAAATTTTGTATTATGGGTAGAAAGAAACCCACAAATGAGATTTTAAACTATTAAGGAAAAATATAGTTTTAAAACTTAAATTTTGATCTTTAAATTATTAAAGAAAGTAGTAATCGATGATGTACATCAAAGGAGAGATTGATGTTAGACGAGTTAACAATTAAGAAGGATGTGCAAAGTATTTAGGAATTTAGACTATATTTCTGTTAAAGTATAACTTATCTGCGTCTGAACTTGAGGTGGCGCAGCTGTGCCACTTCCAAGCTTATGACCACCGCAGCTGCGCCGGTCTGCAGAAGGTTCTGAGTAAGTTGTAAAATTTGAATTTCAAGACATGTATATTAATAATTAATATGTGTAATAAAAGTCATAATTGGTGTTTAAGTTATCCAAGAATGGATTGAGATAGCAAAACATGAATCGGATGAGAATTAGTTATGGAATTAATTATCTCGGAATAAATATTGGTTAATTAAGTGATATCATGGAATATTATATAAAGCTTTCTGTGGCAGTGGCATGATGGTAAATTGAATATAATGAGTTAATTCACTTACATAAGACGGTGAAATAATATATGTGTTTTACATAAGAGGATGAAAGGAATATGTTAATTAAAATTTGATATTTTGATTATATTACATAATATTGTAATATATAAAAGGGTTAATATTTGAAAGATAAATGATTAATAACGAGAGAGAACCAATATAATTATAAATAAATATTGGTTAAAATTTATGCATTAAGTTAATATTTAAGTTATGACTAACTGAAAATGTGTTGGGACAATTTATAGAAGAAAAGGAATTGAAGGATTATAGTATAATAATTGGTTTTGTACATACTAATTATTCTAAGGAGATGGTTATCTTAAAAAAAGGTGTTATGAGTATAAAATTCATAAATCCTAGTATAGTAGTTCTACATATTACAAGTGTGCAATTATTTAAGGTAAGCTAAATAATTTAGCATTAAGGTATAGTGTGTCACACAAACTTTATACTCCCTCCGTCCCAAATTAATTGCACAGTTTTGACTTTTTAAAGTCAAATTGACCATTTTTAAAATTAATCTTTTTACTATTTTTGCTAAAATATAGGTGAAGAGATTATAACCAAAAGAAAATATATACAATTTATTACAAACCCCAATTTTTATAATTTTAGAAATATATTTATATATGCTTAATTATTAATTCTAAAAATAGTCAATTTGACTTAAAAAGTCAAAACTGAGCAATTAATTTGGGACGGAGGGAGTATTAAACGAATATTAAAATAACATGGAATTGAGGAAAAGTCAAATTTAGCCTAGACCCCTAATATTTTATTGTTGAGATTATGAGCTTGAGTTATATAACTCTAGTAAGTGGGATAACTGAGCCTTGTGTGGCATGAGTATTAAAGTTAAACCAGAGTAAATGTTTAACTTGAATTATTAAAAGAGAATTAATGGTAAGAGAATATATGATTGATATTAATCACTATGACATTTATGTGTGATAGGAAATAATGGGCTGAAAGTACCCAATTGAATTATATTTAGCCTAATTAAAATATTATTTGGACTAGCCCAATGTACATGGGATATAAGATTATGTATTAGTGTATATTTAAAATATAAGTATACTTCTTATATGTGGGTATGTACATATATATGTGTATATATGTGCCCATAATTTAATTTATTGTATTATTGTTAAGTCATTATAATTGTTTTAGTAAGCCCAAAAGGAATTAACTTTAGTAGAATGGGGACCATTTTACTAATAAGTAAGGAATAAATAGTGCTTGTCCCAAATTCATTGTCCCTAATTATATCAGCCATGTAGTAGGCCAATGGCCTACTCCTCTATGTTGCTAAAAATTTAAAACTGATGATGGCTTGAGGGATGGAGAAGATGGAGTAGGTTACCAACTCCTCTCAATCCACTGATTTCTTCTTCTTCCCTTTGGTTTAATTCAATGAGCAAGACCTAAAATTGGGAAACACTTTCTCTATAAATAGAGACTCCTCCTCAATCCCATTTGTTGAATTGTCCGAGAAAATTGGCTATGAAATGTTAGTGGAATTGAGAGAAATGGGAGGATTGAGGAGCTATAGTTAACAAATTCAACCAATCAAGAGGTAATAACACTAACATATATGCTCTTGATTCCTAAGTTTTGTAATTTCGTAGTAATGACAAGAACCCCTTACTTTTGAGTCAAAAATTGATGGTTAAGGATTGTTGTAATCCATAAATTATTGTTAAATATTGATAATACAGTTAAATACGAAAACAACAGAAGTTAAACGGATCAAATTTGGTTAGAAACGAATCCGTAGTGATGAAATTCGCTAAACAAGTTAAAAGATGGAAACATAGCATGAACTTTGAATTGGGTTACCAAATTGGTTGTTTATATGATTTGAGGATTGCTATCATGTTAGTTGATTATCATATGCATGTATAGAAACAATGTGATTAGTTTAAGCATGTTATATGAAGGATTTCTTGCATGGATTTTAAGTTCTGTAGAAGTAGAGACCTTTCTTGAGTTATTCAGGAAGGGCCCACCGCACCATTCTCAGAAGTTCATTCCAACAGCAATTTGCTACTGGATGCTATTTATGGAACTGTCCTGGGCAAGTCAAATTCTTGCCTCACTATTGCTCAAAGACATTCTAGCCTCTGCTGCGGCACCAATACTGATTGTGTTTTCTACTATAATCTGATAAGCTTTAGCATGTTGGTAGAACTTAGTTATGCATGAAAATAGGTTTAACATGTGGTCTAAAGTTCCCTTGCATATACAAGTTGGGTTGGTTTACGTTAATATATGTTTCAAAAAGAAACTTGAAGATTTTGAAAACAAACCTTGATAAACTTTGAGTCACTTAACTTCTGACCTTGATAGCATGTATACGAAGCTTAATTATGCATGATATAAGATTCAAAGTTGTATCATATGTGTTAGATTGTTTTGATTTGGTTTAAAATGATTTCAAAGGCAAACTCGGATATTTTTGCAAACTATGTTTTATAAACATGGAGTGGTTATATTTTGACCTTGTAAGCATGTGTAGAAACATGTACAAATGAGTATGACATGTGATTCAAAGTTTCCTTGAATGAGTAGTTTGACCTAGTTATACATGGAAATAAGTATGACATGTGGTTTCAAGCCCCTTGAATACCATGAACCTCTTAGTCGCTTTAGTGTATATTTCTAAAGAAAACTTGAAACTTTGAGAACGAACTTAAAGGAAATTGTGTACTTAAAGTTCTAAACGTGATAACATACGTACATGGCTTAGTTAGATATGAAATGAGATTTAAAGTTGTTTTACATGCACTAATTTACTTTAATTTGACCTAGAAGGACTTTTAGAAGGAAAACTTGGACGCCTTGCAAACTAATACCTATGAGCATTGTGTTGCCTACCCTCTGAACTTGTAGGATGACCTGCTATTACTATTTATATCATTAAACAAGGTATATAAGTGCACACACATAGTTTGACACAATATAAGTCATTAGAGCATGATTTTAAATGAGTTTCAAGTGATAAATGACACTAGCTATGTGTAAATGATGTGAATACTTGCATTTGTGCATATTACAGATTATATGACCTTCTTATATGAATAGATGGATAACATAGTTGGCCTCATGATTTCATGAACTTAGTTGGCCTTAACTTCGTGGAAATTTCTAACTAGAGACATATTGTGTAAATGTGGACTTGAAATGACCCTAAGAAAGTCCAAGACATCTTAAGATGTATGATTGCTATGTGTTAATACTCTGATATGTTACAAAGTGTGATGAAACCAAGAAAGCAAAAGCTCAAGTTTGGTTTGGCGAGGGAGACCAGGTCTTGGTGTGTTGGCCCTAAGCCTAACCTAAGCGCAAATTGCTACCAGAGAAGCGGGTTGGTCTGGACATTTTATTTACTTTCTGATTTTGGGTAGCTTGCTTATAGTAGTATTCTAAGCTATAAGATAGAGTCTCAATGCTGTTTTAAATCGTTCATTGGTATGATGGTTATATAAAACCCATATTTGTTAAGGTTTACAAAATGTAAGAACGATGTAGATTATGCATCTATAAACTTTAAATGTGTATCGAACACAAAGTTAGTCAAGTGTATGATAAAGGTTTATGAATGTTAATGTCAAGTATGTGTGGCTACGATATACTTATACATACATAGCTATCCTAAGAGTATGATAAGAAAGTCAAATGAAATTGAAGTAGGCACACTTAGAAGGGGAGGGGTTGAATAAGTGTAGGAACAAACTATGTCCAACTTTTAATCAAATAAAAATTCCTTTGGATATTCAATGCAGTAAGCTGAATTCTATATCTTTATGAATTGAAATGTTAAGACAAGATGTTGAATTGATGTGACACTTTCCAAAATGTATAATTTTGAGACTTAGCCTTTTTTAGAATGTAATTATGAGAAAATAATTTGCTAAATTAGTTTGGTAATATTTAAGGATATTGAATGTAGGCAGCTTGATAGTTAGCAAATTAATATAGCACAAGATGTAATCACATGAACACATGGATTTTTACGTGGTTCAACTACTACCCTCTATAATAGTAGCCTAATCCACGTCCAATACCAACTAGTATTGGAGACTCACTTTTATTAAACACTTCCAATTACAATACAAGTTCCAACCAATTGAGAACCTTTGCTCCTTGTGCACCTATGCACACTCAAGCACCTATGCTTTCTTCAAACTTGATTGTAACAATACAATAATCCAATCTGGATCACAATTTAGAGAATATTGATTTGTATGAGAAAATTTAAAATACACAATAGTGGTCTAATGATCTAAGCAATATATCACTTACCAATGCAAGGCTCTAGTATGTAATGATGTGCAAGAAAATTATTACCAGAATAATTTCTACAAGATCACCTCAGCAATAGCTTCTTCAATTTCAATCAACAGTAAACAGAAGAAACACAATTTCTCCGTTTTTATTTTTTGCAATTACAGTATGTATTTCTTATTTTTCTTATCATTAGATTCAGTTCTTTTATACACAACCATGATATGTCACCGTTGCTTAGTACCAATTCTGCAATATGACCGTTTGGAAAGTGAACAAATCATGCAATAAACATGACAATCAAAAAATGCTCAAATCCTTCATAAGTCATATAGCCACCGTAGAGAAACTAATTATTCGCAATTTAAGATATCTTGCTGAAGTTATGCTATATCAGTGTGAAAGAGAAAATTTTTTGCCCAGATTAAGTTCTGTAGAAGTAGAGACCCTTCTTGAGTTATCCGGAGGTGGGATTTTGATTCACGGGGTTGTAACCCGTGAATGATAATGTGATTATATATATATATATACAATATTTTATTTGTTTTATTTTATTAGAATATTTTATTGCATAGTATCCTTTTCATTCTCCTATAAATAGGATGCTTAGTTAGAATTGAAAATCACACCAGAATCAGAGAATTCTTCTTCTATAATATTGAGCATATTTCTTTAGAGTTTTAGAAAGTTTGAGCGTAGAAAACAGTGAAAGTTTTCTTCAAGAATATGCCCACTATACCAGTTGGAATACTCTTCTTTTTAAGGTAAGGGATGTTATTTTTGTTCAATATTCGCTTGAAATAATATTTTCTTCCATAATCTGTAGTATGTAAGTAATATTATTTCGTTTCAGATTTCAAATTCTATACTCATTTGGTTAAAGTTTTGGCTTCTATACTCCATGACATTAGTAGAATATCCTTGATATTTGCGCTTCATCCAGTATCTTTTCATGGAAATATTATTCTGAGCATTCTTGATAAGTTTTAAAATTTTCATATCGGAGTACTATTCACGGGGTTACTATTCCCGAAGTACTATTCATGGGGTACTATTCACTCGAGTACTATTCACCCGGGGTTCTATTCATGAAAAAAATTGATTCGTTTATGGTCTAAATTTTTTTTGGTACAATATTATTCTTGAATTTTACTCCACAAAGCAGTATAATGTTGACAATTTGGACGTTATTGAATTCTGGATAAATTAAATTATAAATCTTTAAAAATTTATTCTTTGCTTTCTTTTAATTGAATTCTTATATCATTGTCATAATCCTCATGCTTATATTATGTTGAAAGTCATCTTTGGCCGTAGTGCATAGATGGACTTGGTATGATTATGACCAGGGATTATTCGGTATAATCATGACCGTAATGTTACAAATAATGTGGTAAAAGTCCTCATTGGCCCGTAGTGCATTGATGGACAGTTGTTGGCATGATCATGACCATTGATGAATACACGAATATCCTTGGCCCGTAGTGCATGAATAATTTGTGGTCGTGATACTAAAGAATATCCTTGGCCATAGTGTAGGGGTGATTTGATGATGTGGATTATTTATTAAGTAGAGTCTCAGCGATAAAAGTGATGAAAAACCTTTTAAATCATAGAAGATAGTAGATATCATGCTGTACTTGACTCTCCTAATGGATTACTTGTTCCGCTGCAGTTAAACTTGATGTTTGTTATATTTTATCAGTTTAACACTGTTGAAGGCTAACGATAATTTATTCTACATTATCTTAGTCATAATATTTCTTACTATGCTAGTTGAGCTCGCCCTTTACTTTCGTTGTTCTCTTCAAGAAATAAGAATATAGTTGGGACTAGCCGGGGAGCGGAGTGACGATCCAGATGTTTGCATTCATAGTCCTCAATATTCTATGAAATAGTGTGATAATAAATATATTGAGCACTCCATTTGAGTTTGAATACTGTCTAAAAGACAATATTCGTATTAAAACTCTTAGTTTATGTTTTGTCGTATTTTACACGACAGTTTTATTATTAAGTTGTATTTGAGTTTTGTACCATGTATTTGGCGACTCAAGATGGGTGATATATACCTATTTTGGGGGCGTCACAGTTGGTATCAAAGCTTAGGGATATGATCCTTGGCTGAGATGTGAGATAAGAACTAAGAGGGGAGAGACGGGGAATTCATTCGCTAGTATGACCTACCTAAGTTTAATTGGTATTTAATTGGTCGGTCAGAGTATAGGGATAATATGTGGTATGTCAATTAACTCTTGTTTTGTGGCAGTATTTGAAAATGACATCCGAGAATATTGTGAATAACAATGGAGCATAGGAGACCATTGAGTCACCACAGATCAATACCGAGGATAATGTGCAACACGAAGACAATAATCCTCAGGTAAACAATAACACCGATCAAATGATGAATGACGGGATGTTCAGAGGCTTATTGAAATTAATGCAACATCAGGCGAGAGCGGCTCCTGTCCAAAATGTAGGTGGAAACACTGGCAACTCTCGGACGGTCACCGCTAAGCAATTCAAGGAGCTGGGACCACCAGAGTTTATTGGAGAGCCAAAACCACTTAAGGCGGAGACGTGGATAAAGCAGATGACCAAGATATTTGATGTCTTGGGATGCTCCAAGGAGAAAAAGGTTCCCTTTGCCACCTTCATGTTGCAAGGAGAGGCAGATTACCGGTGGGAATCTGTAAAGCGTACTCAACCTGCCGCACTGAAGATGACTTGGGAGAAGTTCCAAGAACTGTTCAACGTTAAGTGCTTTCCCAAAAGTATTCGTCACATGAAAGAGATAGAGTTCATTAAACTGGAGCAAAACAACATGACCGTGTCACAGTACGAAGCCAAGTTTGTCGAGTTATCCCGGTTTGCATCCCACTTAGTTGATAATGAGGAGAGAATCACACAAATGTTTCTAAGAGGTTTGAAACCCGAGATATGTGAATACCTCATTTCTCATAAACTTTGCTTGTATTCAGATGTTGTTAATAGGGCTCAATTATTGGAGCACGATAATGAGTCAACTCAACCGAGAGAGAGCAGCAGACAAAATGATAATACCAGTGGTAGCAGTCATCGAAGCGGTGACAACAAACGTGGAGGGAATCAACATGCCAGAAATGGTAACCACTTCAGTGGTAATCATGGCCAAGATAATAATAATGGACATTTCAAGAAGAGGAGAATCCACAATGATGGAAAGACGTCAGCATCAGCACCCGTTGTTAAGGAAGGAGAACGACCACCTATCATATGCTTCAAATGCGGAGGGGAGAGACATATCAGTTCAAACTGTGCGCAACAGTCCAAAACCTGTTATAATTGTTTAAGAGAAGGTCACCTAGCTCAATTTTATCGTTCAAGGAAGCCAAGTCCAGCTGGGATAGAGGCACCAAAGGCCATTCCAGAAAAGTCAAAACTAGTAGTTCAAGGGAGAGTGTTTGTCGTAACCTTCCAGAAAACAAGGAACCCGAATGAGGTCATCACGGGTAAGCTTATCATAAAATCTAGCGAAGTCTATACCTTATTTGATACCGGTTCTATCCATTCTTTTATTTCTCCTACTTGCGCTCAACGTTTAAATTTGACTTCGGAGAAATTAGACTTTGACTTATCTGTTGAAACTCCATTGGGAGAAACCTTCATTACATCTACTGTTTATAAGTCTTGTTTGGTTCAAATCGATACCCTCACATTACCTGTCGATCTTATTTCAATGAAAATTAATACTTGTATTTGACGTAATTCTAGGGATTGATTGGTTAACTACTCATAATGCAAAAATTAATTATTTTCGTAAGGTTGTTAGCTTTCATATTCCTAACCAACCTATTATGTGAATTCAAGCAACCAAACCATTAAAATCAATCACTGTCATCTCAAGCCATAAAGCTATTTGTTTATTTAAAAATGGATGTCAAGCTTTCTTAGCTCATGTCACGGATTTAAACAAAAATACGTCAGTTTTGAATGATATTTCTATTGTTAATAAATTTCCCGACATATTCCCTGAAGAACTTCCTGGCCTACCCCCAGAGCGTGAAATTGAATTTTGTATCGACCTTGAACCCAGTACAAAACCCATTTCCAAAGTCCTATATCGAATGGCTCCTATTGAACTTCAGGAGTTAATAACCCAACTGCGGGAATTGTTAGACATCGATTTCATTCGTCCTAGTACTTCTCCTTGGGGTGCTCCTGTTCTATTTGTAAAGAAGAAAGATGGGAGTATGCTACTTTGTATTGATTATCGAGAGTTAAACCATGTCACCATCAAAAATACATACCCGTTCCCTCGTATTGATGACCTGTTTGACCAGTTGCAAGGCGCCAAATTCTTTTCAAAGATTGATCTTCATTCCAGATATCACCAATTGAAGATTAAAACCGATGACATTCCAAAGACGGCTTTCAAAACTCGGTACGGGCATTATGAATTCCTAGTCACGTCTTTTGGATTGACTAATGCTCTTGCTGCCTTCATGGATATGATGAACTGAGTATTCAAGGAATATTTGGATTATTTTGTGGTTGTATTTATTGATAACATTCTCATATACTCCAAAAGTCATGAAGATCATGAGCAACACTTGAGGCTGATACTCCAAAAGCTTTGTGAAAACAAGCCTTATGCCAAGTTAAAGAAATGCGAGTTCTGGCTTGAGGAAGTAGCAATCCTTGGGCACGTAGTATCAAGTCATGGAATATCTGTTGACCCAGAAAAGATTGAAGCTATTCAAAGATGGGAGCAACCTAAATCAGTGTCCGATGTACGTAGCTTTCTCGGCTTAGCTGGTTATTATCGGAGATTCGTAGAAGGGTTTTCTTGAATCGCTACTCCATTAACTCAGCTGACTCAGAAAGATACAAAATTTGGTTGGAGCGAGGAATATGAGAAGAGTTTTCAAGAACTAAAGACGAGACTCATTTCAAAGACTTACTCGACAATACAATCTGCCTCTGAGGATTTGTCATCTATAGTGATGCTTCGGGCAAAGGGTTAGGATGTGTTCTAATGCAACATGGGAAAGTCATAGCCTATGCCGTTCGACAACTTAAAGAATATGAGAGGAATTATACTACTCATGATCTAGAGTTGGCAGCTGTTGTCTTCACAACTTAAATTTGGAGGCATTACCTGTATGGAGAGAAGGTGGAGATCTATACAGATTATAAAAGCCTCAAATATTTCTTCACTCAAAATGAACTCAACATTCGGCAACGACGATGGCTTGAGCTATTGAAAGATTATGATCATAACATCCAATACCAACCTAGAAAAGCGAACGTAGTAGCTGACGTATTGAGTAGAAGATCATATGCGGGTACGAGTGCAATATTGTCAACGCAAAGGCCCATTTTGTATGACTTACAAAGGATGAAGATAGAGTTAAAGACTCTAGGGACCCATGTGATGATGGCGAATATACTAGTAGAACTGACTTTAATCGATAAAGTTAAAGCTGCTCAGGCCACAGACCTAGAACTGATGCGTATGAGGAAGAAAGTGCAATAAGGTGCTATTCCAAAAGCAAGAATCGATGAAGAAGGAATACTTTGAGTGAACACCAGACTTTATGTTCCTAACGATTCTGACTTGAAGTATAAAATCAAGATGGAGGCGCAAAACACACCATTTGCAATCCATCCTGGGAGTACCAAAATGTATCATGATCTTCTACATACATTTTGGTGGAGCAATATGAAGAGAGAGATAACGCAATTTATCTCAGGCTGTCTAACTTGTCAACGAGTCAAGGCGGAGCATCAAGTGCCAAAAGGTCCATTGTAACCACTTGAAATTCTAGAATGGAAGTGGGAGCACATTACCATGGATTTTATTACTGGTCTTCCCAAGGTTTCTCAAGGCATAGATGTAATTTGGGTCATTGTTGATAGATTGACCGAGTCTGCTCATTTCTTACCTATACGAGAAACTTATACACTAGACCGTCTTGCTCATATGTATATAAACGAGATTGTAAGATTGCATGGAATGCCAGTATCCATAGTTTCTGATTGAGACCCAAGATTAACTTCAAGATTTTGGGTTAGTTTGCAAAAAGCTATGGGCACGAATTTATGATTTAGTTCGGCACATCATCCTCAAATGGACGGGCAGTCGGAGAGAACTATTCAAACTCTTGAAGATTTATTAAGACTCTGTGTCCCTGACTTCAAGAAAAATTGGGACAAGTTCTTACCATTGGTGGAGTTTTCCTACAACAAAAGTTATCAAGCAAGTATTGGCATGGCTCCATTTGAGGCGTTGTATGGAAGAAAGTGTCGTTCTCCAGTATGCTTGGATGAGGTGGGTGAAGCAACATTGTTGGGACCGGAGTTGGTACGTATGACTACAGAAAAGATTCAAATAATCCGACAACGTATAAAAACCTCACAAGATCGACAAAAGAGTTATGATGATCTTCATCGAAAGAACATGGAATTCAATATTGGAGATCATGTGTTGTTACGTGTTACTCCATGGAAAGGAGTTACAAGATTTGGAAAGAGAGGAAAGCTCAATCCTCAATTCATTGGCCCATTTTTAATCCTCGATGGAGTAGGAACTGTGGCCTATAAACTTGCTTTACCGCCAAGTATGTCTCGTGTTCATAACATTTTTCACATATCTATGTTACGTAAATATGTGAAAGACCTGAACCACATTATTGAAGTAGAACCAGACGAGATAACGGAAGATTTAACGTATGAAGAGGTACCTGTTAAAATCTTAGATAAGAAGGAGCATGTTCTACGCTCCAAGGTTATACCTCAAGTCAAAGTTTTGTGGAGAAACAACGATATTGAGGAAATAACCTGGGAGTTAGAATCTGAAATAAAATCAAGGTATCCTCACATATTCGTCATACCAGGTATGTAACCTAATTTTGAGGGCAAAATTTCATAAGAAGGGGAGGTTGTAAGACCCCAACTTTTATGAATAAAAATGAATTTTTCTATAAATATCATTTTTAAATATTAAGGTTTGAATTTGTTATAATGTTATAGTTGTGGGTAGTATTTTTGAATTTTGCAAAGTAAGCAAGTTGTTATATAATATTCGATTGGTCAGGGAATATTCGTTTTAACAGGGAATATTCGTACGATGGCACAATCATTGGTGGACCCCACAATGTAATTATTGTTGGAATGAGAAAATGACAAAAATATCTTTTTATAAAAATAACGGCAGATGTTTTACCGTTAACTATTGAAATAACCTGTGTTAAAAGTACAGTAATACGCGTGGTTTCATAGTAGCACACGGTATTGATTATTGATGCTTACGTGAGAAGTCACTCAATTATACTCAATTATTGCTACAATAATCGCTGCATCATATCTATCATATTATTGATTCAATTATTGTCATAGTATCATCTGCATAATATTTTATATTAGTAAATCAATAATTGAGACGATAAAGTTATTAATATTATTATTTGAAATATTGACGATGTCTAGAGGTTCTGTCAAGGAGAGGTTTGGTCACCTAATTGCGCGCCAATAGGGAGAAATCCTTGTTGGGAAGCCCCCTCTTTCCTAGGAACGACCTGGTTCTTAATATTGCGAATTATAATATTGATGATAAATGTTGTTAAAAATACTGAGGAGATTTTTTTTATGAAGTATTTGTTATATTTAGGGACCCCCCATTTATCCATTTTTCAAAATAATCGGTAGAAAATTATTTAATATAATAAAGGTGGGGCCACATGTGGGGCCCACGTGAGGAGAAAAGTCTTGGGGGTTGGGATTATTTTATCACGGGTGCAGTGTTTTGCAGGGAATTGAAGTTATATATATATATATATATATATATAAAGCTTTGGAAAATGAGAATCTAGAGGTGGGATTTTGATTCATGGGGTTGTAACCCGTGAATGATAATGTGATTATATATATACATATATATATATATATATATAATATTTTATTAGTTTTGTTTTATTAGAATATTTTATTGCATAGTATCATTTCCATTCTCCTATAAATAAGATGCTTTGTTAGAATTGAAAATCACACCAGAATCAGAGAATTCTTCTTCTATAATATTGAGCATGTTTCTTTAGAGTTTTAGAAAGTTTGAGCGTAGAAAATAGTGAAATTTTTCTTCAAGAATATCCCCGCTATACCAGTTGGAATACTCTTCTTTTCAAGGTAAGGGATGTTATTTTTGTTCAATATTCGCTTGAAATAATATTTTATTCCATACTCTGTAGTATGTAAGTAATATTATTTCGTTTCAGATTTTGAATTGTATACTCATTTGGTTAAATTTTTGGCTTCTATACTCCATGAAATTAGTAGAATATCCTTGATATTTGCGCTTCATCCAGTATCTTTTCATGGAAATATTATTCTGAGCATTCTTGATAAGTTTAAAATTTTTCATGTCGGAGTACTATTCACGGGGTTAGTATTCCCTAAGTACTATTCACGGGGTACTATTCACTCGAGTACTATTCACCCGGGGTACTATTCATAAAAAAAAATTTGATTCGTTTACGATCCAAATTATTTTTGGTACAATATTATTCTTGAATTTTACTCCACAAAGCAGTATCATGTTGACAATTTGGATGTTATTGAATTCTGGATAAATTAAATTACAAATCTTTAAAAATTTATCATTTGCTTTCTTTTAATTGAATTCTTATATCATTGTCATCATCCTCATGCTTATATTATGTTGAAAGTCATCTGTGGCCGTAGTGCATAGATGGACTTGGTATGATTATGACCAGGGATTATTCAGTATAATCATAACCATAATGTTACAAATGATGTGGTAAAAGTCCTCATTGGTCCGTAGTGCATTGATAGACAGTTATTGGCATGATCATGACCATTGATGAATACACGAATATCCTTGGCCCGTAATGCATAGATAATTTGTGGTTGTGATAGTAAAGAATATCATTGGCCGTAGTGCATGGGTGATTCGATGATGTGGATTATTTATTAAGTTGAGTCTCAGCGATAAAAGTGATGAAAAACCTTTTAAATCATAGATAATAGTAGATATCATGCTCTACATGACTCTCCTAATGGATTGCTTGTTCCGCTGTAGTTAAACTTGATGTTTGTTATATTTTATCAGTTTAACACTGTTGAAGGCTAACGATAATTTATTCTGTATTATCTAAGTCATAATATTTCTTACTAGGCTAGCTAGTTGAGCTCACCCTTTGCTTTCATTGTTCTCTTCAGGAAATAAGAATATAGTTGGGACTAGTCGGGGAACGAGTGATGGTCCAGATGTTTGCATTAGTAGTCCTCACTATTCTATGAAATAGTGTGATAATAAATATATTGAGGACTCTATTTGTGTTTGAATACTGTCTAAAAGACAATATTCATATTAAAACTCTCAGTTTATGTTTTGTCGTATTTTACACGACAATTGTATTATTAAGTTGTATTTGAATTTTGTACCATATATTTGGCAACTCAAGATGGGTGATGTATACCTATTTTGGGGGTGTCACACACACACACACACATACACACACACACACACACACATATATATATATATATATATATATATATATATATATGCATATGCCCTAGAGCCTTGTATCGAAAAGTAATTTATGCTTAAGATCTTACATATCTCCCCTAGGACTCAAAATGCAGTTACATCCTTCACAGATTCCAAGTCTTTATAGTTTCCTCCTCAATGTTCCTCTAATGCCATTTCTTTTCCTGAAATTTCATAGAGCATGATTAGAGGAATAATATGGTCATCATCAAAACATTTAGGATGGAGTATGTCATAAGTTAACATGAAACGAAGGTTTTAAGAACTGAGTTAGAAGACAATGTAACATTTATTATTACATTGAGAATGTATGGAAATATATGACTGATGGGTATGAATCCATGATTATATAATTGTGTAGGAATACACGAAGTGCAGATAATGATAAGCAGTTAAGTTATAGTTGATAATCTACGAGCCATGTAAGTTTTTCAGTTCCTATTTGTTATATGAATTTGACAACTGTTGGTTGAATTATATTTTGCCATGAAAATATTAAGTTATATACATGAAATGCATATGAGATATGTATGAAATTTGAAAGTCAATATATGATTATATGTTTAAGAAGTTAATCTCTATACTTGCTATGTGAGAAGCAGCATGTGTATTGAGTTTAAATGATTATGATTTTATAAAATGCACATGATATTATATGTTATGTGATGCACGAAAACTGTTAGAATTGCTAGGCTGTCGAGCTTACCCTTGTAAATAACCACTTTTGCAGGTTAAGGACTCGCGGTAAAGTTACGTGTTACTTGATTGATAGAGTTCAATAGTATCACAAGAGGATTGATTTGTTTACCTAAAGTTATACTTTTTGAACCATGTTTTAGATTTTAGATGATGTACTTGATAGTTGTTTAACTCTTGTACAGTTGTAAAGTCGTACTATTCGATACATAAAGAACATTAAATTGAGATGCAAATTCTATAATGTAACTTTGATGAATCGAAGCCTAAAATAAATTTGATTCAAAGATATGTAAATGATGAAGGTTGTGATTCAGGGAAATAAATAAAGAATTCAGAAAAGTTTTAATTATTTTCGCATCTTATTAAGTATAACATTGAATATGATGTAAAGACAGGAAGGATAAATGATCAATATTGAGAATTGAATTATTAAGGTTTTGGGATCGATTCATAGATCCTGGAAATGAAAAAAAAAATTAATATATTAATTAGTATCAAAGCTAAGTTTTATTCATTAATTTCTGAATGGAAGTTGTTAATAGTTAGATGAAGATAGTATCGTGACGCACCGGGTCTGAGGTAACAAATATCTGGATTTGGGGGCATTACAGTGTTACCGTCCCAGCTGGATTTGACTTTGCTATAGGGCACATTCCACCCTCAACTTCTTCGTCATACTCCTGATCCATGATTTGAATCATTAATCTTCGATCCATATCGAATTAGGGTTGACCTCTCTGTACGAGGTAATTCCAAACTCGATTCTGGGTTCTCCCAATTACTGTCCAAAAAGTGAGATCCATATAATCTATTTTGGCCTTTTTGGATCAGACGTCTCTTTCTACAATATCAACGCGTTGTGCGACTTTTACCCACGCATCCTCTATTCTCACTCATTTAGTTGTTTCTTCTTTCAAGTAATCCTTGACATTTTCATTCTCAAATCCCATCTTTATTATCATATACAATGCCAAAGAGAGCTTATTTTCAAGCTTCACGTATCGGTTAGCAAAATCTTGAATTGTTGCATCCCTTTGTTCCACGACCGCCTTTCATTTTTCACCTTGCTCTTCTAACTCATGAATTCGATCTTACAGTTCTATAGTTCAATCATAAAATTCTCCTCAATTCATCACTTAAAACTCTATATGAGTTCATGTCTTGATTTTCACATGTCATTGTAACGCCCCGAAAAATCGAACCTTTGTAAATACTTTTATTAATAAATAAAATAATATTGTTTAATATTATTACATGTGGATAAGATGAATGTCGTTCTATAACCTAGAAACGTTGGAATGTCGTAGTATTTTAACTACGTGGATGAATTAAAGTGTTTGAATTTCTAAGACGAAAATAAAAGCTTCACGAGAAATTTTTTGAAAAACACTATTCATCGATTTCTGCTCGGGAATTATTTTTGAACTTCTGAGAAATACGTAACGTTATAATATCAATATGAGATTGATTATGTAATAATAATCTAAGTATGGAAAACGTAATATTTCGTATGCGGACTTAATTTGGGAACGTTAGGTTTATTAAGCGTTAAGGAAAAAAAGTTGTAATCGTGTGATGCGTATGCATTATACGAGGTAATGAACGTAAGTATAATACGACGTATTATACTATTAAGAATGGAGAATGAAATAACGTATATTACGAATTAATATGCGACCTAGCATACGAGAATTATACTCGAGGTATATATGTTAAGTTATTTAATTAAATGTAATGGACTTGTTGGATTATTAGCCTAATGGGAGGAGTCCAATAGAATGTGATACTCAAGCCCAAGTGTTTGATATGTCATGAGTTCAAACTATTATAGTGTAAGCCCAATAAGGAATTAGCTAGATTAATTAGCAAGCCTAATGTGATTAAGCCATGATCCATGGGGCAAACCAAGTGTAAAGTGGGTAGACTTGATGGGCAAACAAATTCTGTGATGAGCAAGTGTTGTGCTAGACAAGAAAGGAATAGTAAGGAGGTGGAAAGTGAGGAGGTTAGTTAAGGAGGTGGATTAAAGAAGGTGGGATGGTTTAATGTCTATTCTACCCTAACTTTGAGTTTCCTATAAATACCATGCTTTATTTCAGTTTGTTAGTTGTTATTTCATCCAACACTTTCCTCTCAAGATAAACAACTTATTTGGTAGAGAGAATAAGCCACATAAGCACTTATAAGTCACTTCAACCTTTGCTAGATTTTCCAAAGTGAAGTGAAGAAATAGTCTTCAAGGGTAAGACTCATATCTATTATCTTTATCTCTTCTATTATAGGATTGATAGAGAAGTGGAACTGTATGATAATAACATATAATAAGTCATTGATGATTAAACTTAAGCCGAATAAGTTGAATAAGCAACTTGAACCTAAATAAATTGATAAACTTGTGATGAACTTGTCATATGTTTGTCATATGATGTTAGTATGTTCAATATAGTATGAGAACATTGATTGATGGACTTAAGTTTATAGTAAGTCCTAAGCATGATGATTTGTAGTTCATAAGTTAAATAAGTCATTGACTTATGAGAATAAGTCAAAACCTACTTTGTCAATAAGTTTGTGTAATAAGTAACTTGAAATGTTCATGTGTTGATTAAAATCCATTTAGAATAATTAGTAATGAAGCTTTGTCGGAATTCAAATGATTGGATGATAATCGTCGAATTCGTGAAATTCTCGGAATGGAAGTAGTATTTTGTGTTTGAAGTCGGAAATCTTGGTTTTCGACAGAGACAAGTCATATTTGGCATTATAGAGTTGTGGACTCGAAAATGACCGAATTCGGACTTTGAACGAAGAAACGAGGGTTGAACGTCCACGAACGTTTATCGTTTTCGTTAAAAATGAACTAATAGGTGAAATTTTAGCAAACGAAGTCAACTAGATAAAATTCTTGCATGAACGCATAGAGTATGAGATTTTTGAACCGTAGGCTTTTGAATGAGCCAATTCGGACTTATAACGAAGAAGTTATGCGTCTGGGAGTTTCACCGAATTTGCAAAAGTCAGAAAATTTCTAAAGGCACGAGTTGGCGTTGCAAGCACCAACCTAAGGCCAAATGAGATACGCAGCAATACCAAGACAACGATGTCTCGAAAGCACATCATCTAACTCATGCCACAAATACGATTTATTATAGAGTAAGGACTCAGCCACCAGGCATGAAGTCCGTGACTTACCTCTCATCGTTAACTCTCATATGTGCAATACAGCCATGAAGAGCAATGGGTAAAATAAGCATAGCCCAACCCTAAGTTGTGGATAGTAATGAATTCTTTCTGTTATAAAGTGAAAGAGAACTCATTAGTAATGAACTAAGGTATTAGCATAACATTGTTAAGGCATTGTTAGACACTTAATGTATGATGATTAAAGGTTAATAATCAATTGAATGTGAATGTAATATGAATGACGTAATGAAAAGCCAGAAACCATAATAACAGATCTAAGTCAGAATTTAGATTGAGATGAAGGGTAAGATATAATAATATACATACTTGATTATATAAGACCTAATGTGGTATGTTATATGATCATGTATTGTAGAAACTTAGAGACCTAAAGTGTACGTGTGATAATCAATAAGCAGACGCTGAAGGCAAGTACTCTAACCCTTGTTCCAGTTCAGTATGGACAAACTTTGTAATTCATGTATCCTTTCGCATGAAGTTTTGTATGAGGAAGTCAAAGCCAATTCTTTCGGCTAGACTTATGTTATGATTCTATCAAGCATGTTTAATGTTTACCAAGTTATATTGGTGTGGTTTTCAATCAAGACCGAGTATGCTAAAATGTTTTCGCTGCTTAACGACAAAACGTGAGGTTGCCACAACTTAAACGTATACACGCTTAATGAATGTAGTGTTGATCAACATAGAGTACTATGGGTTGATCACCCGAAATCGCTCGTAAGCTATATTTTGGACTTATGGACTTAGTGTCGGGTTGTCCTTTTCAAAAGAAATATGAACGCTTTCATAGTCTTGAGCCATAATTGATACTCCAATCGAATATTGTAGTTGTAAAACGTTTTGAATGAAAAGAAGTGCTATTTTGAATTATCAATAGTACTTCGTAACTATTGTTCAGTTACTGAAGATATATGAGTTCTATGTTTCAAGCATGTTGTTTATTAGAATTGTAGTATTTGTTGAGCTAGTCATGCTCACTATTGCTTGAACCATATGAACACAGCCAAGATCGAACAGACAGAAGGCTCCGGCAAGGATAAGGGCAAGGCGATGATGAACCCTTAGATTACTTATGTAATAGTATAGGTGAACGATTGTAATATATTTGATATTATGACAAGAACAAATGAATGGGTTGCAAAGAACCTGGGAAATGTAATATTATTTTGAATATATAGAAGACATATCAATTCTTTTGAGACTTTTCAATTGAATGAATGTATGAATGATAGTACCGTGTAGCACCATCTATCGAGTTGGAAGATACCCAGATTTGGCGGCGTCACAGGTTTCTATCAAAGCATTAGGTTATAAAACTTAAGGGGGGATTAAAAACCTTAAGTCATAACCTTAAGAGAAGTCAAAGAAGTACAAGAAGAAAGTAACCTTATAAAAATGCATTATGATTATGTTATGTGTTTTTATTATTCTACTGACGTGTACTAATCAACTTAACTGTTTTGTGTAGATGTCAGGAGTAAACGGAATGTATGTAGATGGTCAAGCCATTAGTGAAGAATCAGTGAACCAAATAGAGGTTTTACCGAACCCCATAGTAGCATATCCGGAGGTGGTAGTTATTGAGTCTGGAGACTCAGATGATGCTGACTACATGTCATTATTCGATGGGATGGTAGAGGAGGAAGTGGAGACAGTATCCTTTAATCCAGTAGCTATAGCAGCGGAGATAGCTCCTGGGGGGTCGATGATGTCTCTGTTCATGTTAGTATTGGATAGAAGTATTCATTACTGTCAGGAGGTCAAGGAGCTGAAGGCAGAGCTCCAAACTGTTATAGAGGACAAGACTGATGTCGAGTCCATGTGGGAGCAGGAACATGCTGAGAGGATTTTGGCTAAGGACAAAGTCCACAAGTTAAAGCATGACGTCTTTGAGCTCAAGGAGGAGCTAAAGACCAAAATACAGAAGATAGGGAGAATGTCCTATATCCATAGGAGTTCTCACACAGATTTCCAGCAGCAGGTAGCTTGTTATCCTGTAGAGGTGGGGAAGACGCGGCATACTATCAGCCGTGATATTATTCCCGGTCTTGCCAAGGCAGATTTCAATAATGCCTTGAGGCAGATGTAGACTAGTAGTATCTAGAGTAGTATGTAAATATTTTATAATTAGTAGTGACGTAAAGCCCTCTTTGTATAGTAAAGGGTAGTCTTTTGTAAATCCCAATTTTTGGAAAGCGATAGCGGGAAAGTAATGTAATCAGCTTAGGCTATGTATGTAATCGATGTAGTATTATACTATGAAGAATGAATATAAGTCCTTTTTATGGAAAGCAATGAGTAATGGATGTTGGAGTTATTGTTTAATATTAAATGATAACTAATAAAGAAAGGAATAATAACGAAATGTGTTTATTGTTTCAGCAAAATGCCATCGAGAAGAGTACAACGTAATCAAGGTACTAATGTGAATCAACCGGAGGGAGGTCTGGTTAATTCGATGCAGGAGTTTGTTAACCTGTTAACAACCGCATTTAATAGAACAGGGGCTAATATCCCCGTAAATCCAGGAGTAGCACGAGCTACTACCTTTAAGGATTTCAAGAGCGTGGGTCCGCCGGAGTTCAAAGGAACTACGGACCCTATTGAAGCCCAAATGTGGGTTAAGGAAATAGAGAAGGCATTTGAATAGCAAATGTCGATGAGGCCCAGAAGATTGCCATTGCGACCTATATGATGAAGGGAGAGGCCAACTTTTGGTGGGAAGCCAATCAGGCTAGGGCTAGGATAGCGAATCTGAAGTGGGAGAGGTTCAAGGAGATATTCTTCGAGAACTACTTTCCCACGAGCATGCAAAGGAGGATGGAGATGCGGTTTCTTGAGTTGAAACAAGGGGACATGACAGTTCCCTAATACTCCGCCAAGTTGAATGAACTGGCAAGGTTCGCTCCACACCAAGTGGATACCGAGGTTAGGAAGGCGCGATGGTTCAAGCATGGCTTGAAACCCTGGCTCTATAACCATATATTGATGTTCCAAAGTACTTCTTTTGGAACCATTTTAGAGAAGGCTATAATCGCCGAGGGTGGTAGTGAGGCTCTGAGTCAATACCACAAGGACAAGAAGAGCAAGGGTAAAGTAGATGGGGGAGTAAAGATTGAGGGAGCCAGCGGGAGTGGCGAGGGTCGGAAGAGGAAGGTGTTTAGCTCTGGGAATACTTGAGTGAAGCAAGGAGGCCCGAAGAGGAGGATGGAGGTCTGCAAGACCTGTGGGAAGACTCACTTAGGAGTCTGTCTCAAGGGTAAGGCCATCTGTTACAACTGTGGATAGGAGGGGCACATTGCTCCTAACTGTCCAAGTCTGAAGAAGAATCACTAATGCTTTGTGTGTGGGTCAACTGACCACATGGCAAAGAACTGCCCGAAGAAGGGAACGGACGGGAACCGAGGCACTAATAGCGGTAAGTTAGATATTGGGGGTCCAGCGCAGCCGGGTAGGCCGATGGGTCATACCTTTAATATGATTGTCCAAGATGCAGTTGCATCGGGGGACGTCGTCGCAGGTATTATTCTGATCAACGATATAAATGCTTACGTGCTATTTGATTGGGGTGATATTTGTTCGTTTATAGCATGTGATTTTGCTAGACAGTTAGGATTACCTCCCGAAAAGTTGCCTATACCTTTAAATTTTAAGGTAGCGAACAAAGAGATAATTCCTGTTGAAGATATTCACAGGAGTTGTTGCGTTGACATACGGGGTTGTAAATTATCGGTAGATTTGATACCGTTAAAGTTAGGGGAATTTGACGTAATTCTCGGAATGGATTGGATAGTTAACCATGGTGCAATTATAGATTGTCAAAAGAAATATGTGAACATTAAATCGTTAAGACAACCTCAAGTAGTATTTTACGGGAATAGATCACCGGGACGTTCATGTTGTCTAACCATGACACAAACTAGGAAATTACTGAGGAAGGGATGCGTAGGTTATCTGTGTGATGTTGTTGATACCCAGAGAGTGGTAGCAACCATGGAACAAATACCTGTAGTGAGAGAATTCGCCGATGTATTTCTGAGTGAATTGTCGGGTCTTCCACCGGATAAGGAGACAGAGTTCGTAATAGACATTGTGCTAGGAGCGGCACCAGTTTGCAGGGCACTGTATCGTATGGCGCTAGTGGAGATGAAGGAGTTGATGCTGCAGTTACAAGACTGTTGGACAGGAAGTACATACAATCGAATTTTTCGCTGTGGGGAGCACCGGTACTGTTTGTCAAGAAGAAGGATGGATCGTTAAGACTTTGTATCGACTACCGAGAGTTGAACAAGTTAACGATAAAGAATAAATATCCATTGCCCAAGATCGATGATCTCTTTGATCAGTTGAAAGGGGCTAAGTATTTTTCAAAAATAGATTTAAGAACGGGGTATCACCAGTTGAAGGTTAGGAAGGAGGATGTACCAAAGACAACATTCAGGACTCGTTATGTTCATTACGAGTTTTTGGTGATGTCATTTGGGTTGACAAATGCACCAGCTGCATTTATGGATATAATGAACAGAGTGTTCAAACAATATTTGGACAAGTTCGTCGTTGTGTTTATAGATGATATTCTAGTCTATTCTAAGATGCCAGAAGATCATGTTAAACACCTAAGATTAGTGTTGGAGACACTAAGGAAGGAGAAGTTGTACGCGAAATTCACTAAGTGTGAATTTTGGTTGGAGAAGGTACAATTTTTAGGTCATGATATTGACCTTGAGGGGATTTCAGTAGATCCAGTGAAGGTGGAAGTCGTGATGAATTGGGAACAACCAAAAATGCCGACTGAGGTGCAGAGTTTCCTAGGGTTAGCGGGTTACTATCGGAGATTCATCCAAGATTTTTTGAAGATAGCTACTCCGTTGACTAACTTGACGAGGAAGACGGTGAAATACGCTTGGACTGAAAAGTTTGAGGACAATTTTCAAGAACTGAAGAAGAGGTTGAGTGAAGCACCTGTTTTGTCATTGCCTGATGACACAGAAAATTTTGTAGTTTATAGCGATGCTTCGCATAGAGGACTTGGTTACGTGCTCATGCAGCATGACAAGGTCATTGCATATGCATCTAGGCAGTTGAAGGATTATGAGAAAGTTTACCCTACTCATTATCTGGAACTGGCCACAGTAGTTTTTGCTCTAAAGATATGGAGACATTATCTTTATGAAGAAAATGTGAGATATACACGAACCACAAAAGTCTAAAATATATCTTCACACAAAAGGAATTGAATATGAGGCAGAGGAGATGGCTGGAGCTGATAAAAGATTACGACTGTGAAATCCTGTAACACCCTGGAAAAACCAATGTAGTTGCTAATGCCTTAAGTAGGAAGGGTCGGGAAAAGTTGTCTTTGTTAACGGCTTAAACTGAGTTAATAACAGAGATGGCTAGGATGGAGTTGGAAGTGAAGCTGCCAAGTGAAGTAGGACAAATGTTGTTTATGACGAAGATGCAATCTACCATCATAGAGAGAGTTAAGGAGGTACAACTCAAAACTGATGAGTGTGACCGGATGAAGGAGCGGTTAACCAATGAAAAAGAAACTAAGTACAGTCTTGATAATGAGGGATTATTAAGATTTGAAGGAAGAATTTGGGTTCTGAATGAGACAGAATTAAAGGAGCAGGTTCTACAAAAGGCTCACATTTCGAGGTTTTCGATTCATCCTGGTAGCACTAAGATGTATCAGGATCTTCGACAGACTTTCTGGTGGCCAAACATGAAGAGAGAGATAGCCGAGTATGTGAGTAGGTGCTTGACTTGTCAAAGAGTTAAGGCCGAACATCAACGACCTAGTGGCTTGCTACAGTCATTAGAAATCCCGGAGTGGAAATGGCAGAATATCACGATGGATTTTGTGGTAGGACTTCCGACTACTCAGAAAGGATATGATCCGATTTGGATAATAGTGGACCGGTTGACGAAGTCGGCTCACTTTTTGCCAATTAGGGTCAAGTATAACTTAGACCAATTAGCTAAACTTTATATTAAGGAAATAATTTCTAGACATGGAGCACCAGTATCGATTGTGTTAGATCGTGACCCACGATTCACATCGAACTTTTGGAGTAGTCTACAAGAGCAGTTAGGAACGCAGTTAAAGCTGAGTACGGCGTATCATCCGCAAACGGATGGACAGAGCGAGAGAATAATTTAGACATTAGAAGATATGCTAAGATCTTGCGTCATGGATTTCAAGGGTAGTTGGGTGAAAGTAGTATGCACACAAGCCAATCATGTTTGATGATAAAGCATATACTTTGTAACAATCTTATTCATTTATTAATAAAAAGTATTAATTTATTAAAGGCTTTTAATTATCTACATGATGCTGTTTTATAATATGTGATAAACCCATAGTTTTAAGCAATGCTTTTAGAATAATGATGATGATCATTCTAATGAGATCTAAATTCTTAGAAAGCATAAAACTAAAATAGTTCCCAATCATTGGATTACTAAATTGGGGATTAGTGAATCCGGATAGATTGGTACATATCGTTGCTTGCTCATTGGATGAGGATGATTGATCTCATGATCATTTGTGTGGAAACACTAAAGCAAGTATGTAGGTGCTTATTAGAGAATAAGTTCATTTGAGCGTGGCTCGCTAAGGAATACCTAATGGAGTTTTATTTGCTGTCAATAGGAATTCTGTAGTGATAGTAGTCTGAAGTAATCCTTGGACTTGAGATCATCATAGTATCTTGTGTATGATGAGTTATACTTTGACTTATTCCTTAAGACCCTTAGGGTATATCAAAGGGTATGCTTGGGTATAATAAGTTGTACATGGAGATAATGTATGATCAATAAAGAATCTACCACTTCTAATAAAAGAAGAGAATGTCCTATGTGATTCGATAAATGACAACCCAAAGAGTCCTTGGCCAAGCGAATAAAATTAGAAAGGAGTTTCTAATTTGCATTATTTGGAGTTGTGCATTTAAGGATCGAAATACATATAATTAAATAAAATAAGACTTGACAATAATTCCATGTCTTATATTTAATTGGGACATTGTATGGTGGAAGGATTGAATTATGCGAGTAACTATTTACTCAAAGGTTCTTTTATGATTAATGTTGAAATCTATATTATCTGGAAAGTCGTTGATCGCTAGGGAGGCTTATCCTATTGTAGAATAAATATTATTTATTTAAATAAATTAATTGTTTAATTTATTTATTTAAATAAGATTAGAATTGTTCTAATTGATTTATTCACAAACCAGGTTTAATATGGAGAACCTAAAGGGTCACACCATAAAAGGAAGAATAATTATTTAAGAAGTTAATGGCATAATCGTAATAATATGTTAAGTATATTTAATTTAATCTATGGTGATAGAATAAATTAAATAGCTTAATATTTATTATTTAATATTTTAGAAATATTAAATATAAATTAATAAGAGGAGTCTTATTAATATTATTACAATTATTATTATTTTAATTTCTAAAAGAGTTTAGGAATTAATTTAATATAAGTACTCTCATTTATTCCTAATTGGATTAGGAAGGAAAATTAATTAAAAGAGTTTAATTAATTATCCCTAATAAGATTAGGGAGCCTAATTAATTAAAAGAATTTAATTAATTAAATAAAACCCAATTTCTTAATTGTTAAGGAGGGTTGCCCACATCAATAAATAAGAGGAGTCTTATTATGGGTGGTGGGAGTTGTTGACTTTTACAACATACGTGATTCCAATAGTTGGAGAGTACGCCCTTTCTATAGAGATAGAAAACTAGGGTTGAGCCAATACCCCTTCTTCTTGAATCTTTATTTTTCCTTGGTGGATCACCTCTAGAGGCCAAACATATGGGTGGCTAACGTTGATCAAAGGAAGGAACCAAACCCGGTGGATTCAAGTTGAACGCGAAAGGATTTTGAGGTGAACTTGTACCTGAGGAAGCTCGATCTTCAAGGGTATGATTTTATTCTTTATCTTTTCGTTTAATTAATAATTATGCATAAAGGGTGATTCGGGTATATGGTTTGTAAATTTTTAAACTCTGATTTTCTACGCTTCCGCTAATTTTGTGCAATTTGATTGCGTTCAAGAATATTACAAACCTAACAGTGGCATCAGAGCCAAACCTTTATGCGAATTATTAATTGTTTTAATTTGATATGTATATTGATATGTGTTTAGAACAATTTAATTGGGCATATTTTTTATTGTATAAAAAAAAAAAAAAAAAAAAAGCAAGCCAGTGTCCTTCCTGCTAACCACTTCAAATCCGTGCATTGCCGAATCCCTTAAACTTTAAAGCTTAAGATTTCCCCTCGATTTAGTCTGACATACAAAAAAAAAAAAAGGGAGGTCATTTTTTTTTTTTTTTGATGCAACGCACGATCTTCAAGGAAGCCTGCGTGCAGGAGCCACCAAACCATGCAACAGAAATCGAAATAGGAAATAAAAAAAAAAAAAAAAGAAGCTGAAAAAGATGTCAATAGAATGCATACGGATCAAATATATTATATATTATATATATGATATATGATATATGATATATGATATATATATATATATATATATATTAAGTTTATATATATATATATATATATATATAATATATATTTACGTAATATTTATATATATATATATATATATATAATTTTATAATTAAAATAAAAAGTTTATTTTAATTTTAAAATAAAAGGTTTATTTTAATATTAAAATAAGAGAGTTTATTTTAATTTTAAAATTAGAATTTCATGCTAACTAATTAGAGTTGGAATTGGATTCCATGATAACTAATTGGAGTTGAAATTGATCTTTCCTTAAATAAAGGAGTTTATTTAGATATGAAATAGGATTTCATATTATTCAAAATAAAGGAGTTTATTTGTGAATAGGAAAGAGAATCCTAATTTCCTTAAATAAAGGAGTTTATTTAGATATGAAATATGATTTCATATTATTCAAAATAAAGAAGTTTATTTGTGAATAGGAAAGAATATCCGTGGTTCCTTTAATAAAAGATTTTTTTTTTACATGGAATTGGATTCCATAATTAATTAAAATAAAGGAGTTTATTTTGATTAAAGATTTTGATTAAAATAAAATAGTTTATTTTATTCAAAATAGGATAAATTAAAATAAAATAGTTTTATTTTGATTTAAATTTGGATTTAAATAAAGGAGTTTATTTTGATTCAAAAATAGATTTTATACTAACTAAATTTGCCCATTAAATGATATCAATATATATATTAAATGTTTATTATTCATGAGATGAATGTTATTTATTGATGCGTATGGTGATGTATATGATAATAAATGGGATTGATTATGGACTATTGACCATGCGATTGGATTTTATTTTAGTTGGATGCATGAATGTATGGGTTTTATTAAATGGGGTCTCACAGTACCTCGCCTTCTCTAATTTTTCTTAATGTAAATTCTATCTCCCTCCTATGTACTTCCCTCGATTGGCGATCAAGGTTTCTATTTATTTTAAATAGTTTTGTAATAGGAATAGTTAGAATTAATTTTTGAAGAATTAGAGATCAAAGGAGCAAGAAGGAGCTTGAAGACCCGTTTGTAATAGAGCCCGTTTAAAATGTAATAGTTATATTTAAATATTATTTCTTGCACCCCTAGGGGTTTGACCTTTTGGTTCACTTGGTGGCTCTAGTGAACTAAACTAGAATAAAAGTCCATAATCAATCCGGGTAGAATATAGTATTCTATATGTGCATGCTTATACTATATATATATTATATATTATGCAAACATGCTTCGCATGTTAATTAATATAATGCCGTATTTTATATATATATGCATGCGCGCTAAACAAGATGAGACAAATTAATAACAAACCCCTCAATTTTTATATTAAGTCCTAAGCGTTCAAAGATATTTGGAATATCGAACGTCAAGCCTTTCTAGCATGATAAAATTAATAGAGTATTAAATATTTAATATGAGTTTGTTGTGTCACCACAAGGCAAGTATTAAGTATTTAAGATGTTAATTTATCACATTTGATGCTTATAAAGAAAATTGAACAATATTGTTTTGTTGTGTCACCACAAGGATGATATTTTTCTTTTTGAATATATGGAGTGCTAGGTCGGACTTAACTTGGATAATTTTGATTCGGATGTGCCACCACTTGATCAAAATAATCTAAGAGGCAAAATACAAGGAGTTGCATAGTTGATGTAATTGACAAAAGTTGTCTACCTATTTATTTATATATAGTTTGTTGTGTCACCACAAGGCTATATACATTTGAAATGGGATCCTTATTCTCACTAGCAAATCTTTAATTAGATTTTTGCTTAGAACTATATAATTGAGGTAATATAGTTTGAAGAAAATAGTGGGAGATACCAATTTAAAACAAGACCTAATTTATTTTGGTAATTAATAATAGAATGTATGTTAAAATGTTGTTAATTACAAATTCATTTACAAAATTTTACAATGTCTAAAATCACTATCATCACTGCGAAGCATATTAGATGCTAAATTAACGGGCCAAATTAAAACGGATTGGTTAAGGAATTTGAGAATAGTTCTTATAGTTTTGAAAAGCTATCTTATGTCCTTAATCGCCTATCCTGCAATGGTTGTGAGACAATGCCTCCGAGGAAGAGATTGCTACTTTTAGAAAGTGGCAAGATGATGCACAGATTGGCTCAATGCATCATGCTCGCACCCATGAGTAACGAGCTTGAGCTTGACGTCGACATGAAACTATGGATGCTCCTACTATATTCCTTCACATCAAGTAGTTGATGGTGAGGAAAGTAGGGTGATAGATATCGAGATATCTAAGGAGCTCTTCCGATCTAGAATGGCCAATGGAACTATAAATGCAGACAAAAAGTTCTTAACATAATCAATTTGATTGATCAATTAGGACAATTGGTTTTGTCATGGATGGAGAGTTGAGCCAAGATTTGATCTTGCACTCACTCCGGACTCCTTTCACAATTGTTGTAAATTTTTCATATGAACAAGCTAGATATCAGTCTCGCTGATTTGCTTTACATATTAAAAAATTGTTGAGATTCACTTTCCAACCAAGAAAGATCAAGTCTTACTGGTAGGGGCCAAAGGATCTTCTGAAAAGAAGAACGATTCAAAGAAGGTAAATAGAAAGGCAAAAACAAAGGATAATAAGAACAAAAGCGATCTGAGATAGCAAAGGAGTTTGCTTCCACTACAATAAGCCTGGACACTGGAAAGAAATTGCGAGAAGCATCTTGCAGAGGCTAACCAAAGAAGCTTAGTGAAGTTTCGGTTACAAATACAATTTTGTTCATAATTTAAAATAAATTTTTTAAGTCAAGGTTCTACTTGGGTATTGGATACCGACTTTGGTTATCATAAATATAGATTTATGAAGGGACCAAATGAGTAGAAAGCTAAACAAATATAAGTAATCCTATGTGCGGAAATATAGCAAAAGTTGCCACATTAGCCATGGAAACTTATAGTTTAGCAACGCTTACTACGAGCAAATCAATTAAGTCGATAAGTTGTTATTGTATTCCGGTTCTTGTTAAAAATATTATTTCCATTTTATTGTTGGACAATGAAATCTTTGGTATTATAATTAAGAACAATTGTTGTTCTATTTATAATAATAATGTTTTGTATAGAATCCAAATATTACTTAATAAATTTTGTATACTTGACTTACATGAAAATAATTTTGTAAATTGAACAAACTAGTATAAGAAAAGGAGATGATCATTCAAAGAGTTGAATGTGTGTATTTGTTAAAATACAAGTGTGAATTATTTGAAAGGTTCAAAGAATTCGTAAAGAAACAAATTGGCAAAGTATTAAGATTCTTTGATTAGATCAAGGATAAATACTTGTGTAATAAGTTTCTAGATCATCTCAAATAGTTTTCTCATAATGGACACATCCTGATATGCAATAATTGATTGATGTATCTAAATGAAAAATCGTACCTTGTTGGACATGGTGCGGTCCATAATGATTTTACCGACATTCCAGTATCCTTCTAGGGTCATGTTCTAGAAATGGTCAGATATCTCTACGGAAAGGTAACCTCAAAATCCGATTGAAGACTCCATAAAAGTTATGGATAGGGAGGATTCCTAATCTTAAGTATGTTAAGATAAGGGGTTGTCCAACTTATGTGAAAAGGTTTCAAAGGATAAGCTTGGGACAAAATTTGACATGTCTGATTTGTGGGACATCCTAAAAAGTAAGTTTAGGGCATATGTTCTATAATCCTACATAGCAAAAGGTGTTTATTATGAAACACCACATTCTAAAAGATAAAGGTGTTTATCATTAAAAGGGGCTAGTGGGAGGATAATAGATCTTGAAGAGTTCAAGAACCACAAAATACTATAAGTCAAATAAGAGGAACCTGTAGATAGATCTATTATACCACAACTGAATTGTAAATCTGGAATATTACCGAAGATACCTGGGAGGTATGGATTCATCATAGATGATGATGATGACGTACACATCATAGAAGATGATGATCCAGTTACATACGATGAGGTAAGTGTTGTAGACACTCAGAGAAATGGATTGAAGCAAGTTTCTCAAATATGGAACATTCGTTTTGATGAGGAAATCAAAAGAGTTTGATTTTATCAAAAATAAGAATGAATCTAGTGTGTACAAAAAGGGTCAGTGGGAGCATCGCGACATTCCTAGTACTATATATTGATATACTATGGATAAGGAATGACATACCAATGCTACAATCAGTAAAGATAAAGTTGTCTAAACATTCCTCCATGAATGGTTTGGGAAGAGTATCTTAATTGGGGATAAAATCTATATAGATAGATACAACAGGATGCTCGACTTAACCCAAGGAACGTATATTCATTTGATGCTAAAGTCGTTTAGCATGGCAAACTCCAAGAGATGTCTCATGTTCGATGAGTTATGGAGTGTATCTCTCTTAATAGTTCCCACAGACTCCTGAAAAGAGAGGTCGCATAAGTGACAATCATGCATGCAATGAAATGTACGAGACCTGATGTTGATCAGTCATATTATGGAGAAGTTCACTATGAGTCAGTGAAAAACATCTTAAAGTGCTTAACCGGCACTAAGGATGTGATCATATTCATGGTGGGTCTTAATTAAAACAAGAGGGCTTAATGAGACTCAAGTTTTTCGACGGACCAAGATGACGAAAAAATCACTTTAAGGTAAAGTGTTACCTTGAGCGATGGTGCGATGAATTGGAAAGGTTCCAAACAATGAAAAAGAGTTCTTTGGTTTAGTGATAAAGACAAAGTATATAGCTATAAATGAAGTCGCAAGTTGATTGTTTAGATTAAAAGTTCATTACTGAGAACTAGGAATAGTTCCCAAGTCTCATCTTGGATCTAAACATGTGTTGTGGCACTTTCATTTGATTATTAGAATCATTGAAAGATGGGAAATCACTATAGAGATAGTGGACTCTCATGAACAACATTACATATCCATTAACTAAAGCTTATCCAACGGCGGGGATAATCGTCACTTAGAGAAGAAGAGTATAATCTACAATGGCGATTGGCTTTAGTGCAAGTGGGAGATTGAAAGTAGTATGCACACAAGCCAATCATGTTTGATGATAAAGCATATACTTTGTAACAATCTTATTCATTTATTAATAAAAGTATTAATTTATTAAAGGCTTTTAATTATCTACATGATCTTTGTTTTATAATATGTGATAAACCCATAGTTTTAAGCAATGCTTTTAGAATAATGATGATGATCATTCTAATGAGATCTAAATTCTTAGAAAGCATAAAACTAAAATAGTTCCCAATCATTGGATTACTAAATTGGGGATTAGTGAATCCGGATAGATTGGTACATACGTTGCTTGCTCATTGGATGAGGATGATTGATCTCATGATCATTTGTGTGGAGACACTAAAGCAAGTATGTAGGTGCTTATTAGAGAATAAGTTCAACGAGCGTTGGCTCGCTAAGGAATACCTAATGGAGTTTTATTTGCTGTCAATAGGAATTCTGTAGTGATAGTAATCTGAGTAATCCTTGGACTTGAGATCATCATAGTATCTTGTGTATGATGAGTTATACTTTGACTTATTCCTTAAGACCCTTAGGGTATATCAAAGGGTATGCTTGGGTATAATAAGTTGTACATGGAGATAATGTATGATCAATAAAGAATCTACCACTTCTAATAAAAGAAGAGAAATGTCCTATGTGATTCGATAAATGACAACCCAAGTAGTCCTTGGCAAAGCGAAATGAAATTAGAAAGGAGTTTCTAATTTGCATTATTTGAGTTATGCATTTAAGGATCGAAATAGATATAATTAAATAAAATAAGACTTGACAGTAATTCCATGTCTTATATTTAATTGGGACATTGTATGGTGGAAGGATTGAATTGTACGATAACTATTTACTCAAAGGTTCTTTTATGATTAATGTTGAAATCTATATTATCTGGAAAGTCGTTGATCGCTAGGGAACTTATCCTATTGTAGAATAAATATTATTTATTTAAATAAATTAATTATTTAATTTATTTATTTAAATAAGATTAGAATTGTTCTAATTGATTTATTCACAACCGGTTTAATATGGAGAACCTAAAGGGTCACACCATAAAAGGAAGAATAATTATTTAAGAAGTTAATGGCATAATCGTAATAATATGTTAAGTATATTTAATTTAATCTATGGTGATAGAATAAATTAAATAGCTTAATATTTATTATTTAATATTTTAGAAATATTAAATATAAATTAATAAGAGGAGTCTTATTAATATTATTACAATTATTATTATTTTAATTTCTAAAAGAGTTTAGGAATTAATTTAATATAAGTACTCTCATTTATTCCTAATTGGATTAGGAAGGAAAATTAATTAAAAGAGTTTAATTAATTATCCCTAATAAGATTAGGGAGCCTAATTAATTAAAAGAATTTAATTAATTAAATAAAACCCAATTTCTTAATTGTTAAGGAGGGTTGCCCACATCAATAAATAAGAGGAGTCTTATTATGGGTGGTGGGAGTTGTTGACTTTTACAACATACGTGATTCCAATAGTTGGAGAGTACGCCCTTTCTATAGAGATAGAAAACTAGGGTTGAGCCAATACCCTTCTTCTTGAATCTTTATTTTCCTTGGTGGATCACCTCTGAGGCCAAACATATGGGTGGCTAACGTTGATCAAAGGAAGGAACCAAACTCGGTGGATTCAAGTTGAGCGAAAAGGATTTGGAGGTGAACTTGTACCTGAGGAAGCTCGATCTTCAAGGGTATGATTTTATTCTTTATCTTTTCGTTTAATTAATAATTATGCATAAAGGGTGATTCGGGTATATGGTTTGTAAATTTTTAAACTCTGATTTTACACGCTTCCGCATTATTTGTGCAATTTGATTGCGCTCATGAATATTACAAACCTAACATTGGGATGATCATCTACCATTAGTGGAGTTTGCGTATAACAATAGTTATCATGCAAGCATAGGTATGCCGCCTTACGAAGCTTTGTATGGGAGGAAATGCGAAATGCCACCAGATATTGGGATGAGGTAGAGAATGCCAATCTTTGGGACCGAATTGGTGCAACAAATAGCGGACATTGTTAAACTAATACGGATGCGGTTAGTAGCAGCTCAAGACAGACAGAAGAAGTTTACTGATTCGCATAGAGAGAACAGAGAATTTGAAGTAGGTTCGTACATATTTCTAAAAGTATCTCCCTAGAAAGGAAAGATACATTTTGGAAAGAAAGGAAAGTTAAGTCTGAGGTTTATAGGACATTTTTTGGTATTAAAACGGGTGGGTGAGGTAGCATATATGATAGCATTACCTCCAGAACTAGAATGAATACATAATGTATTTCACATATCGGTATTGCGTCCTTATAAGCGGGATTATAAGCACGTGATATAATATGAACGTATTCATATCGAGAAGGACTTAACGTATGAGGAAACGCCAATTCAAATTGTTGATAGAAAAGAACAAGTTCTGCGAAATAAAGTCATACCTTCCGTGAAGGTGATATGGAAGAACCACAATGCAGAAGAAGCAACGTGGGAATTACAAGAAATGATGGAAAAGAATTACCCTGAATTATTTGTGTAATTTTTTTTTATATATAGCGAGATTCTGGGGACAGAATCCTTATGAGGGGGAGAGAGTTTAACGCCCCGGAAAATCGAACCTTTGTAAATACTTTTAATAATGAATAAAATAATATTATTTATTATTATTACATGTGGATAAGATGAATGTCGTTCTATAACCTAGAAATGTTGGATTGTCGTAGTATTTTAACTACGTGGATGAATTAAAGTGTTTGAATTTCTAAGACGAAAATAAAAGCTTTCCGAGATATTTTTTGAAAAACACTATTCATCGATTTCTGCTCGAGAATTATTTTTGAACTTCTGAGAAATACGTAATGTTATAATATCAATATGAGATTGATTATGTAATAATAATCTAAGTATGGAAAACGTAATATTTTGCATGCGGACTTAATTTGGGAACGTTAGGTTTATTAAGCATTAAGGAAAGAAAGTTGTAATCGTGTGATGTGTATGCAATATACGAGGTAATGAACGTATGTATAATATGACGTATTATACTATTAAGAATGGAGAATGAAATAACATATATTACGAATTAATATGCGAGCTAGCATACAAGAATTATACGTGAGGTATGTATGTTAAGTTGTTTAATTAAATGTAATGGACTTGTAGGATTATTAGCCTAATGGGAGGAGTCCAATAGAATGTGATACTCAAGCCCAAGTGTTTGATATGTCATGAGTCCAAAATATTGTAGTGTAAGCCCAATAAGGAATTAGCTAGATTAATTAACAAGCCCAACTTGATTAAGCCATGATCCATGGGGCAAACCAAGTGTAAAGTGGGTAGACTTGATGGACAAACAAATTGTGTGATGAGCAAGTGTTGTGCTAGACAAGAAAGGAATAGTAAAGAGGTGGAAAGTGAGGAGGTTTGTTAAGGAGGTGGATTAAAGGAGGTGGGATGGTTTAATGTCTATTCTACCCTAACTTTGAGTTACCTATACATACCAAGCTTCATTTCATTTTGTTAGTTGTTATTTCATCCAACACTTTCCTCTCAAGATAAGCAACTTATTTGGTAGAGAGAATAAGCCACATAAGCACTTATAAGTCACTTCAACATTTGCTAGACTTTCCAAAGTGAAGTGAAGAAATAGTCTTCAAGGGTAAGACTCATATCTATTATCTTTATCTCTTCTATGATAGGATTGATAGAGAAGTGGAAGTGTATGATAATAACATGTAATAAGTCATTGATGAATGAACTTAAGCCAAATAAGTTGAATAAGCAACTTGAACCTAAATAAATTGATAAATTTGTGAAGAACTTGTCATATGTTTGTCATATAATGTTAGTATGTTCAATATAGTATGAGAACATTGATTGATGGACTTAGGTTCATATTAAGTCCTAAGCATGAGGATTTGTAGTTCATAAGTTAAATAAGTCATTGACTTATGAGAATAAGTCAAAACCTACTTTGTCAATAAGTTGGTGTAATAAGTAACTTGAAATGTTCATGTGTTGATTAAAATCCATTTAGAATAATTAGTAATGAAGCTTTGCCAGAATTCACACGATTGGACGATAATCGTCGAATTCGTGAAATTCTCGGAATGGAAGTCGTATTTTGTGTTTGAAGTCGGAAACGTTGGTTTTCGATGGAGACAAGTCATATTTGGCATTATAGAGTTGCGGACTCGAAAATGACCGAATTTCGACTTAGAACGAAGAAACGAGGGTTGAACGTTCACGAACGTTTATCGTTTTCGTTAAAAATGAACTAATAGGTGAAATTTTAGCTAACAAAGTCAAATAGATAAAATTCTTGCTTGAACACATATAGTATGAGATTTGTGAACCGTAAGCTTTTGAACGAGCCAATTCGGACTTAAAACGAAGAAGTTATGTGTCCGGGAGTTTCGCCGAATTTGTAAAAGCTGCAAATTTTCTAAGGCACAGAGTTGCCAGCCCTTAACCCAAGAGCAAATGAGTGGCACTTGCAGCGGCCTTGATGCAGATGTCTAAAGCACATCGCTAACTCATACCGCACATGACCTGTGAGTCCGAGATTTGCCTCTCGTTAACTCATGTGCATGTGCGGCTTAAAAAGAGTAATGGGTGGCGCCACAGCACAAACCCTAGGTTGTGGACAGTAATGAATGCTTTTTGTTATAAAGTGAAAGAGAACTCATTAGTAATGAACTAAGGTATTAGCATAACATTGTTAAGGCATTGTTAGACACTTAATGTATGATGATTAAAGGTTAATAATCAATTGAATGTGAACGTAATGTGAATGACGTAATGAATAGCCGGAAACCATAATAACAGATCTAAGTCAGAATTTAGATTGAGATGAAGGGTAAGATATAATAATATATGTACTTGATTATATAAGACCTAATGTGGTATGTTATATGATCATGTATTATAGAAACTTGGAGACCTAAAGTGTACATGTGATAATCAATAAGCAGACGCTGAAGGCAAATACTCTAACCCTTGTTCCAGTTTAGTTTGGACAAGCTTTGTAATTCATGTATCCTTTCGCATGAAGTTTTGTATGAGGAAGTCAAAGCCAATTCTTTCGGCTAGACTTATGTTATGATTCTATCAAGCATGTTTAATGTTTACCAAGTTATATTGGTGTGGTTTTCAATCAAAGACTGAGTATGCTAAAATGTTTTCGTTGTTTAACGACAAGCACGTGAGGTTGCCACAACTTAAACGTATACACGTTTAATGAATGTAGTGTTGATCAACATAGGGTACTATAGGCTGATCACCCAGAAGTGCTCGTAAGCTATGACAGACTTACGAACTTATTGCCGGGTTGTCCTTTTCAAAAGAAATTATGAACTGCTCATAGTCTTGAGCTATAATTGATACTCCACTGAATATTGTAGTTGTAAAACGTTTTGAATGAAAAGAAGTGTTATTTTGAATTATCAATAGTACTTCGTAACTATTGTTCAGTTACTGAAGATATATGAGTTCTATGTTTCAAGCATGTTGTTTATTAGAATTGTAGTACTTGCTGAGCTAGTCAGGCTCACTCTTGCTTGAACCATATGAACACAGCCAAGATCGAACGGACCAAAGACTCTGGCAAGGATAAGGGCAAGGCGAAGACGAACCCTTAGATGACTTATGTAATAGTATAGGTGAACGATTGTAATATATTTGATATTATGACAAGAACAAACGAATGGGTTACAAAGAACCTGGGAAATGTAATATTATTTTGAATATATAGAAGATATATTAGTTCTTTTGAGACTTTTCAATTGAATGAATGTATGAATGGTAGTACCGTGTAGCACCATCTGTCGGGTTGGAAGATACCCGAATTTGGAGGCATCACAGTCATTCTTAAATATTGTCACAAAATAAGGGGTAATTAAAGAAATTGACATGTCACATATTATCCCTATATTCCGACCGATTAATTAAATAACGGAAAAGCTTTGGTAGGACACACTAGTGATGGTTTTACTTGTCTCTCCCTTCCTAGTTCTAATCTCAGATCTCCGCCATAGATCATATCCCTAAGCTCTGGTACCAAATGTGATGCCCCCAAAATAGGTCCATAAAACCCATTATGAGTTGTCAAATACATGGTACATAATCTAAATACAAACTTCATTTATACAACTATTGTGCAAAATACGAAAACACATAAGCTGAGAGTTTCAATACAAATATTGTCTTGTAGATAATATCCAAACTCAAATAAAGTCCTCATTACAATTATTGTCACACTATTTTACAAAATATGGAGGACTACTATAATAACCATCTTGGACCATTAGTCCACTCCCCGACTAGTCCTAGCTACATTCTCGCCTCCTAAGAAGAACAATGGAACCAAAAGGGAAAGGGTGAGCTCAACTAGCCCAGTAAAAAATATTATGACTAAGATAAAGAAGAAAAACTAATCCTTAGTCCTCAACAGTGAAAAATCTGATAGAATACAATAGACAACAAGTTTTAGATCAACAACTGCATCAAAAATAACAATCCATTAGAAGAGTAAAGTAGAGCATGATGTCTACTATCTTCTATGATTTAAAAGTCTATGATCAATATTTTCTCTCTGTATCACATCAATAAATATTTGAAATCAGCAAATTATCCATGCACTATAGGCCAAGGATATTCGTTTGAATCACCAGTGCTCATGATTATGCCAAACAACTGTCCATTTATGCACTTCGGGCCAAAGTGGACTTTCACCACAACATTTGTCTTTAACATTACATGTCATGATTATTCTAATACACAATCCTGGTCATAATCATACCAATCAGCAATCCATCTATGCACTACGGGCCAAAGATGACTTTCAGCAAAATATAATCATAAGGATGATGACAATGATATAAAGAATCAATCAAGTGAGATCAAGGATAAATATTAGAGATTTATAATTTAATTTATCCAGAGTTTAAGAATGTCCAAATTGTCAACATGATCACCAATTGTGGAGTAAAATTCAAGAATGATATTCGTGTATAAAAAATAATTTGGATAGAAGAGAAAATTAAATTTTGTTATGAATAGTACTCATGAATAGTTCCATATGAATAATATCGTATGAATAGTACCCCGACATGAAAAGATTAAAATTTTAATAAGAGAGTTCAGACCAATATTCCAGTGAAATGATATTAGATGAAACACAAATCTCAAGGAATTTCTAATCATTTCAGGAATTATAGAAGCAATAGTAAGTTTAGATTTAGGAATATGAAATAAAATAATAAAAGAAACTGTAAATGGATTTTCACCTGTCATATAGTAATCCGCGTAGACATATCATTTCCATAACTTAATAAAGAAGGAATATGGAAGGTTATTCACCAGACATGCTATAAGACCCCGAATTTTATGAAATGAAAGTATTCAATTTTCTTATAATTATTATTTTATTTAGTAAATGGTTAGATTGATAAAGGTTAAAGTTAAGGGTGACATTTGAAAATTTTGCAAAGTAAGCAAGTTGATATAAAATATTCATTGTGTTGGGGAATATTCGATTGGTTGGGGAATATTCGTTTTAACAAGGAATATTCGTATGACGGAAAAATCATTGGTGGACCCCACAACGAAAGTATTATCGTAGTTAGAAAACGACAGAAATATCTTTTTATAAAAACAACAGCGAAAGTTTTACCGTTAAACTGTTGAACTACCCAGTAGTAAAAGTACAGTAATACGTGTTGTTGCATAGTAGCACACGGTATTGATTATTGATGCTTACGTGAGAAGTCACTTAGTTATACTCAATTATTACTACAGTAATTGTTGCATAATATCTCTCATATTATTTATTCAATTATTATCACAGTATCATCTGCATAATATTTTATATTATTAAATGAATAATTGAGACAACAAAGTTATTCATATTATTATTTGCAATATTGACGATGTCTAGAAAGTTCTATCGAGGAGAGGTTTGGTCACCTAATTGCGCCAATAGGGAGAAACCCTTATCGGAAAGCCCCCTCTTTCCTAGGAATGATCTGGTTGTTAAATATTGTGAGTTATAATATTAATGATGAATAAGTTCGTGTTGATTAAAGATGAAATTGATAGTTCCATTTTGTTGGGATTATTAGTGTTAGTGGAAATCGACATTTATTTCAATAATAATTGATTTCTGGAGGTTATATTGACCAATCAGATAATTAATAGTATAAATGAGCAATTAATTTCTATTAATGCTTATAACTATTTGTTCACATGTGTGTACTATTGATTCACATGCATGTACTATTAGGGGAGGTGGTGCAAGATTGATAATACTTGCATGACTAAATTAAAAATGGAGATATAGATGAAGGTACTATACTGTAATTATTTTTTTCATATGTATAGAACTATTGAGTCACATGATTGTACTATTGATTCACATGATGTACTATTGCGGGAGGTGGTGCAAGTTTGATAATACTTGCAGGACTAAATTAAAAATGAATGAAAAGATGAAGGTATTATACTGAATATTTCGAGTCCCAAAATGTGCAATTATCGAAACTATGTTTTCCTATAAATAGAAGCTCATTCTTCATTCATTCTCACCAATTCACTAAGACTCACAAGAGCAATTATAGAGAGAAGCTATAGAGAGAAAGTAGAAGAGTAGTCTGATACTTCACTATTCCAGTATCCAGTCTTCTTCTGAGCTAAGGAGTATTATTTATTTCATATTCTAAAGAGATATTATTTTTCGTATTCGTATGAATATTATTTTCGTTAAATATTCATAGGAATATTATTTTCGTTCAACAGTTGTAAGGGGTATTGTTTATTTCATATTCTGAAGATATATTAATTTTCGTATTCGTATGAATATTATTTCCGTTCAATATTCGTAAGGAATATCATTTCGTTCAATATTCGTAGGAATATTATTTTCGTTCAGTAGTCGTAAGAGGCCTTATTTGTTTCGTATTCATGAAGAGAGTTATTTTCTTTCAATACTCGTAAGGGTTGTTACTCCATTCTTTATTATTCTGTTGGAATAACCTGTCTACGCGAACTACCGCATGCATGGTGAAATTCTTCTGTTATTCAATTCTTTATTGTTCTGTTGGAATAACCTCTCTACGCAAACTACCAAATGCATGGTGAATGACCATGCATATTCATTCTTTATTAAATTGTGGAAATGATCTGTTTACGTGGATTACCGCATTGTGGATGAAAATCCATTTTCTATTTCGTATATTCTATTATACTCGTATGAGATATCCTTTCTTTTGTACTCATCATGGAATATCATTTTTGTTTGTATTTTTCTTTTATGAGTACTATTCACAAAGTACTATTCATAAAGTACTATTCATGAAGTACTATTCACAAGTATTATTTATAAAGTACTATTCATGGGGTACTATTCACTCGGGTATTATTCACCCGAAGTACTATTCATGACAAAAATGTATTTCTTTTCGGTCCAAATTATTTTTGATACAATATCATTCTTGAATTTTACTCCATAAAGCAGTATCATGTTGACTCTGGATAAATTTAAAGTCTTTAATATTTATCCTTGATTTCATTTTATTAATGCTTATATCATTGTCATCATCCTCATACTTATATTGTGATAAAAGTCATCTTTGGCTTACGTGCATAGATGGACTATTGATTGGTATGATTATGACCAGGGATCATTCGGTATAATCATGACCCGTAATGTTACAAATGATGTGATAAAAGTCCTCATTGGCCCGTAGTGCATTGATGGACAGTTGTTGGTATGATTATGACCAGGGATTATTCGGTATAATCATGACCATTGATGATTACATGAATATCCTTGGCCCGTAGTGCAGGGATGATTCGATGATGTGGTTTATTTATTAAGTTGAGTCTCGGCGATAAAGTTGATGGAAAACTTTTTAAATCATAGAAGATAGTAGATATCATGCTCTACTTGGCTCTTCTAATGGATTGCTTATTCCGCTACAGTTGTTGATCTAAAACTTGTTGTCTATTGCATTCTATCAGTTGTTATACTATTAAAGGCTAAAAATAATTTATTCTGCATTATCTTAGTCATAATATTTCTTACTGGGCTTGTAACGATCGAAAAATTTATAATTTAATTTAAATATTTATTGAATTAAATAAATATTTTAAATAATTTATTTATTGAGAAAAATAAATAATTGATGAATTATGGTTAATTAATTTAGTAACTAAGTTGATTAATGTTAATTAAATTGAGTAATGATAATTTTATCTCAAGGATTTAATTTAAGGAAATAATTAAATTAAATCAATTGTTTAATATTTAAGAAAATAATTAAATTAAATAAAATGTTGTTTTGATCTAATTTATTAACTAAATTAGATATGTAAAGATTTATTAAGTATGTTACAATGGGAATTATAATTATTATAATTATTATAATTATAAGTACGAGTTACTTAAATTAATTTAATGTTGTGACATGAAACTATATAATATAAAGATTATTAAAATAATCTAGTTTGGGGGTTAGGGGGTAGCCAAACAAGGCCTTGAGGCCTTTGGCTTATTTTAACGTACGCCTATTGGTTTTTTTAACTGATAACCATGATTATCAGTCGGGTTATTTCATACTTCGCGTCTTTTTTTCCTAAGGCCAAAATAATAGAGTTTTGAGAGAGAGAGCTTGGAGGAAGAGAGAAAAAAAAACACTGTGATATTGAGGGTTGGAGAAGAAGGGTTTGGAAAGGATTTCTATCATCTTTTGCTAGCCAACAATCAAAGGAACAAGGTATAACCTACTTTAATGTTAACCCTTGTTTTTGAAATTTCTATTGACAATTAAGTTTAATTGATACATATATAGGTATGTAGGGTTTATAATCTATTATTTATTATATGTAAGTGTTATTTGATGATTAAAGGATTGGAATTGGGTTGTAGTAGAAGGTTTTATATATTAGTGTTTATGTTGTTGGATATGGCTTAGAAAGTATAAAATTTTGTGATTAATACTTGTTATAATATGTAATTTGTTGATGGATTATGTTAGTATGTTAAGAAACGAAAGCTGCGTAGTTCGAATCATTTTAATTGGTTAAGAAATGAGTTCGTAGCGATAGAATTCGCTAAATATTTGAAAATGATGAAATTTGGAAAAATTTGGGTTTTGATCAATTAAACTTGAATATATATGATGTTTTTGTATATAAAATGGTGTATAACATGATTAACTATGTTATTACAGAGTTTTAGATGATTAATTTTGTGAATTTTGTAGTGTTTAGGTTAAATTTGGTGACTGTTATGTAACAAAGTCATTGCTGCTAGCTTTCGTCACGTATTGCAGTAAATTGCTTGCCAATTACACAGTAGAAACGACGCAGTATCGCCACTAGGTTTTTCTAGCAGCGAAGTCATAGCAGCAGAATAGTCTTGTAAGTGCTTAAGGCTTAGGATGTCCGTAGCAATTGTCTGCGTCCCTGAGCCTAGGCAGTGAAGTCTGCTTGTTTGTAGGTCATGTGTAATGGACTTATATTGGCTTAGCATGCATGTTAATGATGTTTAAAACATAATATAAACTATAATAACATATTATAATGTGTTGTAATGCTAAGTGTGAAAATTTTAAATAATTTATGAAATGAAACCGAATGTGATGTTTTCAAAAGTTAGATCACTCTATAAAAATCAAATACAAATTTTTAAGACCCCAAAGAAGATAACGATAACCCGTGATTACTATCATATCTCATTCTAATCCAGGTGTAAATTATTACAATGCTTTAAAAATACAAATATTTTAAGACCCCAAAGAAGAACGAGAAGATTCTCATCATCACCTTCTATTTTTGACGCTTTCAATGTTCGGGGTCTCAAAATCAATTATTAAGCCAAAATCGATTATTAAGTGATGTATAAAATACGACACACACATCTTAGGTCCTCAATACAATTATCTATTTTATGTCATGCCGTTTTATAATGTATTGAGAAACTTCAACAGTCTCGGACCATCACACTATTTCCCTGTTATCCCTGCTCGACCCAGCTACACTCTTATTACCTGAAAGGAATTTTGAAGCAAAGGGTGAGAACAAATAGCCCAGTAAATAATATCATGACTAACGATAATTAAATTATCAATAGCCTTTGTCAATAATAAATCAGAGATCTAGAACATATGGTAAATGATAAAACTTTTCAACCATAGTTGCAGCGGAACGAGAAATCCATTAGAAGAGTCAAATAGACCATCAGGTCTATTATCTTCTCCATGTTAAAAGTCCAACAATAATGTTTTTATCCCTATAACATCAATCAACAATTCCTCATCCACAATCATATGAATAACTCATAATCATAATTGTGATTCTAAATTCCTCTTCGCACCTGTGAGACGAAGATAATTTTCATCATCTATCTCTACCTGAAACATCAAAAATCATGGTTATACCAAATCACAATTCTTGTTCATAATCATACTAATAAATTCATCTTTGTACTACGGGCCAAACATATTCATTAACAATTCATCTTTGCTCTAAGGCCAAAGACATACAACTGTATTATAGAAGAGTCAAGTAGAGCATGATATCTACTATCTTCTACGAATTAAAAGTATATTATCAATATGTTATCGCTGAGACTCAGCTTAATAATTAATCCACATCATCGAATCATCCATGTACTACGACCAAGGATATTCATTAGTATTACGACCACGAATTATCCATGCACTACGGGCCAAGGATATTCGTGTTTTCAATTACGGTCATGATTATACCGAATAATCCCTGGTCATAATCATACCAAGTCCATCTATGCACTACGGGCCAAAGATGACTTTTACCACATCATTTGTAACATTACGGTCATGATTATACCAAATAATCCCTGGTCATAATCATACCAAGTCCATCTATGCACGTAAGCCACAGATGACTTTCAACACAATATAAGCATGAGGATCATGATAATGATATAAAGAATCAATCAAATGAGATAAAGGATAAATATTAAACATTTATAATATAATTTATCTAGGGTTCAAGAATATCCCAATGTTATCAATCACTTAATAATCTCATAATCTAATATCATTAATATTATAACAATATTTTAATCATTTCTTAAACTTATAAACAATTTATTTTAATTGTTTACACTTTACCAAATAATGCATTTAATCATTCAAAATGCCATACTCATAAGATTTCATCACCAATGATCAAATCCTCATCAAAAATCAGATATACCTTTTATATAGGATTTTCAAGCCATAAAATCCTATTTACCAATTTTTCAACTTCACATAACATATTTAACTCATATGTTAGTAATTAAACCATTTTCATGAAAAATTTCCCAAATCAACTTATTATTTTTCTATCCTTTGTCCAAACATATATACATATATTTCATACACAACAAGTATTTTTTTATAATTTTTCAACTCCCTTAAGTATTTTTCAAAAATCAATTTCTTTCTAATTAATTCCTTAAGAAATTAGCTACCTCAAGTTTAACTCCAAAAAATCCCAAATCTTGGCAGGATCTTACACATGTTAACGTGAGCTTCCAATTTAAATTTCATGGTCATCTGAGTTATAGAACTCCTAAGTATAGCATTTTTTTATCTAAAAAACCTAAATATTGAAATAGTCATAACTTGCTCATTTTAAGTCTGAATGAGCTCATTTTTGGACAGAGGTACTTTATACCATATATTTCCATGTCCCAAAAGGCCGAATTTTTCTCACAAATTAAGTGGCGAAAAAAGCCCTTATAAAATTTTTTAGGCGAGAGCTTTTTCTCCTTTTTCACTTTTTCGTGCTTTGTTAAAAAATAGTCCATACAAAAATCTACAACTCCTTTTCAAAGATTCCACTTGGAGATGTTAGAAAACTTATCATAATATCCTCCCAAATTTTTCTAGAATTTTTGAATGTCCGAAAAATTACGAAACTGCAAATGGATTTTAACTCGCCATGCGGTAATCCACGTAAATAGATCATTTCCACAATTTAATAAGGAATGAATACAAAGGATCATTCACCATGTATGCGATAATCCACATAGACAAAGTTATTCCAATAAAATAATAAAGAATAATAATGAACACCATGTCATGCATAATGCATGCATGTGATATTCCAAATGTAATAATAAAGAATGGAATAACAAAGAATTCACTGTGCATGCGATAATCCGCATGCATGCATGTATGTTATTCCAATGTAATAATAAATAATGGAATTAGGTCATGCATAAATGCACGCATGTGATATTCCAACGTAATAATAAAGAATGGAATAATGTAAGAATTTCACACCATGTATGCGGTACTCAGCATGATGTGTTATTCCAATGTAATAATAAATAATGAAACTAGTCACGTGATAATACATATGCATGTGATATTCCAACAAATAATAAAGAATGGAATAATGTAAGAATTTCACCATGTATGCGTATTTGATGACAAAAGTTATTCCAACATAATAATAAGGAATGGAATAACAATAGCTCTCTTCATGAAAATGAAAAGAAATAATACCCTTTTACCTTAGAAAGAAATCGGATAATTTAATATAGAGAGGTAGCAGACTTCTCTTCTTCTTTCTTCTCTATAATTTCTCTCTATAATAATTGCTCTATATAGCTTTAGTGAATTGGTGAGAAATGAAGGAAGAATGAGCTTCTATTTATAGAAAATATAGTTTAGATAATTGCACGCTTTGGGGCTCAAAAATTACAAAGATAATACCTTCAACTTTTCTTTCATTTTTAATTTAGTCCCGCAAGTATTATCAAACTTGCACCACCTCCCCCTAATAGTAAATAATGTGAATCAATAGTTCAATCAATCACGTGATTCAATAGTTATAATCATGTGAAAATATGAATAACAAAGATAAGACTCCATCTATACCTCCATTTTAACTTAGTCATGCAAGTATTATCAATCTTGCACCAACTCCCCTAATAGTACAAGAATGTGAATCAATAGTACACACATGTGAACAAATAGTTATAATCATGTGAATTAATAGCAATTAATTGCTCATTTATCCGGTGAATTACCCAATTTGTCAATATAACCTCCAGACATCAATTATTATTGAAATAACTATCGATTTCCACTAACACTAACAATCCCAACACAATGGAAATATTTTTCTCAAAAATTTCATTTTTGAAATTTTGAAGTATGACTTTTTCTGAAAAAGTCAACTGTTGACTTTTTTTAACCAAAAAGTCTACCGCAGCAAATTTTGTGTTTATAGTCTATTTCTACTAATTTCATCGTTCTGGACTCAAATATCACGTCCGCGTCTCCAAATTCAACTCCAAACTCAAATTCTATTTTTAATAACATTCATCATTAATATTATAACTCACAATATTTAACAACCAGGTCGTTCCCAAGAAAGAGGGGCTTTTCCGATAAGGATTTCTCCTTATCATGCGCCAAGCAATTAGATGACCAAACCTCTCCTCGATGAAACTTTTAGACATTATAAATATTGCAATTTAATAATATAAATAACTTTGTCGCCTCAATTATTGATTTAATAATATATAAAATATTATGCAGATGATAATTGTGACAATAATCGAATCAATAATATGAGAGATATGATGCAGCAATTACTGTAGCAATAATTGAGTATAACTGAGTGACTTCTCTCGTAAGCATCAATAATCAATACCGTGTGCTACTATACAAGCACGCGTATTACTGTACTTTTACTACCTATTATTTTATGACAACTCTCTTACTTTGAAAAATTTTCAAATATAACCCTTAACTTTAAACTTTTATCAATTTAACTATTTACCAAAATAGAAAAACTGGATACTTTTATTACATAAAATTCAGGGTCTCACAATCTCCTCTCCTTATAAAATTTCGCCCTCAAAATTTACGTACCTGGTAGTTCGAAGATATGAGAATACCTTGCTTTCTTTTCGGATTGTACCTTCCCAATTATATCCTCTGTATCATGATTTTTTTCCATTGCTCATCTCCTGTATTTTAGATATCATTCTAAAATATATCTTCAAAACAAAGGTCAATTGACATATCACAAATTATCAACTTATCAAGTAAAATTTTTGGCTTAGGTAAGTCACACACTAGCGAAGTATATTACCCGTCTCTCCCCTCCTAGTTCTAGACTCATATCTCTGCCAGCTACCATATCCCTAAGCTCTGATACAATTTATGACACCCCCAAAATAGGTCCACCCAACCCATTCTGAGTCGCCAGATATCACTCTATAAAAATTAAATACAAACTTCATTTATACAACTGTTGAACTGTCGTGCAGAGTACGACAACACATAAGCTGTGAGTATTAATACCATATTATCTCGTAGACAGTATCCAAACTCAGATTATTAAAATGCCATATAAAATAAAGCAGCAAATATTTTAAGACCCCAAAGAAGAACGAGAAGATTACTATCATATTCATTCTAATGAGGTGCACTTTTGACGCTTTCAATGTCATGTTCTCATCAACCTATTGTTGTTCGCCAAAATCAATTATTAAGTGACGTATAAAATACGACACACACATTTTAGGTCCTCAATACAATTATCTGTTACATGTCATGTCGTTCTATAATGTATTGAGAAACTTCGACAGTCTCGGACCATCACACTATTTCCCTGTTATCCCCGCTCGACCCAACTACACTCTTATTACCTGAAAGGAATTGTGAAGCAAAGGGTGAGCACAAATAGCCCAGTAAAGAATATCATGGCTAAAGATAATTAAATTATCAATAGCCTTCGTCAATAATAAATCAGAGATTTAGAACATATGGTAGATGATAAAACTTTTCAACCATAGTAGTTCACAATGAACGAGCAATCCATTAGAAGAGTCAAATAGACCATCAGGTCTATTATCTTCTGCATGTTAAAAGTCCACCAATAATATTTTATCCCTATAACATCAATCAACAATTCCTGTCCACAATCATATGAATAACTCATAATCATAATTGTGATTCTAAATTCTCTTCGCACCTGTGATCGAAGATAATTTTCATCACCTGTCTCTACCAGAAACATCAAAAATCATGGTTATACCAAATCACAATTCTTGTTCATAATCATACTAATAAATTCATCTTTGCACTACGGGCCAAAGATATTCATTAACAATTCATCTTTGCTCTACAGGCCAAAGACATACAACCAGATTATATAAAGAGTCAAGTAGAGCATGATATCTACTATCTTCTATGAATTAAATGTATATTATCAATATGTTATCGCTTAGACTCAACTTAATAATTAATCCACATCATCGAATCATCCCTGTACTACGACAAATGATATTCATTAGTATTATGACCACGAATTATCCACGCACTACGGGCCAAGGATATTCGTGTTTTCAATTACGGTTATGATTATACCGAATAATCCCTGGTCATAATCATACCAAGTCCATCTATGTAGTACGGGCCAAAGATGACTTTTACCACATCATTTGTAACATTACGATCATGATTATACCAAATAATCCCTGGTCATAATCATACCAAGTCCATCTATGCACGTAAGCCATAGATGACTTTCAACACAATATAAGCATGAGGATCATGAAAATGATATAAAGAATCAATCAAATGAGATAAAGGATAAATATTAAACATAATATAATTTATCTAGGGTTCAAGAATATCCCAATATTATCAATCACTTAATAATCTCATAATCTAATATCATTAATATTATAAAATATTTTAATCATTTCTTAAACTTATAAATAATTTATTTTAATTGTTTACACTTTACCAAATAATGCATTTAATCATTCAAAATGCTATACTCATAAGATTTCATCACCAATGATCAAATCCTCATCAAAAATCAGATATACCTTTTATAGGATTTTCAAGCCATAAAATCCTATTTACCAATTTTTCAACTTCACATAACATATTTAACTCATATGTTCGTAACTAAACCATTTTCATGAAAAATTACCAAATCAACTTATTATTTTTCTATCCTTTGTCCAAACATATATACATATATTTCATACACAACAAGTATTTTTTTATAATTTTTCAACTCCCTTAAGTATTTTTCAAAAATTAATTTCTAATTAATTCCTTAAGAAATTAGCTACCTCAAGTTTAACTCCAGAAATTCCCAAATCTTGGCAGGATCTTACACATGTTAACGTGAGCTTCCAGTTTAAATTTCATGGTCATCGGAGTTATAGAACTCCGATTATAGCATTTTTCATCAAAAAACCTAAATATTGAAATAGTCATAACTTGCTCATTTTAAGTCGGAATGAGCTCATTTTTGGACAGGAGGTACTTTATACCATATATTTCTATGTCCCAAAAGGCCGGAATTTTTCTCACAAATTAAGTGGCCGAAACAGCCCTTACAAAATTTTGGGCAGTAGCTTTTTCTCCTTTTTCACTTTTTCGTGCTTTGTTAAAAATAGTCCATACAAAAATCTACAACTCCTCTTTCAGTGATTCCACTTGGAGATGTTAGAAAACTTATCATAATATCCTCCCAAATTTTTCCAGAATTTTTGAATGTCCGAAAAATTACGAAACTGCAAATGGATTTTAACCCGTCATGCGGTAATCCACGTAAACAGATCATTTCCACAATTTAATAAGGAATGAATACGAAGGATCATTCACCATGCATGAGGTAGTCCACATAGACAGGTTATTCCAATAGAATAATAGATAATGAATAACAGTCATGCACCACGTATGCATGATAGGATATTCTAATGTGTAATAATAAAGAATGGAATAATAATAGAATTCACCATGCATGCGATAGATCGCATGCATAAAGTTATTCCAAATGTAATAATAAATAATAATGAACCAGTCATGCGTAATCCGCACATACATGATATATTCCAACAGAACAAAAAAGAATGGAATAACAAAAAATTTCACCATGTATGCGATAACCTTATGACATGTGTTATTCCAATGTAATAATAAATAATGGAACTAGTCATGCGTAATATGCATACACATGATATTCCAATGTAATAATAAAGAATAGAATAACAGAAGAATTTCACCATGTATGTGGTATTTCAGATGAGATAAAGTTATTCCAACATAATAATAAGGAATGGAATAACAATAGCTCTTTTAATGAAAATGAAAGAAATAATACCCTTACCTTAGAATAAAATCGATACTAGAATAGAGGAGGTAGCAGACTTTCTTCTTCTTTCTCTCTATAATTTCTCTCTATAATAATTGCTCTATAGCTTTAGTGAATTGGTGAGAAATGAAGGAAGAATGAGCTTCTATTTATAGAAAAATATAGTTTCGATAATTGCACGCTTTTGGGGCTCAAAAATTATAAAGACAATACCTTCCTCTTTTCTTTCATTTTTAATTTAGTCCTCGCAAGTATTATCAAACTTGCACCACCTCCCCTAATAGTAAATAATGTGAATCAATAGTTCAATCATGTGATTCAATAGTTATAATCATGTGAAAATATGAATAACAATATAAGACTCTATCTATACCTCCATCTTTAACTTAGTCATGCAAGTATTATCAATCTTGCACCAACTCCCCTAATAGTACAAGAATGTGAATCAATAGTACACACATGTGAACAAATAGTTATAATCATGTGAATTAATAGCAATTAATTGCTCATTTATCCGGTGAATTACCCAATTTGTCAATATAACCTCCAGACATCAATTATTATTGAAATAACTATCGATTTCCACTAACACTAACAATCCCAACGCAATGGAAATATTTTTCTCAAAAATTTCATTTTTGAAATTTCAAGTTTGACTTTTTCTCAAAAAATCAATCGTTGACTTTTTTTTTCACCAAAAAGTCACCCCAAAGAAATTTTGTGTTTATAGTCTATTTCTACTAATTTCATCGTTCCGACTCAAATATCACGTCCGCGTCTCCAAATTCAACTCGAACTCAAATTCTATTTTTAATAACATTCATCATTAATATTATAACTCACAATATTTAACAACCGTGTCGCTCCTAAGAAAGAGGGGGGGCTTTCCGATAAGGATTTCTCCTTATCAAGCGCACAATTAGATGACCAAACCTCTCCTTGACAGAACTTCTAGACATTGTAAATATTGCAATTTAATAATATAAATAACTTTGTCGTCTCAATTATTGATTTAATAATATAACATATTATGCAGATGATACTGTGACAATAATCGAATCAATAATATGAGAGATATGATACAACAATTACTATAGCAATAATTGAGTATAACTGAGTGACTTCTCATGTAAGCATCAATAATCAATACTGTGTGCTACTATGCAACCACGCGTAGTACTGTACTTTTACTACCAGTTATTTTATGACAACTTGCTTACTTTGAAAAATTTTCAAATCTGAACCTTAACTTTAAATTTTTATCAATTTAACTATTTACCAAAATAGAAAAATTGAATACTTTTATTTCATAAAATTCGAGGTCTCACATGCAAAGATGGACTACTAATTCGTATGATTATGACCAGGGATCATTCGGTATAATCATGACCCATAATGTTACAAATGATGTACTATTAGGGGAGCTTGATTCACATGATGTATTATACTGTAATATTTTGAGCCCCAAAATGTGCAATTATCGAAACTATATTTTCCTATAAATAGAAGCTCATTCTTCCTTCATTCTCACCAATTCACTAAGACTCACAAGAGCAATTATAGAGAGAGAAGCTACAACGAGAAAGAAGAAGAGTAGTCTGCTACTTCACTATTCCAGTATCCAGTCTTTTTCTGAGGTAAGTGGTATTATTTATTTCATATTCTGAAGAGATATTATTTTTCATATTCATATGAATATTATTTTCGTTAAATATTCGTAGGAATATTATTTTCGTTCAACAGTCATAAGGGGTATTATTTATTTCATATTTTGTAGAGATATTATTTTTCGTATTCGTATGAATATTATTTTCGTTCAATATTCGTAAGGAATATTATTTCGTTCAATATTCGTAGGAATATTATTTTCGTTCAACAGTAGTAAGGGGTATTATATCTTTCGTATTCATGAAGAGGGTTATTTTCTTTCAATACTCGTAAGGGTTGTTACTCCATTCTTTATTATTCTATTGAAATGACCTGTCTACGCGGACTACCACATGCATGGTGAAATTCTTTTGTTATTCCATTCTTTATTATTCTGTTGGAATAACCTGTCTACGCGGACTACCGCATGCATGGTAAAATTCTTCTGTTATTCCATTCTTTATTATTTTGTTGGAATAATCTGTCTACGCAGACTAGCGCATGCATGGTAAAATTCTTCTGTTATTTCATTCTTTATTATATTCTGTTAGAATAACTTATCTACGCGGACTATTGCATGTATGATGAATGACCATTCATATTCATTATTTATTAAATTATGGAAATGATCTGTCTACGTGGATTACTGCATTGCGGATAAAAATCCATTTACAGTTTCGTATATTCTATTATACTCGTATGAGATATCCTTTCTTTTGTACTAATCATGGAATATCGTTTTCTTTTGTATTTTCCTTATATGAGTACTATTCACAAAGTACTATTCATGGGTACTATTCACAAAGTACTATTTGCGAAGTACTATTGTAAGACCCCAACTTTTATGAATAAAGATGATTTTTCTATAATTATCATTTTTGAATATTATGGAATGAATTTGTTATAATGTAATAGTTGTGGGTAGTATTTATAAATTCTGCAAAGTATGCAAGTTGTTATATTATATTCGATTGGTCGGAGAATATTCGTTTTAGCTGGGAATATTCATACAACTGGCAAGACATTCAGGACCCCCACAAATGTAATTATTGTTTGATTGAGAAAATAACAAAAATATATTTATGAAAATAACTACGAAAGTTTTACCGTTAATCTTGTTGAACTACTCTGTAGTAAAAGTACAATGTACGCTGTGGTTGCATAAGAGTAGCACACCAGTATTGATTATTGATGCTTATGTGAGAAGTCACTTAGTTATACTCAATTATTGCTATAGTAATTGTCGATCATATCTCTCATATTATTGATTCGATTATTGTCACAAAGATCATCCGCATAATATGTTATTTTATTAAATCAATAATTGAGACCGTAAAGTTATTCATATTATTAAATTGCAATATTTACATTGTCTAGAAAGTTCAGTCAAGGAGAGGTTTGGCCACCTAATCAACGCCAATAGGAGAAATCCTTATTAAAAGCCCCCTCTTTCCTGAATGACTGTTGATAAATATTATAAGTTATAATATTAATGATGAATGTTATTAAAATTGAAGTTGTGCTCGGAGTTGAATTTGGAGACGCGGACGTGATATTTGAGTCCGGAATGATGAAATTAGTAAAAATACACTATAAACACAAAATTTTCTGGATTTTACTATTTGGTCAAAAAGTCAACAGTTAACTTTTTTGGGAAAAGTCAAATTTTGAAATTTCAAAATTTATATTTTTGATAAAAAAAGTTTCGTTGTGTTGGAATTATTTGTGTTAGTGAAAATCGACATTTATTTCGATAATAATTGATGTCTGGAGGTTATATTGCTCAATCGGGTATTTAACCGAATAATTGAGCAATTGATTGCTATTATTTCACATGATTATAACTATTTATTCACATGCGTATACTATTGTTTCACATTCTTGTTACTATTAGGGGAGTTAGTGCAAGATTGATAATACTTGCATGACTAAGTTAAAAATGGAGATATAGATGGAGGTACTATACTGTAATTCTTATTTTCACATGTCTAGAACTATTGATTCACATGATTTACTATTGAATCACATTATTTACTATTAGGGGAGGTGGTGCATGTTTGATAATACTTGCATGACTAAATTAAAAATAAAGAAAAAGTTGGAGGTATTGTACTGTAATTTTTTGAGCCTATATTTTTCTATAAATAGAAGCTCATTCTTCCTTCATTTCTCACCAATTCACTAAAGCTATAGAGCAATTATTATAGAGAGAAATTGTAGAGAGAAAATCTGTAGAAGAAGAGAAGCCTGGTACCTCACTACTCCTATATCCAGTTTCTTTCAAAGGTAAGGGGTATTATTTCTTTCTTTCATCTTCATGAAGAGAACTTCTGTTATTCCATTCTTTATTATTATGTTGGAATAAACTGGTTATGAAAAGTACCGCATATATGGTGAAATTCTTCTGTTATTCCATTCTTTATTATTCTGTTGGAACATCCTCGTTCAGGTTTTCACGCAGGACGTTCCGCTTTTATTATTCCGCTGGAATATCCTATCCGCTTTTTTATTTTTGAATATCCTTCTATGCATTTTACGCTGGACCCGGTTCCGCTTTTATTATTCTCGTTGAATAACTCATTGCCTGCAAGCGGTTCACCGCATGCTTGGTGATTTCTTTTGTTATTCCATTCCTTATTATACTCAAATTGGTTAAAGTTTTGACTTCTATACTCCATGAAATTAGTAGAATATCCTCGATATTTGCACTTCATCCAAAGATCTTTTCATGGAAATATTCTTCCGAGCATTCTTGAATTTTACTCTACAAAGAAGTATCATGTTGACAATTTGGATGTTATTAGTTCTCGGATAAATTAATTCGTGAACTTGTTTTTATTGAATTCTTATATCATTGTCATCATCCTCATGTTTATATTTTTTTTAAAAAGTCATCTGTGGCCTCAGAAAAGTGCATAGATGGACTTGGTATGATTATGACTGTGATTATTCTAGATAATCATGACCGTAATGTTATAAATGATGTGATAAAAGTCCTCATTGGCCCAGAGTGCATTGATGGACGCTTGTTGGCATGATGATGACCATCGATGAATACACGAATGTTCTTGGCCCAGAGTGCATGGATAATTGTGGTCGTGATACTAAAGAATATCCTCGTCCGTAGTGCGTGGGTGATTCGATGATGTGGATTATTTATTAAGTCGAGTCCCAAATGATAAAAGTGATGAAAACCTTTAAATCATAAAAGATAGTAGATTTTATTCTCTACTTGACTCTTTTAATGGATTGCTTATTCCGCTACAGCTAAACTTGATGTCTATTGTATTTTATCGCTTTAACATTGTTGAAGACTAATGATAATTTATTCTCGCATTATCTTAGTCATAATATTTCTTCATCGGGCTAGTTGAGCTCACCCTTTTACTTTCATTGTTCTCTCTTCAGAAATGAGAACGTAGTGGGGACTAGTCGGGGAAACGGAGTGATGGTCCGAGGATAAAGATTAGTAGTCCTCACTATTCTCGTTAAATAGTGTGACAATAAATGTAATGAGGACTTATTCTCGAGAGTGGATATTATCTAAGACAATATTTGATTAAAACTCATATTTGTATTAAAACTTGATTTGACTCTTTTTATGACTTCAGGTGATAGGTGATGTATACCTATTTTGGGGGCGCCATAGCTTGGTATCAAAGCTTAGGGATATGATCCTCAAGCTAAGATGGAGACAAGAACTAGGAGGGAGAGATGGGGAATTCTTCATTAGTATGACCTACCTAAGTTTATTTGGTATTTAATTGGTCGGTTAGAGTATAGGGATAATATGTGATATGTTAATTAACCCTTGTTTTTGGTGGCAAGATTTGAAAATGGCATCCGAGAATGTTGAGAACATCAATGGAGCACAGAGACCGCTGAGTCTCCACAGATCAATAACCGTGACAATGTGCATCGTGAAGGCGACAATCCTCATGCAAACAACAACACCGACCAAATGATGAACGATGGAATGTTCCGAGGCTTCATGCAATTCATGCAACATCAAAGAGAGCGGCTCTCATCCAAAATGCAGTGGAAACACTCGGCAACTCTCTGACGGGCCACCACCAAACAGCTTCAAGGAGCTGGGACCACGAAGTTTTTGAGAGCCAAAACCTTTTAAGGCGGAGACGTGGATAAAATAGATCAACAAGATATTTGATGTCTTGGGTTGCTCCGAGGAGCAAAAGGTTCTCTTCGCCACCTTCATGTTATGTGCAGAGGGCAGACATCGGGTGGGAATCAGAAGCGTACTCAACCGCCGCATCAAGATGTCTTGGGAGAAGTTTCAAGAATCGCTCAACGACAAGTACTTTCCCGAAAGTATTCGCTATATGAAAGAGGTAGAGTTCATTAAACCGGAGCAAAACAACACGACCGTGTCGCAAAGACGGGCCAAAGTTTGCCGAAATCATCCCGATTTGCGTCCCATTTGGTTGAAAATGAGGAGAGAATGATTCGAATGTTTCTAAGAGGTTTGAAACCCAAGATACATCAATATCTTATCTCTCATAAACTGTGTTTGTATTCAGATGTTGTTAATAGGGCTCAGTTATTGGAATGCGATAACGAGTCAACCCAACCAAAAGAGAGCAAATTACAAAAATGATAATACCAAAGAGAGAGCGATCGGTCGTTGCGACAACAAGCGTGAGGGAATCAAGATGCCGTAAATGGTAACCACTTCGGGGTAATCGTACCAAAACAATAAGAATAGACATTTTAAGAAGAGGAGATTCAATAATGATGGAAAGACGTAAGCACCAGCACCCGTTGTGAAGGAAGGAGAACGACCACCTATTAAATGCTTCAAATGTGGAGGGGAAGGACACATTAGTCCAAACTGCGCGATGCCGTCCAAAGCATGTTATAATTGTGGAAGAGAAGGTCACCTAGCCTGATTTTGTCATTCACCGAAGATAAGTTTAGCTAGGATAGAGGCACCAACGGCCGTCCTAGAAAAGTCAAAGCCGATAGTGCAAGGAAGAGCATTTGTTGTGACCTCCTAGAAAGCAAGGAACCCAAATGAGGTCATCACGGGTAAGCTTATCATAAACTCTAGCGAAGTCTATACCTTATTTGATACCGGTTCTACCCATTCTTTTATTTCTCCTACTTGCGCTCAACGCTTAAATTTGACTCCTGAGAAATTGACTTTGACTTATCTGTTGAAACTCCATTAGGAGAAACCTTCATTACATCCACTGTTTATAAGTCTTGTTTAGTTCAAATCGGTACCCTAACATTACCTGTCGATCTTATTTCATTGAAAATACTTGCATTTGACGTGATTCTAGGGATTGATTGGTTAACTACTCATCATGCAAAAATTGATTATTTTCGTAAGATTGTTAGCTTTCATATTCCTAACCAACCTATTATGCGAATTCAAGCAACCAAACCATTAAAATCAATCACTATCATCTCAAGCCATAAAGCTATTCGTTTATTGAGAAACGGATGTCAAGCTTTCTTAGCTCATGTCACCGATCTAAATAAAAATACGTCAGTTTTGAATTATATTTCTATTGTTAATGAATTTCCTGACGTATTCCCTGAAGAACTTCCCGCCTACCCCCCCAGAGCGTGAAATTAAATTTTGTATCGACCTTGAACCCTAGAGACAAAAACCTATTTCCAAAGCCCCATATCGAATGGCTCCTATTGAACTTCGTGAGTTAAAGACCCAACTGCAGGAATTGTTAGACATCGATTTCATTCGGCCCTAAGACGCCTCCTTGGGGTGCTCCTATTTTATTCGTGAAAAAGAAAGATGGGAGTATGCGAATTTGTATTGATTATCGAGAGTCAACCATGTCACCATAAAAAATAAGTACCCATTGCCACGTATTGATGACCTATTTGACCAGCCATAAGAGCCAAATTCTTTTCAAAGATTGATCTTCGCTCCTGCTATCACCAATTGAAGATTAGAACCGATGACATTCCAAAGACGGCTTTCGTAACTCCTGAGACGGGCATTATGAATTCCTAGTCATGTCTTTTGATCGACTAATGCTCCTGCAGCCTTCATGGATATATTGAACCGAGTATTCAAGGAATATTTGGATCACTTTGTGGTCGTCTTTATTGATGACATCCTTATTTATTCCAAAAGTCGTGAAGATCATGAGAGCAACACTTGAGGTCGATACTCCAAAAGCTTCGTGAATATAAGCTTTATGCCAAGTTGAAGAAATGCGAGTTCTGGCTTGAGGAAGTAGCATTCCTTGGGCACGTAGTATCAAGTCATGGAATATCTGTTGACCCAAAAAAGATTGAAGCTATTCAAAGTCGGGAGCAACCTAAATCAAATGATCAAAGTACGTAGCTTTCTCGCTTAATGGGTTATTATCTGAGATTCGTAGAAGGGTTTTCTCGAATCGCTACTCCCTTAACTCAAATAACTCGGAAAGATACAAAATTCGGTTGGAGAGGAGGAATGTGAGAAGAGTTTTCAAGAACTCAAGAGGAGACTCATTTCAAAGACTGCTCGAAATACCATCCGGATCGGAGGGATTTGTCATCTACAAAGTGATGCTTCGGGCAAAGGGTTAGGTTGTGTTCTCTCATGCAACATGGGAAAGTCATAGCCTATGCCTCACGACAACTCAAAGAATATGAGAGGAATTATCCTACTACATGATCTAGAGTCAAGTAGCAATGCTTTTTGCACTAAAGATTTGGAGGCATTATTTGTATGGGGAGAAAGTGGAGATCTTTACGGATCATAAAAGCCTCAAATATTTCTTCACTCAAAAGGAACTCAACATGCGACAAATGACGCTGGCTTGAATCTGTTGAAAGATTATGATCATACCATCCAATACCATCCTCGAAAAAGCAAATAGTAGTAGAGTGACGATTAAGTAGAAGATCATATGCGGGTACGAGTGCGATATTGTCAACGCAAAGGCCCATTTTGTATGACTTGCAACGGATGGAGATAGAGATAAAGACTCCAAGGACCCACGTGATGATGGCGAATATACGAGTAGAACTGACTTTAATCGATAAGGTTAAAGCTGCTCAAGCTACAGACCTGGAGCTGATGCGTATGGGAAAGAAAATGCAAGAAGGTGTTATGCCGGAAGCCAGAATCGATGATGAAGGAATACTTCGAGTTAACTCCAGACTTTGTGTTCCTAATGACCTTGAGTTAAAGTATAAAATCATGATGGAAGCACACAACACACTGTTTGCAATCCATCCTGGGAGTACCAAAATGTATCGTGATCTTCGACATACATTTTGGTGGAGCAATATGAAGAGAGAGATAACGGGTTTATCTCAAGGTGTCTAACTTGGTCAACGAGTCAAGGCGGAGCATCAAGTGCCAAAAGGTCTATTGAAACCACTTGAAATTCCGTAATGAAGTGGGAGCACATTACCATGGATTTCATTCTTCGGTCTTCCCAAGGTTTCTCAAGGCATAGATGCGATTTGGGTCATTGTTGATAGATTGACCAAGTCCGCTCATTTCTTACCGATACGAGAAACTTATACACTTGAACGCCTTGTTAGGTATGTATATAAACGAGATTGTAAGATTGCATGGTATGCCAAGATCCATAGTTTCGATCGAGACCCAAGATTCACTTCAAGATTTTGGGTTAGTTTGCAAAAAGCTATGGGCACAGATTTACGATTTAGTTCGCATATCATCCTCGAATTTTGATGGACAATCGAGAGGACTATTCAAACTCTTGAAGATTTATTAAGACTCGTGTCCTTAACTTCAAGGGAAGTTGGGACAAGTTCTTACCATCGTGGAGTTTTCCTACAACAACAGCTTATCAAGCAAGTATCGGCATGGCTCCATTCGAGGCGCCATATGGAAGAAAGTGTCGCTCTCCAATGATGTTGGGATGAGGTGGGTGAAGCAACGTTGTTGGGACCGGATTTGGTACGTATGACTACTAAAAAAAGATTCAAACAATCCGATAACGTATAAAAACTCACAAGATCGATAAAAGAGTTATGCCGATCTTCATCGAAAGGACGGGAATTCGATATCGAGATCATGTGTTGTTACGTGTTGCTCCATGGAAAGGAGTTACGAGATTTGGAAAGAGAGGAAAGCTCAATCCTCGATTCATTGGCCCATTTTTAATCCTCGATCGAGTAGGAACTGTGGCGTATAGACTCGCTTTACCGCCAAGTATGTCTCGTGTTCATAATGTTTTTCACATATCCATGTTACGTAAATATGTGGAAGACCCGAACCACATTATTGAATTAGAACCGGACGTGATAGAGGAAGATTTAACGTATGAAGAGTTACCTGTTAAAATCTTGATAAGAAGGATCATATTCTACGCTCCAAGGTTATACCTCAAGTCAAAGTTTTGGGAGAAACCACGACGTGGAAGAAATGACTTGGGAGTTAGAATCGAGATGAAGTCAAGATATCCTCACCTATTCGACATACCAGTGTATGCATTCTAATTTCGAGGGAAAAATTTCATAAGAAGGGGAGGTTGTAAGACCCCAACTTTTATGAATAAAGATGATTTTTCTATAATTATTATTTTTGAATATTATGGAATGAATTTGTTATAATGTTATAGTTGTGGGTATTATTTATAAATTCTGCAAAGTATGCAAGTTGTTCGATTGGTCGGAGAATATTCATTTTAACAGGGAATATTCATACAACGCCGCAATCATTGGTGGACCCCACAACAGAATTATTGTCGGATTGAGAAAACGACAAATATATATTTATGAAAATAACGGCGGAAGTTTTACCGTTAATACTATTGAACTACTCGGTAGTAAAAGTACAATAATACGCGGTCGCATAAGAGCACACTTGTATTGATTATTGATGCTTACGTGAGAAGTCACCGCTTATACTCAATTATTGCTACAAGAATTGTTGCATCATATCTCTCATATTATTGATTCGATTATTGTCACAAGATCATCTCGCATAATATTTTATTTTATTAAATCAATAATTGAGACGACAAAGTTATTCATATTATTAAATCGCAATATTTACAATGTCTATAAGTTCACAAGGAGAGGTTTGGTCACCTAATCAAGCGCGCCAATAGGAGAAATCTTTATCGAAAGCCCCTTTCCGGAACGACCGGTTGATAAATATTGTGAGTTATAATATTAATGATGAATGTTATTAAAATTGAAGTTGTGCTCGGAGTTGAATTTGGAGACGCGGACGTGATATTTGAGTCCGAAATGATGAAATTAGTAAAAATAGACTATAAACACAAAATTTTCCGAATTTTACTATTTGGTTAAAAAGTCAACAGTTGACTTTTCAGGAAAAGAAAAACTTTGAAATTTCAAAATTTATATTTTTGATAAAAATAGTTTCGTTGAGTTGAAATTATTTGTGTTAGTGAAAATCGACATGTATTTCGATAATAATTGATGTCTGGAGGTTATATTGATCAATCGGGTATTTAACCGGATAAATGAGCAATTGATTGCTATTATTTCACATGATTATAACTATTTGTTCACATGTGTATACTATTGTTTCACATTCTTGTTACTATTAGGGGAGTTGGTGCAAGATTGATAATACTTGCATAACTAAGTTAAAAATGGAGGTATAGATGGAGGTACTATACTGTAATTCATATTTTCACATGTCTAGAACTATTGATTCACATGATTTACTATTGAATCACATTATTTACTATTAGGGGAGGTGGTGCAAGTTTGATAATACTTGCATGACTAAATTAAAAATAAAGAAAAAGTTGGAGGTATTGTACTGTAATTTTTCGAGCCCCAAAACGTGCAATTATTGAAACTATATTTTTCTATAAATAGAAGCTCATTCTTCCTTCATTTCTCACCAATTCACTAAAGCTATAGAGCAATTATTATAGAGAGAAATAGTAGAGAGAATCTGTAGAAGAAGAGAAGCCTACTACCTCACTACTCCTATATCCAGTTTCTTTCAAAGGTAAGGGGTATTATTTCTTTCTTTCGTCTTCATGAAGAGAACTTCTGTTATTCCATTCTTTATTATTATGTTAGAATAACCTCGTTATGCAAAAGCATACATGGTGATTCTTCATGGTGAAATTCTTCATTATTCCATTCTTTATTATTCCGCTTGAACATCATTCTTTATTATTATTCTGCTTTCATCACATTCGTTCGACCGGACGGGTTCTTCCGCTTTTTATTATTCTCGCTGAATATCCTCGTTCATGGCATTTTACGCCTTTGGTTTCCGCCTTTTTATTATTCTATTGAATATCATGTCTGCAGTTGTTTTTACGCCGGACCGGTTCCGCTTTTATTATTCTTCATTGGAATAACTCCGCTTCGTAAGGCTTCACCGTATGCTTGGTGATTTCTTTTATTATTCCATTCCTTATTATACTCAGTTGGTTAAAGTTTTGACTTCTATACTCCATGAAATTAGTAGAATATCCTTAATATTTGCACTTCATCCAATGATCTTTTCATGAAAATATTCTTCGGAGCATTCTTGAATTTTACTCTACAAAGAAGTATCATATCGACAATTTGACGTTATTAGTTCCTGGATAAATTAATTCGTGAACTTGTTTTATCAATTCTTTTATCATTGTCATCATCCTCATGTTTATATTTTTTTTGAAAGTCATCTCGGGCCTGTGTAGTGCATAGATGGACTTGGTATGATTATGACCTGTGATTATTCTAAGATAATCATGGCACCGTAATGTTATAAATGATGTGATAAAAGTCTTCATTGGCCCGTAGTGCATCGATGGATAGTTGTTGGCATGATCATGACCATCGATGAATACACGAATGTCCTCGGCCCAGTAGTGCATGGATAATTGTGGTCGTGATACTAAAGAATATCCTCGGTCGTAGTGGTGGGGTGATTCGATGATGTGGATTATTTATTAAATCGAGTCCTAGTGATAAAAGTGATGAAAACCTTTTAAATCATAAAAGATAGTAGATTTTATTCTCTACTTGACTCTTTTAATGGATTGCTTGTTCACCGCAGCTTAAACTTGATGTCTATTGTATTTTATCGCTTTAACATTGTTGAAGACTAATGATAATTTATTCTCGCATTATCTTAGTCATAATATTTCTATCGGGCTAGTTGAGCTCACCCTTTTGCTTTCATTGTTCTCTTCAAGAAATGAGAACGTAAGGGGACTAGTCTCGGGAACGGAGTGATCGGTCCGTAGGATAGCATTAGTAGTCCTCACTATTCTATTAAATAGTGTGACAATAAATGTAATGAGGACTTATTCTCGAGAGTGGATATTATCTAGAAGACAATATTTGTATTAAAACTCACACTCTTTTGTTTGTATATTAAAGATTGTATTTGTATTCTATACCATGATTGGCGACTCGTGATAGGTGATGTATACCTATTTTGGGGCGCCACAACTTTTTCGAGTACTATTCACAAAGTATTTGGGGTACTATTCTCAAGTACTATTAGGTGTATGTATACTATTCACTCAAAGTATTATTTTCAGTTGTTGATCTAAAACTTATTGTCTATTATATTCTATCATTTGTTATACTATTGAAGGCTAATGATAATTTATTCTGCATTATCTTAGTTATAATATTTCTTACTAGGCAAGTTGAGCTCACCCTTTTCTTTCACTGTTCTCTTCAGGGAATGAAAATATAGCCGGACCGGCCTCAGGAACCATTGACTGATCCCTGCAGATTGTTGTTTTAGTAGTCCTCACTATTCTGTGAAATAGTGTGATAATAATTGTAATGAAGACTCCATTGAGAGTGGATATTGTCTAGAAGGCAATATTCTTGTTTAAATTCTCAGCTATGTTTTGTTGTATATTACCCGATAGTTGTATAATTAAGTTTGTATTTGATTTATGCACCATGTATTTGGCGACTCAGAATGGGTGATGTATACCTATTTTGGGGGCGTCACACATGCGGTAATCCGCGTAGACAGGTTATTCCCACATATTAATAAAGAATGAATACGAAGGGTTATTCACCAGGCATGCGGTAATCCGCGTAGACAGGTTATACACGCAGATTAATAAAGAATGAATACGAAGTGTTATTCACCAGGCATGCGGTAATCCGCGTAGACAAGTTATTCTCACAAATTAATAAGGAATGAAATGACAACCCTTATGCATATAAAGAAAATAACATCCTTTATGAATAAAAAAGAAATAATACCCCTTACGAATACGAAAAATAACATCCCTTACAAATACGAAAAATAATATCCCTTACGAATACGTAAAATAATATCCTTTACCTTAGATACTGCAATAATGTAGTAGCAAAATACTCTTCTTCTTTCTCTCTATATAGTTTCTCTCAATATAACTTATGATTATAACTTTTCTCTTCAAAAATGGTAGAAAATAATGAATGGATGGAGGAGTATTTATAGGCTAGGAAAAGGTGGTAAATTACAAGGTTAATTACACTTTAGTACCTTCATCTTTGCCTCTATTTATAATTTAGTCCCTCAAGTATTATCAATCTTGCATAACCTCCCCTAATAGTACTTGAATGTGAACCAATATTTCCTTACATGTAAACCAATAGTTCCTTACATATGAACTAATATCAATTAATTGCTCATTTATTCAAATAATTACCCGTTTGGTCAATTTAACATCCAGAAATCAACTATTATCGAAATAAATGTCGATTTTCACTAACACTAATATTCCCAATACAATGGAAATATATTTATCAACAATTTCATCTTTGATTTCTCGAAGTTTGACTTTTTCAGAAAAAGTCAACTATTGACTTTTTGACTAAAAAGTCAGCTCCGACAAATTTTGTGTAAATAGTTTATTTTGAATAATTTCATCGTCCCGACCTCAAATATCTCATCTGCGTCTCCAAATTCAACTCTGAACTCAAATTAGATTTTTAATTTCATTTTCTTGTGTTTTATGCACACTTTTGCTTTCTTAGTTAGTTCGAACTATTTAATTAGTCTTGACTAACTATTAAATTAAATCTCATCATTTATCACTAATAAATATATATAACACATTTTTAATCTTTCAACAATTATTCATCATTAATATTATAATTAATAATATTAACCACCAGATCATTCCCAGGAAATAGGGGGCTTTTCGATAAGGATTTCTCCTTATTGACGTGCAATTAAATACCCTAACCCCTTTCATCGACAAAACTTTCTAGATATTGTCAATAATGTAAATAATAATATGAATAACTGTGTCGTCTTAATTATTGATTTAATAATATAAAATATTGTGCAGATGATACTGTGACAATAATGGAATCAATACTATGAAATACTATGCAGCAACTACTGTGACAATTCTTGGATAAAACTGAGTGACTTCTTACGTAAGCATCAATAATCAGATATACTATGCAATACCGTGTGCTACTGTGCAACAATGTGTATTGTTGTACTTTTATCACTGGGTATTTCAACAGTTTAACGGTAAAAGTATTACCATTATTTCTATAAAAAGGTTATGCTTTCTATATCTGACAGTAATTCCATTGTGGTCCACCAATGATTGCGCCGTCATACGAATATTCCCTGACACAACGAATTTTTATGACAACTTGCTTACTTGGTAAAATTTTCACATATCACCCTTAACTTTAACCTTTTATCAATTTAACCATTTACTGAATAGAATAATATTTATAAGAAAAATTGAATACTTTTATTTCATAAAATTCGGGGTCTTACAATGTTAGGCACCCCCTGACTTCCGTGAAAATACGGTTACCACATCTTATTGATTTCCTATGCATAAAGTATGTGTGTGTATGTGTATGTGTGTGTGTCTTTATTGTGACGCCCCCAAAATAGGTATACATCACCCATTCTGAGTCGCCAAATACATGGTACATAATACAAATACAAACTTAAATATACAGCATGAGCTGTGAGTTTTATTACAAATATTGTCTTCTAGACAGTATTCAAACTCAAAATAAGTCATCAATACATTTATTATCACATTATTTCACAGAATAGTGAGGACTACTAATGTAAACATCTGGACCATCACTCTGTTCCCCGACTAGTCCCAGCTATATTCTCATTTCCTGAAGAGAACAATGAAAGCAAAGGGTGAGCTCAACTTGCCCAGTAAGAAATATTATGACTAAGATAATGCAGAATAAATTATCGTTAGCCTTCAACAGTGTTAAACTGATAAAATACAATAGACATCAAGTTTAACAATAGCGGAATAAGTAATCCATTAGAAGAGTTAAGTAGAGCATGATATCTACTATCTTCTATGATTTAAAGTTATCACCAATTATATCGCTGAGACTCAGCTTAATAAATAATTCACATCACTGAATTATCCATGAACTACGGGCCAAGGATATTCATTATTATCACCAATGGTAATGTTCATCTCAACAACTGTCCATCAATGCACTACGGGCCAATGAGGACTTTTACCACATCATTTGTAACATTACAAGTCATGATTATACCGAATGATTCCTGGTCATAATCATACCAATTAACAGTCCATCTATGCACGTAAGTTAAAGATGACTTTCATCATAATATAAGCATGAGGATGATGACATAAGAATTCAATTAAAAGAAAGCAAAGGATAAATTTTAAAGATTTATAATTCAATTTATCCAGAATTTCATAATGTCCAAATTGTCAACATGATACTGCTTTGTGGAGTAAAATTCAAGAATTATATTGTATCAAAAATGATTTGGACATAAAAGAAATCAATTTTTTTCATAAATAGTATCCCATGAATAGTACTTCGGGAATAGTATCCTATGAATAGTACTCTGGCATGAAAAGGTTAAAACTTATCAAAAATGCTCAGAATAATATTTCCATGAAAAGATATTGGATAAAGCGCAAATATCAAAGAATTTATGATCATTTCTGGAATTATAGAAGCAATACTTACCATAGTAAGTTTAGAGTTAGGAATCTGAAATGAACAATATATGAAACTACAAATGGATTTTCAACTGTCATGCGGTAGTCCGCGTAGACATATTATTTCCATAATTTAATAACAATTGAATATGAAAGGGTTAATCACCAGGCATGCGGTAGTCCGCGTAGACAGGTTATTCCCACAGAATAATAAAGAATGGAATAACAAAAGGATTTCACCATGCATGCGGTAGTCCGCGTAGACAGGTTATTCCAACAGAATAATAAAGAATAGAATAATAACCCTTACGAGTATTGAAAAAAATAACTCTCTTCATGAATACGAAAGAAATAATACCCCTTACCTTAGTAAGAGATTGGATACTGCAATAGTGTAGTAATAGAATACTCTTCTTCTTTTTTTCTCTTTGATTCTCTCTCTATATAATTCTCTTGTGAGTCGTAGTGAATTGGTGAGAATTAAAGAAGAAATAAGCTTCTATTTATAGAAGATTTCTAGCTTAGCCTTTACAATGGGAAGAGGCAAGTGGCTTGATGACTGGTGATGTGAAAAGAAAAGTGGTTTGACGCTTGTAGTGTGAAATGACAAGTGGTTCGACGCCTGTAATGTGAAATGATAAGTGGTTCGACGCCTGTAATGTGAAACGACAAGTGGTTCAACGCCTGTAATGTCAAACGACAAGTATTTCGACGCCTGTAATGTGAAATGACAAGTGGTTCGACGCCTGTAATATGAAACAATAAGTGGTTCGACATCTGGTAAAGGCAAGTACTAGTGGCGAAAGTGACTCTTAGATGATGACATATGGGCCCCATAGAATAAACCAAATTTATAACAAACGTCTCATAACAGACTTCTTATTTATATCAAAGATTGAATAAATATTTACTACAAATCATTTTATCTTCAATCAACACATTGTTTTTTTTAATCTTTCAACAATTATTCATCATTAATATTATAATTCACAATATTGACAACCTGATTATTCCTAGGAAAGAGGGGGCTTTCCGATAAGGACTTCTCCTTATTGGCGCGCAATTAAGTGACCAAACCCCTTTCCTCGAAAGAACTTTCTAGACATCATCAATAATATAAATAATAATATGAATAATTTTATCGTCTCAATTATTGATTTAATAATATAAAATATTGTGTAGATGATACTGTGACAATAATTGAATCAATAACGTGAAATACTATGCAGCAATTACTGTAGCAATAATTGAGTGACTTCTTACGTAAGCATTAATAATCAATATCGTGTGCTACTATGCAACCACGCCAGACATCAGATTTCTTTTATCACCGGGTATTTCAACAGTTAACGGTAAAACTTTCGCCGTTATTTTTATAAAAAGATAATTTTGTCATTTTCTAACTCCGACAATAATTCTGTTGTGGGGTCCACCAATGATTGTGTCGTCATATGAATATTCCCTGACAAAAAGAATATTCCTCTACCAAACGAATATTTTATAACAACTTTCTTTACTTTGCAAAATTTTCACATATCACCCTTAACTTTAATCCTTTTATCAATTTAACCATTTACTAAATAAAATAATAATTATAAGAAAATTGAATACTTTCATTTCATAAAATTTGGGGTCTTATATTTATTTATTGGTTTATTCTAAGCCTCATTTTGAGTTTATTTAAAAGTAGTGTTGTTCCTCTTTTGCACCTATGTACGAAGGATTTGATTTAGCGAAAAATTCATTTTTAGACAAAATATACATTTCAATTGATATTTCGAATAAAAATAATTTTCAAATCCTTCGTCCGAATAGTAATCGAGGACCTTTGATACTTCCTATTATTATCTTTATATTTATCAAGTGATCTACCCTAAATCGCTTTATTTTTAATGAAAGCTCTTTGTGGTTTTATTTGAAGGTTGTTTTGGGTTATAATGTATGCAATAAAGCGCCAAAAAGGGGTGGATCATCATCGGGCATGAAAGCCATCTCGATAAATCCGAACACCCACAATCATATTTTTCACTATCACGGGATCTTTAATACGAATTCTTGGGACGAACCCCTCGAACTCGTTCTAAGATCGAATATTACATGTATAACAATTTTTAGTAATTTAAACATTAAATCGCAAAAGAAAAGTCCATCATGGGAATCAAGTTAAAATCTGATCATTAGATCTCGACACTAGGACTCCTAGGCTCACATTATTAATGTGACGCCCCCAAATTCGGGTATCTTCCAACCCAACGGATGGTGCTACACGGTACTACCATTCACACATACATTCAATTGTAAAGTCTCAAATGAACGAATATGTCTTCTATATATTCAAAATAATATTAACATTTCCCTAGGTTCTTTATAACCATTCAATTGTTCTTGTCATAATATCAAATATATTACAATCATTCACCCTATACTATTACATATGTATTCTACAAGTTCGTCTTCGCCTTGCCCTTATCCTTGTCGAAGCCTTCGGTCCATTCGATCTTAGCTGTGTTCATATGGTTTAAGCAAGAGTGAGCATGACTAGCTCAACAAGTACAACATTTCTAATAAACAAAATTCTTGAAATATATGAATTGTATATCTTCAATAACTGAACAATAGTTACGAAGTACTATCGATAATTCAAAATAGCACTTATTTTCCTTCAAAACGTTTTACAACAACAATATTTAGTAAAACATCAATTCCAATCCAAGCCCTTGAGCATCTCATAAGTTCTTTTGAAAAGGACATCCCGGCACTAAGTCCGTAAGTCCGACATTACTTATGAGCACGTCTAGGTGATCAGCCTATAGTACTCTATGTTGATCAACACTACATTCATTAAATGTATGTACATTTAAGTTGTGGCAACCTCACGTGCCTGTCATTAGACGATAAAACATTTTTAGTATACTCAGTCTTCGTTTGAAAACCACACCAATATAACTTGGTAAACATTGACCATGCTTTGATAGTAACATAATATAAGTCTAGCCGAAAGAATTGGCTTCGACTTCATCATACATGACTTCATGCGTAAAGATACATGAATTACAAAGCTTGTTTAGATTGAACTGGAACAAGGGTTAGAATACTTGCCTTCAGTGTCTGCTACACTTAATAACACATTCTCTTTTAAGTCTTTAAGTCTCTACAGTAAATGATAACATCACATAACACATTAGGTCATGAATGAACATACATGGTTCCTAATGAATCTTACCCTTCTTCTCAATCTAATAATAACTTAGATTTGTTATTATTGTTTTTGACTTTTTGTTATGTCACTCTTACATTCATATTACGTTCATGTTTGATTACTTATCTTCAACCTTTAGACAACATAATTAAGGTTTAACAATACCTTACAATGCTTCATTAAGTTCTTTAGTGAATTACTAAAGAGTTATCATTCAATTAATACTTATAAACTTTCTTCTCTGGCTAAACCCTAAAACTGGCGATGCGGCGCTGATCATTACCTTTCATCTCACCGCTGCTGCTGAGTTAGCGTAGCCCAGTGAAATTGGGCCTTGGCGCTTCTTTGTGCCACACTTAACCCTCTTGTCTCGCATCACCTGCACATGACTGCAGTGATGTCATCAGATCAGATATGGCATCGCAAATACCACCAATATACCTGGGTTGGCTTTCATACGCCAACTCAGGCACCGTAAAATTTTTACAGACTTTTAACTTTGCGAATTTCCCTGACTCGTAACTTCTTCGTTATAAGTATGAATTGGCTCGTTCAAGAGCCCACGGTTCACAAATTACATACTCTACGCGTTCATGCAAAACTTTTATCTATTTGACTTTGTTTGCTAAAAATTCACCTATTAGTTCATTTTTAACAAAAATGGTAAACTTTTGTGAACGTTCAACGCTCGTTTCTTCGTTCTAAGTCGGAATCCGGTCATTTTCGAGTCCACAACTCTATAATGCCAAATCTGACTTGTCTTCATCAAAAACCAATGTTTATGAGTTCAAACACAAAATTCGACATCCATTCCAAAAATTTCACGAATTCGACGATTATCGTCCAATCGTGTGAATTCCGGCGAAACTTCGTTACTAACGATTTGATCATCGTTCTAAAGGGATTCAATTCATTCAATAGACATTTCAACTTACATATTATAACAACTTATTTTTAAGTTAGGTTTTGGCTTATTCTTTATAAGTTCATAACTTAACAGCTTATAAACTGTAAGACCCCAACTTTTTAATAAAGATGATTTTTCTATAAATATTATTTTTAAATATTATGGAATGAATTTGATATAATGTTATAGTTGTGGGTAATATTTATAAATTTTACAAAGTACGCAAGTTGTTATATAATATTCGATTGGTCGGGGAATATTCGTTTTAACAGAGAATATTTGTACGACGGCACAATCATTGGTGGACCCCACAACAGAATTATTGTCGGATTGAGAAAACGACAAAAATATTTTTATTAAAATAACTGCGAAAGTTTTACAGTTAAAACTATTGAACTACTCGGTAGTAAAAGTAAAGTAATACGCGTGGTTGCATAGTAGCACACGGTATTGATTATTGATGCTTACGTGAGAATTCACTTAGTTTTGTTCAATTATTGCTTCAGTAATTGTTGCATAGTATCACGTTATTTGATTCAATTATTGTCGATATTTTATATATTATTAAATCAATAATTGAGATGACAGAGTTATTAATATTATTATTTGCAATATTAACGATGTCTAGAAGTTCTGCCAAAGAGAGGTTTGGTCACCTAATTGTGCGCCAATAGGGAGAAATCCATATTGGAAAGCCCCCTCTTTCCTGGGAACAACCTGGTCGATTAATATTATGATTATAATAATAATGATAAATGTTGTTAGATATATTGAGTTGTCTTTTTATGAAGTCACGGAAGTTTATATATATATATATATATATATATATATATATATATATATATAAAATTTTGTTTTATTAGTATTATTAATGAAATAAAATAGAAAAGCTTTTTATATAAAATGTAATACTTTTATAAAGTTATTTATTTTATTAGACAATAATTAGAATATATTATATTTTATTATGCATAAAGTTTGCATATTGCCTACATAGTGTTTGCATGGTAAAATCTTTTATATAAAATGTAATACTTTTTATAAAGTTTTATTTTATTTGATTATAAATAGAATATATTATATTTTATCAGATAGTGCAAAGATAGTATCCTTTCTATTTTCCTATAAATAGGATACTTAGTTAGAATTAAAAACCACACCAGAAGTTCAGAGAATTCTTTTATAATCTTGAACATATTTCTTTAGAGTTTTAAGAAGCTTTGAGCGTAGTGCAAATTTTCTTCAAGAATATCCTCGCCCTACCAGTCGGAATACTCTTCTTTTATGGTAAGTGGTATTTTTTCTTTTTTTCGTCTTCATAAAGAGAACTTTTGTTATGACATTCTTTGTTATTATGTTGGAATAACCTGTCTATGCGAAGTACCGCATACTTGGTAAAATTCTTCTGTTATTCCATTCTTTATTGTTATGTTGGAATAACCTGTCTATGCGAAGTACCGCATACTTGGTGAAATTCTTCTATTATTCCATTCTTTATTATTATGTTGGAATAACCTGTCTATTCGAAGTATGAAATTCTTTTGTTATTATATTCTTTATTATTCTATTGGAACGTCCTGTTTGTGCGTTACGCATGACCTGGTTCCGTTATTTATTATTCTGTTGGAACATCCTGTCTATGCGTTTATGCATGACCTGGTTCCGTTGTTTATTATTCTGTTGGTATATCATGTCTATTCGTTTACACATGACCTGGTTCCATTATTTATTATTCTGTTTGAATATCCTGTCTGTGCGTTTACGCATGACCTGGTTCCATTATTTATTATTCTGTTGGAATAACCTGTCTGTGCGGTCTATCGCATGCCTGGTGATTTCTTTTGTTATTCTATTTTTTATTATACTCAGTTGGTTAAAGTTTTCGCTTTTATACTCCATGAAATTAGTGAAATATCCTTGATATTTGCGCTTCATCCCGTATCTTTTCATGGAAATATTCTTCTGAGCATTCTTGAGTTTAACCCCACAAAGCAGTACCATGTTGACAATTTGGACGTTATTGGTTCTTGGATAAATTAATTCTTGAACTTGTTTTATTGAATTCTTATATCATTGTCATCATTCTTATGTTTATATTATGTTGAAAGTTGATGAGTAGGTTTTTAACCTATGAATTTTGTTCATTAGGCTTATTTTATTGTTTGTTTTTGGGTATTTTTATGTTACTTTTGATGGGGTTTACGTTTAGTTGTAGGTAATGCAGATTCATTCAGCAATTAGGAGCATTTAAGGATGTTTTGAGCGACATTGCAAGTTAATGTTGGCTAAGCGCGAGCGTAATGGCCGTTAGTTAAGAAGCGGATGAGCGAACCATGTTGGAGCGAGCATGGCTAACTATCGTTGGGCTAAGCGCGAGGCTACTGAGAGAGAGGTACTTATTGGCGGCAATTGCGGCGATGCGAAGTCTTTGTTGGGCAGTTTTGCTTTGATAAGGAAACTAGTGGTGGTGGTTGACAAAAATTGGGATTATCTAGAGTTGCTCTTGGGAGTAAGTAGAGTCGGGGTAGGATAGTATCATGAGGAATGGATGGGGCGTACAAGAGAAGCAAGGATGGATGAATCAAGAGACACACACACTTTGAAAAAGAAACGAGATAGAAGAGCAAGCTTGGAGGTTTAGAGAAGAGAAAAAAAACCTCACGAAGATTGCAGAATTGAATTTAGAGAAGGGTGGTGTTTTATTATTCTTCTTTAATTTTTAATATCTATAATTGGGATGATGTTTTCTTATATTTATTTAGTAGTTAATTCGTTTACTATGAGCTAATTTACTTTTTAGGTGAATGATGGATCTTTGAGTGGAACAATGGTTATGTACCCTTTATTTTCAGTTTAATAAAATATTCTTCAGATTATCTATATTGATTTGAGCTTGAATTTGTGAATTGCCTGATCAACAATTCTTTGTGGATCTGAATAGAATCGAGAGAGGATATTTAAATCTAGACTTAGTTGATATAGCATGTGTTCATGAGTTTGTGAATATCAGAATTATGATGAGTGTCAAGGTAGAGATATGCTTGACATCGCATGTAATTGGATAGAGAACTTAATCTCAAACCTTCTTTGATTTAATTTGCATAGAGATATTGTGAGTTAATTGATTGAGGTGTTTGACTTATTTCTATCTTAATTGTGGATTTAAGTTAATACGGTATTAATGCACCGAGAGATGGTTAGTACTACAATTGTGTTCTTGATTAATAAACTGGAATATTGAGTTGAACTGAGGTATAGGTGAATTAATCTGAGTGAAGTTTAAAGTGAAATCATGAGCCTAATTCTCCAATAATTGTTTAAAAATTTAGTTTCTATTATTTGTGGGTAATTGGCGTTAGCTAAGTTATTATTCATTAAGATTTGTCGTCATTGATTTGAATAGTTAAATAAAATTTGGATTAGTAGAAGATTGATAATTGTAAGGTTGAGTTTTTACTAGTTTGTCTCTAAGGGAACGATACTTAACTTATCACTTTATTACTTGTTGACCACGTATACTTGCGTGTTGTGCGTAATTAGATTTTACCCAACAAAAGTCATATGTGGCCTGTAGTGCATAGATGGACTTGGTATGATTATGACCAGGGATTATTCGGTATAATCATGACCGTAATGTTACAAATGATGTGGTAAAAGTCCTCATTGGCCGTGAGTGCATCGATGGACGCTTGTTGGCATGATCATGATAATTGATGAATACACGAATATCCTCGGCCGTCATCGCATGGATAATTTGTGGTTGTGATACTAATGAATATCCTTGGGTCAGAAAAGGATGGATGATGTGGTTTTTTTAAAATCGAGTCTCAACGATAAAAGTGATGAAAACCCTTTTTAAATCATAAAAGATAGTAGATTGTATTCTCTACTGGACTCTTTTAATGGATTGCTTGTTCCGTTGCAGTTAAACTTGATGTCTATTTTATTTTATCAGTTTAACATTGTTGAAGGATAATGATAATTTATTCTGCATTATCTTAGTCATAATATTTCTTATTGGGCTAATTGAGCTCACCCTTTTACTTTCATTGTTCTCTTCAGGAAATGAGAACGCAGTAAGGACTAGTCGGGGAACGAAGTGACGGTCCAGACGATAGCATTATTATTCCTCACTATTCTATGAAATAGTGTGTTAATAAATGTATTGAGCACTTATTTTGAGTTTTAATACTGTCTAGAAGATAATATTTGTATTAAAACTCATAGCTCATGTTGTATATTTAAGATTGTATTTGTATTATGTATCATGTATTTGGCGACTCAGAATAGGTGATGTGTACCTATTTTGGGGACGTCACATAAACTACAAGGTTAAATTCCTTATGACTTATTATAGATTTAAGTCCTTTAATCAACATTCTCACATCTTATCAAAGACACTAACTTCATATGACAAACAAATGACAAGTTCATCATAAGCTCTTCATAAGTTTATAACTTATTTAGGTTCAAGTTACTTATTCATGACTTATTCGGCTTACGTCCATTGCTTATTCAATTCTTACATATTCTTAGCATACATGCTTATTAAGTTACACTTCTCTTATCACCCTACAATGATAGAAATGGATAATTATTAGATAAGAGTCTTACCCTTGATGAACTAGTCTTCTTCCTCTTTGAAAATCTAACAAAGGATGTTTAACTTATATGTACTTATTCTCTCTAACCAATAAGTTGCTTTATAAGAGAAGTTGTTGGTTGAAAATAACAAGCAACAATGAAAATCCTAGCCTTCTATTTATAGGAAAGCCAAAGGTTAGGGTAATTTAATCATTTAGGCCCTCTACCTCCTTAATAACCTCCTTACTATTCATTTCTTAATCCCTAAGTTTACTTGCTAAGCACAACTGTTTCTTGGTCATTACACTTGTTTCTTGGTCACCACAACAAAGTCTTGGTCACCAAGTTCACCCACATCATCCTTGGTTGCTCCATGGATCATGTCTAACCCATTGGGTCATTACATTGGACTTAGGTATTAAAGTACTTAACTTATCTTTGGGCTTGAATTAAATCAATTTGGGCTTCCACCTTCATTCCTATTGGACTCTTCAATTGTTACACAATCCTATTAGTCCATTCCATTTAACTAAAAGTCTTATAACATATACTACACGTATAATTCTTGTATTCTAGCTCGTATATTAATTCGTAATATACGTTATTCCTTCTCTATACATACTCGTATAATACTTCATATTATACTTGCATTTAATACCTCATACAATACATACATATCATACGATCAATATAATCTCTTCTTAACGCTTAATATTCCTAACGTTCTCTAATTAAGTCTGCATGCGAAATATTGCATTTTCCATACTTAGATTATTATTACATAATCTATCCCACCTTGATATTATAACGTTACGTATTTCTCGGAAGTTCAAAATATAATTCCCGAGCGGAAATCGATGAATATTGTTTTTCGAAAAATTTCTCGAAAAACTTTTATTTTCGTCTTGGAAATTCAAACACTTTAATTCCTTCACATAGTTAAAAAACTACGACGTTCCAGCATTTCTAGGTTATAAAACGACATTCATCTTATCAACACATAATAATAATAAATAATATTATTTTATTCATTATTAAAAGTATTTACAAAAGGTTCAATTTTCTGGGGCGTTACAATTAAACTTAAATAGGTATGTACAACATATCCTAAACTCGAGAATAGGTGATGTGATGCTCCCAAAATAGGTCCACACAACCCCATTCCGGGTCGCCAAATACACGGTACTAAATCAAATACAAACTTCATTTATACAATTGTCATCCAAAATACGAAAACACATAAGTTGAGAGTTTCAATACAAATATTGTCTTGTAAACAATATCCAAACTCAAATAAAGTCCTCATTACAATTATTGTCATACTATTTTACAAACTATGGAGGACTACTATAATAACCATATTGGACCATTACTCCACTCCTCGACTAGTCCCAACTACATTCTTGCCTCCTGAGAAGAATAATGGAACCAAAAGGAAAAGGGTGAGCTCAACTAGCCTAGTAAAGAATATTATGACTAAGATAATGAAGAACAAAGTATCCTTAGTCCTCAACGGTAAAAAAATCTGATAGAATACAATAGACAACAAGTTTTAGATCAACAACTACAGCGGAAATAGCAATCCATTAGAAGAGTCAAGTAGAGCATGATGTTTACTATTTTCTATGATTTAAAAATCCATTATCAATATTTTATCCCTGTAATACCAATCAATAATCATTTCAGATCAACAAATTATCAATGCACTACGGGCCAAGGATATTCGTATGAATCTCTATTCGCCATGCATGCGATAATCCGCATAGACAGGTTACTCCCTCAAATTAATACAGAATTAATACGAAGGGTTATTCACCATGTATGCGATAATCCGCGTAGACATGTTATTCCCATAAATTAATAAGGAATAGAATGAAAACCCTTATGAGTATGAAGAAAATAACATCCTTTATGAATATGAAAGAAATAATACCCCTTACGAATACGAAAAATAATATCCCTTACCTTAGTAGAAAATTGGGTACTGCAATAGCATAATAGCAGAATACTCTTCTTCTTTCTCTCTTAGTTTCTCTCACTATAACTTGTGATTATAACTTTGCTCTTCAAAATAGGTAGGAAATAATGAATGAATGAGTATTTATAGGCTAGGAAAATGTGGCAAATTACAAGATTAATTATACTTTAGTACCTTCATCTTTGCCTCTATTTTTAATTTAGTCCCTCTAGTATTATTAATCTTGCATTACATCCCCTAATAGTACTTGCATTAGAACAATGTAGTTCCTTGCATGTGAACTTGATGCGGTTCATGTGGTTCTAAAGGAGTTTGGAAATTAATTTAATATTAGTACTCTTATTTATTCCTAATATGATTAGGAGGCAAATTAATTAAAAGAGTTTAATTAATTATCCCTAATAACATTAGGGAGCCTAATTAATTAAATGAGTTTAACTAATTAAATAATACTCTATTTTAATTATATTAAATTAGGTCAACTAATATCTTAATATCTTTATAAGAGGAGTCTTATAATAAATATCAGTGTGTGTGAGATACGTGATTCCAATAGTTGGAGAGTACGCCTTTTTTTATACAGATAGAAAACTATGGTTTGAGCCAAAAACACCCATCTTCTTGATTCTTGTTCTTCCTTGGTGGATCATGTTGCCTCCTTTTTAGTCTAACAAAAAGGACTCTAACTCATGCAAGCATACATGGGTCAACAAGTAGTACAGAGTAAGAAAAGTTTTGATTTACGGAGAAAGATTTTAAATTTAAACTATCATGCATCAACTATATCACTATTTTTATATGCTTAAACGAGTAACTCACAATTATAAGTAACACTAAATTTAATTCATGAAATAAAAATAAAATACTAAAGTAATGTAATTAAATTTGGAAAAGAATGGGATTCTAACTTCATTTAATGTTTCATCTAAACTGCAACCATCATGCAATGTTTACATATTTATCATGGAAAACTAGTCAAGAGCACAATAGTGGACATAACCATTTTTCAATGAACTATGACCAATTTACATAACTTCCATATATGATAGAAATCATGCAAGCAACACTATTGCCAAAATCACAATATGTCTATGTGAAATTACAGCAATAATGAATTAAGTGCAGGCTCTTTTCATGACTACACACGGTGAAACGGTATATGTCTATCCGGTTCATGAATTACAAAACTTAACAAATCAGTCTCATAAACATATGCCATTATGATTTAATCCATACTCATATTTCATTTTTTAATTCCATATAAGCATACAAGGTGAATGGTGATTAAACATTCATTAGTTATGCTCAATCATAATGGTTAATCCAATGATAAACATACAATATTACAATCAGATGTATAAATTTAGACTACATATTAAAATCCATTAGAATCCCATAATGGAATTTACTTCATTTCTGAACCAAAAGCCATCATCGGATTGGAGCAATGCATAAAATTAAATACTGTAACAAAAGAGATTAGAGAAATGATAAACAAATCTGTTAAACCCAATTGCAGAATCCATTCCACACTTGTTCCAATGCACCAATAATCTCCATAATTGACAACTAAGAATTATTGAAATAACAAAGATGAAGAGAGGATATAGAAATGTATCATGTGATGATCAAATCCTCTCTAGCCTAGTTAAAACTTAAGAACACTAATAATCATGATAAAATTGATAAAAAGACCCTTCAAAACATGTTTGGTACTAACCACATCGTTCAAGTGAGCCTAAAGCGCTCAAATTTCAAAAAGTCAAAAAAATAGACTGCAGAGGACTCGCGCGGCCACGCGAGATTATAGTGTAGAACGAGGGCGCGCTGTGGAAATTCCTGTCAAGGTTTTGACGCGGGCACGCGATATTCCTTCTTTCCTGGGGCGCGGCCGCGCAATGGTGCAAAGCAGTCTCGGATTTCATGTGGCGCGGCCACGTTATATTAGGCTTATAAATTTGTGCGGCCGCGCTACTACTACTTTCTGTTTTCAACTCTCTTGCTGCTGCTTCTTGTTTATTGTCGTTCGTTCTTCATTCCTTCTCTTCTTCACTACATTCATCCACTACTTCAGTCCTCATCTGTTCGAATTCCTCTTGTCATGCCTTTGCTAGCTTCATGCCATCATGCCAATCCATGCTAATGTCAATCCATGCTATTTCTTGTTTTTCCATGCCATAGGTGTGACGCCCGTAAAATAGGTATACATCACCCATTCTGAGTTGTCAATACATGGTACAAAAACAACTACAACTTTATTATTACAGCAGTAAAACTGTGAGTTGGGATACAAATATTATCTTCTAGACAATATCTATACTCAAATAAATCCTCATCACATTTATTGATACATTATTTTACAAAAATGGTGAGGACTACTAAACAACTCTCTCTAGAACTTTCATTCCATACCCCGACTCGTACTCGCTATATTCTCGCCTCCTGAGAAGAAAAATGGAACAAAAAGGAAAAGGGTGAGCTCAACTAGCCCAAAGAAAGAATATTATGACTAAGATAATATACAACAAATTATCGTTAGTCTTCAACAGGAAAAATCTAATAGAATACAATAGACAACAAATTTTAAATCAATATTCAAACGGAAATAATAATTCATTAGAAGAGTTAAGTAGAGAATGCAAACTACTATCTTCTATGTATGAATTTAAAAGTTCATCGCTCATCTTTTATCCTGTAACATCAATCAATATATATCTGAATTAAATATTCATCTTTACTACGAGGCCAAAGATATTCATCACCGATCATGTTCATCTAAACACTGCTCATCTTTTCACTACGGCCAAAGATATTCATCGAAATCATTCATCTTTTGCACTTTCTGAAAGCCAGATATTCAATAATATCATCATTTAAGATCGTGGATGATGAAAATATTTTTAAAGAAACGAATCCAAAGAAACAAAATGACAAGGATTAAGGATTAAGGATTCGTACTTTGTTTTATCCATGTCCAAAAATACCTCAAAAATAATCATAGTGGTGTAAAATTCAAGAATGATCAAAACATGGATACAATCAAAGCTAGTATCCGTAATAGATGTTTTGGACGAAAAGGAAAATTTTCATTTCTCGATGAATAGTGCCGTATTCGTGAATAGTACCGTATACGTGAATAGTGTCGTATACGTGAATAGTAACCCCGACACTAAAAGTTCTAAATTTGATTAAAAAGTTCAGATCAATATACTTGATAAATGATATTGAAGAAATAATATCATTACGAAAAAAAATAATATCCCTTACCTCACAAAGACAAGATTTAGTCAAAACAAACTTGATATAAAGCTATGACTTGAACTTGCACCGTATAGCAATACTCAAAGTATACTCAAAATACTCACAAGAATATGCTCGATAATATAAAGAGAGAAAACTTCAGTTTCTGGTGTGATTTTCAATTCTAACCTAAGCACCCTATTTATAGGAAATTGCTTAGAACACCAAAGCAGAAAATTTAATATAATATTAATATATATAAAAAATTTTCCTACGCACACTCTTATAAACTGAAATCAGCTCATTTCAACAACCAACCAAGCCCACCAAACATATCAAAAACGTTTTTCTAATTTAAATTATTTTAAACTTCCAAAAATCAATTATTTCGGAGCTTTGGAACTTCAATAATTCATAATAAATAGCCCTTTATCAGAAAAATTCGAATCACACGAATTTTTATAGGAAATTCAATTCTCTACAACTTTGCAGAAGAAAGTTTTTCCAAATTCCAAATGTAAATTGACCAAATCCACAAACCAGGCGATTTTACAAGCTTATAATCAAATTTCAAATCAATAAATGGGGTCCACCGACATGTTTAACATGTTTTAAACATTTATTGCAACAAAAAATACTCTTCCTCCTCGTATACTCATATATCCCACATTCGTTGTAAAAATATCACCATTATTATATTATTAAAATATAATAATACATTTAAATGAATTATCTTATCGTAAAAAGATAAAATTTCAATTTTCAACAATTGTCACATTAAAATTTTTCTCCATCTATATCCACATAAAATCAATATTTTCCTCATCATATGAATCAATAATTAATTATTCACAAATAATATTACGTAATCACAATATTGACAATCGTGCAATTCCGGAAAGAGGGGCTTTCCAATAAGAATTTCTCCTTCTTCGGCGCCAATTATTAGGTGACCAAACCTCTCCTTAGATGTAACTTTCTAGACATTGCCAATAATGTTATCTAATAATATTATTCAGATAATATGAATTATTGCATCGATAATGGAAAATACTGTGTAAATGACAATTTATTGAAACAACAAAGATATATAAAATATCAATGCAAAGAATTATCAATCAATAAAATCTCGAACACTAATTATCAGAACCATTATTAAGTAGTACCTTCTTACGTAAGAATCAAAATTGGGTGCAATACTGCAAATGCTACCGTGTGTTTTAACCAATTTGAGTATTTTAACAAGATATAATTCAGAAATAACTACGTTTTATTTTTAAACAATTTATATTTGTCGTTTTCTTCATCCAATCGCGTTCTAGTTATGGGGCCCACACATGGTCAACTACCATTGCATTTAATATTCCCCGACAAAGAATGAATATTTTATAACCACTTGCTTATTTTGAAATATTTATGTATTTTACCCTAACTATCCACATTAATCAAATCAACCCTTACTATTTCAAAATAATAAATAGAGAAAATTAAATTTCATTAATAATAAGTTGGGGTCTTACAACCTCCCTCCTTATGAAATTTCGTCCTCGAAATTGACGCATGTATTCGGTGTTTCAAAAAGGTGAGGATACCTCGCTTTCATTTCGCTTTCCAATTCCCGTGTCATTTCCTCTATAGCATGATTCCTCCACGTAACTTTAACTTGTGGTATGACCTTTCATGCGTAGGACATGCTCCTTCCTATCTAAGATCTTGACAGTACCTCCTCATACGTTAAGTCTTCTACTATCTCGTCCTGGTTCTAACTCTATAACGTGGTTCGGTCTTTCACATATTTACTGAAGTACGATATGTGAAACACATTATGAACACGAGACATACTCGAGGTAACGCAAGTCTATAGGCTACATTTCCTACTCGGTCCAAGAATTTGAAATGGACCAATAAATCGTGGATTGAGCTTTCCTCTCTTCCCAAATCTTATAACTCCCTTCCATGGAGCAACTCGCAACAATACACGATCCCCTATACTAAATTCCACGTCCTTTCGATGAAGATCCGCATAACTCTTTTCGATCTTGTGCCGCTTGTATCGTTGTCGAATCATTTGGATCTTTTCCGTAGTCATATGTACCAACTCGGGTCCCAACAGTGTTGCTTCACCCACCTCGTCCCAACATACTGGAGAGCGACACTTTCTCCCATATAATGCTTCAAATGGAGCCACACCTATACTTGCCTGATAACTGTTGTTGTAGGAGAATTCCACCAATGGTAAATACTTATCTCAACTGCCCTTGAAGTCTAGGACACAGAGTCTTAATAAATCTTCAAGAGTTTGAATAGTCCTTTCGATTGTCCGTCTGCTTTTGAGGATAGTATGCTCAATCAATCAGAAATCCGCGCCCATAGCTTTTTGCAAGCTAACCCAAAATCTTGAAGTGAATCTTGGGTCACGATCCAAAACTATGGATACAGTATGCCATGCAACCTCACAATCTCATTCACGATATACTAGCAAGACGTTCAAGGAATAAGTCTCCGTATCGGCAAGAAATGAGCGGAACTTAGTTAATCTATCAACAATAACCCAAATAGCATTGATGCCTTGAGAAACCGTAGGAAGACCCGTGAATGAAATCCATGGTAATGTGTTCCCACTTCCATTTCGAATCTCAAGTGGTTGTAACGGACCCTTAGGTAATAGATGCTCGCCTTTACACGTTGACAAGTTAAACACATCTAGATAAACTTTGCAATCTCTCTCTTCATATTGTTCCACCAAAATGTATGTCAAAGATCACGATACATTTTGGTACTTCCAGATGGATTGCAAATGGTGTATTGTGTGCCTCCATCATAATCTTGTACTTCAAATCGTAGTCGTTAGGGACACAAAGTCTAGAGTGGACTCAAGTATTCCTTCTTCATCAATTCTCGCCCTAATAGCTCCTTCTTGTACTTTCTTCTTCATACGCATTAGCTCCTGCCCAAGTGGCTTGAGCAACCTTAACTTTTCTATTAAAGTTGGCTCTATCGCGATACTTGACATCATCGCACTCGTTCCTCGCATATATGATCTTCTACTCAACGCGTCACCTACCACATTCGCTTTTCGGGATGGTATTGAATAGTGTGGTCGTAGTCTTTCAATAGCTCGAGCCAACGTCATTTGCCGCATGTTGAGTTCTTTTTGAGTGAAGAAATATTTAAGGCTTTTATGATCTGAATATATCTCCACTTTCTCCCCATATAGATAGTGCCTCCATATCTTTAAGCGGCAACGATTACACGCTAACTCTAGATCATGAGTAGGATAATTCCTCTCATACTCTTTAAGTTGTCACGAGGCATAGGCTATGACTTTCCCACGTTGCATGAGAACACATCCTAACCCTTTGCACGAAGCATCGCAGAGATAACAAATCCATCCGAACCGGATGGTATTGTTAGAACAGTGCCAAAATAAGTCTCCTCTTAAGCTCTTGGAAACTCTTCTCGCATTCTTCGCTCCAAACGAATTGTGTATCCTTCCAAGTTAGCTGAGTTAATAGAGTAGCGATTCGAGAAAACCCTTCCACGAATCTCCGATAATAACCACCTAGACCCGAAGCTACGATTTGACCACCGACTTGGCTGCTCTAACTTTGTATTGCTTCAATCTTCGCCGGGTCCACGGATACTCCATGTTTTGACACCACGTGCCCAAGAAATGCTACTTCCTCAAGCCAGAACTCGCATTGCTTCAATTTGGCATATAGTTTATTTTCACGAAGCCTTTGAAGTACCAGCTTCAAATGGTGCTCATGATCTTCACGACTTTTGGAATATATGAGGATGTCATCAATAAAGACAACAACAAACTGATCCAAATATTCCTTGAATACTCGGTTCATCATATCCATGAAAGCCGCAGGAGCATTAGTTAGTCCGAAAGACATGACTAAGAATTCATAATGCCCATACCGAGTTACAAGGCGCTTTGAATATCCTCGCTTATAATCTTCACCGATGATATCCGAGCGAAGATCGATTTTTGAAAAGAATTGTGCCCTTGCAATCGGTCAAACAAGTCATCAATACGAGGTAGAGGATACCTATTCTTGATGGTGACATGGTTCAATCCCGATAGTCAATACAAAGTCGCATACTCCGCCTTTCTTCTTTACTGAATAAAACAGAGCACCCCAAGGAGATGTACTAGACGAATGAAACCGATGTCCAACAATTCTCGTAGTTGGACCTTTAACTCTGAAGTTCAATAGGAGCCATTCGATATGGGGTTTTAGAAATGGGCTTTGTACTCGTGTTCAAGATCAATAAAGAATTCAACTTCACGCTCTGGGTAGACCGGGAAGTTCTTCAGAAATACGTCGGAAAGTCAATAACAACAGGAATATTATTCAAATTTGACGTGTCTTTATTCAAATCCATAACATGGGCTAAGAAAGCTTGACATCCGCTTTTCAATAAACGAATAGCTTTATGATTAGATATGATAGTGATTGATTTTAATGGTTTAGTTGCTTGAATTCATACAACAGGTTGGTTAGGAATATGAAAACTAACAACCTTACGAAAACAATCAATTTTGGCATGATGAGTAGTTAACCAATCAATCCCTAAAATCACATCAAAAGCAAGTATTTTTAAAGAGATAAGGTCAACAGATAAGGTGATGGTGCCAACTTGAATCAAACAAGATTTATAAACAGTGGATGTGATGAAAGTTTCTCCTAACGGAGTTTCCATAGATAGGTCAAAGTCTAATTTCTCTGGAGTCAAGTTTAAATGTTGAGCACATGCAGGAGAGATAAATAAATGGGTAGCACCGGTATCAAGTAAGGTATAAACTTCGCAAGAATTTCTAAATAGCTTACCCGTGATCACCTCGTTTGGGTTCCTCGCATTTTGACCAGTCACAACAAACGCTCTTCTCGGAATCGTTGACTTTAACTTTTACGGGGATGATCTTTTTGAGTCACCGTCCCCCATTGAACTAGGTTTTGCTATCGTATAATCTCGAGCGATATGTCCTTCCTTTCCACAATTATAGCATACCTTGAATGTTGTGGGCGCTTTGACCGATATGTCCCTCTTTTCCGCATTTGTAGCATATGACCGGGTGGTCGTTCTCCTCCCTTAGAACCGATTCTTCTTAAGACCGCTGTTGTCTTCACATGGTCGTTGTTAAATCTCCTCTTTTAAAATCTCCTCCCGACTCGCTTCTTCTATTTTCATGGCCATGATTACCACCAGAGTGGTAACCATTTTTGTCCGTCTGTTTTTTCTCCGCAAGTTATCATTATTACATTGATCGCTATCTCTGATGCGATCCTCGGTTATGGTCCCTCGGTTGAACATACTAAGTTATCTCGCTTCTAACAATTGAGCCTCATTAACAACATCTGAATAGAGAGAAAAATTTATGAGAAATGAGATATTATGCATTATGTCGGGTTTCAAACCTCTCGTAAACATCCGCGCGTCACGTTCCTCATTCTCCACCAAATGAGGTGCAAACACGGATAACTCTGCAAACTTTGCCTCGTCTTTGAGACACCGCCATGTTGTTTTGTTCTAATCTGATGAACTCCACTTCCTTCATATGATGAACACTTTCGTGAAAGTATTTGTCATTAAATAATTCTGAAACGCTCCCAAGACATGCCGAAAAGTACCGGTTGGATGGAGTACGCTTCACGAACTCCACCAGTGAGTCTCCGCCTCGCCCATTTAAACATAAAGGTGGCGAATGGAACCTTCTGTTCTCCGGGCATCCCAAGACATCGAATATCTTGGTAATTTGCTTGACCTATGTTTCCGCCATGATCGGATCCGGCTTTCCTTAAATTCGTGGTCCCAACTCTTTGAACTGCTTGGCTATGACAACCCGTGAATTGCTATCATTTCCTCCTCATTTTGAACACGAGTCTCCTCGTGCGATTTTGCATGAACTGCAAAAAGCTTCTAAACATCCCTCGTTCATCATCTCGCTTTCGGTGGTGTTGTTCATGGAGGAACATTGCCACTGTTGCACATTCTCCTCGTTGGTGAGTACAAAGCGTCTCCACGGTCTCATTTCCATTGTTAATATTCTCGACCAACATTCTCAAATACTGTCATAAAACAAGGGTTAATTAAGGAAATCAATATATCACATAATATCCTTATATACTGACCAACTAACAAATAAGCTTAGGTAGGACACACTAGCAAAGGATTTACTCGTCTCTCCCCTCCTAGTTCTATTCCCCGATCTCCGCCAGAGATCATATCCCTAAGCTCGATACCAATCAAGGATGCCCCCCCAAAATAGGTATACATCACCCATTTTGAGTTGTCAATACATAGTATAGAAATAACTACAACTTTATTATTACAGCAGTAAAACTGTGAGTTTGGATACAAATATTATCTTCTAGACAATATCTATACTCAAATAAATCCTCATCACATTTATTGATACATTATTTTACAAAAATGGTGAGGACTACTAAACAACTCTCTCTAGAACTTTCATTCCATACCCCAGGCTGCATTTCGCTATATTCTCGCCTCCACGAGAAGAAAAATGGAACAAAAAGGAAAAGGGTGAGCTCAACTAGCCCAGTAAAGAATATTATGACTAAGATAATATACAACAAATTATCGTTAGTCTTCAACAGGAAAAAATCTAATAGAATACAATAGATAACAAATTTTAAATCAATATTCGTAGCGGAAATAATAATTCATTAGAAAAGTTAAGTAGAGAATGCAAACTACTATCTTCTATGTATGAATTTAAAAGTTCATCGTCTATCTTTTATCCCTGTAACATCAATCAATATATATCTGGAATCAAATATTCATCTTTGCACTACAGGCCAAAGATATTCATCAGTTGATCATGTTCATCTAAACACCTATTCATCTTTGCACTACGGGCCAAAGATATTCATCATAAATCATTCATCTTTACACTACAGGCCAAAGATATTCAATAATATCATCATTTAAGACTGAGGATGATGAAAAATATTTTTAAAGAAACGAATCTAGTGAAACAAAATGACAAGGATTAAGGATTAAGGATTCGTACTTTGTTTTATCCATGTCCAAAAATACCTCAAAAATAATCATAGTGGTGTAAAATTCAAGAATGATCAAAACATGGATACAATCAAAGCTAGTATCCAGAATAGATGTTTTGGACAAAAAGGAAAATTTTCATTTCTCGATGAATAGTACCGTATTCGTGAATAGTACCGTATACGTGAATAGTGTCGTATACGTGAATAGTAACCCCGACACTAAAAGTTTCAAATTTGATTAAAAAGTTCAGATCAATACTTCGGCATAATGATATTGAAGAAATAATATCATTACAAACAAAAATAATATCCCTTACCTCACAAAGACAGTACTTCTAGTTGAAACACCGGATATAGGCTATGACTTGAACTTGCACCGTATAGCAATACTCAAAGTATGCTCAAAATACTCACAAGAATACGCTCGATAATATAGAGAGAGAAAACTTCAGTTTCTGGTGTGATTTTCAATTCTAACCTAAGCACCCTATTTATAGGAAATTGCTTAGAACACCAAAGCAGAAAATTTAATAAAATATTAATATATATAAAAATTTTCCCTACGCACACTCTTATAAACTGAAATCAGCTCATTTCAACAACTAACCAAGCCCACCAAACATATCAAAAACGTTTTTCTAATTTAAATTATTTTAAACTTCCAAAAATCAATTATTTCGGAGCTTCGGAACTTCAATAATTCATAATAAATAGCCCTTTATCAGAAAAATTCGAATCTTGAAAATTTATATAGGAAATTCAATTCTCTACAACTTTGCAGAAGAAAGTGTTTCCAAATTCCAAACAGAAATTGACCAAAATCCATAAACGGGACAAGCTATAATCAAATTTCACCAATAAATAAATGGGGTTCATGAGCATGTTTAACATGTTTTAAACATTTATTGCAACAAAAATACTCTTCCTCCTCAGATACTCATATATCCCACATTCGTTGTAAAAATATCACCATTATTATATTATTAAAATATAATAATACATTTAAATGAATTATCTTATCGGAAAAAGATAAAATTTTAATTTTCAACAATTGTCACATTAAAATTTTTCTCCATCTATATCCACATAAAATCAATATTTTCCTCATCATATGAATCAATAATTAATTATTCACAAATAATATTACGTAATCACAATATTGACAACCGGTAGTTCCTGGAAAGAGGGGCTTTCCAATAAGAATTTCTCCTTCTTGGCGCCGCAATTAGGTGACTAAACCTCTCCTTAGATGTAACTTTCTAGACATTGCCAATAATGTTATCTAATAATATTATTCAGATAATATGAATTATTGCATCGATAATGGAAAACACCGTGTAATGACAATTTATTGAAACAACAAGAATATATAAAATATCAATGCAAAGAATTATTGAATCAATAAAATCTTGAACATTAATTATCGTAACAATTATTAAGTAGTGCCTTCTTACGTAAGAATCAATAATTGGTGCAATACTGGTATTACTTCGTGTTTTAACCAATTTAGTATTTTAACAAGATAATCTGAATAACTACTACTGTTATTTTTTAAACAACTTATATTTGTCGCTTTCTTCATCCAATCGCTTTCATATGGGGTCCACACACGGTCACACCGTCGCACGAATATTCCCCGACAACAATGAATATTTTATAACCACTTGCTTATTTTGAAATATTTGCGTATTTTACCCCTAACTATCCACATTAATCAAATCAACCCTTACTATTTCAAAATAATAAATAGAGAAAATTAAATTTCATTAATAATAAGTTGGGGTCTTACAATAGGGGTTCCAACTACAAGCACTACAAAATAAACATAAAATGCAACTAAAACATAGTAAATGTGACGTCCCCAAATCCGGTTACTTTTTACCTAAGATCTGGTCCATCATTTCTATAACTATTGCGGAAGATATAAACATAAATTGTTTATACATTAAACTTTTACACATCATTCCCAAGGTCTATAACCTTAACTTAATACATACCTTCAATATCTTAAAGGTTTATAATATCATTTGCATTAGCACAATTAATAGTTCTAACTACATAATAGCTTAATCTTGGACTTTGCCTTTGCACCTGCCTTTACTCGAGCTTTCATCTTAATCTAAATTTTTTTATCATGATATAGCAAGGGTGAGCAACAAATTTGCCCAGCAAGTTTAAATTTATTTGAGGATATATCATGATTGAAAGAATTGAACAATAAGCTAGCTAACTTTCAACAATATAAACATTGTGAAAGAGCATAAACAAATTTTCTTAGCTGAACGACCAAGTCAATAAAAATGAATGGCCAAGCATAAACATGAACAGATTAACTGAACCAAATGGTAATGAACATAAACATGAAGGTGATCAGCCCAAAGTCCACACATACACAAGGGTCATCAGAGGCTGAGAATAAAAATTCATTTTGCAAAAGCACATATTGCGTATTTAGCTTGATGTTAAAAACTTCGAAGTGTAGCATAGCTAGAAGATTTTGAATACCTATGCTTCCATCATCAACTTCACTTTCTCTAATGATCCATTGCTTAATAAATCTATCTATTCATATAATCTCAATGCTCCATTCATAACTTTCCTATACCCAGTTCATCAAACTTACCACACATTATGAGTTCAGTAACTTGCCACGATCATATGAGTTTCGGAACTTATCCTAGTTAGACCTTTGGTGTCCATTCGCTGAGGGGTTCAAAACATACCATATGATTATGAGTCATGAACTTTCCTTAAGTATGAGTTTTAAGAACTCGCAACTAACCTTATATTCTCTACCTATTCATTATACACATGAGAAAATAATCACCTTATCAACAGGCAAATAGAAAATAGCGCAACACAAACATTTAATGATTATCAATGTATGAAACTAAGTGGTTGTCAAACCAAACTCAGCCACTAATCAATACAGGAAGCAAAGCGGACAATTCCCCGCCCATACAAAGAATTGGTCAACCTAACCACTATATCGACCAGGAAGCTAAGTGATTCTACAACCAAGTACAAATTCCCCGCCCATACAAGGAATCATACAACTCAGCTACTGACATGAGTCCTCAATTGAAATCCCACATAATTCTAGCTCCACACTTACTCCATATGAATTTCATATAATCCGTATTTACAATTCATAACTCTTTCATGAGTTTTCATAGTACAATTTCATAGTACAACTGTCGTACAACAATTCTGCTATCAAGTTTTCAATCATTTGATTGATCCTTCTCCTGATATAACCTTATTAGATCACATTGTGATCTCATATTATAACCGAATTATGATCGTTTAATTTTACGATCTTCTTTTCCTTTAATCATATAATATTATGATTTTACACTTTTTACCTTATAGATATAGTCTATTTATTTTCACTTTTTATCTTTATTACTGGAGTCTGGTAACTCCAGATTCTTTTCCTTATAACCCTTCAAGATTCTTCTTTGAATCTTCTTTATTTTCATCTTTACTTAATAATGAATTTCCTAAATTCATTTCTTATCACTTAAACTCGATCTGAGTTTATCCCTTATCATCTCCACGGTTATAGCCTAAGGTACTCCTACATAAGGTTTATAACCTATGACTTTGATACCAACTGTGACGTCCCCAAATCCGGTTACTTATTACCTAAGATCTGGTACATCATTTCTATAACTATTGCGGAAGATATAAACATAAATTGTTTATACATTAAACTTTTACACATCATTCCCAAGGTCTACAACCTTAACTTAATACATACCTTCAATATCTTAAAGGTTTACAATATCATTTACATTAGCACAATTAATAGTTCTAACTGCATAATAGCTTAATCTTGGACTTTTCCTTTGCCACTGCCTTTACTCGAGCTTTCATCTTAATCTAAAATTTTTTATCATAATATAGCAAGGGTGAGCAACAAATTTGCCCAACAAATTTAAATTTATTTGAGGATATATCATGATTGAAAGAATTGAACAATAAGCTAGCTAACTTTCAACAATATAAACATTGTGAAAGTGCATGAACAAATTTTCTTAGCTGAACGACCAAGTCAATAAAAATGAATGGTCAAGCATAAACATGAACAGATTAACTGAACCAAATGGTAATGAACATAAACATGAAGGTGATCAGCCCAAAGTCCACACATACACAAGGGTCATCAGAGGTTGAGAATAAAAATTCATTTTTCAAAAGCACATATTGCGTATTTAGCTTGATGTTTAAAACTTCGAAGTGTAGCATAGCTAGAAGATTTTGAATACATATGCTTCCATCATCAACTTCACTTTCTCTAATGATCCATTGCTTAATAAATCTATCTATTCATGTAATCTCAATGCTCCATTTATAACTTTCCTATACCCAGTTCATCAAACTTACCACACATTATGAGTTCAGTAACTTGCCACGATCATATGAGTTTCGGAACTTATCCTAGTTAGACCTTTGGTGTCCATTCGCTGAGGGGTTCAAAACATACCATATGATTATGAGTCATGAACTTTCCATAAGTATGAGTTTTAAGAACTCGCAACTAACCTTATATTCTCTACCTATTCGTTATACATATGAGAAAATAATCACCTTATCAACAGGCATATAGAAAATAGCACGACACAAATATTTAATGATTATCAATGTAAGAAACTAAGTGGTTGTCAAACCAAACTCAGCCACTAATCAATATAGGAAGCAAAGCGGACAATTCCCCGCCCATACATAGAATTGGTCAACCTAACCACTATATCGACTAGGAAGCTAAGTGATTCTACAACCAAGTACAAATTCCCCGCCCATACAAGGAATCATACAACTCAGCTACTGACATGAGTCCTCAATTGAAATCCCACATAATTCTAGCTCCACACTTACTCCATATGAATTTCATTTAATCCGTATTTACAATTCATAACTCTTTCATCAGTTTTCATAGTACAATTTCATAGTACAACTGTCGTACAACAATTCTGCTATAAAGTTTTCAATCATTTGATTGATCCTTCTCTTGCTATGACCTTATTAGATCACATTGTGATCTCATATTATAACCGTATTATGATCATTTAATTTTACGATCTTCTTTTCTTTTAATCATATAATATTATGATTTTACACTTTTCACCTTATAGACATAGTCTATTTATTTTCACTTTTCATCTTTATTACTGGAGTCTGGTAACTCCAGATTCTTATCCTTATAACCCTTCAAGAATCTTCTTTGAATCTTCTTTATCTTTATCTTCATCTTTACTTAATAATGAATTTCCTAAATTCATTTCTTATCACTTAAACTCGATCTGAGTTTATTCCTTATCATCTCCACGTTTATAGCTTAAGGTACTCCTACATAAGGTTTATAACCTACGGCTTTGATACCAACTGTGACGTCCCCAAATCCGGTTACTTTTTACCTAAGATCTGGTACATCATTTCTATAACTGTTGCGAAAGATATAAACATAAATTGTTTATACATTAAACTTTTACACATCATTCCCAAGGTCTACAACCTTAACTTAATACATACCTTCAATATCTTAAAGGTTTACAATATCATTTACATTAGCACAATTAATAGTTCTAACTGCATAATAGCTTAATCTTGGACTTTGCCTTTGCCACTGCCTTTACTCGAGCTTTCATCTTAATCTGAAATTTTTTATCATGATATAGCAAGGGTGAGCAACAAATTTGCCCAACAAATTTAAATTTATTTGAGGATATATCATGATTGAAATAATTGAACAATAAGCTAGCTAACTTTCAACAATATAAACATTGTGAAAGAGCATGAATAAATTTTCTTAGCTGAACGACCAAGTCAATAAAAATGAATGGTCAAGCATAAACATGAACAGATTAACTGAACCAAATGGTAATTAAGGTGATCAGCCTTTCACACCTGATGAACATTTACAATATGCACAACGTGCGAATAAATAATCAATATCGACATGAATAATCAACAACAACTATTCACTAACATGCTTTGGACATACAACTCAAGTTTGAGTTAGGGAAACTTGCCTGAACCACTGAATACCGCTAAGTAATCTAATGTAATCTCTTATGAAATACCTATAAATTATCAAATCGATATTTCAATTAGCATAACATACATGTTAACTCATCATCTTATATTAAATTGTCTAACCTAGTTAAGTATTAGACCTTACATTATAGCTTTAGTATTATCATTATACTTTGATAATCTTTTTATCATGTCATAAGTTATACTTATAAGTTTCCCCTTTTATATGTTATCTTAGTAAATTAGATAACATCTTAGTAAATCGAAATACCATTTCAGTAAGTCGGATTTCATTTTAGTATCCTGAAATCACTATTCCAGCAGACCAAAATCAGATTAGCAGTCTGAATTCAATTTCAATAACTTGAATTCACTATTCTTTTTCATGAAAATACCAAATCAACTTATTATTTTTCTATCCTTTGGCAAAACACATATACATATATTTCATACACAAAAAGTATTTTTCCATAATTTTCCAACTTCCTTTGGTATTTTTCAAAAATCAATTTCTAGTTAATTCCTTAAGAAATTAGTTATCTCGTGCTTAACTCCAAAAATTCCTATCTCTTAACACAATCTTGTCTGTGTTAACGTGAGCCTCCAGTTTAAATTCCGTGGCCATCAGAGTTATAATACTCCCGTTATAGCCGTTTTTATCAGAAAATCACAAAAATTGAAATGGTCATAACTTGGTCATTTTAAGTCGGAATGAGCTCGTTTTTGGATAGTAGGTACTTTATACCATATATTTTCATGTTCCAAAAGGTTGGAATTTTTCTCACAAATTAAGTGGCCAAAAATGCCCTTTTAAAATTTTGGGCAGTAGCTAAATTGGAAAAATAAGGTTTACATACTTTGTTAAAAATATTCCATACGGAAATCTTCAACTTCTTTTTAAGTGATTCCACTTGGAGATGTTAGAAAACTTATTATACTATCCTCCAAAATTTTTCCAGAATTTTTGAATATCCAAAAAATGACTAAACTGCCCCTACACTTGACTGTCCAAAACAATCTGTTTTTCCTTAAAAGACACAAAACTATTTTTGCTAAATCAGTCACTACGGACTGTGTACTCAACATTTTTGAGTGATACCACTTGGGTTTAGTAGTTAATATATAGCAGTGCTGAGCTCCTCATGGGCATGACAGCCATCCAAGGAAATTCGTACACTGTAAATAATGTACAAGCTGCTTACAACTAAAAAAGTCCATTACGGGAACCGAATCTAGATTCAGTAGACTGAATCTGTGATCACAAGATTCCTAGGCTCACATGATACAATGATAGCTTTATATGGAAAGCGATGGCGCTTATATAAAAGTCAGAAATATATATATATCTTGTAAGACCCCAACTTATTATTAATGAAATTTAATTTTCTCTATTTATTATTTTGAAATAGTAAGGGTTGATTTGATTAATGTGGATAGTTAGGGGTAAAATACATAAATATTTCAAAATAAGCAAGTGGTTATAAAATATTCATTCTTGTCGGGGAATATTCGTATGCGACGGCAAGGTAGCGACCATGTGTGGGCCCCATAACTGAAAGCGATTGGATGAAGAAAACGACAAATATAAGTTGTTTAAAAATATAACGTAGTTATTCATTATTAATAATGTTAAAATACTCGGTGGTTAAAACACAATGCACACCAGTATTGCACCAATTATTGATTCTTACGTAAGAAGGCACTACTTAATAATGGTTACGATAATTCTTTATTGCTCAATTTTATTGATTCAATAATTCTTTGCATTGATATTTTATATTACTGTTGTTGTTTCAATAAATTGTAATTACACAAGATTTTCCATTATCGATGCAATAATTCATATTATCTGAATAATATTATTAGATAACATTATTGGCAATGTCTAGAAAGTTACGCCTAAGGAGAGGTTTGGTCACCTAATTGCTTGGCCAAGTAAGGAAAAATTCGTATTGAAAGCCCCTTTTCTTTGGGAAGCGCACGGTTGTCAATATTGTGATTCTCGTAATATTATTTGTGAATAATTAATTATTGATTCATATGATGAGGAAAATATTGATTTTATGTGGATATAGATGGAAAAAATTTTAATGTGACAATTGTTGAAAATTAAAATTTTATCTTTTTCTGATAAGATAATTCATTTAAATGTATTATTATATTTTAATAATATAATAATGGTGATATTTTACAAATGAATGTGGGATATATGAGTATACGAGGAGGAAGAGTATTTTTGTTGCAATAAATGTTTAAAACATGTTAAACATGTCGGTGGACCCCATTTATTGACTGAAATTTGATTATAGCTTGTCCCGTTTATGGATTTTGGTCAATTTCTGTTTGGAATTTGGAAACACTTTCTTCTGCAAAGTTGTAGAGAATTGAATTTCCTATAAAAAGTCGCGAGATTCGAATTTTTCTGATAAAGGGCTATTTATTATGAATTATTGAAGTTCCGAAGCTCCGAAATAATTGATTTTTTGAAGTTTAAAATAATTTAAATTAGAAAAAACGTTTTTGATATGTTTGGTGAGCTTGGTTGGTTGTTGAAATGAGCTGATTTCAGTTTATAAGAGTGTGCATAGGAAAAATTTTATATATATTAATATTATATTAAATTTTCTGCTTTAGTGTTCTAAGCAATTTCCTATAAATAGGGTGCTTAGGTTAGAATTGAAAATCACACCAGAAACTGAAGTTTTCTCTCTCTATATTATCGAGCGTATTCTTGTGAGTATTTTGAGTATACTTTGAGTATTGCTATACGGTGCAAGTTCAAGTCATAGCCTATATCCGGTGTTTCAACTAGAAGTATTGTCTTTGTGAGGCAAGGGATATTATTTTTTTTCGTAATGATATTTTTTCTTCAATATCATTATGCCGAAGTATTGATCTAAACTTTTTAATCAAATTTGGAACTTTTAGTGTCGGGGTTACTATTCACGTATACGGCACTATTCACGTATACGGTACTATTCACGAATACGGCACTATTCATCGAGAAATGAAAATTTTCCTTTTCGTCCAAAACATCTATTCTGGATACTAGCTTTGATTGTATCCATGTTTTGATCATTCTTGAATTTTACACCACTATGATTATTTTTGAGGTATTTTTGGACATGGATAAAACAAAGTACGAATCCTTAATCCTTAATCCTTGTCATTTTTTCCTTCACCGGATTCGTTTCTTTAAAAATATTTTCATCATCCTCGGTCTTAAATGATGATATTATTGAATATCTTTGGCACATGTAGTGCAAAGATGAATAATTTCGATGAATATCTTTGGCCCGTGAGTGCAAAGATGAAATGTGTTTAGATGAACATGATCAATGATGAATATCTTTGGCTGTAGTGCAAAGATGAATATTTGATTCCGAGATATATATTGATTGATGTTACGAGGATAAAAGATAGAGCGATGAACTTTTTAATTCATACATAGAAGATAGTAGTTTGCATTCTCTACTTAACTCTTCTAATGAATTATTATTTTCGTTGCGAATATTGATTTAAAATTTGTTGTCTATTGTATTCTATTAGATTTTCCCTGTTGAAGACTAACGATAATTTGTTGTATATTATCTTAGTCATAATATTCTTTACTGGGCTAGTTGAGCTCACCCTTTTCCTTTTTGTTCCATTTTTCTTCTCAGGAGGCGAGAATATAGCGAGTACGAGTCTGGGTATGGAATGAAAGTTCTAGAGAGAGTTGTTTAGTAGTCCTCACCATTTTTGTAAAATAATGTATCAATAAATGTGATGAGGATTTATATGAGTATAGATATTGTCTAGAAGATAATATTTATATCCAAACTCACAGTTCTTCTTCTGTAATAATAAAGTTGTAGTTGTTTCTGTACCATGTATTGACAACTCCGAATGGGTGATGTATACCTATTTTGGGGGCGTCATATATACAGACATGATCAACCACCACGAAGTAACTCCATGGGGGATCGGAAATGTAAATATATAAAAGCGGTAAATATATATATATATGGGCATGATCAACCACATGCAAGTAAACTCCGGGTGGGACGAAATGTAAATAAAGCTATAAAAGCGATCAATCGCCACGAAGTAAACTCGAGCAAGGCGAAATATAAATAAAAGTCATAAAAGGCCAATGAGTAAACTCCAGCTTCGACATAAATGTAAATATATATATATATATATACAAATATATATATAAAAGCGATAAGAACGCATATGGATGTGAATCTGTGCTCGCTTGATATGTCCGACACCAATTATATATATAAGTATATATATAAGCGAGTAAATGCACCAGATGTAAAATCCAAGCTCATCGGATATGTCCGACAACAATTATATATATATATATATAAGCGAGTAAATGCTCTAGATGTAAAATCCAGGCTCATCAGATATGTCTGACAACAATTATATATATAAGTATATATATATAAGCGAGTAAATGCTCCGGATGTAAAATCCAGGCTCATCAGACAGAGTTTGACCACAGTTTATATATATATATATATATATATATATATATATATATATATATAAGCAATTAAACGCTCCAGACCGAAGTCTAGGCTCAATCGAGGCATAACTTGATAATGTTAGTCCATATATGAAATATATACATATATAAGTATATATATACAAACAAAAATGAAAACCACTTTTAATCAAAATGCAAACGACACAACACCACGGCTCTCAATGTGTATAACAGTGTGTGCTAATATGAGAAGAACGCTTTATAGAATGTGAGAAGGCTTACAGTGGGCTGCCAATATAGACTTCAATGACTCTAGATGGATGAATACTCGGCTCCCACCGATAAAAATATGACAAAATATAAGCTCAAAAGTGTTTGAAATAAGGCAACACTCAGTTTATAGGGTGTACAAAGCCAATTGGACAGGGCTTCCTCACTCTTTTCTCTTCCAAAATGGCTAGCCCAAGCACCATATTTATAGAATCGATCATCTGCAGTGACGTGACCTCTATTACACCTGCGGTGTCGCTGAATCGCACTGGGTTCTCTGCGGGTCCGTCGTCTCGGCAGTCGTGCACTCGTGCAATGTAATGTTCGCTCGAACTTGCAGAACTTTAATCCGAGCATCCGAATGAGGTGTACAAGACCATCTTCGGACTGCTTTTGTCGAGAGTTACGCAGTGACATGGGATTTGCCCTTTTTGATTCCAGGAAGACTGGTCCATAACCGAAATAGCATTCTCGGGTTCCCGTCAGGCAATTCGATGAGCTGTTTTGCGTAGTTTGCGCTTCGAAGCAATCCAGTGAACTGTTTCGCGTAGTTTGCATTTTGAAGTTAAGAGATGAGTCTTGTGGGACTTCTTTTGAAGTAGTTTGGGTTGAAATGAGTGTATTTGATTTGAAGTGAAGTTGAGTTGGTAAAATGACCATTTTGCCCCTCCTGGGGTTATCTCTAGTTTTCGCACAGTTGTAGCGGGTTTTTCCCAGGGTTATCTCTGAGATGGTCATGTTATTGACTCTGAATGTACTCAGGGTTATCTCTGAGGTTGGCTTGACCTCCTGGGGTTATTTTTGGGGTCAGGAAATGATGTTGTAGTCCTCCAGGGTTACCTCTGGAGTGTGAAAAGGATGTTTTGCCCTCCTGCATAGTTAGTAACAGGAAAAGAAAATTTCGAGTGTCTACAACACCCTTACAACTCAAATTCTTCAAAACTCTTCAACTACATCTCACAAGTCTGCAAATTAGGGCGTCCATAGAGGTAAATTGAGAGCAATTGAGTGTGAAGCACAACACTACAAACTATTCATCTTCTCTCATCCAATTTTACCCATAAAATCGACAAGTTTTGGGGAAGAATTTTCTATGCACACTAAGTGTTTGACAGTTTGTGTGAACCAAGTTTGGGGGGAGATACTGTGATTAAGGCATTCGAGAGTCAATGGCTTCGCAACCCACATCAAAATGACAAAGGGGAGAAAGTTCAAGGACCACACAACTGACACGGACCATTGATCACCGAAAATTTGTAAGTGCCGCCGCCACCGACCGGTATGACTATATAATGACAAAAGCCCTTACACCGGAGCGGGAGTTGGCATCGGATCATGTCGATGGGGAAATGATGCAGTAAATTTTAACAGAAGGGCAGGAACCAATTCACCAAACCCGCCATGGTCAACATAGTCAAGTAGTTCTATGAGAACGCCGAGGACAAAGCCCCCTTCAACGCCTTATGTGTGGGGTCGCTTAGTCCCGTTCAGTGCCGATGCCATCAACGCCTATTATAAATTACGAGTGCCTCGACAATGCCAATATGCCCACCTACGTGATTTTGATCCAGACTATGAGGTGATACTCAAGGAAATGACTAAGCCGGGAACAACATGGATCAAAGGTCGGAAGGGAGGCACAGTTTTTGTGACGCCCCCAAAATAGGTATACATCACCTATTCTGAGTCGCCAAATACATGGTAAAGAATACAAATACAATCTTAAATATACAACAAGAGAGCTGTGAGTTTTAATACAAACATTGTCTTCTAGACAATATCCACTCTCAGAATAAGTCCTCATTACATTTATTAACACACTATTTAACATAATAGTGAGGACTACTAATACTATCATCTGGACCGTCACTCCGTTCCCCGACTAGTCCCGGCTAAGTTCTCATTTCCTGCAGAGAACAATGAAAGAAAGGGTGAGCTCAACTAGCCCAGTAAGAAATATTATGACTAAGATAATGCAGAATAAATTATCATTAGACTTCAACAGCGTTAAACTGATAAAATACAATAGACATCAAGTTTAACTACAACGGAACATGCAATCCATTAAAAGAGTCAAGTAGAGAATAAAATCTACTATCTTTTATGATTTAAAAGGTTTTTCATCACTTTTATCGCTGGGACTCACCTTAATAAATAATCCACCTCATCCCTGCACTACGGCCAAGGATATTCATAAGTATCACAACCACAAATTATCCATGCACTACGGGACAAGGATATTCGTGTATTCATCAATGGTCATGATCATGCCAATAACTGTCCATCAATGCAATACAGGCCACATATGACTTTCAACAAAATATAAATATGAGGATGATGACAATGATATAAGAATTCAATAAAATAAGTTCAAGAATTAATTTATTCAGGAACTAATAACGTCCACATTGTCAACATGATACTTCTTTGTAGAGTAAAATTTAAGAATGCTTAGAAGAATATTTCCATGAAAAGATACTAGATGAAGTGCAAATATCAAAGATATTCCACCAATTTCATGGAGTATAGAAGTTAAAAATTTAACCAACTAAGTATAATAAAGAATGGAATAACAAAAGAAATCACCATGCATGCGGTACTTCGCATAGATAGGTTATTCCAACAGAATAATAAATAACGGAACCAGGTCAGGCGTAATACGCATCGACAGGATATTCCAACAAGATAATAAAGAATAGAATAACAACAGAAATCACCATGTTTGCGGTACTTCACATAGACAGGTTATTCCAACAGAATAATAAATAACGGAATCGTCCCCCACAGAAAAGCGCATGAATAGGATATTCAATGAGAATAATAAAGATGGAACCGGGTTGATTGTAAAATGCATGCACAAGATGTTCCAACAGAATAATAACGAATGGAATAACAACAGAAATCACCAAGTATAGGGTAGATCACGTATCACAAGTTATTCCAATGAATAATAAAGAATGGAATAATGAAGTTCTCTTCATGAATATGAAAAAATAATATCCCTTACCTTATAAAGAAGAGTACTCACATGCGGTAGGGCGGGATATACTTGAAGAAACTTGCACTACACTCAAAGCTTTCTTAAACGCTAAAGAAATACGCTCAAGATAGAAGAATAATTCTCTACGCTTTCTCTTTCTAGAGTTTCAAAGAATTCGTAAGAAATAATGAAGGAATGAGCTTCTATTTATAGAAGAATTGACTGAATAGTAACCAATCCATGAACAGTCCAGATCGATTTACTTTAAACGGACGGTCCAGATTGGTTTACAATAAAATATAATATATTCTATTTATAATCTAATAAAATGAATAACTTTTAAAAAGATTTTATTATGCAAACACTATGCAGGCACTATGCATAATAAAATATAATATATTCTAATTATTGTCTAATAAAACGAGTAACTTTATAAAAGTATTATGTTTTATATAAAAAGATTTTACTATTAGCCTAATAAAACGAATAACTATAAAAGTATTCTGTTTTATATAAAAACCTTTTCTATTTTATTACATTAATAATACTAATAAAACAAAACTTTATCATCATTATTATTATTCACATTATTAATCGACCAGGTCGTTCCTAGGAAAGAGGGGGCTTTCCAATAAGGATTTCTCCCTATTAGCGCGCAATTAGGTGACCAAACCTCTCCTTGGCAGAACTTCTAGACATCGTTAATATTGAAAATAATAATATTAATAACTCTGTCATCTCAATTATTGATTTAATAATATATAAAATATCGATGATAATTGAATAAAACTGAATGACTTCTCACGTAAGCATCGATAATCAATACTGGTAATGCTACTTATGCAACCACGCGTATTCTGTGCATTTTTTTAACACCGGGTGTTTCAACAGATTAACGGTAAAACTTCCGTCATTATTTTCATAAAAATATTTTTTGTCATTTTCTCAATCCGACAATAATTTCGTTGTGGGGTCCACTAATGATTGTGCCGAGTAAATTTAATATTCCTGTTAAAGCGAATATTCTCCACCAATCGAATATTATAAACAACATGCGTACTTTGCAAAATTTATAAATATTACCCGCAACTATAACATTATATCAAATTTATTCCATAATATTCAAAAATGATAATTATAGAAAATCCATTTTTATTCATAAAAGTTGGGGTCTTACAATCTCCCCTTCTTATGAAATTTCACCCTCGAAATTAGGGTACGTACCTGGTATGTTGAAGAGGTAAGGATACCTTAATTTCATTTTAGATTCTAACTCTCGGGTTATTTCCTCAACATCGTGGTTCCTCCATAAAACTTTAACTTGAGGTTTAACCTTGGAGCGTAGAATATGTTCCTTCTTATCCAAGATTTGAACAGGAACCTCTTCATATATTAAATCTTCCGCTATTTCATTTGGTTCTAACTCAATAATGTGGTTCGGGTCTTTCACATATTTATGTAACATGGATATATGAAAAACGTTATGAACACGAGACATACTTGGCGGTAAAGCGAGTCTATAGGCTACAGTCTCTACTCGGTCGAGGATTAAAAATGGGCCAATGAATCGAGATTGAGCTTTCCTCGCTTTCCAAATCTCTTAACTCCTTTCCATGGAGCAACATGTAACAACACAACTCTTTTGTCGGTCTTGTGAGGTTTTTATAAGTTGTCGGATCGTTTGAATCTTTTCCGTAGTCATATGTACCAACTCCGGTACCAACAACGTTGCTTCACCCACCTCATCCCAAAGATCTCGAGAGAGCGACACTTTCTTCCATACAACGCTTCGAATGGAGCCATGCCAATACTTGCTTGATAACTGTTGTTGTAGGAAAACTCCACCAATGGTAAGAACTTGTCCCAACTTCCCTTGAAGTCAAGGACATAGAGTCTTAATAAATCTTCAAGAGTTTGAATAGTCCTCTCTGATTGTCTGTCCATCTGAGGATGATATGTCAAAATAAATCGTAAATCCGTGCCCATAACTTTTTGTAAACTAACCCAAAATCGTGAAGTGAATCTTGGGTCTCGATCAAAAACTATGGATACTGGCATACCATGCAATCTTACAACCTCGTTTATGTATATACGAGTAAGACGTTCAAGGGTATAAGTTTCTCGTATAGGTAAGAAATGAGCAGATTTGGTCAATCTATCAACAATGACCCAAATTGCATCTATGCCTTGAGAAACCTTGCGAAGACGGATAAGTAGGTTTTATACCTACTTATCCGGTATCTGTTACTTGAATTAGTTGCTTATATTCATGTTTTTAGTTAATTTTCATTCATTTTATATTATTTTATAGGCTATGACATGACATTGGCATGAAGAAGCAAGGAAAAGCAATTCGGACATCTTTTGGACTAAAATACGCAAGCAAATGCAAGAAGGGAATATTGAAGGACTTTTAACATCAAGTTGGATGCATGTTCTTGGCTTGGAACTTAGATTTTTTGGTAGCTCTACTTCTTAGCTTTCCGGAACATCTTGAATCATCTCAATCGGAGCTCGGATGTGAGAGTTATGGCCTTTTTATCAACAAAGATCAAAGCTAAGAGTTGTCAGGCTTTCCATTTACCTAGCATCTACTTCAAGCCCAATTTCCACCTTGATCCAATTAGAATCTGTCAATCATTGAAGAATTAAAGTTGTAGACATCGTCGTTATCTTCGATTTGATAGGTGGCAGGCCCCGTAACTCCAAGCGGATCAAACGTTTTACGTGTTTTACCAAAGGACGTAGCAGCAGAAAATAGCCTAGCGCGGACTGCGCTATGCCTAGCGCCGGCCCAGCTTAGGCCAGCGAATAATGACGGACCCGATGAACGCAATTGCGCTTAAAATGGCTTAGGGACAGCGCTAAGCACGCTAGGCGAAGGAATTTGAGTCAAATTGGGTTATTTGATGTCTAAATTGAGCTAGAATAGGATTCTTAGTTGCCTAACTTGCTAGGATGTTCATTAGAACTCTAAATACTTGAGTTTAACTTGGATTGGGAGGCTAGTTCTAAGAGTCTATAAAATCCCTCTTGGGATAGATTTCTAGAATCTAATTCTTTACTTTTTTCTTAGATTAGGAACCCTAGATTAGATTAGAATTGGAGATTGAAGCAATTTGGAGACCATTGAAGATCAAGAGCATGAGCTTGAGGAATATGAAGATTTGCTGACAACAGATTCAATTCTTTTCTTTAATCTTATTCTTATCTTTTAATGTTATTTCAAGTGTGGATTCTTAGTTTTAATTCAATGAACTAATTCTTTGTTTGAGATTACAATGGATCTTATTGTGTAGTTTATTTTAATATGCTTCGTTATCAATTATTATGTTCTATTGTGAGAATTGTCTATTGTGATTTGGACTTAATTGTCTAATTGATTGGCCATTAATTACCGTGATAATCTATATGAACTCGAGAGATGAAGTATAGATTTAGATCTGATCATGATAGCATATGTTTGTGATTTTTGCATAGATGGAATTCATAATTCGTGTTTAGGATAAAGATATGCCTTTACGCCATATGTAATCTTATAGAGAACTTATGCTTTAAATCCTTTTTAATTGTAATTCACATAGAGATATAGTGGATTAGTTAATTAGGGTGTCTTGCTTAATTTTATTATCTGTGGATTTAAGTGAGTATGGGTATTATGCATCGAGAGGTGGTTTTATCTGCTTTAGTGTTCTTGATTAACAATTCAAGATAGAGAATAATTGATGAGAAGTGTGTTAACTTAAATGAAGCAATAGGTGAAGTTGTGATCTTAAATCTCCGTAATCTTAATTTAACTAGTGGTAATTAGAATTAGTTTAATTATAAATTGAATTTCATTCTTTTAAATAAGATTGAGTTGGTTACGAGTTAGTACTTGGTGATTTTTATTAAATAATTCTCTATGGGAACGATACTCAACTTATCACTTTATTACTTGTTGACCACGTATACTTGCGTGTTGTGCATAATTAGATTTTACCCAACAAGTTTTTGGCGCCATTTCTTTGAGGGAATTAGTTTAATATTTTTACCAATATTAATTTCAATCAAATTAGTCTTAATTTAAACATTTTTATTTTAATTTTTAATTATCTTCCTATATTTCTCTCTTTTCAGGTACCATGGATGACTTTGCGTATCAATGGCCATACACGAACATGACTCAACCAAGGGAAACGGGGATTGATGGACTTAATGCATTTTCCGCAATATCAGCACAGCTTGAGATACTTTCGACGAAGTTGGACGTTGTTGCAGCCCAACGTAATCGAAGGATAACAGTTACTTGCAATTATTGTGTTGGCAATCACCCGAGTAATCAATGCACCATCAGTCTTGGGCCGGTACAGTATGGTGGTAACTACCTCAACAACTATTCTTATCCCAGTTATCATCAAGTTTGGGGGTATCACCTGGATTCTTAATGGAGCTATAATTATCAAGATCAATACTCTACTTCAAATCCAACATACATGCCGGAATTCTCATATCAACCTCCATTAAACGAAGAAAAGTCAAAGTTGGAGGAATTACTATTAAAGGTCATAGCAAACCAAGAGGAGATGATGATGAGTCAAGAAATATCGAACCACAATTTTCAGCACCATATGGAACAACTCATCACCACTTCAACTCATGGCCCTCAATACATGTATTCCAGAGTTGAGACAGATAATTCAAGGTTGGAGGAATTGTGGTCGAAGTTCGTAGCATCAAATGAGGAGTGGAGGATTAATCAAGAGCGGTCAATTCAGAATCAAGAGATATCAATTCAAAATCTGCAGGATCAGATAGAGCAAATGACCAAAGCCGTAAGCAACCTTCCTCCAAACACTTGGCTTTATGATATGGATGACGAAATTGATGGAGAACCCGAACCGAATCTACAACTGGATGAGCCACAAGATATAGGAAGTGTGGAGACAATTGGGGATAATGAAATAGAGGTCCACGAAGATCTAAATGGGTCTCCACCAAAGATCAAAGAGTCGGTCAGATTTGCAAAATCATGCTCACTTGGTAGTCATGTTGTCGGCGAAGCTCTTGATGACATAAGAGCGAATACAATTTTGAATCCATGGTGGGATGAGAAAGAGAGGATAGATGGAGAGCCCATTATGTGTGACAAGCTTCCATGCCCCAAAGTGATCACATATACAATGGAGAAAACACCTAGCTGGGGGATGTTCTTGATTGAGATCATACCAAATCAGAGCATGCTAGGTGACTTTAAAGCAATGGCTATCACAATTGGGAACCTACCAAAAGCTACATTATTTCCAATGGATGGAGGATTCCTCAATTTCTGAAGAGGAATTGGATAGCGTTGACCAGACAAAGTCTGGCTGAAAGACTATAAATCAAACGCTTATTGGGAGGCAACCCAAGTTTAATTTTTATTTTTAGTTTTTCTTTTTTAGGTTTCATATTAGTTGATAGAATTTTTTTTCATTTTTTTTAGGATTTAATAAGCTTGCTTCTAACATATTCACAGGTTAGTCAAGTCCAACTCAAGTGTGATGCCCGATTCATTCCAATGTGCTTAACCTATTCTTCAAACTTCACAGACAAGGAGATAAATTGCTATATGTCAGGGAAGTCATCTCTTTTAATTTTTCCTATCTTAGCCATTGAGGACAATGTCTATTTTAAGTTTGGGGGTATTTATCATGTTTAGTATTTACTTGGGCAATGTTTTGATGGAATTTGATTTTGGCCAATGATAAATGGGTGGTTGATATTGTTAACTCTTGGAGAATTGATGAGCATGCTTAGTCTATATTTTAACTAGTTAGTTGGGTTTCACATTACTTGCGAAATTTTTGAAAATTTTTACACATATCCATTTGTTTAGCCAGTTGGGATTGAAAATTTTTACACATATCCATTCATGAACTAATAACGTCCAAATTGTCAACATGATACTTCTTTGTAAAGTAAAATTCAAGAATGCTCAGAAGAATATTTCAATGAAAAGATAGTGGATGAAGCGCAAATATCAAGAATATTCCACTAATTTCATGGAGTGTAGAAGTCAAAACTTTAACCAACTGAGTATAATAAAGAATGGAATAACAAAAGAAATCACCATGCATGCGGTATTAGATAGACAGCGAGTTATTCCAACATAATAATAAATAACGGAATCGGTCCGATGTAAAAGCGCCTGAGCGAGATATTCCAATGAATAATAAAGAATGAACCAGTCCGGCACAGAAACGCATGCATGGGATATTCCAACAAAATAATAAAAGATTTTAACCGAATCCCATAAAAATGCATGTGACGAGGATGTTCCAAATGTAATAATGAAGAATGGAATAATAACAAATCACCAAGTATAGGGTGAGATCAGCGTATACAAAGTTATTCCAATGTAATAATAAAGATGGAATAATAGAAGTTCTCTTCATGAATACAAAAGAAATAATACCGTTACCGTAAAAGAAACTTGATATCGGAGTAGTGAAGTAGTAGAATACTTTTCTTCTTTCTCTCTATAGTTTCCCTCTCTCTATAGTTTCTCTCTCTAGAGTTTCAGTGAATTCATAAGAAATAATGAAGGAATGAGGTTCTATTTATAGAAGAATGGAATGAATAGTAACCAATCCATGAACGGTCCAGATTGATTTACTTTAATCGGACAGTCCATAATTAAAGAAAAATCTTTTAAATAAAATATAATATATTCTATTTGTAATCTAATAAAACGAATAACTTTTAAAAAGATTTTACTATGCAAACACTATGCAGGCACTATGCAAATACTATGCATAATAAAATATAATATATTCTAATTATTGTCTAATAAAACAAATAACTTTATAAAACTATTCTATTTTATATAAAAAGATTTTACTATTAGCCTAATAAAACGAATAACTTTATAAAAGTATTCTGTTTTATATAAAAAGTTTTTCTATTTTTTATGTTAATAATACGAATAAAACAAAACTTCATCATCATTATTATTATTCACACTATTAATCGACCGGTGTCGTTCCTGGAAAGAAGGGGCTTTCCAATAAGGACTTCTCCCTATTGGCGCGCAATTAGGTGACCAAACCTCTCCTTGGCAGAACTTCTAGACATCGTTAATAATGCAAATAATAATATTAACAACTTCGTCATCTCAATTATTGATTTAATAACATATAAAATATCGACAATAATTGAATCAAACTGAGTGGCTTCTCACATAAGCATTAATAATCAATACCGGTGTTACTACTATGCAACCACGCCAGACATCTTTTTTTACTACCGAGTAGTTCAATAGTATCAATGCTAAAACTTTCGCTGTTATTTTCATAAAAATATTTTTGTCGTTTTCTCAATTCGACAATAATTCTGTTGTGGGGTCCACCAATGATTGTGTTGTTGTACGAATATTCCCTGACCAATCGAATATTATATAACAACTTGCGTACTTTGCAAAATTTATAAATATTTCCCACAACTATAACATTATATCAAATTTATTCCATAATATTCAAAAATGACATTTATAGAAAATTCATTTTTATTCATAAAAGTTGGGGTCTTACAACCATGCATGCGGTACTTCGCATAGACAAAAGTTACTCCAATGAATAATAAATAACGGAACCGGTCGAGGCGTAATACGCATATCGCATACGATATTCCAACGTAATAATAAAGAATGGAATAACAACGAAATCATCATGCATGCGGTACTTGGCGTAGACATGTTATTCAAATGAATAATAAATAACGAGATCCGTCCAGTAAAAAGCATGCAGATAGGATATTCAAATGAATAATATAGAAGGAACCAGTCCCACAGAAATGCATGACGTGATATTCCAATGAATAATAAAGATTTTAACTAGGTCCCAAGATAAAACGCATGTATGACGAGGATGTTCCAATGAATAATAACGAATGGAATAACAACGGAAATCACCAAGTATAGGGTAGATCACAGCGTATCACATTATTCCAATGAAATAATAAAGAATGGAATAACGAAGTTCTCTTCATGAATATGAAAAAAATAATACCCCTTACCTTATAAAGAAGAATACTCCGACAGTAGTGCGGGGATATACTTGAAGAAACATGCACTACACTCAAAGCTTTCTTAAATGCTAAAGAAATACGCACAAGATAGAAGAATAATTCTCTCTACAGTTTCTCTCTCTAGAGTTTTAGTGAATTCATAAGAAATAATGAAGGAACGAGCTTCTATTTATAGAAGAATGGACTGAATAGTAACCAATCCATGAACGGTCCAGATCGATTTACTTTAAACAGACGGTCCAGATTGGTTTACAATAAAATATAATATATTTTATTTATAATCTAATAAAACGAATAACTTTTAAAAAGTTTTACTATGCAAACACTATGCATAATAAAATATAATATATTCTAATTATTGTCTAATAAAACGAATAACTTTATAAAAGTATTATGTTTTATATAAAAAGATTTTACTATTAGCCTAATAAAACGGATAACTTTATAAAAGTATTCTGTTTTATATAAAAAGCTTTTCTATTTTATTACATTAATAATACTAATAAAACAAAACTTCATCATCATTATTATTATTCACACTATTAATCGACCAGGTCGTTCCCAAGAAAGAGGGGGCTTTCCAATAAGGATTTCTCCCTATTGGCGTGCAATTAGGTGACCAAACCTCTCCTTGGCAAAACCTCTAGACATCGTTAATAGTGCAAATAATAATATTAATAACTCTGTCATCTCAATTATTGAATTAATAATATATAAAATATCGACAATAATTGAATAAAACTGAATGACTTCTCACGTAAGCATCAATAATCAATACCGTGTGCCTACTATCCAACCACGCGTATTCTTGTACTTTTAACAAGGGTGTTTCAACAGCTAATGGTAAAACTTCCGTTATTTTCATAAAAATATTTTTTTTATCGTTTGCTCAATCCGATGATAATTACATTGTGGGGTCCACCAATGTTTGTGTCATCGTCTAAATATTCCTGTTAAAACGAATATTCCCCGACCAATCGAATATTATAAACAACTTGCGTACTTTGCAAAATTTATAAATATTAGCCACAACTATAACATTATATCAAATTTATTCCATAATATTCAAAATTGATAATTATAGAAAATTCATTTTTATTCATAAAAGTTGGGGTCTTATAGTTTTTCATAGTAAAGATCTTAGTCGGTATGGTAAAATTTGGTATCCTTTCTTATGTGCTAAATTGTATCCATCTCAACACACATCGGACGTGACCAAGGAGAAGGCATTACATTTGTACGCGATTGTGCAAGACTTCATCATTGATGCCGGGACCATAATCTGCTTTTCGTTTTGCCGATGCTTACGAGGAAACTTTTCGGGCGGCTTGCCACACCCATCACTCATATGTAGGTTGTGTCTCCAAGCGGGTGTGAGATGGTCTGACGATGAACCCACACAGATGTCGCTTCAGTTACTAGATTCCAGAATGATAACGCGGTATTCGGTGTGGGCCGGAGGAGAGTCCCATCCTCGAGGTCTGGGTTTTATTTTTCCATCGACTTTGGAGGACGAAGTTGATGTTGCAGTCACCTCGGAGGATGAGGACGAGACTATGGGAGATCAAGGAACCGAGCAGGTACCGCAGTCAAAGGCATTATCTAGTCCTCAGTTTCTTGACTCTCAATGTCAAATGGATCCGCACAACAAAGCAGCACATTGAGAGTTGCGGTGACTTACATTGAGGCAAGACCACATATTTGTCGCTATGAACACGTCTTTTGCTTCACTCAATAAGACACTTTCGAGCTTTAATTCAGGTGCACAATTTCCATATCAGCATCCCATGCCAATGCCAAGGTTTCCGCCAAGTGATTCAGAGGAAGAAGATCAACCACCACCAACCCAGACTTGGGCGATTGTAGGGAAGTCCTCACACACTTAATTGTGATTATTCATACAATGAGGCCATTATAATTCTTATGTTTGGGGGATTTAATTTCTTGTTTGCATGCATAATGTTATTAGTTAGGCTTACATTTGTCATTGCATTCTAGTTTAGCATATTAGTTTAGGAATTGTGATGTTGCATTCATATAGTCACATAGTAGCTTAGGTCACTTTTGTTATTGCATTTTTATTTTTGTTTTTATTGCATTATGTCATGTTATGTTTATTTTTCAATCTATTGAATCTAAAAAAAACATTTAGTTACATATTGTGTTTGCATATGCCCAGCAGTGTTGCAGTTCATGTTATTTTGGGACAATGATGAGATTGAGAATAAGTTAACCAATATAACATTGATTATTCGAGCTGTGATATAGTTTCTGTTATGAATCGAATCTTGTTCTTGTTTGAAACTGGTATAAAAAGGGGAGCACGTAACAATATTTGTGTTGACTAGTTAGTTCAAATTGATACATAAAGATTTTCTAAAGGATAATGCTATGGTGAATGAGAAAATGATAGGATAGGCAGTGAAAATGACAAATTAGACAAGAACTTAAGTTTGGGTGAAAAAGGTATGGTATATAAGCTTCGAAAAAAATATATAATATCTAGTTGAGTCTTATGGTGGGTTGAGGAAAATATACTCCCTATAAACACGAGCGTGAGATGGAGCGTAAAACGCACTCACCAACCATCTGTCTATAAAAAAAAAGAAAAAAAGTATGAAAAGATGGGAAATAAGAGCAAAGGGGTCAATGAAAAAAAAAGAAGAAAGCATGAATACCCTATTTGATCCCTTAAGGTTTGTAAATGTCTGAATTCAGTTGGAAAAATTTTTAAGTTTGGGTTGTATGATTCCTTCAAAGAAATTGGTTATATATTGAATTTGAGTCTGTATCAGTTATCATGGATGTTGAACACACGCACACTATACCAGTGATAATGGTTTAAGATTTGAGAACTAATAAGGAATTATTGATTGGTTTTGGTGATTAATATTGTAGAGTTTGCTTGTTTTCCCTAAGGCCAGTGAGATAATTTTTGATTCTGTGATGCTGTTGGATTCGAAAGCATATAGATTAGATTCGTTACATTTCATTGCATTGCATAGTATTTAGTTTGTTTTGTGCTCGAGGACTAACACGGTTTAAGTTTGGGGGATTTTGATAAGTGGATTTTATATCCATGAATTGATGTCCATTTCAAGCTTAATCGTTGTTCCTTTTTTGTGTTCATGTTCATTTTTACTCGTTTCATGTTCTTTTGTATGTAGGATAGGTGGTGTGGTGATTAAGTGAAAAAGGAAGCATTTGGAGCATTTTGGTTGCAAGAATCAAGTACCCAAGCCAGTTTACAGAAGCTACCCCTGCTGGGGCAGGCTATTTTTGCCTTCATAACCCCGCCGGGGCGGGGGGTCTTCAATATTGGTTTACAGAATGGATACCCACCGGGGCGGGGGGTCTCAACTGCTGAGTCTCCTATTTTGCCTTGAACTCTGTTGGAACGTGGATTTCAGCTCTTGTAATGTGCTTGGACTCTAATTAGCATGGTAATTCAGCCTGGACTTAGAGGGGGGATATCTATTACTCAATTAACAATGAATTAAACAGACAAGGCATATTATAGAGAGATTAGTTCCAGATTTTTTATAGCAAGCTTTGGAGAGAGATTTTGAAGAGATTTTCGTGACGATTGCAGATTTAGGCTACGTGAAGGGTGTTTTTCACTATTCTTCATTTTAGTCTTATATTTGTAATTAAAAAGATGTTTTCTTTGAATTATTCAGTTATTATTCCATTCATGATGAACTAATTCACTTGTTAGGCTTATGATGGATCCTTGAGTGAACCGATGATTTTGTAAACTTTGATTTCCAGTTCAATAAACTAATTTCCAATTTATCTATATTAATTTGAGCTTGAATTTGTGAATTGCCTGATCAATAATTCTTTGTGAATTTGTATAGAATCGAGAGAGGATATACGAATCTAGACTTAGTTAATATGGCATGTGGTCATGGATTTTGTGAATAGCAGAAACTTGATGAATGTTAAGGTAGAGATATGCTTGACATCGCATATAATCAGATAGGGAACTTAATCTTAAATCTTCTTTAATTATAATTCACAGAAAGATATAGTGAGTTAGTTGATTAAGGTGTTTAACTTATTTCTATCTAATTTGTGGATTTAAGTTAATACGGTATTAGTGCATCGAGAGGTGGTTAGTACTACATTCGTGTTTTTGATTAATAAACTGGAATAGTGAGTTGAATTGGAATAAAGGTGTAGAAATCAGAGTGAAACTTATGGTGAAATCATAAGTCTAATTCTCCATTAATTATTTGAAATTTTAGTTTTGATTTTTGTGATTGTTTTGTGATATTATATTCATTAATAATTTCGTTTTTATAATTTTAATCATTGAATTGGATAGTTTAATAAAATTAGGATTAATAGGAAATTAATAATTGTAAGGTTAAAATTCTTACTAAATTGTCTATGTTGGAACGATACTCTACTCATTACTGTATTACTTGTTGACCACGTATACTTGCGTGTTGTGCGTATATAGAATTTACCCAACAGTTGTCCCCATATAATGGTTGACACCCAACAAAAGTAGTTTACCTAATAAAGTGATATAATCATTACATGCTCTCCTCCTTCCTCCACATAATCTTAGCATATCTAATCATATCTTACCAAATCCACATGGGTTATTCATCCACTCCATCTTTTGTTTTATTAAATGCTTTATATAATGACAATAATGCCCCACCTTAAGTGGATTTTAATTGGGCCAAGTTTGGACTCCCTTTTATTTCTCTTCTATTTCATTAATTAGCTTACTAAATGCCCAAAAAGTCCCCCTATACTTGGATCAAATTTTGGGCATTTTAAATTATTGATTGGGCCAACTCTTGGGCCACCATATTTAACTCTTTGGACTTTTAATTAATTTCTTTGGGCCATAACAAAATATCACATTTCCAACACTCTTAATATTACCATTCCCTAATTATGTAATTAGGGTTTGCATTTCCTCAATTATAACATAAATCCTTACTCAAGCACATTTATTTCCTTAACCCAATTAGACTTGCTATAATTAGGTTATAAAATTAATTAATTGAGATTTATAAAATAAATCTCTTAAAATTAGTATATATTCTTGTATACCATAATTCTCTCATCCCATAACCCTTAAGTTATGCAATTCTTCATTCCTAATTTATAATTAGGATCACACTAGTTTCTTTTATTTGTTTATATAATAAACAAATATAAACCATCACATAATCTTCATATTCACAGAACATATGCTCATATAAACTTAATCCTGAATAATTCACCACAAGAATTTTTAAATTCACTAAATTCCTTCCCAGAAATCTCAAATCCATTCACTTATTTTCTGTCTAGGTTTTATTATTCAACCTTTAATTCATCATTTAAGATTTAAATAATTATCTAAATTTTCGGTTTGTCACATTCACCTCTTCTTCTAAAAATTTCATCCCCGAAATTTTAGTCTACTAATCACCACTCCTTTTATTCATCAAAACTAGGTTTTCAAATTAACCTTTACTTGATTTCATGCTCAATTTAATGAGTACATCTTGCTTCCTACTATGAGGAGCTCTACTACTATCACATTCTTCCATGACTTCAGTCTAAGGAGTTAAAACTTTTCAAATCATGCTGAGGGGTCATATAGTCCATGAACACATAGTTTTAACGGTATTCACACGGCTTAACAGTAAATTACTAGTTATGTTTACAATCACGAAGAAGGTAAACTATTGCTGCTAGTACTTTAGGTGATTAGCCTTTCATACGCTTACGTCATGTACAACGTATTAATCATGTCTAGCGAATATTTGCGCTACTAGATTGAATTATTTTATCCAATCGGCATATTCCTTTTTTCAGGGTTGTTCACCTCAGACTTAGCATAAGATTCCGCACCAAAACAATTTGGTTCGGGATAACTTCTCAAAAATACTTTGAATTTTCATAAACATTTGTCTAGCTGAATCAAATAGCTTAGACGCATATCGAATAATTCGAATTTCAATCGAAACATTGTTAGCCACATTCAATTGGCAATAATTTATCTTTAAAATTCTTAAAATCATTTTGACGTCATGATACCGCATTGTATATACAGTACGTTTGAGGATTCCGTCATTTTGTGACTGTGTGATACTACATCATACTATAGTGGGCTGACGATCTTTAGATCACATCCGACACTAAGTAATTCTGCATTGATAATTCCATCATTTTTATCATATCTGCACTAGGTTGCATGATGCATTAATGATATAAAATTACATTTTGATAATTCATTAGCATAGACTACTCTTTAAATCATTCAAAAATCTTTACAAATTAGTTTTATAATCTCAACAGGTAACGAGGTGTCGGTGGCCCAAAGTCCACACATACACAAGGGTCACCAGAGGTTGAGAATAAAAATTCATTTTTCAAAAGCACATAGTGCGTATTTAGCTTGATGTTAAAAACTTCGAAGTCTAGCATAGCTAGAAGATTTGGAATACCTATGCTTCCATCATCAACTTCACTTTCTCTAATGATCCATTACTTAATAAATCTATGGGAAAAAGCACCTTTACCCCACTGTGGTTGTAGTGTTTTAAGCAATTAGCCACTGTACTTTGAAAATATTCAATTAGCCCACTGTACTTTTTAAAAATGTTCAATCAAGCAATTTCGTCCAATTTTACTCACGGACGTTAAAAAATTGGGAGGGAAAATCATTTACCCCACTGTGTTTTTAAAATATTCAATTAGCCCACTGTACTTTTTTAAAATGTTCAATCAGGTAATTCCATCCAATTTTGCTCACGGGCGTTAAAAAATTGGGCCAATTTTCCTACGTGACTTTAAAAAATAAAATGCAAATTGGGCTAACTTTGCTCACGGACGTCATTTGTATTATTTAATATTATTTAAATCAAGATGAATAATATAATAATTGAATGTAAAAATATTATTTAATACTAATATTTATGTCATGTACGTAATTTAAGAGAATATTTAAAGATTTAAATTTTATTAACATATCCAATATGATCAATAACATTGTTTTATTATGATAAATGATAATAATAAAATTTAAATTTCTTAATTTTTTTTCTTAAATTATCTACTATATTATTATTAGATGACAATTTTATTTTATATAATTTATTAGTATTTTGTTATATATGTCGTGATGTCCTGATTTTTTGTTTTGATAATTTCTAATTAAGTTTAGTGGGTTGGATTGGATTCGTGACCATCTTGACCTTGGAGTAATTTTATTTATTATATCGAATATATATATATATATATATATATATATATATATATATATATACTGTGGATGTTATACATATATTTGATCATAATTAAAACCATGAGTACCGAAATTATTAACTAAGTTTATTAATTTAAGAATTTATAGTTTGGAATCGTTGATCGGTGACATGTGGTGTTCCATATTAGACCGCGTGAGATTTATGAATTATGATTTTTAGAATTGTTTTTTCAAAAACAAAATTAATTTAAATTTAAAATTTTAATTTTTAGTCAAAGTTAAACGCTCAAATAGAATAGAATCTTTAAATGGGGATGAATAATATAAGAATTGAATGTAAAAATATTATTTAATACTAATATTTATGTCATATACGTAATTTAAGAGAATATTTAAAGATTTAAATTTTATTAACATATCCAATATGATCAATAACATTGTTTTATTATGATAAATGATAATAATAAAATTTAAATTTCTTAATTTTTTCTTAAATTATCTACTATATGATTATTAGATAACAATTTTATTTTATATAATTTATTAGTATTTTGTTACATATGTCGTGATGTCGTGATTTTTAGTTTTGATAATTTCTAATTAAATTTTATCCAATATTCTCTTAAATTACGTACATGACATAAATATTAGTATTAAATAATATTTTTACATTCAATTCTTCTATTATTCATCCCCATTTAAAAAATAAAATACAAATTGGGCCAATTTTGCTCACGGACGTCATTTGTATTTTATTTTTTAAAGCCACGTAGGAAAATTGGCCTAATTTTTTTACGTCTGTGAGCAAAATTGGACGGAATTGCTTTATTGAACATTTTTAAAAAGTACAGTGGGATAATTGAATATTTTAAAAGCACGGTGGGGTAAAGGTGTTTTTCCCCCTAATTTTTTAACGTCCGTTAGCAAAATTGTGAAAGTAGTATGCACACAAGCCAATCATGTTTGATGATAAAGCATATACTTTGTAACAATCTTATTCATTTATTAATAAAAAGTATTAATTTATTAAAGGCTTTTAATTATCTACATGATGCTGTTTTATAATATGTGATAAACCCATAGTTTTAAGCAATGCTTTTAGAATAATGATGATGATCATTCTAATGAGATCTAAATTCTTAGAAAGCTTAAAACTAAAATAGTTCCCAATCATTGGATTACTAAATTGGGGATTAGTGAATCCGGATAGATTGGTACATACGTTGCTTGCTCATTGGATGAGGATGATTGATCTCATGATCATTTGTGTGGAGACACTAAAGCAAGTATGTAGGTGCTTATTAGAGAATAAGTTCAATTGAACGTGGCTCGCTAAGGAATACCTAATGGAGTTTTATTTGCTCGTCAATAGGAATTCTCAGTAGTGATAGTAGTACAAGTAATCCTTGGACTTGAGATCATCATAGTATCTTGTGTATGATAAGTTATACTTTGACTTATTCCTTAAGACCCTTAGGGTATATCAAAGGGTATGCTTGGGTATAATAAGTTGTACATGGAGATAATGTATGATCAATAAAGAATCTACCACTTCTAATAAAAGAAGAGAAATGTCCTATGTGATTCGATAAATGACAACCCAGTAGTCCTTGGCCAAGGCAGTATGTAATTAGAAAGGAGTTTCTAATTTGCAATATTTGGAGTTGTGCATTTAAGGATCGAAATACATATAATTAAATAAAATAAGACTTGACAGTAATTCCATGTCTTATATTTAATTGGGACATCATGGTGGAAGGATTGAATTGTACGGTAACTATTTACTCAAAGGTTCTTTAATGATTAATGTTGAAATCTATATTATCCGGAAAGTCGTTGATCGCTAGGGAGGCTTATCCTATTGTAGAATAAATATTATTTAAATAAATTAATTGTTTAATTTATTTATTTAAATAAGATTAGAATTGTTCTAATTGATTTATTCACAACCTAGGTTTAATATGGAGAACCTAAAGGGTCACACCATAAAAGGAAGAATAATTATTTAAGAAGTTAATGGCATAATCGTAATAATATAGTTAAGTATATTTAATTTAATCTATGGTGATAGAATAAATTAAATAGCTTAATATTTATTATTTAATATTTTAGAAATATTAAATATAAATTAATAAGAGGAGTCTTATTAATATTATTACAATTATTATTATTTTAATTTCTAAAAGAGTTTAGGAATTAATTTAATATAAGTACTCTCATTTATTCCTAATTGGATTAGGAAGGAAAATTAGTTAAAGGAGTTTAATTAATTATCCCTAATAAGATTAGGGAGCTTAATTAATTAAAAGAATTTAATTAATTAAATAAAACCCAATTCCTTAATTGTTAAGATGGGTTGCCCACATCTATAAATAAAAGGAGTCTTATTATGGGTGGTATGGGTTGTTGACTTTAACAAAGTACGTAATAATTCCAAGTTGTTGGGAGTATGCCTTTTCTATAGAGATAGAAAAACTAGGGTTTAGCCAACCACCCCTTCTTCTTGAATTTTCTTCTTCCTTGGTGGATCACCTCTAGAGGCCAAACATTTGGGTGGCTAACGCCGATCAAAGGAAGGAACCAAACCCGGTGGATTCAAGATTGAACGCGAAAGGATTTGGAGGTGAACTTGTACTCGAGGAAGCTCGATCTTCAAGGGTATGATTTATTCTTTATCTTTTTTCGCTTTAATTAATAATTGCGCATAAAGGGTGATCCGGGTATATGGTTTGTAAAATTTTAAACTCGATTTTACACGCTTAAGCTTAATTTTTGCAATTTGATTGCGTTCAAGAATATTACAAACCTAACAATGGGCATCGAGCCAAACCTTTATGCGAATTATTAATTATTTTAATTTGATATGTATATTGATATGTGTTTAGAACAATTTAATTGGGCATAATTTTATTGTATAAAATTTATTTAAAAAAAAAAAAAAAAACTGTTTTTTTTTTTTATTCAAGGCATGAGTCAATTTTAAAAAGGAAATCAGCGAGGCTAATTATCAAGGATTAACAAGGCAGCGCACGGATTAACAGGTTTTAAGAAAAAAAATTAAAAAAAAAAAGGAAAACATGAAAACCGGACAAACAACTAAAAGTTAGCAGGAAATCAATTTTTTTTTTTTTTTTTGAAGATAATTTTAAAATCGATGCAGTATCATAAGTGGTGTATTATGTTATTAAAAAAAAAAAAAAAAAAAACACGTTTGCCATATTATATATATATATATATATATATATATATATATATATATATATATATATATTACCTAATATATATAATTTGAAAATAAATATATATAAAATAACTATAGTAATATATATATATATATATGTTTTAATTATTTTATTATTAAAATAAAAGTTTATTTTAATCTTAAAATAAAAGGTTTATTTTAATATTAAAATATAAGATTTATTTTAATTTTAAAATTAAATTTCATGCTAACTAATTAGAGTTGGAATTGGATTCCATAATAACTAATTGGAGTTGAAATTGGATTTTATTTTTCCTAAAATAAAGGAGTTTATTTGTAAATAGGAAGTAAATCCATCTTTCCTTAAATAAAGGAGTTTGTTTAGATATGAAATAAGATTTCATATTATTCAAAATAAAAGAGTTTATTTGTGAATAGGAAAGAAAATCCAAGTGTTTCCTTAAATAAAGGAGTTTATTTAAATATGAAATAAGATTTCATATTATTCAAAATAAAAGAATTTATTTGTGAATAGGAAAGAAAATCCGTGTTTCCTTAAATAAAAGAGAGTTTATTTAAATATGAAATAAGATTTCATATTATTCAAAATAAAAGAGTTTATTTGTGAATAGGAAAGAAAATCGTGTTTCCTTTAATATTTTTTTTTTACATGGAATTGATTCCATAATTAATTAAAATAAAAGAGTTTATTTTAATTAAATTTTTTTTATTACATGGAATTGGATTCCATAATTAATTAAAATAAAGGAATTTATTTTGATTAAAGATTTTGATTAAAATAAAATAGTTTATTTTATTCAAAATTGGATAAATTAAAATAAAATAGTTTTATTTTGATTTAAATTTGGATTAAAATAAAGGAGTTTATTTTGATTCAAAAAATAGATTTTATACTAACTAAATTTGCCCATTAAATGATATCAATATATATATTAAATGTTTATTATTCATGAGATGAATGTTATTTATTGATGCATATGGTGATGTGTATGATAATAAATGGGATTGATTATGGACTATCAATTAATATGATTGGATTTTATTTTAGTTGGATGCATGAATGTATGGGTTTTATTAAATGGGGTCTGCACAGACTGCCTTTCTCTAATTTTTTCTTAATGTAAATTCTATCTCCTCCTATGTACTTCCCTCGATCACGATCAAGGTTTCTATTTATTTTAAAATAGTTTTGTAATAGGAATAGTTAGAATTAAATTTTGAAAAATTGGAGATCAAGGAGCAAGGAGCGCTTGAAGACCCGTTTTGTAATGGAGCCCTGTTTAAATGTAATAGTTATATTTAAATATTATTTCTTGCACCCCTAGGGTTTGACCTTTTGGTTCACTTGGTGGCTCTAGTGAACCAAACTAGAATAAAAGTCCATAATCAATCCGGTAGAATATAGTATTCTATATGTGCATGCTTATACTATATATATTATATATTATGCAAAACATGCTTCGCATGTTCATTAATATGACGCGTATTTTATATATATATATGTATGCGCCATTAAAACAAGATGAGACAAATTAATAACAAACCCCTCAATTTTTATATTAAGTCCTAAGCGTTCAAAGATATTTGGAATATCGAACGTCGCTTTCTAGCATGATAAAATTAATAGAGTATTAAATATTTAATATGAGTTTGTTGTGTCACCACAAGGCAAGTATTAAGTATTTAAGATGTTAATTTATCACATTTGATGCTTATAAAGAAAATTGAACAATATTGTTTTGTTGTGTCACCACAAGGATGATATTTTTCTTTTTGAATATATGGAGTGCTAGGTCGGACTTAACTTGATAATTTTGATTCTGGATGTGCCACCACTTGATCAAAATAATCTAAGAGGCAAAATACAAGGAGTTGCATAGTTGATGTAATTGACAAAAGTTGTCTACCTATTTATTTATATATAGTTTGTTGTGTCACCACAAGGCTATATACATTTGAAATGGGATCCTTATTCTCACTAGCAAATCTTTAATTAGATTTTGCCGAACTATATAAGTGAGGGTAATATAGTTTGAAGAAAATAGTGGGAGATACCAATTTAAAACAAGACCTAATTTATTTTGGTAATTAATAAAAGAATGTATGTTAAAATGTTGTTAATTACAAATTCATTTACAGAATTTTACAATGTCTAAAATTACTATCACTGCGAAACATATTAGATGTTATTTAACCGGACCGTATTAAACGGATTGGTTAAGGAATTTGAGAATAGTTCTCATAGCTGAAAAGCTATCTTATGTCCTTAATACGCCTATCCTCAAGAATGGTTGCGCATAATGCCTCCGAGGAAGACATTGCTACTTTTAGAAAGTGGCAAGATGATGCACATTGGCTCAATGCATCATGCTCGATCCATGAGTAACAAGCTTCAACACAAGATGAAACTATGGATACTTCTACTATATTCCTGCACATCAAGTAGTTGATGGTGAGGAAGTAGGACTGATAGATATCAGATATCTAAGGAGCTCTTCCGATCTAGAATGGCCAATGGCACTATAGTACAGCAAAAAAGTTCTTAACATAATCAATTTGATTGATCAATTAGACAACCGGTTTTTGTCATGGATGGAGAGTTGAGCCAAGATTTGATCTTGCACTCACTCCCGGACTCCTTTCACAATTGTTGTGAATTTTTCATATGAACAAGCTAGATATCAGCTTTGCTGATTTGCTTAACATGTTGAAAAAATGTTAAGAGTCACTTTCCAACCAAGAAAGACCATGTCTTACTGGTAGAGGCCAAAGGATCTTCTGAAAAGAAGAACGATTCAAAGAAGGTAAACAGAAAGACGTAAACAAAGGATAATAAGAACAAAACTGATATGGATAGCAAAGGAGTTTACTTCCACTGCAATAAGCCTGGACACTGGAAAGAAATTGCGAGAAGCATCTTGCAGAGGCTAACCTAAGAAGCTTAGTGAAGTTTCTTTAATACAATTTTGTTCATGATTGAAATAAATTTTTCTTTAAGTCAAGGTTCTACTTGGGTATTGGATACCGACTTTGGTTATCATAAATATAGATTTATGAAGGACCAAGCAAGTAGAAAAAAGCTAAACAAATATAAGTAGATCTATGTGTGGAAAATGAAGCAAAGGTTGCTTGCATTAGCTATAGAAACTTATAGTTTAGCAATGCCTACGGCAAGTCTCTATTAAGTCAATAAGTTGTTATTGTATTCCAATTCTTGTTAAAAATATTATTTCCATTTTATTGTTGGACAATGAAATCTTTGGTATTATAATTAAGAACAATTGTTGTTCTATTTATAATAATAATGTTTTGTATAGAACCGGAATATTACTTAATGGATTTTGTATACTGACTTTACGTGAAAATATATTTTGCATATTGAACAAACTAGTATAAGAAAAGGAGATGATCATTCAAAGAGTTGAATGTGTGTATTTACTGAAATACAAGTATGAATTATTTGAAAGGTTCAAAGAATTCAGAAATGAAACAAATTGGCAAAGTATTAAGATTCTTTGATTAGATCAAGGAATAAATACTTGTGCAATAAGTTTCTAGATCATCTCAAATGGTTTTTTCATAATGGACACATCCCGATACGCATAATCGATTGATGTATCTGAATGAAAAATCGCACCTTGTTGGACATGGTGCGGTCTATAATGATTTTACCGACATTCCAAAGATCTTTTCTAGGATCATGTCCTAGAAATGGTCGATATCTACTGAAAAAGGTAACCTCAAAATCCGCCCCAAGACTCCATAAAAGTTATGGATGTGGAGGATTCCTAATCTTAAGTATGTTAAGATAAGGGGTTGTCCAACTTATGTGAAAAGGTTTCAAAAGATAAGCTTGGGACAAGATTTGACAAGTGTCGATTTGTGGGACATCCTAAAGTAAGTTTAGGGTATATGTTCTATAATTTTGCTTAGCAAAAGGTGTTTGTTACGAAACGCGCTGCCTTCTAAGATAAAGGTGTTTATCATTAAAAGGGCTAGTGGGAGGATAATAGATCTTGAAAAGTTCAAGAACCACAAAACACTATAAGTCAAATAAGAGGAACTCAGAGATGAACTATTGTACCACAACCGAATCGTAAATCTGGAATAGTACCGAAGATACCTGGGAGGTATGGATTAATCATAGATGATGATGATGAGGTACACATCATAGAAGATGATGATCCAGAGTTACATTCGATAAGGTAAGACTTCTAGTGTGTACAAAAGGGTCAAGGAGCAGCATCGTGACATTCCTAGTATTATATGTTGATATACTACGGATAAGGAATGACATACTAATGCTACAATCAGTAATGATAAAGTTGTCTAAACATTCCTCCATGAATGATTTGGAAGAGTATCTTAATTGGGGAAATAAATCTATATAGATAGATTTAAGAGGATGCTCGACTTAACCCAAGGAACGATATTCATTTGATGCTAAAGTCGCTTAGCATGGCAAACTCCAATAGATGTCTCATGTCGATGAGCTATGGAGTGTATCTCTTAATAGTCTCCATGACTCGAAAAAGAGAGGTCGCATGAGTGACAATCATGTATGCAATGAAATGTACGAGACCTCGATGTCGATCACCATATTTTGGGGAAGTTCACTATGAGTCGTTGAAAACATCTTAAAGTGCTTAATCGACACTAAGGATGTGATCATATTCATGGTGGGTCTTAATTAAAACTAGAGGGCTTAACATGACTCAAGTTTTTAAGATGCACTAAGATGACGTAAAAATCCACTTTAAGGTAAAGCGTTATCTTGAAAAGTGGTGCAAAGAATTGAAAGGTTCCAAACAAAGAAAGAGTTGTCGTTTAGTGATAAAGACAAAGTAAATAGCTATAAATGAAGTCGCAAGTTGATTGTTTGGATTAAAAGTTCATTACGTAACTAGGAATAGTTCCTAAGTCTCATCTTGGATCTAAACATGTGTTGTGGCACTTTCATTTGATTATAAGAATCATTGAAAGATGGGAAATCACTATAGAGATAGTGGACTCTCAAGAACAACATTACATATCCATTAACTAAAGCTTATCCAACAAAGCAGGATAATCGCCACTTAGAGAAGAAGAGTATAAGATACCATGACGATTGGCTTTAGTGCAAGTGGGAGATTGAAAGTAGTATGCACACAAGCCAATCATGTTTGATGATAAAGCATATACTTTGTAACAATCTTATTCATTTATTAATAAAAAGTATTAATTTATTAAAGGCTTTTAATTATCTACATGATGTCGCTTTTATAATATGTGATAAACCCATAGTTTTAAGCAATGCTTTTAGAATAATGATGATGATCATTCTAATGAGATCTAAATTCTTAGAAAGCTTAAAACTAAAATAGTTCCCAATCATTGATTACTAAATTGGGGATTAGTGAATCCGGATAGATTGGTACATACGTTGCTTGCTCATTGGATGAGGATGATTGATCTCATGATCATTTGTGTGGAGACACTAAAGCAAGTATGTAGGTGCTTATTAGAGAATAAGTTCACCGAACGTGGCTCGCTAAGGAATACCTAATGGAGTTTTATTTGCTCACAATAGGAATTCCCAGTAGTGATAGTAGTACAAGTAATCCTTGGACTTGAGATCATCATAGTATCTTGTGTATGATAAGTTATACTTTGACTTATTCCTTAAGACCCTTAGGGTATATCAAAGGGTATGCTTGGGTATAATAAGTTGTATACATGGAGATAATGTATGATCAATAAAGAATCTACCACTTCTAATAAAAGAGAAATGTCCTATGTGATTCGATAAATGACAACCCAAAGAGTCCTTGGCCAGGGCGTATGTGAATTAGAAAGGAGTTTCTAATTTGCATTATTTGGAGTTGTGCATTTAAGGATCGAAATACATATAATTAAATAAAATAAGACTTGACAAAGAATTCCATGTCTTATATTTAATTGGGACATCAGATGGTGGAAGGATTGAATTGTACGGTAACTATTTACTCAAAGGTTCTTTAATGATTAATGTTGAAATCTATATTATCCGGAAAGTCGCCGATCGCTAGGGAGGCTTATCCCTATCAGAGAATAAATATTATTTAAATAAATTAATTGTTTAATTTATTTATTTAAATAAGATTAGAATTGTTCTAATTGATTTATTCACAACCTTTTAATATGGAGAACCTAAAGGGTCACACCATAAAAAGGAAGAATAATTATTTAAGAAGTTAATGGCATAATCGTAATAATATAAAGTTAAGTATATTTAATTTAATCTATGGTGATAGAATAAATTAAATAGCTTAATATTTATTATTTAATATTTTAGAAATATTAAATATAAATTAATAAGAGGAGTCTTATTAATATTATTACAATTATTATTATTTTAATTTCTAAAAGAGTTTAGAAATTAATTTAATATAAGTACTCTCATTTATTCCTAATTGGATTAGGAAGGAAAATTAGTTAAAGGAGTTTAATTAATTATCCCTAATAAGATTAGGGAGCTTAATTAATTAAAAGAATTTAATTAATTAAATAAAACCCAATTCCTTAATTGTTAAGATGGGTTGCCCACATCTATAAATAAGAGGAGTCTTATTATGGGTGGTATGGGTTGTTGACTTTAACAAAGTACGTAATAATTCCAAGTTGTTGGGAGTATGCCTTTTCTATAGAGATAGAAAAACTAGGGTTTAGCCAACCACCCCTTCTTCTTGAATTTTCTTCTTCCTTGGTGGATCACCTCTAGAGGCCAAACATTTGGGTGGCTAACGTTGATCAAAGGAAGGAACCAAACCCGGTGGATTCAAGATTGAACGCGAAAGGATTTGGAGGTGAACTTGTACCTGAGGAAGCTCGATCTTCAAGGGTATGATTTATTCTTTATCATTTCGTTTAATTAATAATTGCGCATAAAGGGTGATCCGGGTATATGGTTTGTAAAATTTTTAAACTCTGATTTTACACGCTTCCGCTTAATTTTTGCAATTTGATTGCGTTCAAGAATATTACAAACCTAACAAATTGGACGGAATTGCTTGATTGATTATTTTAAAAAGTACAGTGGGCTAATTGAATATTTTAAAAGTAAAGTGGTTAATTGCTTAAAATACTACAACCACAGTGGGGTAAAGGTTCTTTTTCCCATAAATCTATCTATTCCTATAATCCTCAATGCTCCATTCATAACTTTCCTATACCCAGTTCATCAAACTTACCACACATTATGAGTTCAGTAACTTGCCACAATCGTATGAGTTTCGGAACTTATCCTAGTCAGACCTTTGGTGTCCATTCACTGAGGGGTTCAAAACATACCATATAATTATGAGTCATGAACTTTCCATAAGTATGACTTTTAAGAACACGCAACTAACCTTATATTCTCAACCTATTCGTTATACACATGAGAAAATAATTACCTTATCAACAGGCATATAGCAAATAGCGCGACACAGACATTTCAATCATTATCAATGTAAGAAACTAAGTGGTTGTCAAACCAAACTCGACCACTAATCAATATAGGAAGCTAAGCGGACAATTCCCCGTCCATACAAAGAATTGGTCAACCTAACCACTATATCGACCAGGAAGCTAAGTGATTCTAAAACCAACTACAATTCCCCACCCGTACAAGGAATCATACAACTCAGCTACTGACATGAGTCCTCAATTGAAATCCCACATAATTCAAGCTCCACACTTACTCCATACGAATTTCATTTAATCCGTATTTACAATTCATAACTCTTTCATAAGTTTTCATAGTACAATTTCATAGTACAACTGTTGTACAACAATTATGCTATAAAGTTTTCAATAATTTGATTGATCCTTCTCCTGCTATGACCTTATTAGATCACGTTGTGATCTCATATTATAACTGTATTATGATCGTTTAATTTTACGATCTTATTTTCCTTTAATCATTTAATATTAAGATTTTACACTTTTCACCTTATAGACATAGTCTATTTATTTTCACTTTTCATCTTTATTACTGGAGTCAGGTAACTCGAAATTCTTTTCCTTATAACCCTTCAAGATTCTTCTTTGAATCTTCTTTATCTTCTTCTTTACTTAATAATGAATTTCCTAAATTAATTTCTTACCACTTAAACTCGATCTGAGTTTATTCCTTATCATCTCCGCGGTTATAGCTTAAGGTACTCCTACATAAGGTTTGTAACCTACGGCTTTGATACCAACTGTGACGTCCCCAAATCCGGTTACTTTTTACCTAAGATCTGGTACATCATTTCTATAATTATTGCGAAAGATATAAACATAAATTGTTTATACATTAAACTTTTACACATCATTCCCAAGGTCTACAACCTTAACTTAATACATACCTTCAATATCTTAAAGGTTTACAATATCATTTGCAATAGCACAATTAATAGTTCTAACTGCATAATAGCTTAATCTTGGACTTTGCCTTTGCCTCTGCCTTTAGTCGAGTTTTCATCTTAATCTGAAATTTTTTATCATGATATAGCAAGGGTGAGCAACAAATTTGCCTAGCATGTTTAAATTTATTTGAGGATATATCATGATTGAAAGAATTGAACAATAAGCTTAGCTAACTTTAAACAATATAAACATTGTGAAAGAGCATGAACAAATTTTCTTAGTTGAACGACCAATTCAATAAAAATGAATGGTCAAGCATAAACATGAACAGATTAACTGAACCAAATGGTAATGAAGGTGATCAGCCTTTCACACCTGATGAAAATTTATAATATGCACAACGTGCGAATAAATAATCAATATCGACATGAATAATCAACAACAACTACTCACTAACATGCTCTGAACATACAACTCAAATTTGAGTTAGGGAAACTTGCCTGAACCGCTGATTACCGGTAAGCAATCTAATGTAATCTCTTATGAAAGACCTATAAATTATCAGATCGATCTATCAATTAGCATAACATACATGTTAACTCATCATCTTATATTAAATTGTCTAACCTAGTTAAGTATTAGACATTACATTATAGCTTTAGTATTATCATTATACTTTGATAATCTTTTTATCATGTCATAACTTATACATTTAAGTTTCCCCTTTTATATGTTATCTTAGAAAATTAGATAACATCTTAGTAAACCGAAATACCATTTCAGTAAGTTGGATTTCATTTCAGTATCCTGAAATCACTATTTTAGCAGACCAAAATCAGATTAGCAGTCTGAATTCAATTTTAGCAACCTGAATTCACTATTCTTTTTCACGAAAATACCAAATCAACTTATTATTTTTCTATCCTTTGGCCAAACACATATACATATATTTCATATACAAAAAATATTTTTCCATAATTTTCCAACTTCCTTTGGTATTTTTCAAAAATCAATTTCTAGTTAATTCCTTAAGAAATTAGCTACCTCGTGCTTAACTCCAGAAATTCCCATCTCTTGACACAATCTTGTATTTGTTAACGTGAGCCTCCAGTTTAAATTTCGTGGCCATCAAAGTTATAGAACTCTAGTTATAGCCGTTTTTGTCAGAAAATCACAAAAATTGAAATGGTCATAACTTGGTCATTTTAAGTCGGAATGAGCTCATTTTTGGACAGTAGGTACTTTAACCCATAGTTTTTAAGCAATGCTTTTAGAATCATGATGAGATCATGCTAATGAGATCTAAATTATTAGATAGCTTAAAACTAAAATGTTCCCAATTAATGGATTACTAAAAAGGGTATTAGTTAATCCGGATAGATTGGAAAGTACATTACTTGCTCATTGGATGAGGATGATTAATCTCATGATCATTTGTGTTGAGACACTAAAGCAAGTATGTAGGTGCTTATTAGAGAATAAGTTCACTGAACGTGACTCACTAAGGATTACCTAATGGAGTTTTACTTGCCTGTTAATAGGAATTCCTGTAGTGATAGTAGTACAAATGATCCTTAGACTTGAGATCATCATAATATCTTATGTATAATGAATTACACTTTGACTTATTCCTTAAGACACTTAGAGTATATCAAAGGGTATGCTTGGGTGTAATAAGTTATATATGAAGATAATGATGATCAATAAAAAATCTACCACTTCTAGTAAAAGAAGAGAAATGTCCTATGTGATTCGATAAATGACAACCCATGAATCCTTGGCCAATGTGGAATGAAATTAGAAAGTAGTTTCTAATTTGCATTCATTAGGAGTTGTGCATTTAGGAATCAAAATACATATAATTAGATAAAATAAGACTTGACAGTAATTTCATGTCTTATATTTAATTGGGACATTGTATGGTGGAAGGATTGAATTGTATGGTAACTATTAACTCAAAGGTTCTTTTACGATTAATGTTGAAATCTATATTATCTAGAAAGTTGTTGATCGCTAGGGAGGCTTATCCCTATTATAGAATAAATATTATTTATTTAAATAAATTAATCATTTAATTTATTTATTTAAATAAGATTAGAATTGTTCTAATTGATTTATTCACAACCGGTTTAATATGGAGAACCTAAAGGGTCACACCATAAAAGGAAGAATAATTATTTAAGAAGTTAATGGCAAAATCGTAATAATATGTTAAGTATATTTAATTTAATCTATAGTGATAAAATAAATTAAATAGCTTACTATTTATTATTTAATATTTTAGAAATATTAAATATAAATTAATAAGAGGAGTCTTATTAATATTATTACAATTATTATTATTTTAATTTCTAAAAGAGTTTAGGAATTAATTTAATATAAGTACTCTCATTTATTCCTAATAGGATTAGGAGGGAAAATTAGGTAAAGGATTTTAATTAATTATCCCTAATAAGATTAAAGAGCCCATTTAATTAAAAGAGTTTAATTAAATAAATAATACCTTATTTTAATTAAATGGAGTTACCTGATATCTTTATAAGAGTAGTCTTATATCAGATATCAGAAATACACAATTCTAATTTGTTGGAGTGTACGCCCCTTTTTCTATATAGATAAGAAAAACTAGGGTTTGAGCCAATACACCCTTCTTCTTGAAAATTGTTCTTCCTTGGTGGATCACCTCTATAGGCCATATACTTGGGTGGCTAACATTGATCAAAGGAAGGAATCTACCCAGAGATTCCATAACTTCTTGTTCTTCGTTTTAATTAATAATATGCATAAAGGATGATCCGGGTAATTGGTTTGTGAAAAAATTTAAAATCTGATTTTACTTTGCTTCCGCTATTTTTGCAATTTGATTGCTACATTGATTTTCATAAAACCTTACAGTGGTATCAAGAGCCAGACTTTATGCAAATTATTAATTATTTTGATTTCATATATGTATGAATATGTATTTTGAATAATTTATTTGGCATAATTTGTTGTATAAAATTATTATTTTATGAAAGAAAAAAAAGGCATATCCGTGATTTCGCAGTTCGCTGTATCATGTATCTTCGGTTAAATATATTTACATATAATAACTGAGTCCGTGGCTTTTTTTTAATTCAAAATCTGATTTGATCATACTGGTATCACGCGAATCATGTTAAGATTAATATTATATATATATAAGTCATATATATATATATAATATCATAATAATTTTATAATTAAAATAAAGAGTTTATTTTAATCTTGAAATTGGATTTCATGCAACATAAAATTGCCCATTAAATGATATTCATACATATATGGAATGGTTTTATTTATTGATACATATGATGATGTGTATGATAATAAATAGGGTTGATTATGGACTATTAACCAATGTGATTGGATTTATTTTGGTTGGAAGTTTGAATGAATGGATTTTATTTAATGGGTTCTGCGTACCTCGTCTTTTATGGTTTTCTTCTTGATATAAATTCTACCTTTCTCCTATGTACTTTCCCTTGACTGGTGATCAAGGCTTCTATTTAAATTGAATAGTTTAATTGTATAGGATTAGTTAGAATTTTTTGAAGAACCGGAGATCAAGGAGCAAGGAGCGCTCGAAGACCCATTTGTAATGGAGCCCGGGTTTAAATGTAATAGTTATATTTAAATGTTTATTCTTGCACCCTAGGGTTTGACCTTGTGGTTCACTTGGTGGCTCTAGTGAACCAAACTAGAATAAAAATTCATAATCAATCTGGGTAGAATATAGTATTCTTTATGTGCATGCTAGTATTATATATATTATATCTTATGCAAACATGCTTCGCATGTTTAATAATATGACGCGTATTTTATATATATATTTGCATGCGCGCTAAATAAGATGAGACTAATAATAACAAACCCCTCAATGAAATTATATTAAGTTGTAACATTCAAAGATATTTAGAATATCAAACGTCGCCTTCTAGCATGATAAAAACAATAGAGCATTGAATATTTAATATGAGTTTGTTGTGCACACACAAGGTGAGTATTAAATATCTGAGATGTTGTTTTTATTACATTTGATGTTTATAAGGAATTGAACATTACCACTTTGTTGTGCACACACAAGGGCTGTAGTTTTCTCTTCACTTATATGGAAATGCTGGGTATGACTTAACTTAAATCATTTTAGTTCAGATGTGCACACACTTGACCATTATAATTTAAGAGGCAAAATATAAGAAGTTACATAATGATGTAATTAACAAGAGTTGTCTACCTATTTATTTATATATAGTTTGTTCTGCACACACAAGGCTATATACATTTGAAATGGGATCCTTATTCTCACTAGCGAATCTTTAATTAGATATTGTCGAACTATATTCATGAGGGTAATATAGTTTGAAGAAAATAGTGGGAGATACCAATAAAAAATAAGACCTAATTTATTTTGGTAATTAATTAAATAAATGTCTACTAAAATATTGTCTTTTAATATGCAGAATTTTGAAAATGTCACATTCACTAATTTCTTCACAGAGCATACTTGATGCTACCAAACCGAATTTTAATCAATTACACCTGACCGGTTAAGGAATCGAGAATTGTTCTCACTGCTGAAAAGATTTCTTATGTCCTAAATTCGCCCGTACCTGCAAAATTTACAGAGACAGCCTCTGAGGAAGAGATTGCTACTTTTAAAAGGTGGCAAGATGATGCATCTGTGGCTCAATGCATCATGCTCGCATCCATGAGTAACGAGCTTCAGCATCAGCATGAAACCATGGATGCTCCTACTATGTTACTGCACCTTCAAGAGTTGTATGGTGAGCAAAGTAGGACTGCTAGATATGAAATATCTAAGGAGCTCTTCCGATCTCGGATGACCGAGGGTACTACCGTTGAGACTCATGTCTTAAAGATGATCAATCTGATTGAACATCTTGGACACCTTGGGTTCGTCATAGATGGGGAGTTGAGTCAAGATTTAGTCTTGCAGTCATTCCCAGACACCTTCTAACAATTTGTTGTGAATTTTCACATGAATAAGTTAGATGTCAGCTTGCCTGAATTACTTAACATGTTGAAAACTATTGAAGGTCACTTCCCATCCAAGAAGAACCATGTCTTACTGGTGGATGATTCTTCCAAGAAAAGGAAGAGGCCCAAGGTATCTTCTGAAAAGAAGAAATACAAGAAGGCTAAGGGAAAGGCGAAAGTGAAGGATCAAAAGAAACCTGATCCAGCTAGCAAAGGAATTTGTTTCTATTGCAACAAGCTGGGTCACTAGAAGAGGAACAACAAGGATTATCTTGCGGAACAAAAGCAGAAGAAGCTTGGAGAAGCTTCGAATCCTAATCAAGGTTTGTTTATGATTGAAATTAATTTTTCCGAAAAGTCAATCTTCTACTTCTGCATTATTGGATACCTACCGTTGTTTTTTTACATATGTAATAATATGCAGGGATTGGTCAGAAGTAGAAAGCTGAGCAAGGATGAGGTCGTCCTACGAGTGGGAAATGGAGCAAAGGTTGTTGCATTAGCTATAGGGACTTATTGTTTAGCACTGCCTACGGGCAAATCCATTTGTTTAAATAATTGTTATTTTGTTCCGCCACTTATTAGAAACATTATTTCAATATCTCAGATTGATATGGATGGTTTTGACATTATAATAAAGAACAATAGTTGTTCTATTTATAATAATAATGTTTTATATGGTGTTGGTAATTTACGAAATGGACTTTACATTCTTGACTTGAATGAAAATATACTTCAAATTGAACAAACTAAGAAAAGGATAAGAGATGATGTTAATTATACCAATATTTGGCACTGCAGACTTGGTCATATTAATGAAACAAGATTATCCAAGTTACGTAAAGATGGGCTCTTAGAGCTATCTGATTATGAATCATATCCAACTTGTGAATCTTGTCTCATGGGAAAAATAACTAAATCCCCTTTTAGTGGAAAAGGAGAAAGAGTTACAGAGTTGTTAGCATTGGTACACACAGATGTATGTGGACCTATGACAACGAATGCATGAGGAGGGTATTCTTATTTTATTACATTCACTGACGATCACTCAAGATTTTGATATGTGTATTTAATGAAATACAAATCTGAATCATTTGAAAAGTTCAAAGAGTTTAGAAGTGAAGTAGAGAAACAAACTGGCAAAAGTATTAATATTCTTCGATCAGATCGAGGAGGTTAATACTTAAGTAGTGAGTTTCTCAATTGCCTCAAAGAAAATGCTATAATCTCATAATGGACTCCACCAGGGATGCCACAGCTGAAAGGAGAAATCGAACACTGTTGGACATGGTTCGTTCCATGATAACTTTTACCGATCTTCTGGTGTCATTCTAGGGATATGCCCTAGAAGCAGCTACATATCTACTAAATAAGGTTCCCTCAAAATCCGTCCCTAAGACTCCATATGAGATGTGGACAGGGAGGAAACCTAGTCTTAAGCATATTAAGATTTGGGGATGTCCAGCTTATGCGAAAAGGTTTCAGAATGATAAGCTTGGGACAATTTCTGATAAGTGTACTTTTGTGGGATATCCTAAAGAAAGTTTAGGATATTATTTCTACAATACTACTGAACAAAAGGTGTTTGTTGCCAAACATATTGCCTTCTTGGAAAAGGAGTTTATCCTTGAAGGGGTCAGTGGGAGGAAAATAGATCTTGAAAAATTTCAAGAACCACAAACCACTACAGATCAAATGGATGAACCTGTCCAATTAGAGATTCCTTCTGTACCACACCCTATTCGTAAATCTGGAAGAGTATCAAAGATACTTGATAGGTATGGACTTGTCATAGAGGATGACGATGAGGTATGCATCATATATGATGATGATCCATTGAATTACGAATAGGTTATGAGTAATAAAGACTCAGAGAAGTGGCGAGAAGCCATGAAATCCGAGATGGACTCAATGTATGAAAACCAAGTATGAACTTTGGTAAAACCACCTGAAGGCATTAAGCCTATTGGGTGTAAATGGGTTTTTAAAAGAAAGATTGGAGCAGACGACAAGGTAGAGACCTATAAGGCCCGACTGGTCGTAAAAGGTTTCAAACAAAGAAAAGGAGTTGACTATGACGAAACCTTCTCACTAGTAGGAATGCTCAAGTCCATTCAATTTTTTCTTGCGATTGCAGCTTACTATGACTACGAAATTTGGCAGATGGACGTGAAAATGACCTTCCTGAATGGGAAACATGAGGAGGATGTGTATATGACACAGCTAAGAGGGATTTTTTTCAAAGGTTGGAACAAATCAAGTCTGTAAGCTACAACGATCCATTTATGGATTGACGAAAGCTTCTCGTAGGTGGACATCCATTTTGATGAGACAATCAAAGAGTTTGATTTTATCAAAAATGAGGATGAACCATGTGTGTACAAGAAGGTTAGTGGGAGCGCTGTTTCATTCCTCATATTATATGTTGATGATATATTATTGATAGGGAATGATATTCCTATGCTATAATCAATTAAAATCTTGTTATCTAAACACTTCTCCATGAAGGACTTGGGAGAAGCATCCTATATTTTGGGGATAAAGATTTATAGAGATAGATCTAAAAGGATGATTGGCTTGTCCCAAGGAATGTACATTAACTCAACGCTAAACAGGTTTAGCATGCAAGATTCCAAAAGAGGTCTCATGCCAATGAGCCATTAAATACATCTCTCCAAGAAACAGGCCCTAAAGACACCTGAGGAGAGAGACCGTATGAGTAAGATTCATTATGCTTCAGCAATAGGATCTATCATGTACGGTATGATATGTACTAGACCGGATGTCGCTCATGCACTTAGTGTAACAAGCAGATATCAGTCGAATCCAGGAGAAGAGCACTGGAAGGCAGTGAAAAATATCCTAAAGTACTTAAGAAGAACTAAGGATGTATTTCTTGTCTACGATGGGTCTGAATTGAAATTAGAGGGCTTCACAGACTCAAGTTTTCAAACGGACCAAGATGACAGTAAATCCATTTTGGGGTATGTGTTTACCTTGAATGGTGGCGCAGTGAGTTGGAAGAGTTCCAAACAGCAAATAGTTGTTGATTCAGTGACAGAGGCAGAGTACATAGCTGCAAGTGAAGCTGTAAAGGAAGTTGTTTGGATGAAGAAGTTCATTACCGAACTTGGTGTGGTTCCTAGCATTACAAAACATGTACCTTTATTCTGTGACAACACCGGAGCTGTTGCGCAGGCTAAAGAACCCAGGTCTCATCAAAAATCCAAACACGTGTTGTAGTGATTTCATTTGATCAGAGAGATCATTAAAAAAGGAGACATCACCTTAGAGCATGTGGACTCTCAAGACAATATTGCAGATCCATTTACTAAAATGTTAACACAATAGCAGTTCGATCGTCACTTAGAGAAGATGTGTATGAGATACCACGGTGATTGGCTTTAGTGCAAGTGGGAGATTAAAAGTACTATGCATACAAGCCAATCATGTATGATGATAAAGAATATATTTTGTAATCAATCTTATTTATTTATTAATAAAAGAATTATTTATTAAAGGCATTTAATTATCTACATGGTGTTGTTTTAATAGTATGTGATAAACCCAGAGTTTTAAGCAATGCTTTTAGAATCATGATGAGATCATGCTAATGAGATCTAAATTCTTAGATAGCTTAAAACTAAAATGTTCCCAATCAATGGATTACTTAAAAGGGGATTAGTGAATCCGAATAGATTGGTACGTACGTTGCTTGCTCATTGGATGAGGATGATTCATCTCATGATCATTTGTGTGGAGACACTAAAGCAAGTATGTAGGTGCTTATTATGGAATAAGTTCACTGAACGTGACTCGCTAAGGATTACCTAATGGAGTTTTACTTGCCTGTCAATAGGAATTCCTGTAATGATAGTAGTACAAATGATCCTTAGACTTGAGATCATCATATTTTCTTATATATAATGAATTACACTTTGACTTATTCCTTAAGACTCGTATGCTTGGGTGTAATAAGTTATATATGAAGATAATGAATGATCAATAAAGAATCTACGACTTCTAGTAAAAGAAGAGAAATGTCCTATGTGGTTCGATAAATGACAACCTAGGAATCCTTAGCAAAGGTGGAATGAAATTAGAAAGTAGTTTCTAATTTGCATTCATTAGGAGTTGTGCATTTAGGAATCGAAATACATATAATTAAATAAAATCAGACTTGACGGTAATTCCATGTCTTATATTTATTTGGGACATTGTATGGTTGAAGGATTGAATTGTGTGGTAACTATTAACTCAAAGGTTCTTTTATGATTAATGTTGAAATCTATATTATCTTGAAAGTCGTTGATCGCTAGGGAGGCTTATCCCTATTGTAGAATAAATATTATTTATTTCAATAAATTAATCATTTAATTTATTTATTTAAATAAGATTAGAATTGTTCTAATTGATTTATTCACAACCGGTTTAATATGGAGAACCTAAAGGGTCACACCGTAAAAGGAAGAATAATTATTTAGGAAGTTAATGGCATAATCATAATAATATGTTAAGTATATTTAATTTACTCTATAGTGATAAAATAAATTAAATAGCTTAATATTTATTATTTAATATTTTAGAAATATTAAATATAAATTAATAAGAGGAGTCTTATTAATTTTTACAATTATTATTATTTTAATTTCTAAAAGTTTAGGAATTAATTTAATATAAGTACTCTCATTTATTCCTAATAGATTAGGAGGGAAAATTAGTTAAAGGAGTTTAATTAATTATCCCTAATAAGATTAGGGAGCCCATTTAATTAAAAGAGTGTAATTAAATAAATAATACCTTATTTTAATTAAATAGGGTTACCTGATATCTTTATAAGAGTAGTCTTATATCAGATATCAGAAATACGCAATTCCAATTTGTTGGAGTGTACGCCAATTTTTTTATAGAGATAGAAAAAACTAGGGTTTGAGCCAATACACCCTTCTTCTTGAAAATTGTTCTTCCTTGGTGGATCACCTCTAGAGGCCATAAACTTGGGTGGCTAACATTGATCAAATGAAGGAATCTACCTGGAGAATTAAGGAGATCGCGGAGAAGTAAGAGGTGAACTCGTACATGTGGAAGCTCGTATTTACAAGGGTATGATTCCATAACTTCTTGTTCTTCGTTTTAATTAATAATATGCATAAAGTATGATCCGGGTAATTGGCTTGTGAAAATTTTTAAAATCTGATTTTACTTTGCTTATGCTATTTTTGCAATTTTATTGCTACTTTGATTTTCACAAAACCTTACATTTTGCTATTGTGGCGTGAGTGATATCCTGACTTGGATATCGTAGCTGTTCATCTGTCCACCTAACTCCTGCCCAAGCACAGAAAGGAGCAACAATCGAGGCATGTGGAATACTTCCTATAGTGTTCCCCCACATATAATGTAACATGTTCTGATTAAGGAGATGACCAATGTCAATGTATTTCCTTGTAATAATCCCCCACAGAATGATTGCTCGTTCAGTTGTAATCTAATGTTGATGGAATGATGGCATGAGTTTTGCACAAACAAAGAGATTCCAAGCCTTGGCAAAACGGTTGAGAGTTAAAGCCGGAAAAGTCCTTGGCTGATTAGTGCCTGGCTTATACGTCCATTGTGTCCCTGGTATACATAAATCAGTAATGACCGCATCTAGGTCTGTCTCCATTCGTTCCGCCTCAACCCAATTTGTACGTCCAGTTGGAGGGTCGGGTAAATTAAAGATGTCGCGAATTGCCTTTGGGCGATAGTCCACTTGAACCCCTCGGACAAAAGAAAAGCCACTCATTGTCTCCTTTGCATTCACATAAAATTCCCTTGCAATGGCTCTGAAGTACATGAACGAGCTCTTTTTGTACCCATTGTTACTGATGAAGAAGAAGAAGAACTTTACTGATGGAACAAAGTCTGTAAATTCTGAAAAACAATACACACCCCCAAACTTGTTATTTTCACACACCCTCTAAAGAAACCCTAGCTTTATCCTTGAAAGATCAGTTGGTGAATTTGAACGTGGATAAGAAACTGATGCGTAGAATGCGTAATGGGGTGAGAAATTAGAATTTGAAAATGAAAGAGTTTGGAGAGGCTAAGAGTCGTGCGTCTCTAAAGAGGAATGAATATGCACGTTGCAATTATAAATGATATAGGAAATGGGAGAAGACACGTCTATAAAACTTCAAAATTTTTCTGGCACTAGTCTCGAGCGCGGTCGCGTGCTTTTTGAACTAGATAATGGCGTGGGCGCGCGATAGGTTATGCTGCACAGAAATTTAGTGCGGGTGCGCCATTTGGTACTAATTTTCTTACGCGACCGCGCTGCCTTGCATCCTACCATATCGATCTGCATCTTTAAAAATAGCAAAGAAGCTACTGATAATCTCCAATGCACCTGTACAAACAATAAATATCAGTATGAGAAATATCAGGTCTCCAAAATCAAAACATGAACTAATGACTATGCATAAATGACTATCCTAAAACAATACTTTCTATGTTACTCTTAATCATCATCATGTGCACATTTAGCTCCAGTAACCTTATTCCACAATTGTTATGCTATAACAACTAACATGAAAATGAGATATAAAATATGATCAAAACGGAATTAAACAAGAGGTAAGGATAGAAATAATGGGGTACCGCCCATTTAGCGCTAAGTTATAGTCCATTAGCTTGACTATCTCCGATTAAATCATGTTGAAGAAACAATGGAGGTGACTTTCTACCTATCAACCTCACCACCAAAATAATGCTTAAGCCGGTGTCCATTCACTTTGAATGGCTTATCTGGGAATTTGTCAAATATCTCTACTGCACCATGTGGATAAACTGTCTTCACTGTAAATGGCCCTGACCACCTTAATTTGAGCTTCCCAGGGAAGAGTTTAAGTCTTTAATTAAACAACGGAACTCTTTGTCCCGGCTTGAATACTCTCTCTATAATCTTGTGATCATGCCATTTCTTCACCTTTTATTTATACAGCTTCGAGTTTTCATATGCCTGCAATCTTAATTCCTCCAACTCATTGAGTTGAAGTAGGCGTTTTTCAACTACAGCCTACAAATCAAAGTTGAGCTTCCTAATTTCCAAGTACGCCTTATGCTCAAGCTCCATGGGAAGATGACAAGCCTTTCCATAAACTAGCTAAAACGGTGACATTTTCTAAAACTTGGAACCCGAACTCGGTGCTTCACGATCCCATTTTCTATGAGCGAAATTATACAATAATAATAACAATAGTATAGATACCAAAATTAATTTAAATATGTATGAAAGTCTACTCCCAGGTACGTGACCTTTAAACATTCATTACATCATAGATAATAAGTATCATTATCTTAATAAACTCCAACTATTACACATATTTTTATAAAACTCATTCGAATAGCTTTCCTTTCCCCTTGTTCTTGCCTGATCCTTCGGTTTGATCATACTTAGCTGAAAACATTTAAATTTAAAGAAAGAATGAGCATTTGATTGCCCATCAAGTAATAACAACAATAGATATTAGCTGAAAGGATTAAATATTTTCTTTGAATGACACTTCTACAACGAATTATCAATTGCAAAGTGAGCTAAATCAATAATAACAACATATCAATTCTATATCAAATTTTTGAAACTACCTACTGACTATAACTAAAGATCATTTGACAGACTATGAACATTATTTTTTTTCCAAAAAGGTTAAACAGAACTTCATCTGTAAACGTTATAACTTACAGGCACGGGGGTGATCAGCCCGTTATGCCTTGTATTGATCAATACTACATGCATGGAAGATATTATCGTTCATCTTATCCACCTTAGGTGCATAAAAGTTTTCCCATGTTCGGGATGTTCATACTTAGTCGAGAATTCAAAAAAAATAATTTGGTTGGATACAATAAAGTTCTATCTTGTTCAACAATATTTTTTAAGTTTGTGTCTAGCCAAATTAAATAGCTTAGACGACTTTTAAGTCAACATATACATACTGGAAATCAATAGGTATGTATCAACATGTGATTAAATACAATGATTATCCAAGTGGGGACACTTGTATAACCATATTTAGAAACTAACGAATAGAATAAACATCTGGATTATGCACTAATACTGTGTTGATAAACAATGATCGGATAATTTAAGAACTTGTATGAATATGAATAATTGGACACATAATTAATAACAATAGAGTTAATAATCTGGCACAATAATATGATTCTGAAACTTTCTTACTCATTTCCATTGTATAAAGGAAATGCAAAGTTAGGATACTTGCCTGAGCTGTTGCTTACAATAACACAACTTAGATTAATCTTTTATATCGAAACCTATCAGTAATAAGATCGTTCGTTCGATTAGAATAATGTATCATAACACATAGTACTGCTATTTGTAGTCAGCACATAACATAATCACATTGTCACATATGTTTAACAGTCATTGGTTCACGAACAAACACTTATCTAGTCAAATTATATAAGTCTAGATCAATTTCTAAAATATTTCGGTGCACCGACGGCTTAATCGGGTAATTATCGAGTCTAAAACTTTATTCTGTAGTTCAATATTCGATTAGATAATTTAAATATCAGCCATAATATCTTTCATAGCCTTATAATAATTTTTAAATAATTATTATAATTTATCATGATTTTTCAAACACTGAAATCATTATAAAATGATTTAAATATTAAATAATTTTATTATCATTAATATCTAATTAATATTAAACTATTAATGAAATCATTACCAAAATATTAAAGTTATTTATAATAACTCAAAATATTTTTAAATTATTAATATTACCCTTAAATGATTTTTAAAATATTTAAAATCATTTTTAAATAATTACCATTAATATTTAAATATTAATGTATTATTCATCAAAATATTAAAAGTCATTTATTAAAACTTAAAATATTTTTAATTCATTTATATCCTTTTTAAATAATTTTTAAATCAATAAAACCATTTTTAATTTATTTATTCAATATAATTATAAAATAAATCAAATATCATTAATATAAATTATTAATGAAATTTACCTTTAAATATTTGACCATGATTATCTGACATTCTAAGCATGATCTGGTCTTGCTACAAGTTCTAGATTACAAACCTCATAGCATATTACAAATCCAAAACATAAAACACACCAAATCATAAATAGAGAGAGATCTACAGCCACTGACATTTGCTTGTCAAACACAAAATAATTTTTTTTCTAGATTTTGAAAAATGACAAATCTGAGCCTCTAAATGTTATGGATCTAACATCTAGCAACCCAGATCACTTTCTTAGATTACATACAACATATTTAACACACAAAAAACTTAACATGTGACACAAGATTAAAGATCAGATTTCTTTTAGGGTTCATACCTTTTTATGAACAAGTTCTTGATTCAGGGCTTATGATCTGTTAGAGGAATTCATGGGGCTTGTTTTGTGACTGATCTAACAAGGCAATTTCGTGGGTTTGAGCTTGAGAGAGTTTGGTTGCGTGTTGGTTGCACAAATGAGTAAATAATGCACTTTCTCTCTCTTAATCCTTATCTATAACTTGATGCAATGTATTTGGATGTTAATAATGGCTGATGTGCTACTATGTTGTAGCTCATAGCTAGGTTAGGGTAATGATTTTGCCAAGATTTGGCTAGCAATAATTCGAGAATGGGACAAAAAGGGTAAAATGGTCATTTGGTTATAAATTTTAATGGTATTCTTGTCCATGGTACTTGAATATAAGGTTTAATCACTAGATTTTAAACCTTAAAGTTTCTTAATTAATTTCTAGGTATTGAAAAATTAAAAATTAAAGTGTAATAAAATTCTAATTAAAACACACTAATTAAAATTAGGGTTTTTAATAGAAAATTAGGGTTTAAATAATTAGGGTTCCTTAATATTATTATGGTTCCCAAATTAACAATTCAATTTAATAAATAATAATTAGGGTTTCTAATTTTAGCAATTAGGTTCTTAATTAGCAATTTAGGGTTTCTAATTTTAATTAGGGTTTTAAAATATTAATTAGGATTTTCCTAATTAACAGAAATTCTATAATATGCAACATAATTCATATAACACAATTTCTGACCGATCTTAAATTTCAGTTTTGAGTTTTCAATTATGGTTTATCAGTAATACTAGGGTCTGTCGTGATACACTATAAGTGACTAACCATTATCAGTCTATACATATAGAGTATATATTTATAATACTGAAAAATAATATTATATTTAATATAATATTGTTATTCTCATTCATTGCTCAAAATCCAAAATTAGGATTTGGATTCCATATCTAATTTATCTTTCATATATAACATTGTTAATTAAGTTAAAATAATAAACTTAAGTAATCTGAACTAAAATTCATATAATAAAATAATTTAATTATTATAATAATTCTAATAATCATTTCATATATTATTTAAATGATGTAAAAATTATATTTTCATAGAAAATAAATAATAAAGACATTTCTACTATAAAATTAATTACTATAAGAATATACTTTATAATTATTATTATTTCTAAAATAAAATTATTTGAAATTTTTTATGTAATAAATAAATTTTATTTATCACATATATACATACACATTACTTGGCACATATTCCCATCTTTAAAATAATAATAATAATAATTTTATATGCAAAATTTCTCATTTATTTATATAGAAAATATCTGGTTATTACATTCATCCTCCCTTATAAGGATTCCGTCCCCGGAATCACCGTTTTAAAACTTATACATACAAGGGTACATAGCATACACAATCATTGCAAGTAGATCTCGATCATATTTAATCAAACTGATCTTTAACTATTGAACATAAAGCTTGTCTATTTGATTAAACAGAAATCTGATTTCTAAAAGAACTCAAATTCCTCCTTCAAAATTTCTTTATAAAATAATTTGCTATATATAGGAAAATCATATATATTCACAAAAATAAAAGTTATTCGAATAATACCGAGTTCCATTCCCAAATGCCATGAGATCCTCGGACCGCCATGTCAAGACTCTCGCTGGTTGCTTTTGTTGGTTTGTTGGTTGAAGTCAGTCCTGTGATCGCCAGAGTCCCTCTGCCTTTTCTCGTGGTTACACTCCCCGCCTCCATTTTCCTCTTTGGACAATCCTTCACCTTATGCTCCATAGACCCACACAGAAAACACCCAATGTTCGTCCTTAGGTTGGAGCAGTTGGGAGAAATATGGCCCTCTTGCCCGCACTTGTAACATACAAACTTACCCTTCGCACACTCACCAGAGTGATTCTTCCCACAGTTCCTACACCGAACTACCTCGCTTCTTCACACCTTCCTGCTTTATCCGAACATTCCCAAAATAATTTCCTTTCTTTTCACCCCCTATTCCCACTATTAGTTTCCACCTTCACAGCCTCCTACCGCTTCTTTGCTTTGTTCTTCTTCTCCTTGTTGTAGAGGGCTCACGGCCTCACTCCCTCCTCAACTATGATAGCTTTTTCCATGAGTGCCAAAAAATGTATTAATCTCGCAACACCGCCACCTTGTTGTAGAGCCTGTGGTTTTAAGCCCAAATTTCAAACCTTCTCGCTTTCCTAGCCTCCAGATCAACTTGATGCGAGCGAACCTAGCAAACTCATTAAACTTTATGGCATACTCCGCAACAGTCATGTTCTCCTGCTTTAATTCCAGAAATTTCACCTCCATCCTAGCCTGCATATTAGCTGATAGATAGTTTTCAAAAAATAAAGTCTTAAACCAAGCCCATGTGACTACTCCTTCTCCTGCCTAGTTTGATTTGCCTCCCACCAAAAGTTAGCCTCCCCTTTCATCATATAAGTGGCAAAAGCGGTTTTTCGCCCCTCATCTACCCTAGCAATTATGAACGCCTTTTTTATCTCGTTAACCCATGTCTGGGCTTCTATAGGGTCAGCTGTTCCCCTGAATTTTGGTGGTCTGACTGCCTTGAAGTCTTTAAATTTTGCAAAGCGATTGTCTGGCTGGTTCCCTGCGGCTGGTATTCCCTGTTGTTTAGCCTGAGCTACCATGTTTGCAAAGTTTTGCATCGGGTATTGCTGTTGTCCCCCAGCGTTGTTGACAGATTCTTTTGCCCTTTGATTTCATGTTCGACGTCTTGGCGGCATTATCTGATTAAATAAAATCATAAATTTAACTTACATTCTAAACCTTATTGTATAAGTTTAACATGTAACACGAAGTTTTATACAAAACTTATTCCATTAATCAAACATAGATTCGTCTTCATTAATTCAAAGTACTTTACATAACGTAGCACATATTGTTATCCCTTTGCGACCACAAAAGTCGAGAATTACTGCAATAACTTACACAAAATTTGGGAATATTATATTACACTCGTACATTATCAAACATACATAATCAACTACTAATCCTACTTATTTCCTAAGTCACAGTCTTTCATCTTTCTTTTCCCCTTCTTGCTCGGAGCTACGAACGATTTGTTGCTTCTGGTTCCCATTTGATTAATTTGGATTTTAAGCTTATCTTGTTCCTCCATAGTTTCCATTAACGGCTTTCGCAATTGGTTATTTAGTAGCTTTTCTATTTCCCACAGCTTTTCTAGAGAAGAAACCTTGTTCTTCAGATTCTGAACCTCTGTTGATGCTTGATAATCTCCAACTTTAGTGTCTTAATCACTATCTATCAATTCCACCATTTTCGAATCTGGTACTACGTTTTCTAATACCACCACCTCATCAAGGTTGCTTGCACTGTAAGCCTCTATTTCAGCTATTGGCTTTGGTATTGGCTCCTTCTTTACGATCTGAGGGTATCCTAATTCTTTTCCACCTGACATCTACACACAAATTATCCTGATTAGCAAATAGTATATACGTGCAGCAAATAATAGTTTTATAAAAGTTATCTTTTATTTTGTTTAACGATGAATTTAATTAATTCATCTCCTTTTAAACTCTATATGAGTTATTTGTATTTTCAACATTTCCCTATGTTCTAAGGTTATAGCCTAACGTTTATCCTTCCTAAAGTTTCTAACCCTAAAGCTTTGATACCAACCTGTGATGCCCCCAAATTAAGGTACTTGGAACCCGAACTCGATGTTTCACGATACCATTTTCTATGAGCGGAATTATACAATAATAATAACAATAATATATATACCAAACTTAATTTACATATGCATCAAAGTCTACTCCCAGGTACGTGACCTTTAAACATTCATTACATCATAGATAATAAGTATAATTGTCTTAATAAACTCTAACTATTACACAGAATTTTATAAAACTCATTCAATGCAACTTTCCTTTCCCTCGTTTCGCTCTCGATCATTCTAAGTTGATCATACTTAGCTGAAAACATTTAAATTTAAAGCAAGAAAGAGCATTTGATTTCCCAACAAGTAATAACAACAATACATATTAGTTGAAAGGATTAAATGTTTTCTTTGAATGACACTTCTACAACGAATCAACAGTTGTGAAGTGAGCTAAACCAATAATAACAACATATCAATTCTATATCAAATTTTTGAAACTACGTACTGATTATAATTGGAGATCATTTGACAGACTATGAACATTATTTTCTATTTTCGAAAAGGTTAAATAGAACTTCATTTGTAAACCATCATAACTTACAGGCACGGGGGTGATCAGCCCGTTATGCCCTGTATTGATCAATACTACATGCAAGAACGATATTATCATTCATCTTATCCACCTTAGGTGTATAAAAGTTTTCCCATGTTCGAGACGTTCATACTTAGTCGGGAATCCGAACCAAAACAATCTGGATGGATACAATAAAGTTCTATCTTGTTCAACAATATTTTTAAGTTTGTGTCTATCCAAATCAAATAACTTGGGCGGCTTTTAATTCAACGTATACATACTGGAAATAAATAGGTATGTATCAACATATGATTAAATACAATGATTATCCAAGTGGGGACACTTGTATAACCATATTTAGAAACTAACAAATAGAATAAATATATGGATTATGCACTAATACTGTGTTGATAAACAATGATCGGATAATTTAAGAACATGTATGAATATGAATAATTGGATACATAATCAATAATAATAGAGTTAATAATCCGCACAATAATATGATTCTCGAAACTTTCTTACTCATGTCCATCAGATAAAGGAAATGCAAAGTTAGGATATCACTCGAAATGCCGCTGGGCTTATAATAACGCAACTTAGATTAATCTTTTATATCGAAACCTATCATTAATAAGATCATTCGTTCGATTAGAATAATGTATCATAACACATAGTACTCAGCTATTTGCAGTCAGCACATAACCTAATCACATTGTCACATATGTTTAATCAAATATCGTTCACAAACAAACACTTATCCAAATAAATTATATAAGTTCAGATCAATTTCTAAATATTTCTTTGCAATCAATGACTTAATCGGGTAATTATCAAGTCTAAAACTTTATTTTGTAGTTCAATATTCGATTACATAATTTAAATATCAGCCATAATATCTTTTCATGTCCTTATAATAATTTTTAAATAATTATTATAATTTATCATAATTTTTCAAACACCGAAATCATTATAAAATAATTTATATATTAAGTAATTCTATTATCATTAATATCTAATTAATATTAAACTATTAATGAAACCATTGCCAAAATATTAAAGTTATTTATAATAACTCAAAATATTTTTAAAGTATTAATATTACCTTTAAATGATTTTTAAAAATATTTAAAATTATTTTTAAATAATTACCATTAATATTTAAATATTAATGTATTATTCATCAAAATATTAAAAGTCATTTATTAAAACTTAAAATATTTTTAATTCATTTATATCCTTTTTAAATGATTTTTAAATCAATAAAACCATTTTAATTTATTTATTTAATATAATTATTAAATAAATCAAATATCATTAATATAAAATTATTAATGAAATTTACCTTTAAATATCAAAAGTTATATTTTATAACTTCAAATATTTTTAAACTATTTATTTTCATTTAAAATGATTTTTATAATATTGAAATCATTTTTAATTAATTTATTTAATATAATTACTAAATAAATCTAATATCATTAATATTAAATAATCTATGAAATTTGTCTTAAAATATTAAAATTTATGTTTTATACTTAAAATATTATTAAATACCTTATTATCATTTAAAATGATTTTTAATATAATAAAATTAATTTAATTAATTTATTTAGTACATTTATGAAATAGATTAAATACCAATAATATCCAAATAAATATTAATATTTATGAAAATATGTCAAATTATTAAAAGTTAATTTTCATAACTTAAAATAATTTTTGTAATTTTCAGAAATTATTTTCTATTTTTAAATGATTTTTAAAAATTAAATTAATTAATTTTAATAAGTCTGTCATAAAACCTTTCATGCATCGTAAAGTGTCGCCTTAGGTGTTCTTGAGAAACCCAGAACCTTCATAGACAGTTTCGAGTTAGCTTGTTTGACCATCAATCATTCTCTGAATAAGTTGTTTATTGACATGTTAATGGTTAGATTTTGTAGTACTAATGTAATACTACATGATCCAACAACAATCATGGTCAAACAACATCACAATCTCACGTTATAAAGCTTAGAAATTATCGCGACGGTTTTTCAAGTTTCGGGTTGCCCGTAATCCTAAGGTTACGGCCCACAGCGCTTTCAGGGCCTCATTTCAGTCAATCGGTTCATGTTATAATTGTGTTAGACGTCGAGCCGTATAGACTTACTAACAGAGTATCTTGTTTGATCATTTTTCAAGTCTAAACATCATCAATAAGAAAGATCTAAGCTTTAGAAAATCGTGTCAGAGGTTGTTCTTCATTTCTGGGTTTTCCAGAAATGAAGAACAGCTCGAGTGTGCATGTTTGGGTTTCCACTACATGCTGTTCGTTTGATGTTTTTACGATCTAAGAGTTCTAGATTGTAGCTAGCATGCAAGACAACAGATCTATTACATAAAAACAGTACAACAACAACAGATCAAGCAGATCTAGGTCGGTCAAACCATGTCAGAAGACATGTTCTTGAGTTTTTGAATTTTCAGAAACAGAATTCGTGAACGAGTAGGCTAGTTTGACCTTCCACTGTGTTCAATATATTGATGATTTAAGGGATCTAAGAGCATGTATCCATAGTACATATAACAAGCTACAACTTAGTTACAATAACATAATCAAAACAACAACACACTAGCAGATCTAGTCGCTTGAAAAAGTTGTCAGTCCCTTTCTGGGCACGATCTGGGTTTTCCAGATTTTGAAAGTCATGGTCGGTCAACGACCTTTGACCATAATTATCTGACATTCTAAGCATGATCTGGTCCTGCTACAAGTTCTAGATTATAGACCTCATAGCATATTACAAATTCAAAACATAAAACACACCAAATCATAAACAGAGAGAGATCCAAATTTTGAAAAATGACAAATACGAGCCTCTAGATGTTATGGATCTAACATCTAGCAAACCATATCACTTTGTTAGACTCCATACAACATATTTAACACAAAAAAACTTAACATGTAACACAAGATTAAAGATCAGATTTCTTTTAGGGTTCATACCTTTTTATGAACAAGTTCTTGATTCAAGGCTTATGATCTGTTTGAGGAATTTGTGGGGCTTGTTTTGTGACTGATCTAGCAAGGCAATTTCGTGGATTTGAGCTTGAGAGAGTTTGGTTGGGTGTTGGTTGCACAAATGAGTAAATAATGCACTTTCTCTCTCTTAATCCTTGTCTATAACTTGATGCAATGTATTTAGATGTTAATAATGGCTGATATGCTAGTATGTTGTAGCTCATAGCTAGGTTAGGGTAATGATTTTGCCAAGATTCACTACTACAAAACAGTAAATAGACAACGCGAAAAAAACATTGTGGTTTCAGTCAGGAAAACGTCGTGGTTAAGGCTGTCATCTATTTGACACCCTTACACAACGTTTTTAAAACGTTGTAGTTAAACACAATACACAACATTTTTTAGAGAAAAAACGTTGTAGATTTGTTTTTCAAAAATTAGCAGATGTTTAAAAACGTTGTAGAAGGTATGATTCCACAACGTTTTTTGGATAAAAATGTTGTTTAGTATATCAGACAACGTTTAGGCACATTTACACAACGTTTTTAAAATGTAGTAGATTAAAAAAAAAATTGTTGTGATTCACCGCCATTACCAATGCAGGTGAATTTGATTACATCCACAAAATAAATTAAACTATCCATAAAATTAAGCTACTACCTAAGCAGGCATAAAATTATAGTGTGAATTGGCGGGGTTGGCTCCATGTGGCCACCGAACCTGCTGCCTTGCCTTGGTCCCATAGCACGAGGGTCTTCATGGGATGGACCTGTTGGCCTGCCAAGTTCCCATTCACCATGGGCAAAATGACATGTATCACCAAACTACTTGTGCAACTGGTGGAAGCATAATATCTCTGCTTGTGCAATTGCTAGCTGCATTTTTAACTGAGATACTTGATTCTACAAGTAGGAGATTGCCCCAACACAACCATATACAGGGTCTCTCATTCTTGCGTTCGCTTCAAAAAATAAATTGCTCGCAGCATCACCCCTCTGATGAACCGGAAGCTCCTGATCCAAAATTAATTAAACAATCAACAAACACAATATTTGCATTCAAACCAGTTTTTAGGCTGTTTATTACATTACAATGAATGTCAGTCTTTGAACTATGTAAACAAAATTTAAGGGGAAAGAAACCTGAAGTTCCACATCAATGTAATCAGCTCCCAATTCTATGGCCAATTGAAGCACGTTCAGTCGACTTTTTTCATCACCATCATACTGACCACCTTCCCAGTTGGGTCTAGAAAAAAAACGTAAAATCAGCAAGTACTATACTTGGTTACCTTTAAACTCAACAACAGCTTTTCTCCTAAACTATAAGATGGTGCATAATAAGATAACATGACAAGGTATATTTGATAAATAAGAAATAACCTCATTCAAATTGATGTAACCAAGTGGCAAATTTCCAACTGAATTAGCAGAACAAGGAAAACCGAGAAGAGTTGACTGCCAAAACAAAGATACAGTGATACACCATATCAGTGACTGCCAAAACACCATATCACAAAGATACACAGTGACTGCCAAAACAAGTATACTGTAATATATGTGATTTCTCTATGCAAGTATACTGTAATACTTTGCTTGAGAACTTTCAAATATTGTATCAAGAGAGTTCATCAAAAAGAATTTTGGTGTTCAAGCTATCCACAAAATTCCATTCAACAACACAAGTTTAATCCTTATTTGGATTGGAAAATGAATTAATATTGAATATATCAATGAGTAGTAGGTTCCTTGTCTGGTTCAGGTAAAAAAATTAGAAGGATCATTACATTTACACACAAACTAAGGACCTGAAACCAGACATAGTTATGTTGATATGATAGGTCATTAAGACCTGCTCTAAAGAGATGCATGGCCTCGTTTCCAATAAGCATGTCTTTGCTATAATCCAATGCAGTCTCAACATAGCGTTTTGCGACCTGTCAAGACTGGATTGAAGAAAAATGATCTTCCAACGTACGAGAGAAAATAAAAGGCAGGGCAGCAGACGAGTAAGGCACAAGCCTAAAACAAAAGAAGAATCACTGAACGCCAATGCACTGGTGTTAAATGAATACACTGTTATTATATGTATCTGTAAATTTAAATTTGATTTACATGTTTGTTTCTTTTATCTAATTTTTAATGTAGATATGATTTTACGGTTTGGGAGGAATTCCAACTCAAGTCAAAGCATTATCTACAATGTTGGTTCTGCTGTGCTGTCCATCTGAACTTTTTACAAACAAAGGATCTATTTTCTTGCAACCATATGTAAAAATATAACTAATTTTAGCTTTGATAACTAGTAACTACAAATTTTCAGAACTCTCAACATGAACCAACTCAGTTATCAAGTATACATTTATCTACTTCTGTTCTCGTTTATCTTGTCACTCGTTCATCTGAGAAGCATCACTATGGATAGCATTTATTCACTGAATTAATCAAAGTAGGACCTCCTAAAATTTTATAAATAACCCCTAATCTTTGTGCCATATGTTAGTAACAACGAAAAATGAGATCCAAAGAAGGAAACGTAAAGGGAAGAGACTACAGAGAAAGACTGTGTGTTGGGTTGGGGGATGATTGTTTGGTTTCTCCTGTCTCCTGTTTGATTGACAGCTCAACCAACAAAATATGTTGATTGTTTCAAGCCTATATATACCAAGACATAACTTAAAGCTGCCCTAGTAATATTTAAGTACACATTCAAACCCCAAAATACTAAATAAAACTCTGTTAGGATCAGAAGAACAAAATAAATTACCTTAACAGCTGACAGCATCTGAGAACCTTTTGCTAGCTCAGCTGCTATATATGATGCAAAGGTGAAACCAGTTCCATGAGTATTTCGAGTGTGTATCCGTGGTGATTGCAGCTCGAAAAACTCCTCACCTTCAAGGCCGAATCAGAGTAGAAGGTAAGCAATTAACAAGAAACATAGAGAAGCAAGAATACTGTACAAGTCGAAGATTGGAAAGAATATATGAGCATACCATCAAAGAAAATATCTATAGCATCTGATGAAGCAGGAAGGTCACCACCTTTAACAATCACATTCCTAAAGGTAAAACAACAATTTGAATAAAGTCCACCTTCTTCCAGTTGCTCCGAAAGATATATGAGGTATGCAAACAGAAATTTTCAAAAACAGAAAACACAAATGCTTCTAATGAGATGCATCTGATGGTACTTGCAAAATGATATGATTAACGATTAATATTTATATCAATCAAACATGAGTTTCAATGCTTCTTATCAATGGTTACCTTGAACATGATCACGCTTGCCAAAATAGTTAAAGACTTAAACATAACATAGTATATGGGGGAAACAACGTTGTTCAAATGATTCAGCAAAATCCTGCCACTGCTTTACGCCAACAAAACAAAATAGGAAATCACGGTTTGCAGATCCAGATATATATGGACAAGTTACCTTGAGGTAAAGATGCAATATCTTTTCTAATTACAAATAGTCTTGGGCCATTATTCTAAGTAAACCTAGCATGCAAGTCATTCCAAATCTCATGTGCAGTAGGAATATATACAATACTTGAAACAATTTCTGTAGAGATAGAACATAAAAAGTCAAGAGATTACCATATCATTGCATCTTTGCCACAACAGAGAATGAGGTGAATCTACAGGGGGAGATTTCAGTGTGCATGCCATTTACCATCCCAAGATTGTTCTTCGCAGAGAGTGCCAACGTCATAGATCTCATCTCGAATTCTGGAATCCAAAGATGATGTGAATTTAGAAAGTCTGGTGTTGCTTTTAAAATGTTTGAAAATAATGGAAAATGCTACATTCCTTAGTCAGGATAATCAGGTAAAAGGACATATAATTGGTACCTTTAGTCACAATATCACCTATATAGGTGCACAATGCACACATTATTTGCCTTAGTCAATTGCAATTGCTAAGTTTTTGGTATTATTCTGTACCAAAGCCATTTTCTTGGAATGAAAAGTAAATCCATCACCCAGCATCAACCCCAATCTTTCACAAAACTTATGTTAAGCAACATCGAGATACTATCAGGTATCTGCTAAAGTAGTAGTGCTGAAAGCCTGAAAATCACTTTGCAATTGTTTAATTTTTTTACCCAAATTGTTTGCTAGCAACAGCAGATCTCATCTGTGATATAACTTCATCCTTATTCTTTACATCCATCTTATCAGAATCATTCTCAATTAATTCATCTAATATTTCAATTGTCTGCAACCATGGTTTACAAAAATGATTATAAAAATTACTAATCTTATCCATGTCACTTGAGAAGGAAACACAAAAATCAGATACTCACAAATCCCCACCCGCTTTCTGTGAACTCTTGGTCAACAAGAGGTGTACCTATTAGATATTAGGCCAGAAACAGAGCGCAAAATTTCACCACTTTGCTCTGCTAATTCAGACCTGAATATGAAAACACGTCCAGAGATTAATAAAAGAAAACAGAAACTAGATGGTGAGATCTCCATCATCGTCATACTCTTTAGCGCCGCCTCGCTTTCCCTTTCTCTGTCCCTCTTCGTCATCTTCTTCTTCAGGCTCTTCTTCCTCCGCTTGTCGCGCTGCTTCGGCTTTGGATTGCAGGTCTGCGAGGTAGGATTCGACAACTTTCCTGACGAATTGCTTGCGCTCCGGTGGGGAGAGGTCGAGCCCTAGATTAACTTCCAGAAAGGAAAAAAGAGGTCGAGCACGAAGCACTAGCTTAAGTTTTTATTTAATCGCCTTTTTTTACCTCCGTTTTTTCTTCATAGACAACGTTTTCTAAAAAAAATGTTATCTAATTAAATCCAAAAAAAATGCTATTTTAAATAGATAACGTTTTTGCATATATATCTACAACGTTTTTTTTAAAAATATTGTAAAAAAAATACCACAATATTTTTATAAAAAATATTGTAGTTTAAGTGTTATCTATTTAGTATTTTATAGTAGTGATTTGGCAAGATTTGGCTAGCAATAATTCAAGAATGGGACAAAAAGGGTAAAATGGTCATTTGGTTTATCAATTTTAATGGTATTCTTGTCCATGGTACTTGAATCTAGGGTTTAATCACTAGATTTTAAACCTTAAAGTTTCTCAATTAATTTCTAGGGTTTGAAAAATTAAAAATTAAAGTGTAATAAAATTTTAATTAAAATACACTAATTAAAATTAGGGTTTTTAATAGAAAATTAGGGTTTAAATAATTAGGGTTCCTTAATATTATCAGGGTTCCCAAATTAACAATTTAATTTACTAAAATAATAATTAGGGTTTCTAATTTTAGCAATTAGGGTTCCTAATTAGCAAATTAGGGTTTTTAATTTTAATTAGGGTTTTCAAATATTAATTAGGGTTTTCCTAATTAACAAAAATTCTATAATATGTAACATAATTCATATAACACAATTTCTGACCGATCTTAAATTCCAGTTTTGAGTTTCCAATTATGGTTTATGACAGTTATACTAGGGTTTGTCGTCATACACCATAAATATTGACTAACCATTATCAGTCTATACATATACAATATATATTTATAACACTGAAAAATAATATTATATTTAATATAATATTGTTATTCTCATTCATTGCTCAAAATAAAAATTAGGGTTTGGATTCCATATCCGATTTATCTTTCATATATAACATTATTAATTAAGTTAAAATAATAAACTTAAGTAATCTGAACTAAAATTTATATAATAAAATAATATAATTATTATTATAATTCTAATAATCATTTCATATATTATTTAAATGATGTAAAAATTATATTTTCATAGAAAATAAATAATAAAGACATTTCTACTATAAATTTAATTACTATAAGAATATACTTTATAATTATCAATATTTCTAAAATAAAATTATTTGAAATTATTCATGTAATAAATAAATTTTATTTATCACATATATACATACACATTACTTGGCACATACTCCCATCTTTAAAATAATAATAATAATGAATTTATATGCAAAATTTCTCATTTATTTATATAGAAAATATCTTGTTATTACATGCCCAACGGAATCTTGTAAGCAGTCCTATACGCCCATACAACATCATCAAGTTTAAATGACCATGAGACGACAAAATTATTCATATTATTATTTGCAATATTGACTGTGACACCCCCAAATTCGGGTACTTCAATTCCACCAGATTTGGTGCTCACTTGATAAAAACATTTATATCTAACTACCCAAACATAATAAAGTTTAATAATAAACCATCCCATTTAAGGGTTACATCAATAAGTTCAACAAAATCTCTTAGGTTATCTAACCTTTAAATACAATCATCATATGTGGAAAATTAAATAATTACATCATAAGATTTAAAATATAGTCTAACAACATAAAAGCTAACGGTTTTACAAGTCTTCAATACTTGCTTATCTTCCCTTTCCATTTACTGGTTTTAGGTTCATCAACCTTCTCAATTTAGCTGTAATATTAATATAAGCAAGAGTGAGCAAACAAGGCTCACTTGAAATGACAATGAATAAACATCGTATCAACTGCCAAATGAATAGGCTCAATAGAAATGAATAAGGTACTTCATCAATAATAATCAAGAACAAAATTTGAAATATATATAACTGAGGGTCAAAAGACCACGAACTACGTCCATAATTTAAGTATTCTTTTAACCTAAACTTTAACAGTCTTAAGACTATAGGGACTCCTCGTACTTAGGGGGATCAGCTGTAACGACCCCAAAATTCATACAATTTAATTCACGACTTCGGTCGTTAATAATACAATCAACCTCTAATTTTACATCATTAAACGGTAATACAACCATTGAAATTTGCAGAATAATTAAAACTTTTATACATTTCCTTCTTTATTACCCTAAATCGCAACCTTTACAGTACATCTCTTCGATTCAAATTTATATCGTGAATCGTTACAACAAAATGACTATACAAAGTCTTACATCATAAATAGGTATCCATATACACCGGATAACTCAACTTACAATTCAACAACATATTACATTCAAAATATTAAATACATTTCCCATAAAACATAAGCAATCTTCGTGAATATGGATCTCTATAATTCACGTAGCACATATCCTTACCTTAAATCTTTAACCTGCAAAAGTGGTTATTTGCAAGGTTGAGCTCGATGTACCAAAGAAAATCTAATGATTTTTCATGCATCACGTAAGTACATAATAACATGCTCAACATATATCTCATAAACATCTGACTAACATAACATACATGCTACAATTCATATAACAATTATAAATATTGAGTTCCTTACTCAATCAAAGATGCTTTAGTCAAACAACGTAGTCATAAATCGACTTTAACATTTCATACATTCAATATATATATAACACATCATGTTCTTTGAAATAAAGATTTAAAACAATCAAATTCACATAGCAAATAGAACTCGAAAGACTTGCTTCATCGATGTTGCTTACCATTAACAGTTTAACAACTTACAGTTATTTGTACTTCACGTGCCCTACACAGTTATATAATCATTCACATCAACTATTAGTCACATAGCAACGCATAGTGGTTGTAATGTAAACTTTAATCTACATCTTATAACTCTTCCTATTAATTAATACACAATGTTTAATTTGATTGTGTTAACTTTAGACTTAAAACTCACTATATTTCATATTCGAAGTTCATTCAAGTGCTTAAGTCTTGCTAGGACTACTTATTAGTTTTATATTAAATCCATTCCATATCCTATAATATTCATTTCAATTGAAATGAAACACTTTTTAAGTTTATTTACACTTGGCACGACATTTCGATGTTCATTCGTCACACGCCCGATTCGTCTCTCTTGTGTGTGCTTAGTATGCTTATACAACTTATCTAATACATCATTTATTAATGTTAAGCATCATTATATTTCATAATATTCATGTTCTATAACTTAGAACAACATCTTTTGTCATCAAGAGCACTACACTTGCATACGTGCATGCCCGACGCCCTCTGATTGTCCCCGAAAACATAACAGTCCTACAAATGACCATTTTGACCCTTCCTAAAGACCTCAAATTGAAAAACTTAAAGAACAAAAGTTGTAGGTCTATTCGTCCTCGTTCCGGATCATCTTGAATCACCTCAATCGGAGTTCGTATGAAAACGGTATGACCCTTTTACTATAGGAAGTCAAATCGTCTCAGACCCAGCACCACTTTTTCAAATTGAATAAGGCGAGACGAGTATACGTCAAGCTGAATTCGGTCAAAGGCGCGAACTTCTGGCCTATTTTTACGCCGGTAAATTTACGCTTAGGGCGTGAAATTTGGCACAAGCGACAATTACGTAACACCCAAAACCGTAAACAAAACCAAGCTACTGTGTCTTAATTTTTAAAACCAATTAACATGTGTAATCCATGTAAAGCACACATAAATATTACGAAGTCTATATGTACCAATTTAAATAGCTTAAACAGAAATTTTAGAAAACTAAAATCCTTGAAACCATAGTTTAAAACCCAAAACTCCATGTTTGATATTTCTTGACACAATGAACACCGTAAATGCTAATGATAAACTAATTTGATGCCTTTAAACTATGTTCTTTGTATTTCTTACCCAATTAACGAATTCAAAGTTAAATTTTGCAATTAGTATACACCTCAACTACCAAATTTGTTACTGCCATTATCCATGTATAAGAACATACACTGAGAAACAATTTGTCTTTCTTTTTAACGAAATTAACACAATAACTCTTGTTTAAAGACTATTCTTACATCAGGAAACCATATAATCACCATAATTCAATTATATCACAACAATTATAGAAAATTTGTAAAAACTTTATACTACCGTCAAGAACACAGAGACTTCAAACTATGTCGTAAAACATATTAACGCATATATGTAAATATAACATTAAGGTTATTGGAAAAATACCTTTTGTTGCTTTGAAAATCCTTGCTAATCCTCTGAGAATAGCTTGAAGAACTCAAAACTTTCTCTTGTTTTTCTCTCTCAAACTCTCTCTCAAGCCTCTGACAAACCTTTCTTCTATTCTTTTCTTAGACTTAAACCAATTACACTATACGTAAAATAAAAACACAAACAACGTACGATTTTTAAAACGTCTAAACCGACGCTATACTTAATATACTAATAAATTATCAGTTACCAAAATAATATATATTATTTATATTTTATTTATTATTTGATTTATTTTATTAATAATTCAAATTTTAAAAATCCAAAAGTCATAAGGCTCCGTTTGGCAAAACTCTGTAAAAAATAAAGACTTCATATATTTAAGCCTTGTTTGGCAAAACTAAATTAAACTCCTTTAATTTATTTTAATAACTCCTTTATCATATAGTTATTTATCACACTTTATTTAATTAAGTTTTCATACTTAATTTAATTAATTCTAATAAAATTTATTGAATAAATCATTTAATCATTATAAACTCTCTAACTTAATTATTAAATTAAATTAGAATATTATCTCAAAACAATTAATTTCTTAACCCATTAATTATTTATTAAACAAATAATTAACCAAATTAAATCAAATCAAATTAAACAAATATTTATTCAACAATAAACACATCCATTAAATATTTATATATTTCAATAAATATTCATAATTACAATTAAAATTACGGATTGTTACATTAATCACATCGTAATAAGAATTTCAATTATTAAATTATTATTTTAATAACTTATGAAAATTTGGGTTGTCACATCAGCCCTTCGTACAATGTATTGTGCACAAATATTTCAACGTTATACGTAAATTATCCCCTATAATAGGGTTGTTCATCTCAGTATTTAGAATGCAAGTCCACACCAAAGTAAGTTTGGTTTGGATAAGTTTCAAGGTAATTTAGAGTTTAACGAACATCAACTAAGGATTAGTCGAATAAAATGTAGTAACAATATGCTATGAAATAAATCATAAATGAATCAACATTGCATAGTAAAGTCATGCTTTAGGAAGGAACTAAAAGCAGTAGTATTGAATAACATAACATACCTTGCTTGAACCATATTAAGCTAAGGTTAAAATCTTATTCAGAATTGAGTATTGAGCATGCATAAAAAATTGTAAACTGAACGACAAAACTTGTTCAATATTAGTGTATCAGAATTTAGAAACTTGCATGCTAAATAACAAGTTAAATATTAGAAAAACAACTGGCTCAATATCAAAAGGTAAGATTTAAGAGTTTGCACGATATATTTAAGGTTAAGAAACTTGCACAAAGAAAGTTCAAGGTTAGAAAAACTTGCCTTGCATGTAAGCTAAACCGTAATAATTTGATTCACAATACCCTATACACATGTCATCATGACATAATTAGTTACTACAAATACTCTGCATACAATTAAGTGTCTACTTCATGTATGGTTTGGCTTTTAACCACATAATCCAGATACACTACTAATGTAATAATAAAACTCGTTTAACTATTAATAGTATGTCCATTCTTAGCCCAATAATACCATAATTAACAAAAATTACATTTTTAACAAACATAATATTGCATCATATCAGAATTTACAGAGTCTGTGTAAAAGAAAATACTTTTCTGGCCATTCTGCTAACCAGTGACTGCTAGCTACGCCGTAATGCAATCGTGGACATCACTACTAAGACGGTCTTAGGGTCATGGCCTAAATCATCATAGGCATGGGTCAAGGCCATGGTGGGATCGAGTCAGAAGATCGATTTTAAGCGCCAAGACGTGAAGGTTAGGGTCATGACATCGATTTTGGCGTTGAGGCGCCGAATTACAAAACCGAGGACGAAGAACAGAACAAAGGTAATTTTTGACTGTTTAACAACTTCTAGCACCTAAATTAACACGCATAGATTACACATAAACATTACCCATCATATATATACCGATTTAAAACATCTAAACAACAACTTTTAGAAATATTAAATCCTTGAATGCCATGTTTTAAACCAAAAACTCCATTTTTGATATTGTTTGACAAAACTAACACTGTAATCTCGATTATACACCAAATTAATTCATTCGAACTACGTTCTCTTTATTTTTACCAAATTAACATATTTAAGGTCCAAATTTTCAATTAGCTCACAATCAATTATTACTTTTAGTACTCCTACAAGCCATGTTCATACATATACTCGTTGTAAAACCAATTTCTTTCTTTTAAACGTAATTTAGCATACAATCACACACATATATATATATATATATATATATATATATATATGCTAATTATAACATCACAACTGCATATACACAAAATTTCTTAACCAATTATAAAAATTTAGATTACAGACAATTTTGTCAACAACTTTATACTACACTGAAACTCAAGAACACATAAACTTAGGAATTATGTCGTAAAACATATATAGGTACATATTATATATATATATATATATATATATATATATTAAGGTTATGTAGAATACCTTATTTTGTCTGGTTAACCCTAGTTAGAAGACAATTTGCTTGAAAGCCAAAGAACATTTCTCTCATCTCCAGCTCTCTCAAATTTCTCTCAATCCCCTCTCAACTTCTCTGTACTTTTCTTCTCTTTTTTAAGCCAATACTAGACTCAAAACCAAGCCAGACTCACTCTTTTACGTGAAATAAAACAAAACCAACGCACACATTTTTAAACGTCTAAAATTGACGTTCTACTAATGACCCTATTAAATCAGCGGTTACCAAAAATAATATATATTATTTATATTTTATTTATTTTGTTTATATTATTAAAAATTCAAAATTCAAAAATCCAAAAGCCATAAGGCTTTGTTTGGCAAAAACTCTTTAAAAATTCATGACTTAATATCTTTAAGCCTTGTTTGGCAAAAAAACTAAATTAAACTCTTTTAATTTATTATAATAACCCATTTATAGCATAGTTTATTGCCACACTTTTATTACCAAATTAAATTAAAAATATTATAATAATCCATTTAATCCCTATCAACTCTCTAATTGAGATATTAAATTAAATTATAATATAATCTCATAATAATTAATTTCCTTCACTTATTAATTATTTATTTAACAAATAAATAATCAATTCAACTCAAACTAAATAAATATTTATTCAACAATAAACACATTAATTAAATATTTATATAATTCAATAAATATTTAGAATTATAATTTAAAATTTCGGATTGTTACATCCTTCCCTCCTTACAAGGATTCTGTCCCCAGAATCACAACTCAAACAAATTATTCGTCACATTCCTCCCTCCTTACAAAGATTCTATCCCCAGAATTGAAGACACAGATTAAATAAATAACTCAGGGTAATTCTTCGTTATTTCAGCTTCGTGTTCCAACGTAGCCTCTTTGACATTGTGGTTCCTCCATATTACCTTCGCAGAAGGTATCACTTTATTCCTGAGCACTTGTTCTTTCCCGTCGACTATCTGGATAGGAACCTCTTCATAAGACAAGTCTTTATCGAACTATAATGGTTTGTACTCAATCACATTCTTGTAATCGAGTTTATACGATCGTAACACCGAAACATGAAATACATTGTGAATGTCTTCCAACTCTAGAGGTAGAGCTACCTCATAAACCACTTCTTCTACTCTTCATAGCACCTCGAAAGGTTCAATAAACCTCGGGCTTATCTTTCCCTTTTTATCGAAATGAATTTTTCCCTTCCAAGGAGAAACTTTTAAGAACAATAAATTTCCTACGTCGAATTCATAATCTTGTATATGTTGATTAACATACTTCTTCTGTCTGTCTTGAGCAGCTACCAATCTTGTTCTGACAAGTTTAACAACCTCAGCAGTTTGTTGTACCAGTTCCAGTCCTAACAGTTGGCGTTCACCGACTTCATCCGAGCATAGTGGAGTTCTGCACTTCCTACCGTATAATGCTTCGTAAGGCGGCATGCAAATGCTTGCGTGATAACTGTTGTGGTAGGAAAATTCCACCAATGGTAAATGTTCATCCCAACTTCCTTTGAAATCCAAGATGCATGCTCTAAGCATATCTTCCATCGTCTGGATTGTTCGTTCGCTTTGGCCATCTGTTTGCAGATGGTATGCCATACTCATTCTCAACTATGTTCCCATGCATTCTTGTAGTCTCTTCCAGAAGTTTGACGTGAATCTCGGATCTCTATCTGATACAATTGACACTGGAACTCCATGTCTCCAAACTATTTCTTTAACATACAAGTTTGCCAACTGCTCAAGATTGAATCTAATCTTTATTGGCAAAAAGTGTGCTAATTTTTTCAGTATGTCGACTATTACCCAAATCGCATCATATCCTTTCTGAGTAGTTGGAAGACCTACCACAAAATCCATTATGATATGTTCCCATTTCCACTATGTTATTTCAAACGGTTGAAGTAATCCGCTTGGCCTCTGGTGTTCTGCCTTTACTCTTTAATCCGGGCCAATGAGGACTTTTACCACATTATTTGTAACATTACGGGTCATGATTATACCGAATGATCCCTAATCATAATCATACCAATCAATAGTCCATCTATGCACGTAAGCCAAAGATGACTTTCATCACAATATAAGCATGAGGATGATGACAATGATATAAGCATTAATCAAACGAAATCAAATCAAACTAAATCAAGGATAAATATTAAAGACTTTAAATTTATCTAGAGTTTAAAAATATCCAAATTGTACAATTTATCCAGACTATAAGGACTCCTCGTAGTTAGGGGGATCAGTCCTTTGTACAATGTATTGTGCACAAACATTTCAACACTATGCGTAAATTATCCCCTATAATAGGGTTGTTCATCTCAGTATTTAGAATACAAGTCCGCACCAAAGTAAGTTTGGTTTGGATAAGTTTCAAGGTAATTTAGAGTTTAACGAACATCAACTAAGGATTAGTTGAATAAAATGTAGTAACAATACGCTATGCAATAAATCATAAATGAATGAACATTGCATAGTAAAGTCATGCTTTAGGAATGAACTAAAAGAATAAGTATTGAATAACATAACATACCTTGCTTGAACCATATTAAGCTAAGGTTAAAATCTTATTCAGAATTGAGTATTGAGCATGCATAACAAATAGTAAATTGAATGACAAAACTTGTTCAATATTAGTGTATCAGAATTTAGAAACTTGCATGCTAAATAACAAGTTAAATATTAGAAAAACAACTGGCTCAATATCAAAAGGTAAGATTTAGGAGCTTGCACGATATAATTAAGGTTAAGAAACTTGCACAAAGAAAGTTCAGGGTTAGAAAAACTTACCTTGCGTGTAAGCTAAACCGTAATAATTTGATTCACAATACCCTATACACATGTCATCATGACATAATTAGTTACTACAAATAGTCTGCATACAATTAAGTGTCTACTTCATGTATGGCTTGACTTTTAACCACATAATCCAGTTACACTAATAATGTAATAATAAAACTCGTTTAACTATTAATAATATGCCCATTCTTAGAACAATAATACCACAATTAACATAAATTACATTTTTAACAATCATAGTATTGCATCATATCTGAATTTAAAGACTTTGTGTAAAAGAAAATACTTTTTTGGTCATTCTCTTTAGCTAACCGGCCTACCAAGAACTACGTTGTAATGTATCATTGATTTACGGTCTTGCTATGGCGGCTGCATCAAAGGCACAAATCATGTGCCGCCAATCAGTGTCATGGTAATGGTATTAAGCCACTGACATCGACTTTATGACATGCGACACGAAGGTTGGGGTTGCGGCATTGATTTTGGTGCTGAGGCGCCAAATTACAGAACTGAGGACAAAGAACAGAACAAAGGTAATTTTTGACTGTTTAACAACTTCTAGCACCTAAATTAACACGCATGGATTACACATAAACATTACCCATCATATATATATATATATATATACTGATTTAAAACATCTAAACAACAACTTTAGAAATATTAAATCCTTGAATGTCATATTTTAAACCAAAAACTCCATTTTTTGATATTGTTTGACAAAACTAACACTGTAATCTCTATTATGCACCAAATTAATTCATTCGAACTACGTTCTCTTTATTTTTACCAAATTAACATTGTTGGGTAAAATCTAATTACGCACAACACACAAGTATACGTGGTCAACAAGTAATATAATAGTAAGTAGAGTATCGTTCCCACAGTGAAATCAGTAAGAATTTTAACCTCACAATTATCAGTTTCCTATTGATCCTAATTTTATTAAACTATCCAAATTAATGATTAAAATTATAAAAACTAATTTATTAAAATACTATGATCACAAAACAATCACAAATATTAAAAACTAAAATTTCAAACAATTATTGGAGAATTAGGCTTACGACTTCACCCTAAGCTTCACTCTGGTTTTTACACCTTTATTCCAGTTCATTTCATTATCCCAATTTATTAATCAAGAACACGTATGTAGCACTAGCCACCTCTCGATGTACTAATACCGTATTAACTCAAATCCACAATTTAGATAGAAATAAATTAAACACCTTAATCAACTAACTCACTATATCTCTATGTGAATTATAATTGAAGAAGGTTTAAGTTTAAGTCCTTTATCTGATTACATGTGATGTCAAGCATATCACTACCCTAACATTCATCAAGATTTTGTTCATTCACAAAATTCAAGAACACATGCTATATTAACCAAGTCTAAACTTGTACTTCCTCTCTCGAATTCATACAAGTCCACAAAGAACTGTTGATCAGGCAATTCATAAATTCAAGCTTAAATTAATATAGATAAACTGGATAATAGCTTATTAAACTGAAAATCAAAGTTACATTACAATCGTTTCACTTAACAATCCATCATAAGACTAAAAAGGAAATTAGTTCATCGTAAATGAAATAATAACTGAATAAATTAAAGATATCATCCTTTCAATTACAAATATAAAACAAAAGAAAAAGAATAATTCAGAACACCCTTCACTTAAGCCTTAATCTGCAATCGATATAAAAGTTCCTTCAAAATCTTCACTCCAATGCTTGATATGAAAATCTATCCTTAATCTCTGTTAATTGCCTTTTTTTGTCATGGTCTTGTATCTTTTTTTATGTAGTTATATGTTTTCACCCACAATTTGAGTGCAATGCTCCCTCCTTTTGAGTCCCAAAGCCATGCAAGTACTAAAGATCATGTCCCAAGAGTGTTGGAATCAAACTAGACAAATATGTGTTTTGGGACCCCCGCCTCGGCAGTGGGTATTAGCTAGAAAGTGTCATTTCCTGCCAAGAGGCTACCGATATCGACTTGAAGACCCCATTTTGGTAGTGTATTAGGGTTAAACATGCTTTTACATGGGCTAGGTTCTGCCAACTGACTTTGCTTAAGCTTCAAACTTGCTAAAATGTTGCCCCAAATGCCTCCTTTTTGATCACTTACCACACCAACCTTCCTACACATAAATCAACAATAAAAAATAAAAATAAACATAAACTTAAAGAATTAATACCGATTAAGCTTGAATTAGGAACCAATTCTTGGATATAAAATCTACTTATAAAAATCCCCCAAACTTAAACTATGCTAGCCCTTAAGCACAAAAACAAAAGAAATATGCTAAACAATGAAATGTAATGATTTGCAATGTGTAAGACCCCGAATTTTATAAAATAAAAGTATTCAATTTTTCTTATAATTATTATTCCGTAAATGGTTAAATTGATAAAAGTTTAAAGTTAAGGGTGATATATATAAATTTTTTCAAAATACGCAAGTGGTTATAAAATACTCATTGTTGTCGGGGAATATTCGTTTGGTCATGGAATATTCTTGTTGTCGGGGAATATTCGTACGACGGCGCAACCATTTGTGGACCCCATAACAGAATAACTGTCGGATGAAGAAAACGACAAGTTTGAGTTTTTATAAATAATGATGTAATTATTACCGTTAACACTGTTGGATTACCTGGTGGTTAAAATACAGTAATACAAGTGGTTGCACAGTAGCACATAGTATTGCACAATATTTTTGAATTATTGATTCTTACGTATGAAGGCACTACTCAATAATTATTACAGTAATTACTATTCAATATTTTATTTTATTGATTCAATAATTGCTACATTGATATTTTATATTATTGTTGTTTCAATAATTGTCACTGTATAGTATTTCTCATTATCAGATCAATAATTTATATTATTTGATTAATATTATTAGATAGCATTATTGGCAATGTCTAGAAAGTTCTGTTAAGGAGATGTTTGGTCATCTAATTGCGAGCTAATAAGGAGAAATCCTTATCGGAAAGCCCCATCTTTCCTGAAAACTGCCTGGTTGTCATTATTGTGATTCTGTAATATTAATTGTGAATAATTAATTATTGATAAAGAAATATTTATTCGATGCGGATATAAATGATGGATATATTTTATGTGGTTGTAAATGAAGGAATTAGTGTTGAGATGTTTTTTTGTCGGAATGGAGGCATTAAAAATCAAATCAGTGTTCTTAAAGCTCTATTGTGTGAGTTCAAATTTTGATCTGACCGTTGGATCGTTGTAAATTTTGGATATGTTATACATATATAAGTTGAGTATATGTCCACAAATTTTGAACCGTTAAAAATTAGCGTATGATTTGTTATGAATTTTAAAAGGTGTTGAAAATCGTCCGTTTGTGGATTTCGAATATTTTCTGTCTGGAATTTGGAAAAACTTAAAACTACAAAGTTGTAGAGAATTCGATTTCGTGTGGAATGGATATAAATTCGTATTTTTTTGATAAAAGGGCTATTTAATATGAATTACTAAAGTTTCAGAAAATAAAATGATTTTTATTAAAATTGTGGGTGGGACCCACTTTTGTTTTTTGTTGAAAACATGTGCTGGAATTAAATTTCAAAGGTGGAGGGCTGAGTTGGTCTTGTTTGGTGCGTACAAAGAAAAATAAAATAAAATATTATTTTATTAATTTAGCCTCCTTTATGCTTCTAAAGATTTTCCTCTAAATAAATAGCGCTTAAGTTAGAATTGAAAATCACACCGTAAACATAAGTTTTCTCTCTCTCTATATTATCGAGTATATTTTTGTGAGTATTTAGATACTTTGAGAGTTGCTATTCAGTGCAAGTTTCCTTCGGCTTTACATCTGATATTCTAGTCAGAAATAATGCTCTTTTGAGGTAAGGGAATGTAAGGGTTATTATGTTTTTCAGTTTCGTAATTTTTTCGACACTCAAAAATTCTAAAAAAATTTGAAATGATAATTTGATGAGTTTTCTAGATTGTGTCCAAAAATAGTAATTTTTGGATGTATAGATTAGGAGTTATGAATTTTATGGGAAAAGACTATTTTAAAAGTAAACCCTTATAACTCCTTGTGGTTAACTCCAAAATTGGTGAAATTTTTATTGGGAGTACATGTATATAAAGGCAGTATACTCTGTAATTTTTGGACAAAAGTACAGTTTATGATAAATGTCTAAATTTTCGGCATTTTTGGCCATATGAAAAATAATAAATGAATTTTAAATATTCCGAGAAAAATATATGTTCAATATGAGACTATATTCTGCTAAATCCCAGAAAAGAAAATTTGTTTGTACTAATTTGGTATTTTTCATGAAAATAGACTAGTTATGAATAAATGAATTAAATATGTTATGTGAAGTAAGAAAATTAGAAAATAGGATTTTATGGCTTGAGAATCCTATATAAGGTATATGCAGATTTTTGATGAGGGTTTTGGTTATTGATGATGAAATCTTATGAGTTTGACATTTTAGGATGATTAAATGCATTAATTAGTAAAGTGTAAACAATTAAAATAAATTATTTATAAGTTTAAGAAATGATTAAAATATTGTTGTAATATTGATAATATTAGATTATGAGATTATTAAGTGATTTATAACATTTGGATTAAGGTGTTATAAATATTGATATAGATTTTATTGTGAAGCTTTATCTTTTCGTGTCGGGGTTACTATTCACGTATACGACACTATTCATGTATACGGCAGTATTCATGTATATGGCACTATTTACGTATATGACATTATTTACGTATACAATACTATGTACGAATATAGAGTACTATTCACGAGTTACTATTCATGAGTTACTATTCACGAGTTACTATTTACGGGATATTATTCACGAAAAAATTGGTTTCTTTTTCTGACCAAATTATCGTTGATTTATGAATATTGCTCTTGAAATTAAATCCATGTTTTGATCATATTTTTTTTATTATAATATATAACATTTTTATAACCCTGGTGATGAAATTTCTCTTTTACTTGAGTGTAAAGATGGGTAGATTATTGGTATGATCGTGACTATGGGTTCTCTTTGGCCAGTAGTGCAAAGATAAATTGTTGACTGGTATGATCATGAACATTGAATTTATAAACGATTATCTTTAGCTTAAGTGCAAAGGTGAATTGATCAACATGGTTATAATTATTGTTTATATAAATTCTGAAATGATTATATATTTCTTTGAGATATTAATATCTTTGGCCTGTAGTGCAAAGATGACATGTTGTTGAATATCTTTGGCCCATAGTGCAAAGATGACCTGTTGTTGAATATCTTTGGCCTATAGTGCAAAGATGACCTGTTGTTGAATATCTTTGGCCTGTAGTGCAAAGATGAACTGTTAATGAATATCTTTGGCCTGTAGTACAAAGATGAATATATTAGTATAATTATGAACAGGAACTGTGATTTGGATAACCATGATTTGATGTTTCAGGTAAAGACATGTGATGAAAATTATCTTCGTCCTGGATGAGAAGAGAAATTTAGAACCACAAATATGATTATGAGTTATTCACATGATTGTGGACAGGAACTGTTGATTGATATTACAGGGATAAAACATTGTTGGTGGACTTTTAACATGGAGAAGATAATAGACTTTATGGTCTATTTGACTCTTCTAATGGATTGCTCGTTCCGCTGCAGCTATGGTTGAAAAGTTTTATCATCTACCATATGTTCTAAATCTACGATTTATTATTGTGAAGGCTATTGATAATTTAATTATCTTTAGTCATGATATTCTTTACTGGGCTATTTGTGCTCACCCTTTTGCTTCACAATTCCTTTCAGGTAATAAGAGTGTAGATGAGTCGAACGGGGATAACAGGGGAATAGAACGGTGGTCTATACTTGTTGAGGTTCTCCCTAAATAGTATGAAAATAATTTTATTAAGAACTTTAGATAAGTGTGTTGTATTTTACACGTCATTTAATAGTTATATTTGGTGAATCAAATAGGGTGAGGCGAACCCAACGTTGGAAGGGTGTTTTGCCACTATCATACAAGATGTCTAATGACATACAACCTCGTGTTATCATAAGACAGGATTGTGCACATCCACTTGTCGAGTATATCTACGAGCTCTACCTATATAATCTTGGAGTTTGGTTGAAATATAATTTTCAATTGCAGACAGTGGAGATAGTTATATATCAAGAGAAGACTCACCATTGGAAAGAACATGATAGTAATCTTCTCATTTTTCTTTGGGGTCTATTAGAACCAAGATAATTCTGTGGACATATGATATCTATCATAACCTAGACGCATGACCTCCCATGTATGAAGGTTTCCTTGAGCACTTCCCAAAGCTTTTAATTTCTAAAACAGTTTTTTGTATGCACCTTTATGTAAGGTGTCATTGTGATGTGCTATCCAAGGTTGGGATGAGAGTCACAGTTGGTATATATTTGTATCAAAACTCACAACATATGTGTTGTTGTATTTTGCACGACAATTGTAGTAATAAAGTTGTAGTTGTTTTCAAAATAGGTTGGATGGATTGGACCTATTTTGGGGGCGTCACAGTATGCATCTAATCTAAATGTCTTTGAATCCAACAATGTCATAGAATCAAAATTATTCCACCGGCCTCAAGAGAATCAAGCAAACACTACAACTTTTAATTACCAAAACCAATCGATAATTCTTTATTAGTCCTTGAATCTTAAACCGTTATTACTGATATAGTGTGTGTGTGTGCTCAACATTCATGCTAACTGATGCAATTACAAATTTAATACATAACAACTCTCTTAGAAGGCATCATACAGTGTAAACTCAAGAAATCCAAAAATAAGCTAAATCCAACTAAATTCAAACAATTGCCAATATCAAGGGTCAACAAAGAATACTTACGCTTCATTTTTCATTTACGGGGGCTTTTTTCTCTTTAATTCCCGTTTTATTCATTTTTTTAGATAATATACAGACATAGCTATGTAATGTCTTATTCCCTTAGGCTTTTCAATGCTACCTTAACGAGCTTTCGACCAATGACTCCAAGACTATTAAGACCTTAGGGCATTAGGTGTAAAGACAATCCCCTCGGGCTTACTTACTCAAGTAACAAAAGCCACAAAACTAGACAAGCACGCCATGGTGTTTATTTTCTTTTATTTTCTTTTTTTTATATAGCTTATATACCCCAAATATTCCCCCAAATTTAGGTTCTTATCTAACCTTAGCCATAACTACTTATTCTTGTCATTCTTTCATTCAAACTAACATTATCCTTTAGAACATCCTTATGTATCAATTTGAACTAATCAGTCCACATAAGTGTTATTGATGTGCAAACCTTTTTATACCAGTGTCAAACATGCAAAAGATTCACTTCATAACTCAAAATTACATCATAGTTCTAATATTATGTATTGTATTTATCTACTTAATCCCAATCTCATCAATGGCCAAAATAACATTGAATTACAACAACTGTTGGACATGTGCAAAACTAACACAATGTTAAAATTTTTCTTTTAGATAGATAGGGTAAACATAACATGAATGCAACAATAATTAAAAACTACTTATTCTCCTAAGCTACTATGCAACTACATGATTACATGAATGCCACATTTGATAATCCTAAACTAAACAATACACTACTATGCAAACCTAATTAATGACTTAAATATGCAAACTTGAAATGCAAACATGAAAGTAACTCCCCCCCCCCCCAAACTTGAAATTTACAATGCCCTCATTGTGTAGATATAGAAATTAAAATGTGAGGACTTCCCTGTAATTGCCTAAGTCTGTGGTGGTGGTGGTTGTTGTTCTTCTTCATCAGAGTCACTTGGAAATCGTGGCATTGGGTCTGGCTGCTGGTATGGGAATTGAGCATTTGGATTAAAGCTTTGGAGCGTCGCGTTTAATGATGCGAATGATAGGTCATAGCCTCAAACATGTGGTCTTGTCTAGCTGCGAGTCACCTCATCTCTTGTCGTGTTTGCTTATTTTGCTCAACCACTTGTCGCTGAAAGTTAAGGAACTGAGGGCTAGATATTGCCTCAGACTATAGTACCTCCTCTGCTCCTTGTTATCCCATCGGTGCATCCTCCTGAAACTCATCATCATCCAAAGTATCTTCAGCTTCAGCCTCATCCTCCGAAGCTGAGGGAAATATAAAGCCTAATCCTCTCGGATGTGATTCGCCGCCTGCCCACACCGAATACTGCGCAATCATTCTCGAATCTAGTGTCTGAGTGCCATCAAGGTAGGTTTATCATTGGACCATCGAACTCCCGCTTGCCTATACAACCCACAAATGAGTGACGGGTGTGGAAAGCCGCCCAAGAAATGTCTGTGTAAGCACCCTCAGATTGAAAAACTTATTATTGCCCCGGCATCGATCATGAAATCTTGTACAATGGCATATAAGAGCACTGCCTTCTCCTTGGTCACATCGGACGTATGTGTGGATGGAAACAATTTGGCATACAAGAAAGCATACCATATCTTACCATATCTGCTGAGATCCTTGCTGTGAAAAACCGTGCCCCCTTTTCGACTCTTAATCCATTTTATGCTCGGTTTAGTCATTTCCTTCAGAACGGCCTCATAATCGGGATCATTATCACGTAAGTGAGCATAATTGCAATGTCGAGGCACCCTTAACTGATAATATGTGGTGATGGCATCGGCACTAAAAGGGACTAATCTTCCCTGTATAAAAGCATTGAAAGGGGCCTTGTCCTTGACGTTAGCATAAAACTCCTTGACCACACTTACAACGGCAGCCTCGGGTTCCTCCGTGAACTTGTTCCAGCCTTTCTGATATATCTATTGCATCATCTCGCCATTTACATGCTTCGGTACCAACTCCCGCTCCGGTGTGAGTGCTTTTGTTGCCATGTAGTAGTAACGGTCAACGGTGGCGGCACTTAATAATTTACGTCGGTCGAAGGTTCGTGATGGTGGTGTTGTTCCGGAACTCTCTCCCTGTTGCCTCTTTGATGTAGGTTTAGATGCCATTGAATTCAGGAAGCCTTAACACTAATTCCCCCCTCCCCCCAAACTTCACTCACACAAACTATCAAACACTTGGTGTGCACAGTGGTTTATCCCCAAACTTGATGATTTTGTGGCAATTATGGTGATAGAAGATGAAGAAATTGAAGATAAGTGACTCACTCTAAAGTGCAATATGAATTTCCTCACTAAGAACCCTAATTCGTGGCTTTCTGAGTTTGAGTTGAATATATGTGGAGAACTTGGGTTGTGAGGGTGTGAGTATATAGATATGATAGGATGGTTTAAGGTGGTGGTGTGAAGTAATGGGTTAGTGGGTAATTGTGTTAATGAAGTAGGAAGATGGAGTGTAAGTTGCCAAAATTGTGGGTAGAGAGTGGGTATAATGGATGGGAGTTGTAATTGATGAAGAAGAAGTAGAAGTGGGCACAACATGTAACTGTCGAAATAAGCCTGTTCGAATTTCAGGACCCCCTCCCCAACGGGGGATAGTAAGCCTTTTAAGCCCACCCTGGCGGGCATGCACACTGTAAACTGAATTGAGAGACCCTCACCCCGGTGGGGGTGTGTTCTGTTAAGTGGGCCTGGGAGTAAGAAATACCTTCTCTTGGCGTTGGCCCAAAACAGCCCCAACCGCATAGTCGTTCGCATCACACATTAACTCAAAAGGCAAATTCCAATCCGATGCGACAATAACTAGAGCTGTAGTCAATTTCTTCTTCAATATCTCGAATGCCAACTTACAATCCTCCTCAAACTTAAATAGTTAATCCTTCTCTAAAAGACTGCACAATGATTTTGCAATTTTAGAGAAGTATTTTATAAATCGTCTGTAGAACCCGGCATGTCCCAAGAAACTTCGAATTCCCTTAACTGAACTTGCTGGAGGAAGTTTTTCAATCGTTTCCAACTTTGCCTTATCAACCTCTTGTCCTTTTTCTGAAACCTTGTGACCCAAAATTATGCCTTCTTTAACCATGAAGTGGTACTTTTCCCAGTTAAGTACCAGATTTGTTTCTGCGCATCTTTTTAACACCATCACCAAGTTCTTCAAAAATGCATCAAAATCATCTCCATAGACAGAAAAGTCATCCATGAAGACTTCCATATTTTTCTCTACCATGTCCGAGAAGATGGCCATCATACACCGTTGGAAGGTAGAGGGTGCGTTACATAAGCCGAATGATATTCTCCTGAAAGCGAATGTGTTGTATGGGCACGTGAAAGTTATCTTTTCTTGATCTTCAGGAGCAATGACTATCTGATTATATCCTGAATACCCATCCAGTAAGTAATAGAATTCGTGGCCCGCTAGTCTGTCCAATATTTGATCGATAAAGGGCAACAGAAAGTGATCTTTGCGGGTCGCCTTATTCAACTTCCTGTAATCCATGCAAACCCTCCAATTAGTCACTGTCTTTGTCGAAATTAGCTCATTGTCATCATTTTGTACCAGTCATTTCTCCTTTTTTGGTGCACATTGAACTGGACTGACCAACTTACTATCAGAAATTGGGTAGATGATACCCGCGTCCAACCATTTCAGGATTTCTTTCTTCACTACTTCTTTCATGATTGGATTTAGCCGTCTCTGCTGCTCCACCGTTGGCTTTGCATCCTCTTCCATTAGAATTTTGTGCATGCAAAAGGATGGGATGATTCCATTTATATCCACAATTGTCAATCCTATAGCCAATTTATGTTCTCTAAGCATTCTCAGCAACTTGCTTTCCTGCAATTCGTTAAGTGCAGCAGAAATAATAACAGGTAAAGAATTAGAATTGCCTAAATACGCATACCTGAGGTGTTTAGGTAGTGGCTTTAGCTCAAGAGAAGGTGGCTCCTCCAATGATGGTTTCATCTGTTTTTCTTCAACCACTTCGTTCTCATCAAATTTTCCATCCGTTCTAACTGAATTTTCTGCACTTTTCCCATCTAGATATTTTCTACTTCTCAAAGTGATTGCCTGACACTGTTCATGATTTCCCTTCGGATTTCTTTCGGTGTCACTCGGTAGAGTCCCTTATGGTCTATTGTTTAATGCTAATGCAATTTATCCCATTTGATTCTCTAGATTCTTGATGGCTATCTCTTACGATTTCATGGCCATTGCTTGGTTTTTCATAGCTGCCTCATTGCTTGTTATATACTTTGACAACAACTCCTCTAAATCTGATTTCCTCTCTTGATGTTGAGCTGATTATTGATGATTCTAGAATCCTGGGGGATATGACAGTCGTGGACCTTGCTGTTGCTGATTATTACTCCATGAAAAATTTGGGTGATTTCTATTCCTCGAATTTTATGTATTTTGGTACATGTTCTGTGGAATCCTATTGTAGCTACCCACAAATTGCACTGACGCTGGGTTGATTGCACATTGATCTGTAGGATGTTCACCCACGCATAATTCACAAATAACTGCCACTTGTTGTGTCTGTACCCCTGACATAGCATCCAACTTATTAGATAGTGCTGAAATCACTCCATCTACTTCTAACAGGCCAGCTGCCTTCGCATGTGTCATTCTTGTCGTGGGCCACTGGTAGTTGTTAGCTACCATTGTCTCTACCAACTGATATGCCTCTTCATAACTTTTTGCCATAAATGCCCCCCCTGAAGATGCATCAATACTAATCCTGAGATTTACGTTAAACCCGTTGTAGAATGTATTCATCTATAACCACTTAGGCAATCCATGATGCGGACATTTTCTGAGCAGTTCCTTGTATCTTTCCCATGCCTCATACGGTGATTCCCCATGCTGTTGTTCAAACATAGTTATCTCATTCCTTATTTTTGCAGTTTTTGCTGGTGGGAAAAATTTTGCAAGAAATTTTTGAGCGTGGTCTTCCCATGTAGTTATTGATCCTGGTGGTAGAGAATGTAACCAACAAGCGAAACCTAATTGCATCATCCGACACCCCATTATACCTGAAAGTGTCACAAATCTCCAGAAAGCTGACTAAATGTTCATTCGGATCATCATTTGCCAAACCCCCAAACTAAACTGAATTTTGAATCATCTAAATAGTCCCAGGCTTGTTTCAAATGTGTTCGCAGCTATAGCAGGCCTGGTGATACTCGACTGCAGCTCAGTCACCTTAGGTGTAGCAAAGTTCCTCAACGCTTTCTAGTCTTCGACAGCCATTGCTTCTTCTTTTTTAGAATTTTCAAAGTCTTCCCTTGTTTCCTTGATCCACTCACTTAATCTTTGAAACTGTCTCTCAATGTCGTCCTCAAAAGGAAGCAAGTCTGGATTTTTGGACCGAGTTTGCATAAACCAACTTCAAAAACCTGAAATAAAAGGAACAAAACGAAAATAAAAATGTTTAAGTAAAACTAGACTAATTAAACTGATATCGTAAAATATTAAAATCTATACTAAAATATCCCCAAATGAATAAATAAAAACTTGTTGGGTAAAATCTAATTACGCACAACACACAAGTATACGTGGTCAACAAGTAATATAATAGTAAGTAGAGTAATCGTTCCCACGAGAAATCAGTAAGAATTTTAACCTCACAATTATCAGTTTCCTATTAATCCTAATTTTATTAAACTATCCAAATTAATGATTAAAATTGTAAAAACTAATTTATTAAAATACTATGATCACAAAACAAGCACAAATATTAAAAACTGAAATTTCAAACAATTATTGGAGAATTAGGCTTACGACTTCACCCTAAGCTTCACTCTGATTTTTACACCTTTATTCCAGTTCAATTCACTATCCCAGTTTATTAATCAAGAACACATATGTAGCACTATCCACCTCTCGATGTACTAATACCGTATTAACTCAAATCCACAATTTAGATAGAAATAAATTAAACACCTTAATCAACTAACTCACTATATCTCTATGTGAATTATAATTGAAGAAGGTTTAAGTTTAAGTCCTTTATCTGATTACATGTGATGTCAAGCATATCACTACCCTAACATTCATCAAGATTTTGTTCATTCACAAAATTCAAGAACACATGCTATATTAACCAAGTCTAAACTTGTACTTCCTCTCGAATTCATTCATACAAGTCCACAAAGAACTGTTGATCAGGCAATTCATAAATTCAAGCTTAAATTAATATAGATAAACTGGATAATAGCTTATTAAACTGAAAATCAAAGTTACATTACAATCGTTTCACTTAACAATCCATCATAAGACTAAAAAGGAAATTAGTTCATCGTAAATGAAATAATAACTGAATAAATTAAAGATATCATCCTTTCAATTACAAATATAAAACAAAAGAAAAAGAATAATTCAGAACACCCTTCACTTAAGCCTTAATCTGCAATCGATATAAAAGTTCCTTCAAAATCTTCACTCCAATGCTTGATATGAAAATCTATCCTTAATCTCTGTTAATTGCCTTTTTTTGTCATGGTCTTGTATCTTTTTTTATGTAGTTATATGTTTTTACACCCAATCTGAGTGCAATTCTCCCTCTTTTTGAGTCCCAATGCCATGCAAGTACTAAAACTCATGTCCCAGCAGTGTTGGAATCAAACTAGGATAGTCATGTTTCGGGACCCCCCGCCCTAGCCGGGGTATTAGCTTGTAAAGTGCCCGCCCTGGCGGGGGTAGGTTCTGCCAACTAACTTTGTTTAAGCTTCAAACTTTCTAAAATGTTGCCCCAAATGCCTCCTTTTTAATCACTTGCCACACCAACCATCCTACACATAAATCAACAATAAACAAATAAAAATAAACATAAACATAAAGAATGAACACCGATTAAGCTTGAATTAGGAACCGATTTGTGGTTATAAAATTCATTTATCAAACATATTCAAGGTTCAATTTCAAAATTAGCTCACAATCAAATATTACTTTTAGTACTCCTACAAGCCATGTTTATACATATACTCACTGTAAAACCAATTTCTTTCTTTTAAACGTAATTTAGCATACAATCATATATATATATATATATATATATATATGCTAATTATAACATCACAACAACATATACACAAAATTTCTTAACCAATTATAAAAATTTAGATTACAGACAATTTTATCAACAACTTTATACTACACTGAAACTCAAGAACATAGAGACTTAGGAATTATGCCGTAAAACATATATACGTACATATATATATATATATATATATATATTAAGGTTATGTATAATACCTTATTTTGCTTGGTTAACCCTAGTTAGAAGACAATTTGCTTGAAATCCAAAGAATTTTTCTCTCCTCTCCAACTCTCTCAAATTTCTATCAATTCCCTCTCAACTTCTTTGTACTTTTCTTCTCTTTTTTTTAAGCCAATATTAGACTCAAAACCAAACCAGACTCACTCTTTTACGCGAAATAAAACAAAACCAACGCACGCATTTTCAAACGTCTAAAACCGACGTTCTACTAATGACCCTATTAAATCAGCGGTTACCAAAATTAATATATAATTTATATTTTATTTATATTATTAAAAATTTAAAAATCCAAAAGCCATAAGACTTTGTTTGGAAAAAACTTTTTAAAAATTAAAGACTTAATGTGACGCCCCCAAAATAGGTATACATCACCCATCTTGAGTCGCCAGATACATGGTACAAAATACAAATACAATCTTTAATATACAACAAGAGAGCTGTGAGTTTTAATACAAATATTATCTTCTAGACAATATCCAATCTCAGAATAAGTCCTCATTACATTTATTATCACACTATTTAACAGAATAGTGAGGACTACTAATGTTATCATCTAGACTATCAATCCGTTCCTCGACTCGTCCCAACTATATTCTCATTTCCTGAAGAGAACAGTGAAGGAAAGGGTGAGCTCAACGAGCCTAGTAAGAAATATTATGACTAAGATAATGCAGAATAAATTATCATTAGTCTTCAACAATGTTAAACTGATAAAATACAATAGAAATCAAGTTTAATCTGCAATGAACAAGCAATCCATTAAAAGAGTCAAGTAGAGAATAAAATCTACTATCTTTTATGATTTAAAAAGTTTTTCATCACTTTTATCGCTGAGACTCAGCTTAATAAATAATCCACATCATCAAATCATCCCTGCACTACAGGCCAAGGATATTATTTAGTATCACGACCACAAATTATCCATGCAATACGGGCCAAAGATAATCGTGTTTTCATCAACGGTCCTTATCATGCCATAAAACAATTCATCTTTGCTCCCTTGGTCGAAGAGAATCCATAGCCATAATCATACCAAAAATTATCCGTCAATGCACTACGGGCCAATGAGGACTTTTTCCACATCATTAATAACATTACGGTCATGATTATACCGAATAATCCCTAGTCATAATCATACCAAGTCCATCTATGCACTATAGGCCACAGATGACTTTCACCAAAATATAAACACGAGGATGATGACAATGATATAAGAATTCAATAAAACAAGTTCAAGAATTAAATTATTCAGGAACTAATAACGTCCAAATTGTCAATATGATACTTCTTTGTAATGTAAAATTCAAGAATGCTCGTAAGAATATTTCCTTAAAAGATATCGGATGAAGCAAATATCAAGGATATTCCACTAATTTCATGGAGTATAGAAGTCAAAACTTTAATCAACCGAGTATAATAAAGAATGGAATAACAAAAGAAATCACCATGCATGCAGGTACTTCAGATATACAAAAGTTATTCCAACAAAGATAATAAATAACGGAACCAGTGTCAAAGTAATACGCACCGATGTGATATTCCAATGTAATAATAAAGAATGGAATAACAATGTAATTCACCATGCATGTGGTACTTTGATGATAAAAGTTATTCCAATAGAATAATAAATAACGGAATCAGTCGTCAAAAAAATTCGCACCGACAGATGTTCCAATGTAATAATAAAGAATAGAATAACAATGAAATAACCACGCATACGGTAGATTGCGATGATGTGTTATTCCAATGTAATAATAAATAACTAAACAGTGTCCGGCGTAAAACGCATGTATGATCGGATATTCCAATGTAATAATAAAGATGAATCCCGTGTCCCAGCAGAAAGCGCATGTACATGTATATATTCCAATGTAATAATAAAGAATGGAATAATGTAAGAATTTCACCACGTATAGGGTAGACCGCGTATACAAGTTATTCCAACAAAATAATAAAGATTGAATAATAGAAGTTCTCTTCATGAATACAAAAGAAATAATACCCCTTACCTTATAAAGAATAGTACTCCGACGGTAGGGCAGGGATATACTTGAAGAAACTTGCACTACGCTCAAAGCTTTCTTAAACGCTAAAGAAATACGCTCAAGATAGAAGAATAATTCTCTCTACAGTTTCTCTTTCTAGAGTTTCAGTGAATTCATAAGAAATAATGAAGGAATGAGCTTCTATTTATAGAAAAATGGACTGAATAGTAACCAATCCATGAACATTCCAGATCAATTTACTTTAAACGGATGGTCCAGATTGGTTTACAATAAAATATAATATATATTCTATTTATAATCTAATAAAATGAATAACTTTATAAAAGTATTCTGCTTTATATAAAAATTTTTACTATTAAAACACTAATAAAACGAATAATTTTAAAAATAATATTCTATTTTTATATAAAAGTTTTATATAAAAGTTTTATTACATTAATAATACTAATAAAACAAAAAACATATATATATATATATATATATATATATATATATATATATATATATAATCAACAATAATTGAATCAAATAACGTGAGATACTATGCAAATAACGTGAGAACTATCATCAGTAGCAATAATTGAACAAAACCGGTGTGACTTCTCACATAAGCATCAATAATCAATACCGCAGCTACTATGCAACCACGCCAGACATCGTACTTTTTTACTACCGAGTAGTTCAACAAGATAATAACAGTAAAACTTCCGCCGTTATTTTCATAAAAATATTTTTGTCTTTTTCTCAATCCGACAATAATTTCGTTGTGGGGTCCACCAATGATTGTGCCATCGTACGAATATTCCCCGACATAAAGAATATTCCCTGTCCAATCGAATATAATATAACAACTTGCATACTTTACAAAATTTATAAATATTACCCACAACTATAACATTATATTAAATCCACACCATAATATTCAAAAAAAAATTCGAGAAATTTAAATCTTTATTCGTAAAATTTAGGATTTTACAATCTCCCCTCCTTATGAAATTTCGCCCTTGAAATTTATGTACGTACCTGGTATGCCGAACAGATGAGCACACTTCGTCCGATTCTAAGTCTTGAGGTATAACCTTTGAGTGTTGAATACATTCCAGGATTTTAACAAATACATCTTCATACGTTAAATTATCCGCTATCTCATCCGGTTCTAAATCAATAATGTGGTTTGGGTCATCCACATATTTACGTAACATCGATATGTGAAAAACAATATGAACACGCGACATACTTGGCGGTAAAACGAGTCTATAGGCCACAGTTCCTACTCGATCAAGGATTTCAAATGAGTCAATAAAATCGAGGGTTGAGATTTCCTCTCTTCATCGATTCTTGTTTCTAGAATAACGCCCTCTTGAATCTTCTTTTTCACATTCATCAGCTCTTAGTATTTAGCTTGAGCGGCTTTAACTTTATTGATTAAAGTTGATTCTACTCGTATATTCGTTATCTTCACGTAGGTTCGTATATTCACACTCATAAACGCATATGATCTTCTACTCAATGTGTCAGCTACCACGTTCGCTTTTTCTACGATGGTATTGAATGGTACGATCGTAATCTTCAACAGCTCGAGTCAACGTCTTTGGCGCATGTTACGTTCATTTTAGTTGAAGAAATATTTAAGGGTTTTAGAAATGGGGTTTTGTACTGGGGTCAGTACAAAATTCTACTTCACGCTCTGGGTAGGCCAAGAAGTCTTCAGAAATATGTCAAGAAATTTATTAACAATAGAAATATCATTCACAACTGTGACTCTCATCCAAGACTTGGATAACACATCACATTGATACCTATCAACTTGCCATCGTTATTCACAACGTCCCCTACGAAAATTCTGGCTTCGGTGAATTCCACAACAATGAAAGGATCGGGGATCTTTACTTATGGTTTGATATAACAGTGATTGACTTTAGAGGTTTGGTTGCTTGAATTCGCATAATAGGTTGGTTAGGAAAATAAAAGCTAACAACCTTACGAAAAGCATGATGAGTAGTTCACCAATCGATTAAAAAAAACACATCAAAGGCAAGTATTTTCAAAGAGATAAGATCGACAGGTAACGTGAAAGTGTCGATTTGAATCAAACAAGATTTATAAATAGTGGAGGTAACGAAGGTTTCTCCCAACTGAGTTTCAACAGATAAATCAAAGTCTAACTTCTCCGGAGTTAAATTCAAACATTGAACACAACTAAGTGAAATAAAAGAGTGAGTAGAACCCAGATTCAACACTTCGGATAGACTTCGCAAGAGTTTATGATTAACTTACCCGTGATAATTTTATCCAGGTTCCTCGTCACGAAAAAAAAATGCTCTCTCTTAAACTACCGACTTTGGCTTGTTTGGGACATCCTTTGGCATCACCATCCTAGCTGGACTTTACTTCACCATACGACAAAATCGAGCTAGGTGACCTTCTCTTCCGCAATTAAAACACGCTTTGGATTGCTACGTATAGTTTGGATGGATGTGTCCCTCTTGTCCGCATTTGAAACATACGACCGGTGGTCGTTCTTCTTCCTTTGAAACGGGTGTTGATGCTTCTGTCTTTCCATCATTATTGAACCTTCTCTTCTTGAAATTTCCACTTCTATTATCTTGGCCATGATTACCACCGAAGTGGTTACCACTCAAGGCATGATAATTTCCCCCACGATGGTTATCATTATTCTGATGACCGTTGCCACCGGTACAATTATTATCGTGTTGTTGGTCGTTGCATTTTGGTTGTGCTGACTCATTATCGTGCTCCAATAACTGAGCCCTATTCACAACATTTGAATATAAACAAAGTTTATGAGAAATGAGGTATTGACGTATATCGGGTTTCAAACCTCTTAGAAACGTTCGCGTCATTCGTTCCTCATTATCGACCAAATGGGATGCAAACCGAGACAACTCTCAAGCAAACTTAGCCTCGTCTCGCGACACCGGCCATATTGTTTTGCTCCACTTGATGAACTCCACCTCCTTCATGTGACGAATACTTTCGGAAAGTACTTGTGGTTTAACAACTCTTGAACTTCTCCCAAGACATCTTGAGTCGGCCACCAGGTACATTTTACTGATTCCCACCAATGAATCCGCCTCTTCACGCAACATAAAGGTGGAAAATGGAACCTTTGCTCCTCCGAGCATCCCAAGACATCAAATATCTTGGTGATCTGCTTTAACCACATCTCCGCCTTTAAGTGGTTCTCGCTTTCCTAAAAACTCCCGGTGGTCCCAGCTCCTTGAATCGCTTAATGGTGACCGAACCGTGGTTGCCATTATTTCCACCTATATTTTGAACAGAGTCTCTCTTACCGTTGTTGGTGTTGCATGAATTGCATAAAGCCTCTAAACATTCCATCGTTCATCATTTGGTCAGTGTTGTTGTTTACCTGAGGATTGTCGCCTTCCTGATGCACATTATTCTGGCTATTGATCAGCGGTGACTCAACAGTCTCATGTGCTCCATTGCTTATCTCAACATTTTCAGATGCCATTTTTAAATACTGCCACAAACAAGGGTTAATTAACATATCACATATTATCCCTATAATCTGACTGATCAATTAAATACCAAATAAACTTAGGTAGGTCATACTAGAGAAGGAATTCCCTGTCTCTCCCCTCCTAGTTCTTGTCTCACATCTCAGCCAGGGATCATATCCCTAAGCTTTGATACCAACTGTGACGCCCCCAAAATAGGTATACATCACCCATCTTGAGTCGCCAGATACATGGTACAAAATACAAATATAATCTTCAATATACAACAAGAGAGCTGTGAGTTTTAATACAAATATTGTCTTCTAGACAATATCCACTCTCAGAATAAGTCCTCATTACATTTATTGTCACACTATTTAACATAATAGTGAGGACTACTAATGTTATCATCCGACCGTCATCAATCCGCTCCTCGACTCGTCCCGGCTATATTCTCTTTCCCAAAGAGAACAAAGAAGGAAAGGGTGAGCTCAACTAGCCCAAGAAGAAATATTATGACTAAGATAATGCGTAATAAATTATCATTAGTCTTCAACAATGTTAAACCGATAAAATACAATAGACATCAAGTTTAATCTGCAGGTGAACAAAGCAATCCATTAAAAGAGTCAAGTAGAGAATAAAATCTACTATCTTTTATGATTTAAAAAGTTTTTCATCACTTTTATCGCTGAGACTCAGCTTAATAAATAATCCACATCATTAAATCATCTCTGCACTACAGGCTAAGGATATTATTTAGTGTCACGACCACGAATTATCCATGCACTACATGCCAAAGATAATCGTGTTTTCATCAACGGTCTTTATCATGCCATAAAACAATTCATCTTTGCTCCCTTGGCCAAAGAGAATCCATAGCCATAATCATACCAAAAATTGTCCGGCATTGCACTACGGGCCAATGAGGACTTTTCCACATCGTTTGTAACATTACTACCATGATTATACCAAATAATCCTCGGTCATAATCATACCAAGTCCATCTATGCACTACAGTGCCATAGATGACTTTCAACAAAATATAAACATGAGGATGATGACAATGATATAAGAATTCAATAAAACAAGTTCAAGAATTAAATTATTCAGAACTAATAACGTCCAAATTGTCAACATGATACTTCTTTGTAGAGTAAAATTCAAGAATGCTCGTAAGAATATTTCCATAAAAAGATATCGGATGAAGCGCAAATATCAAGGATATTCCACTAATTTCATGGAGTATAAAGTCAAAACTTTAATCAACCGAGTATAATAAAGAATGGAATAACAAAAGAAATCACCATGCATGCGGTATCTTCAGATGATGATGTGTTATTCCAACAAATAATAAATAACGGAACCAATTCAGTCGCATAATACGCACCGGCATGATATTCCAATGTAATAATAAAGAATGGAATAACAACAAAAATCACCATGCATGCAGATTATTTGCATGTATACATGTTATTCCAATAGAATAATAAATAACGGAACTAGTCGTGCAAAATTACATGCAAGCTGTGATGTTCCAATGTAATAATAAAGAATGGAATAACAACAAAAATCACCATGCATGCAGTACTTTGCATGTAACATGTTATTCCAATGTAATAATAAATAATGGAACTAGTCCCAATCGCATGAAACGCCTGCATGGATATTCCAACATGTAATAATAAAGATTTAAACCAGTCCATAATGAAATGCATGGACAAGATATTCCAACAGAATATTAAAGAATGGAATAACAGAAGAATTTAACCAAGTATAGGGTAGACCGCGTATACAGGTTATTCCAATAGAATAATAAAGATGGAATAACAGAAGTTCTCTTCATGAATACAAAAAAAATAATACCCATTACCTTATAAAGAAGAGTACTCCGACGGTAGGGCGGGGATATACTTGAAGAAACTTGCACTACGCTCAAAGATTTCTTAAACGCTAAAGAAATACGCTTAAGATAGAAGAATAATTCTCTCTACAGTTTCTCTCTCTAGAATTTCAGTGAATTCGTAAGAAATAATGAAGGAATGTGCTTCTATTTATAGAAGAATGGACTGAATAGTAACCAATCCATGAACGGTCCAGATCGATTTACTTTAAACGGACGGTCCAGATTGGTTTACAATAAAATATAATATATTCTATTTATAATCTAATAAAACGAATAATTTTTAATAATATTTTACTATGCAAACACTATGCAGGTACTATACAAATACTATGCATAATAAAATATAAAATATTTTAATCATTGTCTAATAAAATGAATAACTTTATAAAAGTATTCTGTTTTATATAAAAAAATTTTACTATTAGCCTAATAAAATGAATAACTTTATAAAAGTATTTTGTTTTATATAAAAAGTTTTTCTATTTTATTACATTAATAATACTAATAAAACAAAACATATATATATATATATATATATATATATATATATAACAATCAACAATAATTGAATCAAATAACGTGAGATACTATACAAAGAATTCTTCATAGCAATAATTGAACAAAACCGAGTGACTTCTCACATAAGCATCAATAATCAATACCGCAGTGCTACTATGCAACCACACGACATCATCGTACTTTTACTACCGATTAGTTCAACAAAGATTAACGATAAAACTTCCATTATTTTCATAAAAAATATTTTTGTCGCTTTCTCAATCCGACAATAATTCCATTGTGGGGTCCACTAATGATTGTGCTCGTCGCATTTAATATTCCCCACACAAAAGAATATTTCCCGACCAATCGAATATAATATAACAACTTGCATACTTTTACACAAAATTTATAAATATTACCTACAACTATAACATTAAATTAAATCCATACCATAATATTCAAAAAAAAATCGAGAAATTTAAATCTTTATTCGTAAAATTTGGAATTTTACACTTAATATCTCAGAAGTCTTGTTTGGCAAAAAACTAAATTAAACTCCTTTAATTTATTTTAATAACCCATTTATAGCATAATTTATTATCACACTTTTATTACCAAATTAAATCAAAAACATTATAATAATAATCCATTTAATCCTTTTTCAACTCCCTAATTTAATTATTAAATTAAATTAGAATATAATCTCATAATAATTAATTTCCTCCACTCATTAATTATTTATTTAACAAATAAATAATCAATTCAAATCAAACTAAATAAATATTTATTCAACAATAAACACATTAATTAAATACTTATATAATTCAATAAATATTTAGAATTAAAATTTAAAATTTCGGATTGTTACATTCACGATGTCTAAAAAATTTTGTCAAGGAGAGGTTTGGTCATTAATTGGGCTCTAATAGGGAGAAATCCTTATCGAAAAGCCCCCTCTTTTCTGGGAATGATCTGGTTGTTAAATATTGCGAATAATAATAACGATGAATAAATATTGTTGAAAATATTGAGGGATTTAATGATGTATTTGTTGTAAGTTTAACGTATTATTTGGACCCCTATTTACCCATTTTTCAAAATAATCGGTATAAAGTTATTTTATATAATAAAGGTGGGGGCCCACATGTGGGAAATAAAGCCTTGGGGGATTTCCTGAGGATATCTATATATGTTTATAGATATATATATATATATATATATATATATATATATATATATACTAGAAGTTTTGTTTTTTATGAAAAATAAAATATATTATATTTTATTATGCATAGTATTTGTATAGTGTCTGCATAGTGACTGCATAGTAACCATAAAAATTTTTAGACAATTATTTTCAGTGCCCGTGAACCTCGACACTATGCGTCCATGATTTTTATTCAAATAGTATCCTTTCCATTCTCCTATAAATAGGATGCTTAATTAAAATTGAAAATCACACCAGAATCAGAGAATTCTTCTTCTATAATATTGAGCGTATTTCTTTCGAGTTTTAGAAAGTTTTGAGCATAGAGAACAGTGAAAGTTTTCTTCAAGAATATCCTCGCTATACCAGTTGGAATACTCTTCTTTTCAAGGTATGGGATATTATTTTTGTTCAGTATTCGTAAGAAATAATATTTTCTTCCATACTTTGTAGTATGTAAGTAATATTATTTCGTTTTAGATTTCGAATTCTATACTCGTTTTGTTAAAGTTTTGGCTTCTATACTCCACGAAATTAGTAGAATATCCTTGATATTTGTGCTTCATCCAGTATCTTTTCATGGAAATATTATTCTGGGCATTCTTGATAAGTTTTAACTTTTTCATGCCAAAGTACTATTCACGGGGTTACTATTCCTGAAGTACTATTCATGGAGTACTATTCACTCAGGTACTATTCACCCGGAGTACTATTTATAACAAAAATTGATTTTTTTTCTATCCAAATCATTTTTGATACAATATTATTCTTGAATTTTACTCCACAAAGCAGTATCATGCTGACAATTTGGACATTATTGAATTTTGGATAAATTAAATTATAAATCTTTAACAATGTATCCTTTGCTTTCTTTCAATTGAATTCTTATATCATTGTCATCATTCTCATGCTTATGTTATGATGAAAGTCATCTGTGGCCCGTAGTGCATAGATGGACTTGGTATGATTATGACCAGGAATTATTCGGTATAATCATGATCGTATTGTTACAAATGATGTGGTAAAAGTTCTCATTGGCCCGTAGTGCATTGATGGACAGTTGTTGGCATGATCATAACCATTGATGAAAACATGAATATCCTTGGCCCGTAGTGCATGGATAATTCGTGGTCGTGATACTAATTAATATCCTTGGTCATAGTACAGGGATAATTCGATGATGTGGATTATTTATTAAGTTGAGTCTCAACGATAAAATTGATAATAAACTTTTTAAATCATAGAAGATAGTAGATTTCATGCTCTACTTGACTCTTCTAATGGAATGCTTGTTCCGCTGCAGTTAAACTTGATGGCTATTATATTTTATCACTTTAACACTGTTGAAGGCTAACGATAATTTATTCTGCATTATCTTAGTCATAATATTTCTTACTCGGCTAGTTGAGCTCACACTTTGCTTTCATTCTTCTCTTCAGGAAATGAGAATATAGCTGGGAGTAGTCGGTGAACGGAGTGACGGTCCAGATGTTTGCATTAGTAGTCCTCACTATTTTGTGAAATAGTGTGAAAATAAATGTAATAATATTGAATTTGAGTTTGAATATTGTCTAGAAGAAAATATTCGTGTAAAAACTCTCAGCTATGCCTTTGGTCGTATTGTATAATTAAGTTTGTATTTGAATTATGTACCATGTATTTGGCGACTCAAGATGGGTGATGTATACCTATTTTGGGGGCATTACAGTTGGTATCAAAGCTTAGGGATATGATCCCTGGCTAAGATATGAGACTAGAACTAGGAGGGGAGGGACGGGTAATTCCTTCGCTAGTATGACCTACCTAAGTTTATTTATTATTTAAATGGTAGGTTAGAATATAGGGATAATATGTTGCATGTCAATTAACCCTTGTTTTGTGGTAGTATTTGAAAATGGCATCTGAAAATCTTGAGATCAGCAATGAAACACATGAGACCGTTGAGTCACCAACGATCAATACCCAGGATAATATGCATCAGGAAGGCAATAATCTTTAGGAAAATAACAACACTGACCAAATGATGAACGATGAGCTGTTTAGAGGCTTTATGCAATTCATGTAACATCAGGCGAGAACGACTCCTGTCCAAAATGCAGGTAGAAACACTGAAAACTCTCGGACGGTCACCGCTAAGCAGTTCAAGGAGCTGGGACCACCGGAGTTTTTGGGAGAACCAAAACCATTTAAGGCGGAGACGTGGATAAAGTAGATCACCAAGATATTTGATGTCTTGGGATGCTCCGAGGAACAAAAGGTTCCCTTTGCCACCTTCATGTTGCGAGGAGAGGCAGATTATTGGTGGAAATCTATAAAGCATACTCAGCCTACTGCACTAAAAATGTCTTGGGAGAAGTTTCAAGAATTATTCAACGACAAGTACTTTTCTGAAAGTATTTATCACATGAAGGAGGTAGAGTTCATCAAACTAGAGCAAAATAATATGATCGTGTCGTAGTACAAAGCTAAGTTTGCCGAGTTATCCCGGTTTGCGTTACACTTGGTTGATAATGAGGAGAGAATGAAGCGGATGTTTCTAAGAAATTTGAAACCCAAGATACATCAATACCTTATCTCTCACAAACTGTGTTTATATTCAAATGTTGTAAATAGGGCTCAATTATTGAGATAATGAGTCAACCCAACAAAGAGAGAGCAGCCGACAAGTCGATAATACTAGTGGTAGCAGTCATCGAAGTGGTGACAACAAACGTGGAGGTAATCAACATGCCATAAATGGTAACAACTTCGGTGGTAATCATGGACAAGACAATAAGAGTGGAAATTTCAAAATGAGGAGATTCAATAATGATGGAAAGATGTTAGCACCAGCACCCGTTGATAAAGAAGGAGAACGACCACCAATCGTATGCTTCAAATGCGGAAGGGAGGGACACATCAGTCCAAACTGCGCGATGCAATCCAAAGTGTGTTATAATTATGGAAAAGAAGGTCACCTAGCGCGATTTTGTCATGCACCAAAGTCAAGTCCAGCTGGGGTGGAGGCATCAAAGGCCGTCCCAGACAAGACAAAACCGGTAGTTTAAGGGAGAGCTTTTGTCGTAACCTCCCAAAAAGTGAGGAATCAGAATGAGGTGATACGGGTAAGCTAATCATAAACTCTAGCGAAGTCTATACCTTATTTGATACAAGTTCTACCCATTCTTTTATTTCTCCTACTTGCGCTCAACGTTTATATTTAACTCCAAAGAAATTAGACTTTGATTTATCTGTTGAAACTCCGTTGGGAGAAACCTTCATTACATGCCTTTGCTAGCTTCATGCCATCATGCCAATCCATGCTAATGCCAATTCATGCTATTTCTTATTTTTCAATGCCATAAGGGTTCCAACTACAAGCACTGCAAAATAAACATAAAATGCAACTAAAACATAGTAAAATACTTGAGATAGCATAATTCTAGTGAGTAGGCACCCAATAACTAGGTATAAAACCTACTTATCAGAACACCTCTAGAGGCCAAACGCTTGGATGGCTAACATTGATCAAAGGAAGGAACCAAACCTGCGTATTCAAGGAGAGCACAAAGTAATAGGGGTTGAACTTGTACTTGAGGAAACTCGGATCTTCAATGGTATGACTCTGATTCTCCTATGCTTTTAATTAACTGATAATCAAAGAACAAGAACGATATTGGTTTATGGTTTGTAAGAAAATTTTAAAATTCGTTTTACTTCGCTTCCGCTTTATTTATGTGATTTGATTACATGCTCTTTTTTTCTAGCAAACCTAACAGTGGTATCAAAGCCAATCTTGTGCTAATTATCAGTCTTTGTGATTCCATATGTGTGTAATATGCGATTGGATCGAATTTCTAGGCAACAGAAAAAGTTTTCTTTTTCTGTGATGCGATCTTGTTGCTCTCCGTCTCATTCTACGAGCGCAATTTACTGCTACCTTACATTCGATTTCTGGTTGGCGCGTAGTGATCCCGATTTATTGTGGGCACAACTGTACGTTACTTGAAATCGCTTTACGGCTTTGAAGCGCTTGTTGTGTTTGTGACCTTATTTTTTTGGTAGCAATTGCTACCGCTGGCGAAATCTGAAAAACTTTTTTTTTCTTTAATTAAATAAATGGTTTATTTAATTGATAAAAGTTTAAAATAAAGATGTTTATTTTATATGAAATATGATTCCAAATTTGCTAAAATTAAAGAGTTTAATTTGGATTTGGTTTTTGATTAAAATAAAAGAGTTTATTTTGTTTCAAAACTAAAGTTTAGTAAACTTTTGCCCATTAATTGATATTAATGCATATATGGAATAGATTTATAATTCACGTGATGAATGTTGTTTATTGATGCTTATGTTGATATGTATGATAATAAATGGGATTGATTATAGATTATGACTAATGTGATAGGATTTTATTTTGGATGGATGCTTGAATGTATGGGTTTTATTAAATGGAGTCTGCGTACCTCGTCTTTTCTGGTTTTCTTCTTGTTGTAAATTATATCTCTATCCTATGTACTTCCCCTTGACTGCTGATCATGGTTTCTATTTAAATGAAATAGTTTATGTAATAGGATTAGTGAGAATTTCTCGAAGAACCAAAGATCAAGGAGCAAGGAGCGCTTGAAGACCCGTTTTAATGGAGCCCGTGTTTAAATGTAATAGTTATATTTAAATGTTAATTCTTTCACCCTAGGGTTTGAATTTTTGGTTCACTTGGTGGCTCTAGTGAACCAAACTAGAATAAGAGTCTATAATCAATCTGGGCAGAATATAATATTCTATACTTACATGCTAGTATTATATATATATATATATATATATATATATATGTTTGTGTGTGTGTGTGTGTGCGCGCGTGTGTTTGTGTGCATGCGCGCTAAAAATTATATTAAGTCCTAAGTGTTCAAAGATATTTGGAATATCGAATGTCGACTTCTAGCATGATAAAATTAATAGAGTATTAAAAATTTATTATGAGTTTATTGTGTCACCACAAGGCAAGTATTAAGTATTTAAGATGTTAATTTATCACATTTGATGCTTATAAAGAAAATTGAACTGTAAGACCCCAACTTTTATGAATAAAGAATAATTTTTCTCAAAATATATTTTTGAATATTATGGTGTGGATATGATATATTGTTATAGTTGTGGGTAATATTTACAAATTTTGCAAAGTAAGCAAGTTGTTATAAAATATTCGATTAGTCGGGGAATATTTGTTTTAATAGGGAATATTCGTACGACGACACAATCATTGGTGGCCCCCGCAACAGAAGTATTGTCGTAGTTAGAAAACGACAAAATTATCTTTTTATAAAAATAACGGCAAAAGTTTTACCGTTAAAATGTTGAACTGCCCGGTGGTAAAAGTACAATAATACGCGTGGTTACATAGTAGCACAAAGTATTGATTATTGATGCTTACGTGAGAAGTCACTCAGTTATACTTAATTATTGCTATAGTAATTGATGCATAATATCTCTCATATTATTTATTCAATTATTATCACAGTATCAATATTTTATATTATAAAATATATAATTGAGACGACAAAGTTATTCATATTATTATTTGCAATTTTGTCGATGTCTAAAAAATTTTGTCGAGGAGAGGTTTGGTCACCTAATTGCGTGCCAATAGGGAGAAATCCTTATCGGAGAGCCCCCTCTTTCCTGGGAATGACCTGGTTGAAAGTAGTATGCACACAAGCCAATCATGTTTGATGATAAAGCATATACTTTGTAACAATCTTATTCATTTATTAATAAAAGGTATTAATTTATTAAAGGCTTTTAATTATCTACATGATGTTGTTTTTAATATGTGATAAACCCATAGTTTTAAGCAATGTTTTTAGAATAATGATGATGATCATTTTAATAAGATCTAAATTCTTAGAAAGCTTAAAACAAAAATAGTTCCCAATCGTTGGATTACTAAATTGGGGATTAGTGAATCCGGATAGATTGGTACATACATTGCTTGCTCATTGGATGAGGATGATTGATCTCATGATTATTTGTGTGGAGACACTAAAGCAAGTATGTAGGTGCTTATTAGAGAATAAGTTCACTAAACGTGGCTCGCTAAGGAATACCTAATGGAGTTTTACTTGTCTGTCAATAGGAATTCCTATAGTGATAGTAGTACAAGTGATCCTTGGACTTGAGATCATCATAGTATCTTGTGTATGATGAGTTATACTTTGACTTATTCCTTAAGACCCTTAGGGTATATCAAAGGGTATGCTTGGGTATAATAAGTCGTACATGGAGATAATATATGATCAATAAAGAATCTACCACTTCTAGTAAAAGAAGAGAAATGTCTTATGTGATTCGATAAATGACGAACCAAGAGTCCTTGGTTAATGTAATGAAATTAGAAAGGAGTTTCTAATTTGCATTATTTGGAGTTGTGAATTTAAGAGTCGAAATACATATAATTAAATAAAATAAGACTTGATGATAATTTCATGTCTTATATTTAATTGGGACATTGTATGGTGGAAGGATTGAATTGTACGGTAACTATTTACTAAAAAGTTCTTTTATGATTAATGTTAAAATCTATATTATCCGGAAAGTCGCTGATCGCTAGGGAGGCTTATCCTATTGTAGAATAAATATTATTTAAATAAATTAATAATTTAATTTATTTATTTAAATAAGATTAAAATTGTTCTAATTAATTTATTCACAACCGATTTAATATGGAGAACCTAAAGGGTCACACCATAAAAAGGAAGAATAATTATTTAAGAAGTTAATGGCATAATTGTAATAATAAGTTAAGTATATTTAATTTAATATATGGTGATAGAATAAATTAAATAGCTTAATATTTATTATTTAATATTTTAGAAATATTAAATATAAATTAATAAGAGGAGTCTTATTATTATTATTACTATTATTATTATTTAATTCCTAAAGGAGTTTGGGAATTAATTAATAAAAGTACTCTCATTTATTCCTAATAAGATTAGGAGGCTAATTAATTAAAAGTTTAATTAATTATTCCTAATAAGATTAGGAGCCTAATTAATTAAAGGAGTTTAATTAATTAAATAAAACTCAATTCCTTAATTGTTAAGGAGGGTTGCCTACATCTATAAATAAGAGGAGTCTTGTTATAGGTGAGGTGGTTGACACTTTCACAACACGTGAATACGTAATTCCAATAGTTGGGAGAGTACGCCTTTTTCTATAGAGATAGAAAATTAGGGTTTTGCCAAACACCCATCTTCTTGAATTCTTGTTCTTCCTTGGTGGATCACCTCTAGAGGCCAAACACTTGGGTGGCTAACGTTGATCAAAGGAATGAACCAAATCCGGTGGATTCAAGTTGAACGCGAAAGGATTTGGAGGTGAACTTGTACCTGAGGAAGCTCGAATCTTCAAGGGTATATTTTTATTCTTTGTCTTTTCGTTTAATTAATAATTGTGCATAAAGGATGATCCGGGTATATGGTTTGTAAAATTTTAAAACTATGTTTTTTCCACGTTTCCGCTTATTTTATGCAATTTGATTGCGTTCATGAATATTACAAACCTAACACTGGTTGTTAAATATTGCGAATAATAATAATGATGAATAAATGTTGTTAAAAATATTGAGGGATTTTATGAAGTATTGGTTGTTTGCATAGTGTCTGCATAATGACTTCATAGTAACCTTAAAATTTTCGATTTATTATTTTCTAAGACTTTAGTGAACCTTGACATCGTGTAAATCCCGTGATTTTTATTCAAATAGTATCCTTTTCATTCTCCTATAAATAGGATGTTTAGTTAGAATTGAAAATTACAACTGAATAAAAGAATTCTTCTTCTATAATATTGAGTGTATTTCTTTCGAGTTTTAGAAAGCTTTGAGCGTAGAAAACAGTGAAACTTTTCTTCAAAAATATCCCCGCTATACCAGTTGGAATACTCTTCTTTTCAAGGTAATGGATATTATTTTTGTTCAGTATTAGTAAGAAATAATATTTTCTTCCATACTCTGGAGTATGTAAGTAATATTATTTCGTTTCAGATTTTGAATTCTATACTTGTTTTGTTAAATTTTGGCTTCTATACTCCATGAAATTAGTAGAATATCCTTGATATTTGTGCTTCATCCAGTATCTTTTCATGGAAATATTATTCTGGGCATTCTTGATAAGTTTTAAGTTTTTCATGCCGGAGTACTATTCACGGGGTTTTAACTGTGACACCCCCAAAACAGGTATACATCACTCATCTTGAGTCGCCAAATACATGGTAGAAAATTCAAATACATCTTAATTATACAACAGTCGTGTAAAATACGACAAAACGTAATCTAAGAGTTTTAATAAGAATATTGTCATCTAGACAATATCCACACTCAATGGAGTCCTCATTACATTTATTGTCACACTATTTAATGTAATAGTGAGGACTAATAATGCTATCATCTGGACCATCACTCCGCTCCCCGACTAGTCCCGCCACGCTTCTCATTTCTGAAGAGAACAATGAAAGAAAGGGTGAGCTCAACTAGCCCCAAGAAGAAATATTATGACTAAGATAATGCGAGAATAAATTATCATTAGCCCTCAACAATGTTAAACCGATAGAATATAATAGACAACAAGTTTAATCGGTAGCCGAACAAGTAATCCATTAGAAGAGTCAAGTAGAGCATAAAATCTACTATCTTCTATGATTTAAAAAGTTTTTCATCAACTTTATCATTTGAGACTCGACAATAAATAAAATCAAATCATCCTACATCACTACCAATGATATTCATGTAATCATCAATGGTCATGACTATACCGAAATAATCCTCGGTCATAATCACACCAACAACTCGTCCCATCAATGAACTACAAAAGTCAATGAGGACTTTTACCACATCATTCGTCACATTACGGTCATGATTATACTGAATAATCCCTGGTCATAATAATACCAAGTCCATTTATGAACGTAAGCCAAAGATGACTTTCATCACAATATAAACATGAGGATGATGACAATGACATAATAATTCAATAAAACAAGTGCAGTGATAAATTTTAAAGATTTATAATTTTAATTTATCCAGAAATCAATAACGTCCAAATTGTCAACATGATACTTCTTTGTGGAGTAAAATTTAAGAATGCTCAGAAGAATATTTCCATGAAAAAATACTGGATGAAGCATAAATATCAAGGATATTCCACTAATTTCATGGAGTATAGAAGCCAAAACTTTAACCAACTGAGTATAATAGAATATATGAAGCTGCAAATGGATTTTTGCCCGCCATGCGGTAATCCACGTGTATGGATCATTTCCACAATTTAATAAGGAATGAATACGAAAGATCATTCACCATGCATGCGGTAATCCATATAGGCGAGTTATTCTAACGTATAATAAAGAATGGAATGATGTAAGAATTCATCAAAGCGTGTGTAATCCGCGATAGAGGTTATTCCAATGTAATAATAAAGAATGGAACTAGGTCATGCGTAACCCGCATAGACAGGATATTCCAAAAAAATAATAAAGAATGGACCCAGTGTCATGCAAAATCCGCACATGCATGTGATATTCCAAATGTAATAATAAAGAATGGAATAACAAAAAATTCACTGTGCATGCGATGAATCAAGCATTACATAAAAGTTATTCCAATGTAATAATATAGAATGGAATAATGAATAAATTCACCATGTATGCGGTATTGCCTAGCATAGACAAAGTTATTCCAACATAATAATAAAGAATGGAATAACAACCCTTATGAGTATTGAAAGAAAATAACTCTCTTCATGAATACGAAGAATAATACCCTTACCTTAGAAGATCGATACCGAATAGTGAGGTAGAAGACTTCTCTTCTTCTTTCTCTCTATAATTTCTCTCTATAATAATTGCTCTATAGCTTTAGTGAATTGGTGAGAAATGAAGGGAGAATGAGCTTCTATTTATAGGAAAATATAGTTTCGATAATTGCACGTTTTGGGGCTCAAAATATTACAGTATAATACCTTCCTCTTTTTTTTCATTTTTAATTTACTCCTGCAATTATTATCAAACTTGCACCACCTCCCCTAATAGTAAATAATGTGAATCAATAGTTCAATTATGTGAATCAATAGTTATAATCATGTGAAAATACAAATTACAGTATAGTACCTTCAACTATACCTCCATTTTTTACTTAGTCATGCAAGTATTTTCAATCTTGCACCACCTCCCCTAATAGTACAAGAATGTGAATCAATAGTACACACATGTGAACAAATAGTTATAATCATGTGAATTAATAGCAATTAATTACTCATTTATCTGGTTAATTATCCGATTGGTCAATAAAACCTCCAGACATCAATTATTATCGAAATAAATGTCGATTTTAACTAACACTAATAATTCCAACACAATGGAACTATCCAATTCATCTTTAATCAACACAAACTTATTCATCATTAATATTATAATTCACAATATTTAACAACCAAGTCGTTCCCAGGAAAGTGGGGGCTTTCCGATATGGATTTCTCCTTATTGGCGCGCAATTAGGTGACCAAACCTCTCCTTGACAGAACTTCTAGACATTATCAATATTGTAAATAATAATATGAATAACTTTCTTTCCTCAATTTTGATTTAATAATATATATTATGCGATGATAATCTTGTGACAAGAATTGAATCAATAATATGAGAGATATGATGCAAAGAATTATCGTGTAGCAATAATGAGTATAATTGAGTGACTTCTCACGTAAGCATCAATAATCAATACCGTGCTACTATGCAACCACGCGCAGTACATCGTACTTTTTACTACCGGGTAGTTCAACAGCTTTTAACGGTAACACTTTCGTCGTTATTTTTATAAAAGATAATTACATGCTTTTTTAACTACTTACAATACTTACATTGTGGGGTCCACCAATGATTGTGCCGTCATACGAATATTCCCTGTTAAAATGAATATTCCCTGACCAATCGAATATTATATAACCACTTACTTACTTTGCAAAATTTGTAAATATTACCCATAACTATTTGGATGTGATTTTAGGGATTGATTGGTTAATTACTCATCATGCTAAAATCGATTGTTTTCGTAAGGTTGCTAGCTTTCATATTCCTAACCAACCTATTATATGAATTCAAGCAACCAAACCACTAAAGTCAATCACTCTCATATCACGCCATAAAGCTATTAGTTTATTGAAAAATGGATGTCAAGCTTTCTTAGCCCATGTCACGGATTTAAATAAAAATACGTCAGATTTGAATGATATTTCTACTGTTAATAAATTTCATGACGTATTCCCTAAAGAACTTTCTGGCTTACTCCCAAAGCGTGAAATTGAATTTTGTATCGACCTTGAACCCGATACAAAACCCATTTCCAAAGCCTCATATTGAATGGCTCCTATTGAACTTCAGGAGTTAAAAACCCAACTACAGGAATTATTAGATATTGATTTCATTCATCCTAGTACGTCTTCTTGGGGTACTCCTGTTCTATTCGTGAAGAAGAAAGATGGAAGTATGCGACTTTGTATTGACTAACGGGAGTTGAATCATGTCACAATCAAAAATAGGTACCCGTTACCTCGTATTGATGATCTGTTTGACTAGCTGCAAGGCGCCAAATTCTTTTAAAAGATCAATCTTTGTTCCGGATATCATGAATTAAAGATTAAAACTGATGACATTCCAAAGACTACTTTTAGAACTCGGTATGGGCATTACGAATTCCTATTCATGTCTTTTGGATTGACTAATGCTCCTGCTGCCTTCATGGATATGATGAACCGAGTATTCAAGGAATATTTGGATCACTTTGTGGTTGTCTTTATTGATGACATCCTCATTTACTCCAAAATCCGTGAAGATCATGAGCAACACTTGAGACTGATACTCCAAAAGTTTTGTGAAAACAAGATATATGCCAAGTTGAAGAAATGCGAGTTCTGGCTTGAGGAAGTAGCATTCCTTGGGCACATGATATCAAATCACGGAATATCTGTTGACCTGACAAAGATTGAAGCAATTCAAAGCTGGGAGTAACCCAAGTTAGTGATCGAAGTACATAGCTTTTTGGGCTTAGCTGGTTATTATCGGAGATTCGTGGAAGGATTTTCTCAAATCGCTACTCCATTAACTCAGCTGACTAGAAAAGATACAAAATTCGGTTAGAGCGAGGAATATGAAAAGTGTTTTTAAGAACTCAAGAGGAGACTCATTTCAACACCTGTTTGGATAATACCATCTAGTTTGGAGGGGTTTGTCATCTACAGTGATACCTCAGGAAGAGGGTTAGGATGTGTTCTCATGCAACATAGGAAAGTCATAGCCTATGCCTCACGACAACTCAAAGAATATAAAAGGAATTATCCTACTCATGATCTAGAGTTAGCAGTAGTCGTTTTTGCACTAAAGATCTGGAGATTACCTGTATGGAGAAAAGGTGGAGATCTATACAAATTATAAATGTCTCAAATATTTCTTCACTCAAAAGCAACTCAACATATGGCAATGACGTTGGCTCGAGCTGTTGAAAGATTATGATCATACCATTCAATACCATCTTGGAAAAGTAATCGTGGTAGTTGACGCATTGAGTATAAGATCATATGCAGGTACGAGTGCTATATTGTCAACGCAAAGGCCCATTTTGCATGACTTACAAAGGATGGAGATAGAGTTAAAGAATCTAGGGACCCATGTGATGATGGAAAATATTCGAGTAGAACCGACTTTAATCGATAAAGTTAAAGTTGCTCAAGCTACAGACCTGAAGTTGATGCATATGAGGAAGAAAGTGCAAGAAGGTGCTATTCCGAAAGTAAGAATTAATGAAGAAGGAATACTTCGAGTCAACTCCAGACTCTGTGTTCCTAACGATTCTGACTTGAAGTATAAAATCATGATGGAGGCGCACAACACACCATTTGCAATCTATCTTGGGAGTACGAAAATGTATCGTGATCTTCGACAATAATTTTGGTGTGGCAATATGAAGAAAGAGATATCGGGGTTTATTTCATGGTATCTAACTTGTCATTGAGTCAAGGCGAAGCATCAAGTGCCAAAAGGTCCATTGCAACCACTTGAAATTTCAGAATGGAAGTGGGAGCACATTACCATGGATTTCGTTACTGGTCTTCCCAAGGTTTCTCAAGGCATAGATGTGATTTGGGTCATTGTTGATAGATTGACCAAGTCTGTTCATTTCTTACCGATACGAGAAACTTATACACTTGAACGACTTGCTCGTATGTACATAAACGAGATTGTAAGAATTGCATGGTATGCCAGTATCCATAGTTTCTGATCGAGACCCGAGATTCACTTCAAGAATTTGGGTTAGTTTGCAAAAAACTATGGGCACAGATTTATGATTTAGTTCGGCATATCATCCTCAAACGAACGGGCATTCGGAGAGGACTATTCAATCTCTTGAAGATTTTTTAAGACTATGTGTCCTTGATTTCAAAGGAAGTTAGGACAAGTTCTTACCATTAGTGGAGTTTTCCTACAATAATAGTTATCAACCAAGTATCGATATAGCTCTATTTGAGGCGTTGTATGGAAGAAAGTGTCATTCTCTAGTATGCTGGGACGAGGTGGGTGAAGCAAATTAGTTGGGACCGAAATTGGTACGCATGACTAAGGAAAAGATTCAAATGATCTGACAAAGAATAAAAACCTCACAAGATCGACAAAATAGTTATTCTGATCTTCATCGGTAGGACATGGAATTCAATGTTGGAGAACATGTGTTGTTACGTGTTGCTCCATGGAAGGGAGTTACGAGATTTGGAAAGAGAGGAAAGCTCAATCCATGATTCATTGGCTAATTTGAAATCCTTGTTCGAGTAGGAACTGTGGCCTATAGACTCGCTTTACCGCCAAGTATGTCTCATGTTCATAACATTTTTCATATATCCATGTTATATAAATATGTGGAAACCCGAACCACATTATTGAGTTAGAACTAGATGAAATAGCGGAAGATTTAACTAATGAAGAGGTACTTGTTAAAATCTTGGATAAGAAGGAACATATTCTATGCTCCAAGGTGATACCTCAACTCAAAGTTTTGTGAAGAAACCATGATGTTGAGGAAATGACCTGGGAGTTAGAATCCGAAGTAAAATCAAGGTATCCTCAACTCTTCGACATACAAGGTACGTACCCTAATTTCGAGGGCAAAATTTCATAAGAAGGGGAATTTGTAAGACCCCAACTTTTATGAATAAAGAATAATTTTTCTCGAAATATATTTTTGAATATTATGGTGTGGATATGATATAATGTTATAGTTGTGGGTAATATTTACAAATTTTGTAAAGTAAGCAAGTTGTTATAAAATATTTGATTGGTCGAAGAATATTCATTTTAATAGGGAATATTCGTACGAAGGCACAATCATTAGTGAACCCCACAATGGAAGTATTGTCGTAGTAAGAAAACAACAGAATTATCTTTTTATAAAAATAATGGCGAAAGTTTTACCGTTAAACTGTTGAACTACCCGGTGGTAAAAGTACAGTAATACATGTGGTTGCATAGTAGCACACGGTATTGATTATTGATGATTACATGAGAAGTCACTCAGTTATACTCAATTATTGCAATAGTAATTGCAGCATAATATTTTTGCCTAATTTTTAATAGCACTTTACCACGCAAGTATACACGTTCAATTATAATATTCAGCAAGCAAACAAGGATATCGTTCCCATGGGAAAATAGACTAATATTTATCAATTACTAATTCTAATGCAATTAATCCTATTTTAAACTACGAAATTTTGTTTTTGATTTGAAATTTAAACTTAACAAAACTAATGATTAAAAATCAAAATTTCACAAGAATAACTACAGATTTAATAGGTTAAGATTACAACTTTCCTTGGTATTTCATTTAAATCATTTCACTTCCCATTTAAAGCAATTAATTAATATGAATCATTATCCAAGAATGATTTATAAAATTCACACACTTTTTCCAAAACACGTGAAGAAATCCTACTAACTCCGATCCTTAAGACACAAAATTACAAGGAACACCCTACTCAATTAATTCACTATATTCCTATGTGAATCAAGTTAATTAGGGTTTACGCATAAATTCTTTCAAAAGATACAAAAGACACATAGGTATATTTCTATCCTACATGCTAATCATATTAACCCTATTCAGATTATATGAACAGATGTTATCATATCCAGATCTCAATCTATACTCCATCTTCCAATTTTATATAGATTATCACAATAATTGTTGGCCAAACAATTAATCAATAAGCAAAAGATATAATAAACAATTCAATAAAAACCAACTTTCATTCAATTGGAAGGTTCAATTTAAACTACATACCAAGTTCCGTTGCAATCTTAATGAAAATTTAGTTCATACTAATAATAAAGAAAAACATCATTCAGATTAATAATCCAAACATCCCAGATAATTACAAGAGATAAAACTAGAGAAGAGAAGAAGAAACTCTGAATTTTCTCCAATACTCTCTCCTTGATCTTCAGCCCTTGCAATTTTCCTTCGTATTTTTCTTCGTTGTTCTCTCTGCGAATCCCTTGAAAAATTGAGTGATACGCCTTTTTTAAAGTCTCCTCCTATTTGTATTAGTCTCCCACCTCATTCAGATTCCTTTTGGCTTCAAAACCCACTGGCAAAGAGAAAATCCTCCTTTTGTCAAGCATATGAGCGCCAGGCGCTTAATCAGACCACGTAATTACAAAAATGCCACTCAAATCTAATTTTAATGATTTTTGACCTTTTCTTCTCTCGAAATGACCAATTTGTCCCTCCAAATTCAACCTACAAGAAATAAACACAAAATGATAAAAAGATACTAAAAACAATTAAATATAGCAATAATTAAGTTTAATAATATCGGATTCATAGTATAAAACCTACTCATCAAATACCCCCAACTTAACCAATTGCTTGTCCCCAAGCAATAAAACACAATGCAATAACTAAATATGCAATATGACTATCTATGTGCCTAAAATTTCAAAGATCAAACAAAACAAAATCTATTCATCAAGCCTTAGAAAATCAGATTAAACATGCTTAGTACATCATATCAAGACGCATCAATAATTTTCTAGTCAATCATCAAATCTTACCTCATTATCGATATAAAGCGTGTCTTTGAACAACAATGCTAATTAATATAATGCTAAATACAAAACATAATAGATCTCCTTAAAGGCTTACATATATAGTGTCAACTCACAAAATTCACGAAACAAGCTAGATCCAACTAAAGTCAAACATCCACCAAATTCAAGAGTCCAATCCGGATACTTATGCTTTACTTATCATTACGGGGGCTTTTTCTTTTTTTTTTAACCATGACTATGCAATGTCTCATTCCATTAAAGCTAACAAAGTGCTACCCATTAGCGAGCTTTCAACCAACGACTCCTGCACCATATAAGACCTTAGGGCGCTAGGGTGTTAAGACACCCTTCTAAGGCGATTTCTCAAGTAACAAAGGCCCCAAACAAAACTAGCCACGATATTTTTTTTTTTTTTTTTTTTTTTTTTTTTTTTTTTTTTGAAGCTTATATATCCCAAATTTTTCCCCCAAACTTAAGTTTTTGTCTAAATTCAGTTAACGCCGCTTATTCATGTCTTTCATTCATTTAAACTAGTATTATCCTCAAGACGTCCATTATGTGTCAATTTAAACTCAATCACCAAACATAGTTTGCTTTCTTATCTGTATATCCTTATTATATCGGTTTCAAACAGTAAAGATTCAAATCATGACAAGAAATCACATCACGCCTTTAATAATCAAAGACTATACTTGTCTACTCAATTCCAATCTCATCACCGCCAAAACAGACTTAAACTATCTAACAAATTGAAAACATAAATACATGAAAATTCAAATCTTTTTTTTTTAAGAAAGTAGAATGAAAATTACATGAAAAACTACTAAATGAATACTACATGAATGCAAAAACTACTAAATGAATACTACATGAATGCAATCGAACTCGGAAGAATGCACCCCAAACTTCACATATGCAATGTCCTCATCAGATATAACAAACAACACATAAGAAATTAGGCACCGAGGACTTCCTCGAAAGATAGACGCCTTTATTCCTCGTCAAGATCCTCGCTTCTTCTTTCATCAACCTCATCTTCGGGGGTAGATCAAATGGGGTACGCAGACAATGGGGAAATTGGTAGGGAGCGGCAATTTGGATTCATCGCATCAACATCTCTAGAATGCTTTGCTGATCACGCTCGATACATCTCTGCATGCTTGTCACCGAGCTAGGCTATCCTCGATTTCTTTTAACCCATTAAAAACCTGTTGAACTCTAGTAGCCACCATATCAATCCTTCTAGTTTGATTTCTTAATTCTCGTGAATATCTTCAAAAAAATTGGTGGTGGCCCGTAACTTCCAAATTGCAGGAGGATTGTCGTGTAATTGTTGATTAGGCTCTACCGCAGACTGGAGGCACGATAATGAACCCTAACCCTCTCGGGTGTGGTGTACCCCACCCCATACCTTGTACTTCTTAATAAGCGAGTGGTCAATCGTAGCTAAGGGAGGTTGTCTAGCTTCTTCTTGGCATCCCATTTGACTCCGAAATTTTGTGACATAGTCCAAAGATCAAAGATGGGTGAGGTAATCCACCGAGGTCCCTCCTCGAGTTGCTTTGTCAATTGAATCATGTATAATACGACCCACATCTATAGTTTTTCCTTGTGCAATGCGTAAAAGCAACGCCGCCTGCTGATTTATAACATCACTCATATGCCTACACGGCATCAACTTGGCACAAATAAAGGCATGCCATGCTTTCCCATAACTGCTTAGTGTGGATGCAAGGAACAAAACAGCTTCTTGTTGATCTGTTAATTTCTATGTTGTTCCAGGTACACACAAAGCTTGAATGATCTCACTATAGTCTTGTTTGTGCTCTAAATATTGTATGTATCCAGTATTGGGTATTATGTTCAAGCCGTAGTAAGCATTTATTGTCCTAAAACTGACCTCCACTGATTTTCCGCGAACCCAAATTATGCTACCAACAATATCTTTTGCATTGGCATAGAATTCCTTAACAATTTTAATGACCGATGAATCCGGTTGGGATGCAAAGTTCACCCATCTTCTACTTCCAATCATTTGTAGTAACTCCCCATCTTCTGCCTCTGGCAATAATCCACGCCAGAATTAGCGCTTTTACTAGAAAGCACATTGTAATATCTTTCTTTGGATGCACTAGCACTTATAAATCTCTTTTGTCATACTTAAGTGCTCGAAGTCTCAAGTCTCGCTTTTTGCCTTTTAGTAGCCATGAGTCTTGTGTGTGAATTGCTTGCCCAATAAACGATGTTCAGAGGCTTAGTATGGGCCAATCCTCTTTGTGACAATATATCGAACACTTGGTGTGCACAAATTTTGAACACTATTGGTAGGCACTCCCCCAAACTTAATTTTCACCAAATTTGTCAATAACTAAGCACACTAGTCATCCAATGCAATACAAGCAACAATGAGAAGTACCCAAATCTACTTGAGCCAACACAATGAAATAACCAACTTCAACTTACTACCTTAGCTACTATCCAAGCAAAACCAAATAATTTGCAATAAAATCTTGTGCACTTACTTGGTTATAGCCAGATATGATGTTCCAATCAAAGTTGTAGGAGCAAATTTTTTGAGGGTTGAGCATTTACTTCAGATAGATGTGGCTTGAATGTGAGTTGGTGCCCGAATTGGTGATGAAGGATGACAATATGGAGATTAAGTGCCTTAGTTTGGGTAGGAGATTGAGTGTTTGATTAGGCTTATACAAGAAAACGTTGATTATAGTGGCTAAATTAGAGGAGGGTTGTGATTTGAGTGAGTTTGAGTTGGAGTGGGAGAGCAAGAGAGTCTTTGTTTTGGGTTCGTAGAGTTGTGCCCGATTAGGGGTTTTTTTTTTCTTTTTTTTTACGCTGCAGTAGGAGCGCCTAGGCGCTTGGGTATGCCTTTGGGCTGACCGCCCAGCGCTTGGGAGCGAGATGTGTGTAATACGTGGAGCACCTAAGCGCTTGATATTGCCTTGATCGACCGCCCAGCGCTTGGGCGCCATTTATGGCTTACTAACTAACTTGGGCGCCTCGCCGCATTTGAAGCTTCGATTTAGGCGCTTAGGCGCTTGGGGCGATCTCAACTACTGTAGTGAGGCGCCTAGGCGCTTGGTTTGTACCAGGCTTGGGCGCCTAGGCGGTTGGACATGTCATAATTTTCCAAACTTGTTTATTTCAACCTACAATACCCCAACTTTAATTGATAGTTTCTTCTTTTGCAAGGAGATTAATACTTATTTTAAAAACCCTAAACTAAGATAAACTACATTCTAAAATAAAAGAAAACTAACCAACATTAAAGATTACCTAAAAATAAATAAATAAATAAATAACCTACACCACTTAGCAATTCAATAACACTAAAAATGAGGGAAATGATTAGAAATATGAGAATTTGACAAATGGATATTCTTCTATTGAGCGAGATCCCCGACTGGGTAGTCGTAGTGGCCATTAGTCACACCAGCCAAATAAGAATTCATGTTTCCTACCCTGAAATCAATTAAATATCGTGTTAGCGAACATAAGGGGTGTAACAAAACCTAAATTATAAAAGTTTAACCACTAAATAAACTAACAAAGAAAGCAAATTAAACAAAATAAAAGTAAAAATAGAAAATAACAATAAAAATTCCCTCAGGTTGCCTCCTAGTTAGCGCTTGGTTTATAGTCTTCACCGACTTTCTTCTCTCTGCTCTAATCGCCAAGGTCGACCGATGTCCTTTCACGATCAACACAACCCCCATATAGTGTTTTCAATCTCGTAGTTGACTTTGAAATTACGCTTAGCATCCGGGTCTTCCACCTCCACAAATCCGTGAGGATAAACTTTTGTCATGATAAATGGCCCCGACCAACGGGATTTCAACTTTCCTGGAAACAATTTAAGCCTTGAATTGTATAATAGCACTGTTTGCCCTGCTTCAAACTTTCTTTCCAGAATTTTCTCATCATGCCACCTCTTAACCTTTTCTTTATATAACTTCGCGTTCTCGTATGATTGAGTCCTGAATTCATCCATTTGGTTCAATTGTAAGAGGCGCTTCTCTCCCGCAGCATACATATCAAAGTTTAACTTCTGAATTGCCCAATAAGCACTGTGTTCTAGTTCAACTGGAAGATGGCATGCCTTCCCATATACTAACCTATACGGAGACATCCCTATCGGAGTTTTGTAAGCTGTGCGATATGCCCATAAAGCATCATCCAACTTACTAGCCCAGTCTTTCCGACTAGGGTTCACTATCTTCTCAAGGATTCGCTTTCACTTCTGCTAGATACTTTCAAACTTGACCACTTATTTGTGGATGATAAGCATGAGCTATCTTATGAGTGACTCCGTACTTAGCGAGAATAGCTGAGAACTGCTTATTACAGAAGTGCGTGCCTTCATCACTAATGATTGCACGAGGAGTGCCGAATCTAGAGAAAATAGTCTTCCGAATGAACGTAACCACAACTTTAGCATCATTGGTGGGCGATGCTATAGCTTCTACCCACTTCAAAACGTAGTCCACCGCTAGAAATATATAGGAGTTGCTAAAAGATGATGAAAATGGTCCCATGAAGTCGATGCCCCAAACATCAAACAATTCGACTTCTAAGATCATGTTTAGTGGCATCTCTTGTCGCTTTGATATATTACCCACTCTTTGGCATCTGTCACATTTCAATGAAAACACACGGCATCCTTAAAGAGTGTTGGCGGAAGAATCCACATCAAGCACCTTAGTCAGCCGTTCTTTCTCCCGCAAAATGTCCACCGTAGTTAGATGCATGACATTAGTAGAGAATATTTTCCATTTCAACTTCCTAACACACCTTCTTATTACTTGATCTCCACATTGTTTAAATAAAACTACTCATCCCATAAATACTTGTTTCACATCATGGAGAAATTTCTTCTTCATTGACTTGTTAAATCGCGCGAAACACCTTACTCACAATGAAATTTACATAATCTGCATACCATGGAGTATCCATCCTTCTACCGCAAATAGTTGTTCATCCGGAAAATTCATTGATCAATCGTTGTGTCATCTTTTTTAGTTCTCGCATTCTCTAATCGTGATAAATGATCAAGAACTCGATTATTCGCTCTTTTCGGTCCCGGATCTCCAAGTCAAACTCTTGTAGCAATAATACCCATCTAATTAATCTCGGCTTCACATCCTTCTTTGCTATTAAGTACTTAATTGCCGAATGATCTCAGAAACACGATCACTTTGGTCCCAATCAAATATGATCGAAATTTATCAAATGCATAAACAATCGCTAATAGCCCTTCTCAGAGTGGTATAATTCAAATTGGGCATCCGTTAATGTCTTACTAGCATAGTATATAGCATGAAAAATTTTATCCTTTCATTGGCCAAGAATCGCGCCAATCGCAAAGTCGCTAGCATCACACATTAATTCAATGGGATACTCCAATCATGCATGATGATTACAAAAAGCGAATAAGTTTCTTCTTCAACACATCAAAAGCTTCTAGGCATGCTTGATCAAATTTGAATGGGACATCCTTCTCCAAAAGATTGCAAAGTGGTTTCGTGATTTTGGAGAAGTCTTTTATAAATCGCCTATAGAAACCAAATAGGTCCCAAAAACTTGAATACCCTTCTTTATCGAATAGGTGGTGGCAGTGCTCTCGATGGTTTTGATCTTAGCTCTATCAACTTCAATTCCTTTTGATGACACTCGATGACCCAAGATTATTCCTCTTGCACCATAAAATGACATTTCTCCCAGCTTTAAAACCAAATCTGCTTTCCATACACCGCTTGAGCACGAGAGTGAGATTTTCCAAACAATAATCAAATAAATCCCCAAAACCTAAAAATCATCCATAAATACCTCGAGATTTTGTTCGACCATATCGGAGAAAATAGCCATCATACACCGCTGAAATGTCGCCACACATTACATAATCCAAAAGACATTCTACGAAAAGCAAAGGTACCATATGGGCATGTGAATGTCGCCTTCTCCCCGATCCTCGTGCAATGGCAATCTGGTTATAACCCCGAGTATCCATCCAAAAGACAATAATACTCATGTCCCGCAAGCCCGCCCAACATCCGATCTATGAATGGTAGAGGAAAATGGTCCTTACGAGTGGCATTGTTCAACTTTCTATAATCCATACACATCCGCCAACCCAGAATCGCTCGAGTCCTGGATCAATTCATTATGCTCATTTGCAACATCACCGCATTCCTCCTTTCTTTGGCACACAATGAACTGGACTTACCCATGAGCTATCTGAGATAGGGTAGATAATTCCCGCATCCAACCATTTAATGATTTCTTTTTTTACAACTTCCTTCATGATGGGATTGAGTCTTCGTTGTTGTTCAATAATCGATTTCGCTTCATCTTCCAATAGAATCTTATGCATACAAATTGATGGGCTTATTCCCTTGATATCCACAAGAGTCCACCCAAGAGCAGTCTTGAATTGCCGAAGTACCCTTAGTAGCTTTTCTTCTTGAACCTTATCAAGTGATGCAGAAATAATAACTAGAAAGGTAGAAGAAGAACCAAGGTAGGCATACCGTAGATGGTTAGGCAATGGCTTAAGTTCCAAGGTGGGCGGTTCTTCTAAAGATGATTTTACCTTTTCATCCCGCTTTCCCCAAAAAATCCATAGGTTCAAATTTTTGCAAACTTCGTGAACTTCTTCTTTCAATCTAACATTTGAACCCATTCTAGCACAAATGAATCATCAAATAAATTTTCACTAACCAATGCACTTTCAAGAGGGTCTTCATTCACAAATTCACTAAATACCTCTAGTCGCTTCTTCAATCGATCAACTCTAAAGCACTCTTCCTCTCCTTCGGGAATTTCATAGCCTTGAAAACATTAAACGTTACTTCTTCATCTTGGACTCTCATCGTTAACTCTCCTTTTGTACATCAATTAATGTCCTTCCAAAGGCTAAAAATGGTCTTCCTAGGATAATGGGTATGTCTTTATCCTCTTCATAGTCCAACACAATGAACTCTACTTGGAAATATGAATTTGTCCACCTTCACTAATATGTCTTCCATAATGCCCTAGTGGTATGTCACCGATCTATCTCATGAAATGTAAAGAGATATTTGTTGGCTTTGGTGCTGGTAATCCTAACTGAGTGTAGATCGAAAGCGGCATCAAGTTAATACTCGCACCCAAATCACACAAACATCTCATAAAGAACTGGGGCCCAATCGCATACCTGTATGGGTGAAGCTACCCGGATCCTTCAACTTCGGTGGTAACTTTTTTTTTGCGTAATCATGCTACATTCTTCCTCGTCAACGCTTACGCTTTTAAACTCCCCTAGCTTCCTCTTTCTTGCTAAAATATCTTTCATGAATTTTGCATAGCTAGGCATTTGTTCTAAAGCATCTGCGAATGGAATGTTGATTTGCAGCTTTTTGAACACTTCTAAAAATTTTGAAAATTGTCTATCTAATTTCGCTTTTGAAATCTTTGAGAAACTAAGACAATGGTGGTACGATCATTTGTTTGCTTATCTTCTTGTTGTTTTTTCAACATTTTCCCAGTTTCTTCTCAATTTCCACTCTCTTTTCACCATCCTCAGAAAATTATTTTCTTTTGTCCGCCTAAATCAGAGTCAACTCCTTCCCACTTCCGAGTGTAACCGCCTTTACAATGTTCATTTCCATCATTCCTTGATTTTTCTCCGTATCACTAGGTAAAGAACCTGGAGTTCTAGTATTCAAAGCACTAGCTATCTGCCCAATTTGGTTCTCAAGATTCTTTATTGCAGTTGATTGGTTTTTCGTTGTGGCTTCAAACTGAGTTGCCAATCTTGCCAACAATTCTTCCATTTGTGATAGCTTATCGTGTTGATGAGGTTGTGGGTATTGTTGAGATTGTTGATGTGGTCAAATCCGTGGATATGATTGCCTTGGAGCTTGGGCTTGAGCATGTGACTGATTATTACTCCAAGAAAAATTTGAGTTGTTTCTCACTCCTGGATTGTGATTTGTTGGATAATCGCCTTCGCTCGTTATAACTGAAACAAACCGGATCGACTCAGTGATTTATTGCACATCGATCACTTGAGTGGCTACCCGCATATATTTCATAAATAGTTTCCATTTTCGAATTGGTTGTACCCAAGTGCATCTATCTTCTTTGTAAGAGCGTAAATCGAGTGTCACTTGCCGATAATGCCGCCATCGCATCCACTTCATAAACCCTCTCCGTCCTCGGTCGAAGTCGTTTTCTTTTTGTACCACCGATAATTATTAGTCGCCATGGTTTCAAGCAATTGATACCCCTCATCACAATTCTTGGCCATAATAGCTCCTCCCACCGCAAAGATCTATACTCGATCTCACCGTCTTTGAATAAACCGCTATAAAAAGTTTGCACCAAGCCATTTAGGAATCCCATGGTGTGGACATTTTCTCAATGAGTCTTTAAATCTCTCCCATGCTTATATAGTGATTACAATCGTCACGAACGAAAGAGAAGATATCGTTCATAACTTTGTTTGCTTTTTGCAAAGGAAAAACTTTGCAAGAAATTTCTCGGCTAGGTCGCTCCATGTAGTAATCGAGCCCGTGGTAAAGTGAATGGAGCCAAATCTTAGCCTTATCTCCGAGAGTAAATGGAAATAGCCTTAGCCTTATTGCATCCTCCACACATTATTATACTTGAAAGTATCGCAGATTTCTATAAAGTCGACTATGTGATCGTTCGGATCATCATTTGGTAACCCTCCAAACTGACATAAATTTTGAATCATCTGTATTGTCCCCGGGTTTTATCTCAAAACTTGTAGCGAAGAATGGCAGCCTCGTAATACTCGATGAATTTCAATAACCCGTATGTAGCATAATCCCGCAGTTGCTTTTGCTCTTCTTCACCATATGGATCTTTCTTATCAAGTGCCCCTTTGGTTTCTTTAACCCACTTACGCAACCGCTGAAACCTTTTGTCGATGTCGTCCTCGTAAGGCAATAAATCTAGCTTCTTCGATCGCGTTTGCATACACTAGTCAAGAACACCTAGATAGAACAAAAAAAAGAAAAGTTTAAATTAAGATTAACGCTATAAAATCAATAATGACAAAATAATAAACTAATTTCCCGAATAACGCTTTCCGTAAACTTGTTGCCTAATTTTTAATAAAGACTTTACCACGCAAGTATACGCTGCTCAATTATAATATTCAAAGAAGCGAGGATATCGCTCCCACGAGGAAATAGACTAATACTTATCAATTACTAATTCTAATGCAATTAATCCTATTTTAAACTACTAATTTTTTTTTTGATTTGAAATTTAAACTTAACAAAACTAATGATTAAAAATCAAAATTTCACAAGAATAACTGCAGATTTAATAGGTTAAGATTACAACTTCCCTTGGTATTTCATTTAAATCATTTCACTTCCCATTTAAAGCAATTAATTAATATGAATCATTATCCAAGAATGATTTATAAAATTCACACACTTTTTTCAAAACACGTGAACAAATCCTACTAACTCCGATCCTTAAGACACAAAATTACAAGGAACACCCTACTCAATTAATTCACTATATTCCTATGTGAATCAAGTTAATTAGGGTTTACGCATAAATTCTTTTAAAAGATACAAAAGACACATAGGTATATTTCTATCCTACATGCTAATCATATTAACCCTATTCAGATTATATGAATGAGATGTTATCATATCCGGATCTCAATCTATACTCCATCTTCCAATTTTATATAGATTATCACAATAATCGTTGGCAAATAATTAATCAATAAGCAAAAGATATAATAAACAATTCAATAAAACCAACTTTCATTCAATGGGAAGGTTCAATTTAAACTACATACCAAGTTCCGCTGCAATCTTAATGAAAATTTAGTTCATGCTAATAATAAAGAAAAACATCATTCGATTAATAATCCAAACATCCCAGATAATTACAAAAGATAAAACTAGAGAAGAGAAGAAGAAACTCTGAATTTTCTCCAATACTCTCTCCTTGATCTTCAGCCCTTGCAATTTTCCTTCGTATTTTTCTTCGTTGTTCTCTCTACTTAATCCCTTGAAAAATTGAGTGATACGCCTTTTCTAAAGTCTCCTCCTATTTGTATTAGTCTCCCACCTCATTCAGATTCCTTTTGGGTTCAAAAACCCACTGGCAATGAAAATCCTCCTTTTGCAGCATACGACGAGCGCCAGCGCTCAACACAAGTTATTTCAAGCGCTGGGGCGCGCCACCAGTGACCACGTAATTACAAAAATGCCACTCAGCTCTAATTTTAATGATTTTTTGACCTTTTTCTTCTCTGAAATGACCAATTTGTCCCTCTAGCTCCAACCTACAAGAAATAAACACAAAATAGATAAAAAGATACTAAAAAACAATTAAATATAGCAATAATTAAGTTTAATAATATCGGATTCATAGGTATAAAACCTACTCATCAAATATCTCTCATATTATTGATTCAATTATTGTAATAATATCAATATTTTATATTATTAAATCAATAATTGAGACGACAAAGTTATTTATATTATTATTTGTAATATTGATGATGTCTAAAAAATTTTGTCGAGGAGAGGTTTGGTCACCTAACTGCGCACCAATAGAGAGAAATTCTTATCGAAAAGCCCCCTCTTTCCTGGGAATGATCTGGTTGTTAAATATTACGAATAATAATAATGATGAATAAATATTATTAAAAATATTGAGGGATTTTATGAAGTATATGTTGTAAGTTAGGCGTATTATTTGGACCCCCATTTACCCATTTTTCAAAATAAGCAGTAGAAAGTTATTTTATATAATAAATGGGGGCCCACATGTGGGAAATAAAGTCTTGGGGGATTTCCTGAGGAAGTCACCTGAGGGGGGGACAAAATTTTGATATATATATATATATATATTATAATAAGTTTTGTTTTTTATGAAAAATAGAATATATTATATTTTATTATGCATAGTGTTTGCATAGTGACTGCATAGTAACCTTAAAAATTTTCAGACGATTATTTTCAGCGCCCGTGAACCTTAACACTATGCGTCCATGATTTTTATTTAAATAATATCCTTTCCATTCTCCTATAAATAGGATGCTTAGTTAGAATTGAAAATCACACCAGAATCAGAGAATTCTTCTTCTATAATATTCACCGTATTTCTTTCGAGTTTTAGAAAGCTTAGAGCGTAGAAAATAGTGAAAGTTTTCTTCAAGAATATCCCCGCTATACCAGTTGGAATACTCTTCTTTTCAAGTTAAGGGATATTATTTTTGTTCAGTATTCGTAAGATATAATATTTTCTTCCATACTCTGTAGTATGTAAGTAATATTGTTTCGTTTCAGATTTTTAATTCTGTACTTGTTTTGTTAAAGTTTTGTCTTCTATACTCCATGAAATTAGTAGAATATCCTTGATATTTGCGCTTCATCCAGTATCTTTTCATGAAAATATTATTCTGGGCATTCTTGATAAGTTTTAAAATTTTTATGCCGGAGTACTATTCACTCTGGTAATATTCACCTAAGGTACTATTTATAACAAAAATTAATTTTTTTTCGATCTAAATCATTTTTGATATAATATTATTCTTGAATTTTACTCCACAAAGCAGTATCATGTTGACAATTTGGACATTATTGAATTCTAGATAAATTAAATTATAAATCTTTAAAAATTTATCCTTTACTTTCTTTTAATTGAATTCTTATATCAGTGTCATCATCCTCATGTTTATATTATGATGAAAGTCATCTGTGGCCTGTAGTGCATAGATGGACTTGATATGATTATGATAGGGATTATTTGGTATAATCATGATCGTAATGTTACAAATGATGTGGTAAAAGTCCTCATTGGTCTTTAGTGCATTGATGGACAGTTGTTGGCATGATCATGACCATTGATAAAAACACAGATATCCTTAACCCGTAGTGCATGGATAACTCGTGGTCGTGATACTAATGAATATCCTTGGTCGTAGTGCAGGGATGATTCGATGATGTGGATTATTTATTGTCGAGTTTCAAATGATAAAATTGATGATAAACTTTTTAAATCATAGAAGATAGTAGATTTCATGCTCTACTTGACTCTTCTAATGGATTGCTTGTTCCGCTGCAGTTAAACTTGATGTCAATTGTATTTTATCAATTTAACACTGTTGAAGGTTAACGATAATTTATTTTGCATTATCTTAGTCATAATTTTTCTTACTGGGCTAGTTGAGCTCACCCTTTGCTTTCATTATTCTCTTCAGGAAATGAGAATATAGCTGGGATTAGTCGAGGAACGGAGTGACGGTCCAGATGTTTGCATTAGTAGTCCTTACTATTTTGTGAAATAGTGTGAAAATAAATGTAATAATATTGAATTTGAGTTTGGATATTATCTAGAAGACAATGTTCGAGTAAAAACTCTCAGCTACGCCTTTGGTCATATTGTATAATTAAGTTTGTATTTCAATTTTGTACCATGTATTTGACAACTCAAGATGGGTGATGTATACCTATTTTGGAGGCGTCACATTAACAATTTTGTTTTGTTGTGTCACCACAAGGACAATATTCTTCTTTTTTGAATATATGGAAGTTCTAGGTTTGACTTAACTTAGATAATTTTAATTCGGATGTGCCACCACTTGATAAAAATAATCCAAGAGGCAAAATATAAGGAGTTACATGATAATGTAATTGACAAGGATTTGTCTATCTATTTGTTTATATATAGTTTGTCATGTCACCACAAGGCTATATACATTTGAAATGGGATCCTTATTCTCACTAGCAAATCTTTGATTAGATATTGTCCAACTATATCGATGAGGGTAATATAGTTTGAAGAAAATAGTGGGAGATACCAATATAAAATAAGACCTAATTTATTTTGGTAAAATAAATTAATTAAATGAATGTTTGCTAAAATATTATCTTTATCCAGAATTTTGAAAATGTCACATTCACTAATTTCACTGCATAACATACTTGATGCTAACAAACTGACCGGACCAAATTTAACAAACTGGTTAAGGAATCTGAGAATTGTTCTCACTGTTGAAAAGATTTCTTATGTCCTAAATTCGTCCGTCCCTCAAAAACTAGCTGAAACAGCCCCTGAGGAAGAGATTGCTACTTTTAAGAAGTAGCAAGATGATGCATCTTTGGCTCAATACATCATGCTTGCATCCATGAGTACCGAGATTCAGCGTCAGCATGAAACCATGGATGCTCCTGCTATAATGCCACACCTTCAAGAGTTGTATGGTGAGCAAAGTAGGACTTCTAGATATGAGATATCTAAGGAACTCTTCCGATCATAGCTTTAATTCATTATACGCATATAAATTCCTTCTCGGAACTCACTTTCCCTAACCGTTAGGTTTTAAGTCCACAGGCAAAAAACTATGTTTGCTATAACTGAAATATTATTGGATATTATATCACACCTTGATATTCTATCATTACGTATTTCTCGGAAGTTCAAAAATAATTCCCGAGCAGAAATACGTGAATAGTGTTTTTTGAAAAATTTCTCGAAAAGCTTTTATTTTCGTCTTGGAAATTCAAACACTTTAATTCTACCACGTAGCCAAAATACTACGACATTCTGATATATCTAGGTCATAGAACGACCTTCGAATAGCTTAATCCCATAATTAATTAATTAAATTCATTTAATCCATATAATCACAATAAAAATTTAATTCTCAAAAATCCAAATTTTCTGGGGCGTTACACTCTTCCCCCCTTATAAGGATTCTGTCCCTAGAATCTCGCTAATAATACATACACCATTGAGGAAACATTTTCCTTTATTTTAATCTCAAGTTCCCACAATGCTTCTTCGACATTGTGGTTCTTTCTTTTCACCTTTAACGAAGGTGTTATCTTATTTTTCATGACTTGTCACTTCCTATCAATACTCTGAGTTGGAAGCTAAACCTTTACTCACACATTACGCTATCTTCCTTTTATTAGTCCTTCTTTTAATACCAAATTATATGAAACTCAAATTCCTCCTTCAAAACAAGATTATACTTGATCTTCTCTTCATCCTGCATCCTCTTCTTCATTCGCTTGCATTCCTCATTACCTAGTTATACTCAATTAATGCATTCCATTATCGTGGATTGAGTCTACGTTGTGGATAACATTTCTACCACTTCATTCCGTAATTTAACTTCAAACTTCATTCTTGCCATTTTCGTTATTAACTCATTCTGAGTTGTTAACATCGATAGTTTTTCCCTACCCTTCCTACTTAACGCGTCAACTTCTATGTTAACTTTCCCAGATTGATATAACACATCAACGTCGAAATCACTTATCCATTCTAATCACCTTCTCTACTTCATATTCAACTTCTTTTGTGTGAAGATATATTTCAGACTCCTAGAGTCCGTGTACATCTCACACTTCTCCCCGTATAAACACTATCTTTAATTTTGTTTTTTTCTAAAACTACAGCTGCCAATTCTAGACCATAAGTAAGATAAACCTTCTCATAATCCATTAACTGGCGTGATGCATACCTAATGAACTTACCATGCTACATGAGCACGCAAGCTCGTCATCTATGTGAAACATTGAGATACACTACAAAATTCCTCATATCATCTAATAAGGATAATACAGGTGCCTTACTTAACTTCCCTTTTTAGTTCCTCAAAACTATTTTTTTCACTTCTCATTCCCACCATACTTATTAATAACATATCTGTATATCTTTTAAGCTAAAATTCACACTTAGTGAAATCCGTATCCAACTTCTCCCTCCATAGTGTTTCTCACACTATCTTCAAATGTTCAGCCAAATATTATTTGAACACTCTGTGATGCTAATGGTATTTCAACTATAACACCTCACAAGAGAACCTATCTGTTTACCACCGACTTTCTCGGCGCCGCTTACGGAAAGTCTAATTTTCAGTACATCAGTCCACCCAATTGACATAACCAGAAACTTATCATAACTATAACGAGTTCTGAATGTCATCTTAGGTACCTCCTCCTTCTTCCTTACTTTCAACTGACTATACCCCGTACGCAAATCTATCTTAGAAAAATTATTTGCCCTCTTCAATTGATCAAATAGATCAACGATCATGGGTATTCACTCTCAACTGCTAACTTACTCCTATTATGATAGTCGATACGTAACCGTAACGACTCATCCTCTTCCTTAACATCCTCCTAACTTGCTTCATCGTTATACAACAAGAGCGTCGCAGAATTTTATTACCATAAAATACTACCTTGGGTTACTTAGAAAACCAAAGATTAAAACTTTTATTCTAACAATTTATTAAAGTTCTATGATTAATTAACCCATTCATACCGAGAATTACTTCAAATTCTCTCAACATTATCGTTACTTATCTACCAACACTTGCTTACCATTATTATCCATGAAACTATTTCCACGAATATAATCAACGAAAGTTATTCCCTCCTCCTCTACCGTAATGTTTAAAGGTACTTATAATCCCTTTCAGATAGACTCCTAGATGAGTCTTTCCACCAAAAGTTGGCTTCCCCGTTCATCATGTAAGTTGCAAAAGAAGTCTTTTGCGCCTCACCTACGTTTATAATTACAAACGCCGTTTCTATTTCGTTTACCCATGTTTGGGCTTCTAATGGGTTTGTTGTTCCTTTGAACTCCGGCGGACCTACGCTTTTTAAATTCTTTAAAAGTAGTCGTTCTGGCTAACCTAGGTTCCGCAGGTACTCTACCCCCGGTTTAGTTAAATACAACCGTTAATAAATTAACGAACTCTTGCATAGGGTTGTTTTGACCCCCTTGATTTTCATTACTTGGTTCCGCTTCTTGATTACGTTGTCTTCTCCTTGGCAGCATTTTCTGATTAAATAAATAGAATTTTATTATTATCTATTTACTTACTTTATTATTTGCCACATAATAACTCATACCATAACAAAGCATATTAAACAAAAACTTCATTATATTAATATGCTTCTTCATAGTTTGAAACTATTTACAATTTGTTTTACATGGCCAAAAATTATTACATTTCTATCCCACAATTAAACTTCACAAAAGTTGGGATTTACAAATAGACTACCCTTTTATACAAAAGAGGGTTTTACGTCACTACACAGATATTTATAACCCTAAACTTCTAATAATGCATAACAGCGTCCTCGTGTTTCTCATTCGCAATCCTTTCAACAGTATCCCGACTAATAGTATGTCGAGTCTACCCCGACTGTATAGAATAACAAGCAACTTTAAGCTTGAAATTCTTATGAGCACTTTTATGGATGTAAGACATCCGTACTATCTTCCGGTCTCTCTCCCCCAATTCTTTACGAAGCTCATTGGCCTCCTTCTTAAAATCCGTAGCCTTATTTATCATGAGCACCTTCTCATCATGCTCGGACTCAAAATCGACTTCGGCAGACTCCTTTGCTACATAAAGAGCACTAATCTCTTCATTCTGATTCTGCACAACTGTACTCAATTGCACATTCCTGTCAAGCACTGCCAGATACAATGATCTCATTGCATCTGGAGGTGATGACTCTAGTGTAGATACCACCGTATCAACCGATGTTACCTCCATCCCTTCCTCCACATCGTTCATCATACTAAGGTATGACACTATATCCATATCTCCCTCGGAGTAGTCTTCCTCAGAAAAGTACTCCTCTATCTCCGACTCCTCTTGAATCACTAATGGTACCTCCGCCACTGGCATAGGTACAGGCTTTACTCTGTTCACAATTTCTTCGTTCACCGCATGTATATCTCTATACATCAGGCTATCGATCGACATTCTACAATAACACATATGTTGATTAGTACATAACACACAATAGTATAAGCACAAATCACATTTAATTTATTTAGGGTTACTTTCCATCTTTTAAATCTTTCGGTACTGAGTTTCGTCAATACTTTATTAACTCATTCAACTTAAGTAAAGCTCAAGTTTACTTCGTTCGGACTTTTGTTTGTTAACGAGGTTATTAGCCTAAGGTTCTTCCCCCCTTAAGTTTTATAACCTAATGCTTTGATACCAACCTGTGACGCCCCCAAATCTGGGTATCTTCTAACCCGACAGATGGTGCTACACAGTACTCATAACTGTACATTCATTCTATTGAAACGACATCAAAATGTGTGTATCAACGACATTCTTATTACATTAATAATATTACATCCTGCTCCTGTGTTCTAAAACCATTACATTCTTTGTTCATCATTCTATAATATATACAACTTACTAGTTTATTACAAGGTAAACTAATCGTTCAGCTTCGTCTTGCCTCTATCCTCGTAAGATCCCTTGGTTTGTTCGCTACTAGCTGCATTCATATGGTTCAAGCAAGAGTGAGCATAACAAGCTCAGCAAGTACAACAATTTCTTTTAACCAACATGCTTGAAACATAGGAATCGTATATCTTCAATAACTGGATAATAGTTATAAAGTACTATCAATAATTCAAAATAGCATTTCTTTTCCTTCAAAACGTTTTACAATAACAATATTCAGTAAAACATCAATTCTGGCTCAAGACCTTGAGCATTTCATAATTTCTTTGAAAAGGACAACCCGACACTAAGTCCGTAAGTCAGGCATATCTTACTAGCACTTCTGGGTGATCAGCCTATAGTACTCTATGTTGATCAACACTACATCCTATTAAACGTGTGTACGTTTAAGTTTTGGCAACCTCGCGTGCCCATCGAATAATCGATGAAAAATACATTTGTTTATTCATACTCAGGCTTACCTTGAATTCGTACCAAACAATTAGCATAGAATAGTGTTAGCAATTCTATATTGAAAGACTTGTAAATAAATAAATCAACTCTTCAAGATTAGTCTAGCCGAGATAAAACTGGCATCGACCTTTTAGTAAAACACTTCATGCATCTCATAACATAAATCATAGAAAACTTGGCTAACACGAAGGTTAGACAAGCGTTTAAGAAAAACTTGCCTTCAGCGTCTGCTATAGTATAATAACTTTTCCTTTCAGTCTTTACGGTCTTTAGAACATATAACCACATAACATACCACATTAGGTCATGAATGAACATACATGGTTCCTAATGAATCTTACCCTTCTTTTCAATCTAATCTTATATTAGATTTGTTACTATTGGTTCCGGTTTGCCATTATATTTTACATTATTCTTACCAACTTCTTTCTCTTCTATGTCTTACATGGATTTACTTCATTAATAGAACTCATTTCGAGTTAATCATCCTTCCTCATAGCTTACTAACATTCCTACGTTATTCAAAACTCGATCGTCATTTGTTAAGTACACTTTATTGCATCCCGTTTACGTTTATGTAATATTTATCAACATTTAGTTATAACCCTCAACGTTATAGTCATTATCATTATTGAATACAGTTCACGATCCTTATACTTTATGTTCGTCGTTTAACTACTCATTGAACAATATTAAATTCCTAAATTCATCCCTATAACAGTGATTTAGGAAAGATCTTATCATGTTCATTAAGTAATTACATAACCCATACTGGTATTGCAAACCATTGGATTCATAATCAACTTGGTCAACAAATTTCTACAGCCGGCTTAGCACATTACGCTGTTCTCATTATGTTCATCTTCAATTGATTATTAACCTTTAATCATCATATATTAAGCATCTAACAATGCTTTAACAATGTTATATTTACACCTTAGTTCATTATGAATGAGTTATCTTTCATTATATACTAGTAAACATTCTTGTATGTCGAAACCCTAGGACTGGCGTCGCGGCGCCACACTTAGCTCTTCATCTCGCACCATAGCGTGAGTTAGCAGTATGCCCTGACACTGTTACGGCATTGCTACGCCACCCATTTGGCCTTGGTTTGGCGCCACGGCGCCAACACTGTGCCTCAGCTAGTTTGTAAAATTTGAAAATTTTACGAAACTCCCGGACTCATAACTTCTTCGTTATAAGTCCGAATTGGCTCGTTCAAAAGGCTACGGTTCACAAATTACACACTCTACATGTTCATGCAAGAATTTTATCTATTTGACCTCATTTGATAAAAATTCACCTATTAGTTCATTTTTAACGAAAACGATAAACGTTCGTGAACGTTCAACGCTCGTTTCTTCGTTCTAAGTCGGAATTCGGTCATTTTTTAGGCTGCAACTCTGTAATGCCAAATATAACTTGTCTCCATTGAAAACTAATATTTTCAAGCTCAATATCAAAACTCGACTTCAATTCCGAGAATTTCACGAATTCGACGGTTATCGTTCATTCGTGTGAATTCTGGCAAAACCTTATTACTAACTATTTGATCATTGTTTCAAATGGATTCAATCCATTAAACTATCATCTTGATATACATACTTCATTAACTTATAAACATGATAAGTTATTACTTGTTCTTTGTGAATTTAGAACTTATAAAAGTATAAACTACTTATGACTTCCTTTCTCATGACTTATTATAGATTAAGTCTTTTAACCACCATTCTTCCTTCTTATTATCATACAATCTTATTAAAGTAAACATATGAGTATTTCATCTAAGTTCCTTATAAGTTTATAACTCAATTAAGTTTGAATTACTTATTCATGGCTTAAACGGCTTAAGTCCATTGATTAATCATCCTTATCATTCCTTAGCATACATGCTCTACCACTACCCACTTCTCTAACAATGGAAGAGAAAGAGATTCATGGTTTAAGTTCTTACCCTTGATAATCACTTGGTTAATCTTTAATCTCCTTCTTGCTTCTTGAATTCTCAAAGGCTAACTTAGCTTTTGTAGCTTTTTCTCACTTATTCTCTCTAACCAATAAGTTATAAGTTATTGGATGAAAATCTAACAACTAACAAATGAGCTAGCAAGCTTTCTATTTATAGGACTTCCTAAATTAGGGTATAATGGTCATAAAGCCACTCCACCTCCTTAATCACCTCCTTACTATTCATTACCTAGCTATTAAGTAAATTTGGCCATTAAGTCTACTTGATCATCACACTTACTTAGCCATTAAGTATACTTGCTAGTCACCAAGCTTATCCATTTCTTGCTCATCACAACTTTTACCCACACATAAGCACTTTACTTGCTTATCACATTAATTTCTTGGCCATCACAACACTTAGCCATTAAGTTACTTGCTCATTACTTTGGATCACCCATGGGTTTCTCCAGTGGATCAAGTTTTACCCTTTGGATCTTACCTTGGGCTTTACATTTAATTAGCTTAATTAACTTATCTTATACATTGGGCTTACAATTAAACAAACACTTGGGCTTGTTCAATAATTTACATAGGACTTAACATTACAAATAATTGGGCTTTAACATTATTTATTATTGGGCTTTATTATTATCCTAATTGGACATTACAATCTTCTACACATTCCTACAAATTCAATACAATTGGCTTAAAGTCTTATAACGTATCATCTACGTATTAATCTCGTATACTTATTTAATATACGACATTCCATCATTCATACACACTCGTATAATACCTCGTATTCATTACCTCGTATAATACCTATGTATTATACAATCATAGCTTTAATTCATTATACGCATTTAAATTCCTTCTCGGAACTCACTTTCCCTAACCGTTAGGTTTTAAGTCTACAGGCAAAAAATTGTGTTTCCCATAATAGAAATATTATTGGATATTATATCACACCTTGATATTCTATCATCACGTATTTCTCGGAAGTTCAAAAATAATTCCCGAGCAGAAATGCGTGAATAGTGTTTTTCAGAAAATTTCTCGGAAAGCTTTTATTTTCGTCTTGGAAATTCAAACACTTTAATTCTACCACGTAGCCAAAATACTACGACATTCCGATATATCTAGGTCATAGAATGACCTTTGAATAGCTTACTCCCATAATTAATTAATTAAATTCATTTAATCCATATAATTAAAATAAAAATTTAATTCTCAAAAATCCAAATTTTCTGGGGCGTTACAAGACTCATGTCTTAAAGATGATCAATCTGATTGAATGTCTTAGATAACTTGGGTTCTTCATGGATGGGGAGTTGAGTTAAGATTTGATCTTGTAGTCACTCCCCGACACCTTCTCACAATTTGTTGTGAATTTTCACATGAATAAGTTGGATGTCAGCTTGCCTGAGTTACTTAACATGTTGAAAGTTGCTGAAGGTAACTTCCCATCCAAGAAGGACCATGTCTTAATAGTGGATAACTCTTCCAAGAAAAGGAAGAGGCCCAAGGTATCTTCTAAAAGGTAGAAATCCAAGAAGATGAAGGTTAAGGCGAAAGTGAAGGATCTAAAAAACCTAATCTAGCTAGCAAAGGTATTTGCTTCCATTGCAACAAGTTGGGTCAATGGAAGAGGAACTGCATGTTAGGTTTTGTAAAAATCATAGACGCAATCAAATTACAAAATTATCGGAAGCAAAGTAAAACCAGATTTCAAAAAATTTCACAAATTAATTACCCAGATCATCCTTTTATGCATATTATTAATTAAAACGAAGAACAAGAAGTTATGGAATCATACCCTTGTAGATACGAGCTTTCACAGGTACGAGTCCAACTCCTACTTCTCCGCGATCTCCTTGGATCTCCTAGTAGATTCTTTCATTTGATCAATGTTAGCCACCAAAGTGTATGGCCTCTATTGGTGATCCACCAAGGAAGAAGAATTTTCAAAAAGAAGGGTGTATTGACTTAAACCCTAGTTTTTCCTATCTTTATATAAAAAGGGGGCGTACTCTTCAACTGGAATCATGTATATTTGATATCTGATATAAGACTCCTCTTATAAAGATATCAGGTAACCCTATTTAATTAAAATAAGGTATTATTTATTTAATTAAACTCCTTTAATTAATTGGACTCCCTAATCTTATTAGGGAGAATTTATTAAACTCCTTTAACTAATTTTTCCTCCTAATTCTATTAGGAATAAATGAGAGTACTTATATTAAATTAATTCCTAAACTCTTTTAGAAATTAAAAATAATAATAATTATAATAATATTAATAAGACTCCTTTTATTAATTTATATTTAATATTTTCAAAATATTAAATAATAAATATTAAGCTATTTAATTTATTCTATCACCATAGATTAAATTAAATATACTTAAAATATTATTACTATTATGCCATCAACTTCTTAAATAATTATTCTTCTTTTTATGGTGTGACCCTTTAGGTTTTCCATATTAAACCAATTATGAATAAATTAATTAGAATAATTCTAATCTTATTTAAATAAATAAATTAAACTATTAATTTATTTAAATAAATAATATTTATTCTATAATAGGGATAAGTCCCCCTAGCAATCAACGACTTTCTAGATAATATTATTTCAACATTAATCATAAAAGAACCTTAAAGTAAATAGTTACCGTACAATTCAATCCTTCCACTATACAATGTCCCAATTAAATATAAGACATGAAATTAATATCAAGTATTATTTTATTTAATTATATGTATTTCGATTCTTAAATGCACAACTCCTAATGCATACAAATTAGAAACTACTTTCTAATTTCATTCCACCTTGACCAAGGATTCCTGGGTTGTCATTTATCGAATCACATATGACATTTTTCTTCTTTTACTAGAAGTGGTAGAATTTTTATTGATCATTTATTATTTCCATATATAACTTATTACACCCAAGCATACCATTTGATATACTCTAAGAGTCTTAAGGAATAAGTCAAAGTGTAATTCATTAAGTCTAAGGATCATTTGTACAACTATCACTACATGTGATGCCCCCAAATTCAAACACTTATATCTCGAATTTAGTTTGCCACGTACTAATTCTAATATCATACCAAAATAAATAACAACAAAAATAATAAAATAATTTACATTGATATAATATAAATATTCGCGTCCCAAGGTACCGTAACCATTACTACAACAAACTAGTGATAACACTTAAACATAATTTAATCATCCTTAATACATAATAATAATAATAATAATAATAATAATAATAATAATAATAATAGTAATAATAATAATAATAATGATAATACTTCTACACTTAAAGGACTAAGCTATTCTGTAGCCTTACCCTTTCCTTTGTCCTTCCCTGAGGTACCGCCTTGCTTTGCCTTAACTGTAATGTTTTTAGGGAAGCAAGAATGAGCAATAAGTTTGCCCAGAAAGTAATATAATAATAAGGATAAGTAGTTAAACGTTTGAATCTTCAAAGGTATAACAATAATTGATAGTTCAAGATATCAAGAAGTATCAAGTGTTTTCAATAAGTGTCGTTATAGACTGAAGGATATCAATAGAATTTTAAAGTGTATTCATTTCAAGTTCAATAAGGATGAACACTGAGCAGTCACTAAGGACTAGGAACTCTTACTAGAATTAACAGTATTATATTGCAATCCAATATAAACGAGTACAATAGGTGATCAGCCTAAAGTACCCTACGTTATGCATAACATTTAATCATACTCATGTACGCACGTCGGTTCCCTGATAATATAAAATTTCCCCTTTTTAAGAGGGTTGTTCATCTCAGTAGATTTACAAGAGTCCGCACCAAGTCAATTGGTTTGGGTAGCTTTCTAACATATGATAATAGTCTAACCGAATCAAAGGCTTAGACAACTTTTATAATGTATTTAAGACCAATAAGTCCAATGCTTGGAACAATGTCAAGGTATACAAATGATTTCCAAATAGTAATAGATATTTACTTGGTATAAATATGATTGATATGGATACAATTCAGATTATACAATATATATACATTGTAAAGAATTTAGAAAAAAACTTGCATTCAATATAAGAATCAAATGAAGTTAGAGAACTCACACAAAATCCAAAGTTGTGTGAGTTAGGAGACTTGCCTTTAGCGTTGATTACCACTTATAGCGTAAAATCACTACAATGAACTATGTTATCCTATTTATGTATGTATAGGTATTCATTAGTCATACATCTTGACATACAAATCCATATACATTTATCACACATATTTAAATTCATGTAGGCTACACACATTTAAACTCATGGATGTATAACTCACATTGATCTTAATTTCAAAATCTTTAGAAACATTTGTAGATCTCTTATACTCACCTCTTATGTGAAACATTACTTAAGTTACTCATACATGTTAAATAACCTCTAGGCTAAGTTTGGCCCTTTGTGAAGTTTATTCATAAATTTCCATTTTACAAAGTTAAAAGAGCTCATTATATCAACTATAAACCATAGCGTTCATTAAACCTCATAACATTGCAAAGCAACCTCTTTTTACACATGCTTGCATATATTAGATTTGGTTGTGTAACTCTGTACTTAGAACTTCTTTTAGTTCATGCCTGCGTAGTTTATAACATGTTTAATTAGATGCTCAAATATGTTGGTTATCTCTAGAGGCATGAAACATCCTATCATAGTTGTTCAAACGTTCACAATACATGACCCCCAAAATGGGCCTTATATATTTGCATGACCCTGACAAAGGCGTGCTAACTGCAGCTTAGAACACTGGTATTCCCCTACTTTGAGCTAACATGCCAACTCCCATCTAACAGAATTGTAATGATACATAATTGATATAAACTTACTACTAAATATCCCTAGCATGCTTCTAACAATTCTAAACATACAAACAATCAAATTCAATAACCAATTCAAAATTTATGCCATTTTTCCAAAGTTTAACAAATTTAGCGATTCGCTTCACTATAGATTCGTTACTTGACAAAATTACATTGTTTAACTTTCATTGATTTTGTATTTAACCATATTAACAATATCTAGCATCAATTGACACATTCTATCATGCTTCAACCATAAACGTTTCAACTTAAAACAAGTATTTTAGTACTTTTCTAAGAGCTTTACAAAACTTGAATTTTAAGAGCATATAGAGGAATATTACCTTTTGTGAAGTTGAATTGCTACTTTAGCTCCAATTTATAGATTGTATAAGCTCAACCCAACCACACTCACACATAACTTGAAGTTTAACAAAGAATTCTAGCAAAAAGTCTGTGAATGAGAAGGGCTCCATTTATAGGAAAGCTTGTGACCAAATTTGGCTTTACTCAATGAATTAAACTATTAGAATAGAGAAGAAGATGATGTGTATAAAGGATTTGGTGGAAGAGTAATATTTTAAGACCCCAACTTTTATGAATAAAGAATAATTTTCTCGAAATATATTTTTGAATATTATGGTGTTGATTTGATATAATGTTATAGTTGTGGGTAATATTTACAAATTTTGCAAAGTAAGCAAGTGGTTATATAATATTCGATTGGTCGGGGAATATTCGTTTTAACAGGGAATATTCGTATAACGGCACAATCATTGGTGGACCCCACAATGAAAGTATTATCGTAGTTAGAAAATGACAAAATTATCTTTTTATAAAAATAACTAATGAAAATATGTTACCGTTAAAACTGTTGAACTACCCTAGTAGTAAAAATGCGATGTCTGGCGTGGTTGCGTAAGTAGCAGCACACGGTATTGATTATTGATACTTACATGAGAAGTCACTTAGTTATACTCAATTATTACTACAGTAATTGTTGCATTATATCTCTCATATTATTGATTCAATTATTGTCACAGTATCATCTGTATAATATATATTATTAAATCAATAATTGAGACGACAAAGTTATTCATATTATTATTTGCAATATTGACAATGTCTAGAAGTTCTGTTAAGGAGATGTTTGGTCACCTAATTGTGCGCCAATAAGGAGAAATCCTTATCGGAAAGCCCCCTCTTTTCTGGGAACGACCTGGTTGTTAAATATTGTGAATTATAATATTAATGATGAATAAGTTCGTGTTGATTAAAGATGAATTGGATAGTTCCATTGTGTTGGAATTATTAGTGTTAGTGAAAATTGACATTTATTTCGTTAATAATTGATGTTTGGAGGTTATTTGACCAATCAGGTAATTAACCGGATAAATGAGCAATTAATTAATATTAATTCACATGATTATAACTATTTATTCACATGTGTGTACTATTGATTCACATTCTTATACTATTAGGGGAGGTGGTGCAAGATTGATAATACTTGCATGACTAAGTTAAAAATGGAGGTATAATTGAAGGTACTATACTGTAATTCATATTTTCACATGATTATAACTATTGATTCACATGATTGAACTATTGATTCACATTATTTACTGTTAGGGGAGGTGGTGCAAGTTTGATAATACTTGCAGGACTAAATTAAAAATGAAGAAAAAGAGGAAGGTATTATACTGTAATATTTTGAGGCCCAAAACGTGCAATTATCAAAACTATATTTTTCTATAAATAGAAGCTCATTCTTCCTTCAATTCTCACCAATTCACTAAAGCTATAGAGCAATTATTATAGAGAGAAATTATAGAGAGAAAGAAGAAGAGAAGTCTGCTACCTCACTATTCCAGTATCCAGTCTTCTTCTAAGGTAAGGGGTACTATTCTTTCGTATTCATGAAGAGAGTTATTTTCTTTTCATTACGTAAGGGTTGTTATTCCATTCTTTATTATTATGTTGGAATAACATCGTCTATGCCGAAGTACCATATACATGGTGAAATTCTTCTGTTATTCCATTCTTTATTATTCTGTTGGAATAACCTGTCTGTGCGGTCTATCGCATGCCTGGTGAATTCTGTTGTTATTCCATTCTTTATTATTCTATTGGAATATTCTGTCTGTGCGGATTACGTGTGACCTGGTTCCATTCTTTATTATTCTGTTGGAATATCCTATTTGTGCAGATTACGCAAGACTTGGTTCCATTCTTTATTATTCTGTTGAAATATCCTGTCTCTACGGATTATGCATGACCTGGTTCAATTCTTTATTATTTTGTTGGAATATCCTATCTGTGCGGGTTACGCATGAGTTGGTTTCATTCTTTATTATTCTGTTGGAATAACATGTCTGTGCGGATTATGCATGCCTGGTGAATTCTTCTGTTATTCCATTCTTTATTATTCTATTGAATAACTCATGCGTGCATGCGATTACGCATGCGCCTGGTGAATTCTTCATTACTCCATTCTTTATTATTCGTTGGAATACCTCATCCATGTGGATTATGCATGCATGGTGAATGATCCTTCGTATTCATTCCTTATTAAATTATGGAAATGATCTGTCTACGTGGATTACTGCATGGCGGGCAAAAATCCATTTGCAATTTCATATATTCTATTATACCTAGTTGATTAAAGTTTTGGCTTCTATACTCCATGAAATTAGTGGAATATCCTTGATATTTGCGCTTCATCCAGTATCTTTTCATGGAAATATTCTTCTAAGCATTCTTGAATATTACTCCACAAAGAAGTATCAAATTGATAATTTGGACGTTATTGATTTCTAGATAAATTAAAATTATAAATCTTTAAAATTTATCCTTGAACTTGTTTTATTGAATTATTATGTCATTGTCATCATCCTCATGCTAATATTGTGATGAAAGTCATCTTTGGCTTACGTGCATAAATGGACTTGGTATGATTATGACTGTGGATTATTCGGTATAATCATGGTCAGTAATGTGACGAATGATGTGGTAAAAGTCCTCATTGGCACATGTAGTTCATCGATGGACAGTTGTTGGTGTGATTATGACCGTGGATTATTCTTAATATAGTCATGACCATTGATGATTACATGAATATCCTCGGCGTGATGCAAGGATGATTCGATTTTATTTATTAAGCTGAGTCTCAGCGATAAAGTTGATGAAAAACTTTTTAAATTATAGAAGATAGTAGATTTTATGCTCTACTTGACTCTTCTAATGGATTGCTTGTTCCGCTGCAGTTAAACTTGTTGTCTATTATATTCTATCAGTTTAACATTGTTGAAGGCTAATGATAATTTATTCGCATTATCTTAGTCATAATATTTCTTCTTGGGCTAGTTGAGTTCACCCTTTCTTTCACCGTGCTCTCTTCTTGAAATGAGAACGTAAATGGACTAGTTGGGGACGGAGTGATCGGTCCGTGATGATAGCATTAGTAGTCCTCACTATTCTCATTAAATAGTGTGACAATAAATGTAATGAGGACTCCATTGAGTGTGGATATTGTCTAGATGACAATATTCTTATTAAAACTCTTAGATTATGTTTTGTCATATTTTACACGACTGTTATATAATTAGGTTGTATTTGAATTTTGTACCATGTATTTGGTGACTCAAGATGGGTGATGTATACCTGTTTTTGGGGCGTCACAGTTGGTATCAAAGCTTAGGGATATGATCGCTGACTGAGATGTGAGACAAGAACTAGGAGGGAGAGACGAGGAATTCTTTCGCTAGTATAACCTACCTAAGTTTATTTGGTATTTAATTGGTCGGTCAAAGTATAGAGATAATATGTGATATGTCAATTAACCCTTGTTTTGTGACAGTGTTTGAAAATGGCATTTGAAAATGTTGAGATCAGCAATGAAACACATGAGACCGTTGAGTCACCAACGATCAATACCCATGATAATGTGCAATAGGAAGACAATAATCCTCAGGTAAACAACAACACCGATCAGATGATGAACGATGGGATAATCAGAGGTTTTATGCAATTCATGCAACATCAGGCGAGAGAGACTCCTGTTCAAAATATAGGTGGAAACACTGGCAACTCTCGGATGGTCAGCGCTAAGCAGTTCAAGGAGCTGGGACCGCTGGAGTTTTTGGGAAAGCCAGAACCACTTAAGGTGGTGACGTGGTTAAAGAAAATCACCAAGATATTTGATGTCTTGGGATGCTCCAAGGAGCAAAAGGTTCCCTTTACCACCTTTATGTTACGTGAAGAAGCAGATTACTGGTGGGAATCTGTAAAACGTTACCCAGCCTGACGCACTCAAGATGTCTTGGGAGAAGTTCCAAGAATTGTTCAACGACAAGTACTTTCCCAAAAGTATTCGTCACATGAAAGAGGTAGAATTCATCAAGCTGGAGCAAAACAATATGACAGTGTTGCAATATGAAGCTAAATTTGCCGAGTTATCTCGGTTTGCGTCTCACTTGGTTGATAATGAGGAGAGAATGACGCGGATGTTTCTAAGAGGTTTGAAACCCGAGATATATCAATACCTAATTTCTCACAAACTGTGTTTGTATTCAGATATTGTGAATAGGGCTCAGTTATTGGAGCGCGATAATGAGTCAACCCAACCAAGAGAGAGCGATCGACAAGTCGATAACACCAGCGGTAGAAGTCATCGAAGCGGTGACAACAAGCGTGGAGGGAATCAACATGCCAGAAATGGTAATCACTTCGGTGGTAATCATGGCTATGACAATAAGAGTGGACATTTAAAGAAGAGGAGATTCAACAATGATGGAAAGACGTCAGCACCAACACCTGTTGTTAAGGAAGGAGAACGACCGCCGGCCGTATGTTACAAATGTGGAGGGGAAGGACACGTCAGTCCAAACTGCGCGATGTAGTCCAAAGCGTGTTACAATTGTGGAAAAGAAGGTCACCTAGCTCGATTTTTTCGTGCACCAAAGTTAAGTCCAGCTGGGATGGAGGCATCAAAGGGTGACCTAGACAAGACAAAATCGGTAGTTCAAGGGAGAGCGTTTGTCGTAACCTCCCAAAAAGTGAGAAATCCGAACGAGGTGATCACGGGTAAGCTAATCATAAACTCTAGTGAAGTTTATACTTTAGTTGATACTGGTTCTACCCATTCTTTCATTTCTCCTCTTTGCGCTCAACGTTTAAATTTAACTCCGGAGAAAATAGACTTTTATTTATCTGTTGAAACTCTGTTGGGAGAGACCTTCATTACATCCAATGTTTATAAGTCTTGTTTGATTCAAATCAGAAACTACACGTTACCTGTCGATCTTATTTCCTTGAAAATACTTGCATTTGATGTGATTTTAGGGATTGGTTGGTTAACTACTCATCATGCTAAAATCGATTGTTTTCGTAAGGTTGTTAGCTTTCATATTCCTAACCAACCTATTATGCGAATTCAAGCAACCAAACCACTAAAATCAATCACTGTCATATCAAGTCATAAAGCTATTCGTTTATTGAAAAATGGATGTCAAGTTTTCTTAGCCCATGTCACGGATTTAAATAAAAAAACGTTAGATTCGAATGATATTTCTATTGTTAATAAATTTCCCTACGTATTCCCTAAAGAACTTCCCGGCCTACCCCTAGAGCGTGAAATTGAATTTTGTATCGACCTTGAATCTGGTACAAAACCCATTTCCAAAGCCCTATATTGAATGCCTCCTATTGAACTTCAGGAGTTAAAAACCCAACTACAGGAGTTGTTAGACATTGGTTTCATTCGTCTTAGTATGTCTCCTTGTGGTGCTCTTGTTCTATTCGTGAAGAAGAAAGATGGAAGTATGCGACTTTGTATTGATTATCAGGAGTTGAATCATGTCACCATCAAAAATAGGTACCCGTTGCCTCGTATTAATAACCTGTTTAACCAGTTGCAAGGAGCCAAATTCTTTTCAAAGATTGATCTTCCTTCTAGATATCATCAGTTGAAGATTAAAATTGATGACATTCCAAAGACTGCTTTCAGAACTCGGTACGGGCATTATGAATTCCTAGTCATGTCTTTTGGATTGACTAATGCTCCTACTACCTTCATGGACATGATGAACCAAGTATTCAAGGAATATTTGGATCACTTTGTGGTCGCCTTTATTGATGACATCCTCATATACTCCAAAACCCGTGAAGACAATGAGCAACACTTAAGGCTGATACTCCAAAAGCATCGTGAAAACAATCTATATTCCAAGTTGAAGAAATGTAAGTTCTAGCTTGAGGAAGTTGCATTCCTTGGGCACGTGATATTAAATCATGGAATATCTGTTGACCCAGTGAAGATTGAAGCAATTCAAAGCTGGGAGCAACCAAAGTTAGTGACCAAAGTACGTAGCTTTCTCGGCTTAGCTGGTTATTATCAGAGATTGGTGGAAGGATTTTCTCGAATCGCTACTCCATTAACTCAGTTGACTCGAAAAGATACAAAGTTCGGTTGGAGCGAGGAATGTGAGAAGAGTTTTCAAGAACACAAGAGAAGACTCATTTCAGCACCTGTTCTGACAATACCATCTGGCTCAGAGGGATTTGTCATCGACAGTGATGCTTCAAGCAAAGGGTTAGGATGTGTTCTCATGCAACATGAGAAAGTCATAGCCTATGCCTCGCGACAACTCAAAGAATATGAGAGGAATTATCCTACTCATGATCTAGAGTTAGCGGCCCGATGCTTTTTAAACTTTAAGATTTGGAGGCATTACCTATACGGAGAGAAGGTGGAGATCTATACGGATCATAAAAGCCTCAAATATTTCTTCACTCAAAATGGACTCAACATGCGGCAACAAAGAAGGCTTGCGTTGTTGAAAGATTATGATCATACCATCCAATACCATCCTGGAAAAGCAAACGTAGTAACTGACGCATTGAGTAGAAGATCATATGCGGGCACGAGTGCAACATTGTCAACGCAAAGGCCCATTTTGTATGACTTGGAAAGGATGGAAATAGAGTTAAAGACTCCAGGGACCCATGTGATGATGGCGAATATATGAGTGGAACCGACTTTAATCAATAAAGTTAAAGCTGCTCAAGCTACAGACCTGGAGCTGATGCGTATGAGGAAGAAAGTGCAAGAAGGTGCTATTTTAGAAGCAAGAATCGATGAAGAAGGAATACTTCGAGTCAACTCCAGACTTTGTGTTCTTAACGATTCTGACTTGAAGTATAAAATCATGATGGAGGCGCACAACACACCATTTGAAATCCATCCTGGGAGTACAAAAATGTATCATGATCTTTGATATACATTTTGGTGGAGCAATATGAAGAGAGAGATAGCGGGGTTTATCTCAAGGTGTCTAACTTGTCAACGAGTCAAGGCGGAGCATCAAGTGCCAAAAGGTCCATTGCAACCACTTGAAATTCCAGAATGGAAGTGGGAGCACATTACCATGGATTTTGTTACTGGTCTTCCCAAGGTTTCTTAAGGCATAGATGCGATTTGGGTCATTGTTGATAGATTGACCAATTCTGCTCATTTCTTACTGATACGAGAAACTTATATGTGATGCCCCCAAAAAAGGTATACATCACCCATCTTGGGTCGCCAGATACATGGTACAAAATTCAAATACAACTTAATTATACAACAGTCGTGTAAAATACGACAAAACATTGCTGAGAGTTTAAACAAAAATATTGCCTTCTAGACAATATCCACTCTCAAATAGAGTCCTCATTACATTTATTATCACATTATTCCATAGAATACTGAGGACTACTAAAGCCATTTATCCTGGACCATCACTCCATTCCCCGACTCGTCCCAAATTTATATTCTCATTTCAAGAGAAACGGTGAAAGAAAGAAAGGGTGAGCTCAACTAGCCCAAGAAGAAATATTATGACTAAGATAATGCAGAATAAATTATCCTTAGCCTTCAACAGTATAACAACTGATAGAATACAATAGACAACAAGTTTTAGATAAACAACTGCAGCGGAATAAGCAATCTATTAGAAGAGTCAAGTAGAGCATAAAATCTACTATCTTCCATGATTTAAAAAGTTTTTCATCAACTTTATCGCTGAGACTCAGCTTAATAAATAAACCACATCATCGAATCATCCCTGAACCACGGCTAAGGATATTCATGTAATCATCAGTGGTCATGATTATACCGAATAATCTCTGGTCATAATCATACCAACAACTGTCCACCAACGAATTATAGGCAAATGAGGACTTTTACCACATCATTCGTCACATTACGGTCATGATTATACCGAATAATCCCTGGACATAATCATACCAAGTCCATCTATGCACGTAAGCCAAAGATGACTTTAATCACAATATAAGCATGAGGATGATGACAATGACATTATAATTCAATAAAACAAGTTCAAGGATAAATTTTAAAGATTTATAACTTAATTTATCCAAAAATCAATAACGTCTAAATTGTCAACATGATACTGCTTTGTAGAGTAAAATTCAAGAATAATATTCATGTACCAAAAATAATTTGGACAGAAAAGAAATATATTTTTTGGGAGAATAGTACCCCGTGAATAGTACTTTGGGAATAGTACCCCGACACGAAAAGTGTCCCCAAATACCCGAGTGAATGATACTAGAGTGAATAGTAATCAGGTGAATAGTAACATGTGAATAGTAAGTTATGAATAGTACTCCGGCACGAAAAGTGCCCCGAATACCCGAGTGAATAATACTAGAGTGAATAGTAACGGGGTGAATAGTAACCCATTAATAGTAACTCATAACAGAAAAATACCAAAGAAAATGATATTCCATGACGAGTACAAAAGAAATGATATCTCATACGAGTATAATAGAATATACGAAACTGCAAATGGATTTTCACCCGCTATGCGGTAATCCACGTAGATAGATCATTTCCACAATTTAATAAATAATGAATATGAAGGATCATTCACCATGCATGCGGTAATGAACATAGACAGGTTATTCCAACAGAATAATAAAGAATTGAATAACAAAAGAATTCACCAGGCATTCGATAAACCGCACAAACAGGTTATTCCAACAGAATAATAAAGAATGGAACCAGGTCATGCGTAATCCGCACAAACAGGATATTCCAACAGAATAATAAAGAATGGAACCAGGTCATGTGTAATCCACACAGACAAACAAAATAATAAAGAATGGAACCAGGTCATGCGTAATCCGCACAGACAGGATATTTGAACAGAATAATAAAGAATGTAATAACAATAGAATTCATCAGGCATGCGATAGACCGTATAGACAGGTTATTCCAACAGAATAATAAAGAATGGAACCAGGTCATGCGTAATCCGCACAGACAGGATATTCCAACAGAATAATAAAGAATGGAATACGTAAGAATTTCACCATGTATGCAGATTGCAGCATAGGCAAAGTTATTCCAACATAATAATAAAGAATGGAATAACAATAGCTCTCTTCATGAATACGAAAGAAATAATACCCCTTATCACAAAAGAAGACTGGATACTGGAATAGTGAGGTAGCAAACTTCTCTTCTTCTTTCTCTCTATAATTTCTCTCTATAATAATTGCTCTATAACTTTAGTGAATTGGTGAGAAATGAAGGAAGAATGAGCTTCTATTTATAGAAAATTATGTTTCGATTATTGCACGGTTTTGGGGCTCGAAATATTACAGTATAATACCTTCCTCTTTTCCTTCATTTTTAATTTAGTCCTGCAAGTATTATCAAACTTGCACCACCTCCCCTAATAGTAAATCATGTGAATCAATAGTTCTAGACGTGTGAAAATATGAATTACAGTATAGTACCTCCATCTATACCTCCATTTTTAACTTAGTCATACAAGTATTATCAATCTTGCACCAACTCCCCTAATAGTAAATGAATGTGAATCAATAGCACACACATGTGAAGAAATATTTATAATCATGTGAATTAATAGCAATTAATTGCTCATTTATCCGGTTAATTACCTGATTGGTCAATATAACCTCCAAACATCAATTATTATCGAAATAAATATCGATTTTTACTAACACTAATAATTCCAACACAATGGAACTATCAATTTCATCTTTAATCAACACGAACTTATTCATCATTAATATTATAATTCATAATATTTAACAACCAGGTCGTTCTCAGGAAAGAGGGGGCTTTCCGATAAGGATTTCTCCTTATTAACGCGCAATTAGGTGACCAAACCTCTCCTTGACAAAACTTCTAGACATTGTCAATATTGCAAATAATAATAGGAATAACTTTGTCATCTCAATTATTGATTTAATAATATAACATATTATACAGATGATACTGTGACAATAATTGAATCAATAATATGAGAGATAAGATGCAGTAATTACTGTAGCAATAATTGAGTATAACTGAGTGACTTATCACGTAAGCATCAATAATCAATACCGTGTGCTACTATGGAACCACGCATATTACTGTACTTTGATTATCAAGTAGTTCAACAGTTTTAATAGTAACACTTTTGTCGTTATTTTTATAAAATGATAATTCTTTCATTTTCTAACTATGACAATACTTCCGTTATGGGGTCCACCAATGATTGTGCCATCGTACGGATATTTCCCGACAAAAAGAATATTCCCCGACCAAACGATTATCTTATAACAACTTGCATACTTTGTAAAATTTATAAATACTACCCACAACTATAACATTATATCAAATCCACACCGTAATATTAAAAAAAATATTTTGAGAAATTTAAATCTTTATTCATAAAATTTGGGGTCTCACATTATACACTTGAACATCTTTCTAGTATGTACATAAATGAGATTGTAAGATTGCATGGTATGCCAGTATCCATAGTTTTTTATCGAGACCCAAGATTTACTTCAAGATTTTGTGTTAGTTTGCAAAAATCTATGGGCACAGATTTACGATTTAGTTTGGCATATCATCCTCAAACAGATGGGCAGTTGGAAAGGACTATTCAAACTCTTGAAGATTTATTAAGACTCTGTGTCCTTGACTTCAAGGGAAGTTGGGACAAGTTCTTACCATTGGTGGAGTTTTCCTACAATAATAGTTATCAAGCAAGTATTGACATGGCTCCATTTGAGGCGTTGTATGGAAGAAAGTGTCGCTTCTCAAAGATCTTTGGGATGAGGTGGGTGAAGCAACGTTGTTGGGACCGGATTTGGTACGTATGACTACGAAAAAGATTCAAATGATCCGACAACGTATAAAAACCTCACAAGATCGAAAAAAGAGTTATGCTGATCTTCATCAAAAGGACGTGGAATTCAATATTGAAGATCATGTGTTGTTAAGTGTTGTTCCATGGAAAGGAGTTACAAGATTTGGAAAGAGAGGAAAGCTCAATCCTCGATTCATTGGCCCATTTTTAATCCTCGATCGAGTAGGAATTGTGGCCTATAGGCTCGTCTTACCGCTAAGTATGTCTCCTGTTTATAACGTTTTTCACATATCTATGTTACGTAAATATGTGAAAGACCCGAACCACATTATTGAATTAGAACCAGACGAGATAGAGGAAGATTTAACGTATGAAGAGTTACCTATTAAAATCTTGGATAAGAAGGATCATATTCTATGCTCCAAGGTTATACCTCAAGTCAAAGTTTTGTGGAGAAACCACGATGTGGAAGAAATGACCTAGGAGTTAGAATCTGAGATGAAGTCAAGATAGGCTCACCTCTTTGATATACCAGGTACGTACCCTAATTTCGAGGATGAAATTTCATAAGAAGGGGAGGTTGTAAAACCCCAACTTTTATGAATAAAGAATAATTTTCTCAAAATATATTTTTGAATATTATAGTGTGGATTTGATATAATGTTATAGTTGTGGGTAATATTTACAAATTTTACAAAGTAAGCAAGTGGTTATATAATATTCGATTGGTCGTGGAATATTCGTTTTAATAGGGAATATTCGTACGACGACACAATCATTGGTGGACCCCACAACGAAAGTATTGTCATAGTTAGAAAATGACATAATTATCTTTTTATAAAAATAACGGCGAAAGTGTTACCGTTAAAACTGTTGAACTACCCGGTAGTAAAAGTACAGTAATACGCGTGGTTGTATAGTAGCACACGGTATTAATTATTGATGCTTTCGTGAGAAGTCACTCAGTTATACTTAATTATTGCAATAGTAATTGCTGCATCATATCTCTCATATTATTTATTCAATTATTGTCACAATATCATCTACATAATATATATTATTAAATCAATAATTAAGACGGCAAAGTTATTCATATTATTATTTGCAATATTGACAATGTCTAGAATTTCTGTTAAGGAGATGTTTGGTCACCTAATTGTGCGCCAATAAGGAGAAATCCTTATCGGAAAGCCCCCTCTTTCCTGGGAACGACCTTGTTATTAAATATTGTGAATTATAATATTAATCATGAATAAGTTCGTGTTGATTAAAGATTAATTGGATAGTTCCATTGTGTTGGAATTATTAGTGTTAGTGAAAATTGACATTTATTTCGACAATAATTGATGTCTAGAGGTTATATTGACCAATCGGGTAATTAACCGGATAAATGAGCAATTAATTGCTATTAATTCACATGATTATAACTATTTGTTCACATATGTGTACTATTGATTCACATTCTTGTACTATTAGGGGAGGTGGTGAAAGATTGATAATACTTGCATGACTAAGTTAAAAATGAAGGTATAGTTGAAGGTACTATACTGTTATTCGTATTTTCACATGATTATAACTATTGATTCACTTGATTGAACTATTGATTCACATTATTTACTATTAGGGGAGGTGGTGCAAGTTTGATAATACTTGTAGGACTAAATTAAAAATGAAGAAAAAGAGGAAGGTATTATACTGTAATATTTTGAGCCCAAAAACATGCAATTATCGAATCTATATTTTCCTATAAATAGAAGCTCATTCTTTCTTGATTTCTCACTAATTCACTAAAGCTATAGAGCAATTATTATAGAGAGAAATTATAGAGAGAAAGAAGAAGAGAAGTCTACTACTTTCTATTCTAATATCCAGTCTTCTTCTAAGGTAAGGGGTATTATTCTTTCGTATTCATGAAGAGAGTTATTTTCTTTCAATACTCGTAAGGGTTGTTATTCCATTCTTTATTTTTATGTTGGAATAACCTCTTTATGCGAAGTACCACATACATGGTGAAATTCTTCTGTTATTCCATTCTTTATTATTCTGTTGGAATAACCTGTCTGTGTGGTCTATCGCATGCCTGGTGAATTCTGTTGTTATTCCATTCTTTATTATTCTGTTGGACTATCCTGTCTGTGCGGATTACGCATGACCTGGTTCCATTCTTTATTATTCTGTTGGACTATCCTGTTTGTGCGGATTACGCATGACCTGGTTCCATTCTTTATTATTCTGTTGGAATATCCTGTCTGTGCGGGTTACGCATGACCGGTTCCATTCTTTATTATTATGTTGGAATAACATGTACATGCAGATTATGCGTGCACGGTGAGTTCTTCATTATTCCATTCTTTATTATTCTGTTGGAATAACCTATCTCGTATGGATTATGCACGCTGGTGAATTCTTCATTATTCCATTCTTTATTATTCTCATTGGAATAACTTTTTGTCTATCGCGGATTATGCACGCTGGTGAATTCTTCATTATTCCATTCTTTATTATTCGCTGGAATAACCTTTATACATGTGGATTACCGCATGCATGGTGAATGATCCTTTTATTAATTCCTTATTAAATTGTGGAAATGATCTGTCTACGTGGATTACCGCATGGCGGGCAAAAATCCATTTGCGGTTTCATATATTCTATTATATTCAGTTGGTTAAAGTTTTGGCTTCTATACTCCATGAAATTAATGGAATATCCTTGATATTTGTGCTTCATCCAGTATCTTTTCATGGAAATATTCTTCTGAGCATTCTTGAATTTTACTCTACAAAGAAGTATCATGTTGACAATTTGGACGTTATTGATTTCTGGATAAATTAAAATTATAAATCTTTAAAATTTATCCTTGAACTTGTTTTATTGAATTTATTATGTCATTGTCATCATCCTCATGTTTATATTGTGATGAAAGTCATCTTTGGCTTACGTGCATAGATGGACTTGGTATGATTATGACCAGGGATTATTCGGTATAATCATGACTGTAATGTGACGAATGATGTGGTAAAAGTCCTCATTGGCCTGTAGTTCATTGATGGACAGTTGTTGGTGTGATTATAACCAGGGATTATTCGGTATAATCATGAGCATTGATGATTACATAAATATCCTTGGTCGTGATGCAGGGATGATTCAATTTTATTTATTAAGCTGAGTCTCAGCGATAAAGTTGATGAAAAACTTTTTATATTATAGAAGATAGTAGATTTTATGCTCTACTTGACTCTTCTAATGGATTGCTTGTTCCACTGCAGTTAAGCTTGTTGTCTATTATATTCTATCAGTTTAACATTTGTTGAAGGCTAATGATAATTTATTCTGCTTTATCTTAGTCATAATATTTCTTACTGGGCTAGTTGAGCTGATCACCCTTTCTTTCACTGTTCTCTTCAGAAAATGAGAACGTAGTCGGGACTAGTCGGGGGATGGAGTGACGGTCCAGATGATAACATTAGTAGTCATCACTATTCTGTTAAATAGTGTGACAATAAATGTAATGAGGACTCCATTGAGTGTGGATATTGTCTAGATGATAATATTCTTATTAAAACTCTTAATTATGTTTTGTCGTATTTTACACGACTGTTGTATAATTAAGTTGTATTTGAATTTTATACAATGTATTCGGCAACTCAAATGGGTGATGTATACCTGTTTTGGGGGCGTCATAACTATGTAGACCACTCCGCTCCTCATGATTTGCTAGCTATATATTTGGTAATGAGGGACTAGGCCAATGGCCTATTACGTGAAGAAGAAATAGAGAGACACTCAATTTGGGACAATACCAATACTCAACATTTGCAAACCATTACTTAGGTTTATTTGATAATTGTCCACAAATGTGCATACATATACACCCACTCATACATTACGCATAGAATCATATAATCCATGTACATTGGTTTAAATTCAAATAATATTTACATTAGACATAGGATGAAATTTTAATTGGGTACCAATATTATTTGAATTACAACTCATTATTCCAATTCTACATAGATATTAAAATAATCATTTAATATTATATATTTATTAAATCAAAGTTATTTTCTCTCATAGGTTTAAAATATACATTAAATTACTCCCACACATATCATGATATGTAAGACCCCAACTTTTATGAATAAAGAATATTTTTTCTCGAAATATATTTTTGAATATTATGTTGTGGATTTGATATAATGTTATAGTTGTGGGTAATATTTACAAATTTTGCAAAGTAAGCAAGTGGTTATACAATATTCGATTGGTCGGGGAATATTCGTTTTAACAGGAATATTTGTACGATGACACATTCATTAGTGGACCCCATGGCGGAAGTATTATTGTAGTTAGAAAAACTACGTAATTATCTTTTATAAAAAATAACAAATAAAAGTTTTACCGTTAAACCGTTGAACTACCCTAAGAGTAAAAGTAATGCGATGTCTGGCGTGGTTGCATAAGTAGCAATACACTGTATTGATTATTGATGCTTACGTGAGAAGTCACTCGATTATACTCAATTATTGCTACAATGGTTGAAACGATCAAGAAATTTATAATTTAATTTAAATATTTATTGAATTAAATAAATATTTTAAATAATTTATTTATTGAGAAAAATAAATAATTGATGAATTTTGGTGAATTAATTTAGTAACTAAACCGATTAATGTTAATTAAGTTGAGTAATGATAATTTTATAAAAGTATTTAATATAAGGAAATAATTAAATTAAATCAATTACTTAATATTTAAGAAAATAATTATACTAAATGAATTGTTAAATAAATTAAATAAAGTGATGTGTCTAATTTATTAATTAAATTAGATATATAATTATTTAATATTCATAAATATAACTATAATAGAAATTATTTTAATTACCATTACAAGTTATTTAAATCAATTAAGCTAAAGTTATTTAAATTAACTAAATTAAAGTGTGACAGAAGTAACTATATAATAAGAATAATATAAAAATAATTTAATTTGGGGGGAAAAGTTGGTAGCCAAACAAGGCCTTGTGGCCTTTGGCTTATTCCAACTAACGTCTTTTTACGTTTTCTAACTGAAAGACTACGTGGGGGAGTGGCCATTTTATTACTTCGCGTCTTATTCTTCCAAGGCCAAAAATAGCAGAGGGTTTAGAGAGAGAGAGAGCTTGGAATCAAGAGGGAAAACACTGTGATTTTGAGTTTCTGAGATTGTCAAGAGGAAGAAGGAGAATTTCTAAGCCCTAACACTATCGTTTTCTAGCATTCAATCAAGGTAATCTACCCCTAATTCTAATATTTGGTTTTTGATTGAATTATTGTAGAAGATGTTGTTTATATGTATGTATTCTCTTGTTAAATCTGTTAGTTATCCTTTATAAGTCTATGTTGGTGTTAAAATGCATGAAATTTTGGTTTATAATGAGAAAAATAAATAATAGTGTTTTTATTTGAAAGTAGCTTTAGAAAGAACAAAATTTCATGCTCAATATGTGTTATAATCTGTTATTTGATGTTAGAATATGTTAATATGTTAAGAAACGAAAGTGGCGTAGTTGGAATCGTGTCAATTGAGTGAGAAACGAATTCGTGGTGATCAAATTCGCTAAAAGTGTCAAAATTGAAGAAATTTGGAAAACTATGGTTTTGATTCCTTAAAATTGTGTGTATGTAATGTTGTTTTATATAGAATGATGGATAACATGTGTAGCTATGTTATTACAAGGTTTAGTTGTTAAGTTTCATGTAAATCGGTGGTTATTGGAATGATTTGGGTGTGCAGTGCGGTACATGCGGTTTTTGCAGGCGTGGTTGCAATTTGCTGGCAGTGTACACAAAAGTAAGAAATAAATAATGCGCCTAATCGGGTTTCTTTCTGAGATTTAGTACCAGTAGCAGTATGTACTGGTGCCAAGGTTAAAAACTACTGTAATGCTTCCGGTCCTGTGCTTAAGTATGGCACAGCTGAGCCATACCCTGGTCTGAGACAGTGAAGTCTGCTTATTTGTAGGATATGACTAATGGACTTATATTAGTTTGGCATGCATGTTAATAATGTTGAGGCATAATATAAACCACAATAGCATATTGTAAGGTATTGTAATACAAAGTGTGAAGATTTTAAGTAATTATTTATATAAGTTTTGTAATGAACTAAATGTAATGTTTTCAAAAGTTAAAGATAAATGATAAGGTTTATGTTAGTTTATAGTGTGATTTCAGAATCGTTAAGGTGTTAACCAATATGGTTAGGTGCTAGGTTAGGGTTATGACCTAAATGATGGTTTAAACCCTAAAGTTGATATTCATGCAACTAATTGTTGTTGCGATTTCAATGATATATGTAGGGTAATTGGAGATTATTTTAAACTTGTGTAGCGTACAAACAAGGCAAGTTTCTAAACCTTAACTCTTTACATTGAGAAAGCTTTCTAACTTCATTCTTTTGTTAATGAATGCAAGTTTCTAAATTTTATTGAGCAAGACGATTGATTATATCCTTATGTATAATTGAATAAGCTCTTATAGCCTAATTCGTTACCTTGAGCGAGTTTTACTTTTTTAAACCTTAATATTATTGTACAAAGCATATATGGTTCTAATACATCGATTCCAATGAGATTGTTCAAACTCTTTTGGATATAGCACTTTGTATGTATATCATGTTTATTCAATTATATATTATTGATATCCGATCTTTGACTTTGATAGCCTTGTACAGTTATACATTCTTGTATTAGACCTTCAAGTAGTAAGTGAACTTTTATTGATTGCATTAATCCATAATCGAATAGTGTTTTAAAATTCTAGAAACACTGATAAACTAGTTCCAAACTAAACTTTCTTTAGTGCGGAAATTCTAAAACCAAACTGAGACGAACAACCCTAACATAGGGGATTTTGTACGTGTAACATTTAGATGTTTATGCACAATACATGGTACAAAGGGCTGATCCCCCTAAATACGTTAAGAAGGGTCTGTATAGTCTAAATGATTGTTAAGGTTGAGGTAATAATACCTAAATACCGGAGACACAGTTCGTGGTTTTAAGAAACTTAGATATTAAAGTACAAACTTGTTTTCTATTTTTGATTCGTAGAGCAAGTTCATTATTGTTCAGCTTTCATTGTTCATTCTCATGTTGTTATCATTACTACTCTCTATATCAGTGAGCATTTGTTTGCTCACTCTTGCAATTAACATTGCAGCTAAAGTTGAAAAAGTCGATAAGTCATCTACTAGCACAGGGAAGGGCAAGATGTCCAAGTGTTGAAGACTTATTGAAATTAATTTAAATGTTTTATGTTATGAGACTTTTTTTATTTTTTTTATTCCGCAAACTTATGTAATCAATTTAAGGTTAAATTACCTGGGATTATTTTGAGATGATGATGTAACCCTTTAATGAGAAAGATTATTGTTCAAGTTATTTAAATTATGTCTTTATCCTTTATGATGGCTAATTAGATGTAATGGTTTTGGATAGTGAACACCAAATCCTATGAAAATGGAGTACCTGGATTTGGGGGTGTCACAGTAATTGCTCCATAATATCTCTCATATTATTGATTCAATTATTGTCACAGTATCATCTGCATAATATTTATTATTATTAAATCAATAATTGAGACGATAAAGTTATTCATATTATTATTTGCAATATTGATGATGTCTAGAAAGTTCTGTCGAGGAGAGGTTTGGTCACCTAATTGCGCGCCAATAGGGAGAAATCCTTATCGGAAAGCCCCCTTTTTCCTAGGAATGATATGGTTGTTAAATGTTGTGAGTTATAATATTAATGATGAATAAGTTCATGTTGATTAAAGATGAAATTGATATTTTCATTGTGTGGGGATTATTAGTGTTAGTGAAAATCGACATCTATTCCGATAATAATTAATGTCTGGAGGTTATATTGACCAATCGGGTAATTAATCGGATAAATGAGATATTAAATTCACATGCTTATAACTATTTGTTCACATGTGTGTACTATTGATTCACATGCATGAACTACTAGGGGAGGTGGTGCAAAATTGATATTACTTGCATGACTAAATTAAAAATGGAGGTATAGATGAAGGTACTATACTTTAATTATTTTTTACACATGTATAGAACTATTGATTCACATGATTGTACTATTGATTCACATGATGTACTATTAGGGGAGGTGGTGCAAGTTTGACAATACTTGCAGAACTAAATTAAAAATGAAGGAAAAGATGAAGGTATTATACTGTAATATTTCGAGCTCCAAGATGTGCAATTATCGAAACTATATTTTTCTATAAATAGAAGCTCATTCTTCCTTCATTCTCACCAATTCACTAAGACTCACAAGAGCAATTATAGAGAGAGAAGTTATAGAGAGAGAAGCTATAGAGAGAAAGAAGAAGAGAAGTCTGCTACTTTACTATTCCAATATCTAGTCTTCTTTCAAGGTAAGGGGTATTATTTATTTCATATTCTGAAGAGACATTACTTTTCGTATTCGTATGAATATATTGTTTTCGTTCAATATTCGTAAAGGAATATCATTTCCTTCAATATTCATATGAATATTATTTTTGTTCAACAGTCGTAAGGGATATTATTTGTATTCAGTATTCATATGAAATAATATTTTCTTCCATACTCTGTAGTATGTAAGTAATATTATTTTGTTTTAGATTTCAAATTCTACACTCATTTTGTTAATGTTTTGGCTTCTATACTCCATGAAATTAGTATAATATCCTTGATATTTGCGCTTCATCCAGTATCTTTTCATGAAAATATTATTATGAGCATTCTTGATAAGTTTTAACTTTTTCATGCCGGAGTATTATTCGCGGGGTTACTATTCCTGAAGTACTATTCATGGGGTACTATTCACTCAGTTACTATTCACCAGGGGTACTATTCATGATAAAAATTAATTTCTTTTCGGTCCAAATCATTTTTGATATAATATTATTCTTGAATTTTACTCCACAAAGCAATATCATGTTGACAATTTGGACATTATTGAATTCTGAATAAATTAAATTATAAATCTTTAAAAATATATTATTTGCTTTCTTTTAATTGAATTCTTATATCATTGTCATCATCCTTATATTTATATTGTTATGAAAGTCATCTTTGGCCCGTAGTGCATAGATGGACTTGGTAAGATTATGACTCGGGATTATTCGGTATAATCATGACCGTAATGTTACAAATGATGTGGTAAAAGTCCTCATTAGCAGTGAGTGCATTGATGGATGATTGTTTGTTGGCATGATCATGACCATTGATGAAAATATGAATATCTTTGGCCCGTAGTGCATGGATAATTTGTGGTCATGATACTAATGAATATCCTTGGCCGTAGTGCAGGGATGATTCGATGATGTGGATTATTTATTAAGCTGAGTCTCAGCGAGAAAGTTGATGAAAATCTTTTTAAATCATAGAAGATAGTAGATATCATGCTCTACTTGACTCTTCTAATGGATTGCTTATTCTGTTGCAGTTGTTGATGTAAAACTTGTTGTCTATTGTATTATATCAGTTGTTATACTATTGAAGGCTAATGATAATTTATTCTGCATTATCTTAGTCATAATATTTCTTATTGGGCTAGTTGAGCTCACCCTTTTCTTTCACTGTTCTCTTTAGGAAATGAGAATATAGTAGGGATTGGTCGGGGAACGGATTGATGGTCCAGATAGTTGTTTTAGTAGTCCTCACCATTCTGTGAAATAGTATGATAATAAATATAATGAGGACTCCATTGAGAGTGGATATTGTCTAGAAGGCAATATTCTTGTTTAAACTCTCAGCTATGTTTTATCATATATTACCCGACAGTTGTATAATTCAGTTGTATTTGATTTATGTACCATGTATTTGGCGACTCAAGATGGGTGATGTATACCTGATTTGGGGGCGTCACAGTTGGTATCAAAGCTTAGGGATATAATTCTTGGCTGAGATGTGAGAGAAGAACTAGGAGGGGATAGACGGGGAATTCCTTCGCTAGTATGACCTACCTAAGTTTATTTGGTATTTAATTGGTCGGTCAGAGTATAGGGATAATATGTGACATGTCAATTAACCCTTGTTTTGTGGCACTGTTCGAAAATAACATCTAAAAATGTTGAGATCATCAATGAAGCACCTGAGACCTTTGAGTCACTAACGATCAATACCCAAGATAATGTGCAATAGGAAGACAATAATCCTCAGGTAAACAATAACACCGATCAAATGATAAACGATGGGATGTTCAGAGGCTTTATGCAGTTCATGCAACACCAGGCGAGAGAGACTCCGGTTCAAAATGCAGGTGGAAACACTGGCAACTCTCGCATGGTCACCAGTAAGCAGTTCAAGGAGCTGGGACCTCCGTAGTTTTTGGGAGAGCCAAAACCACTTAAGGCGAAGACGTAGATAAAGCATATCACCAAGATATTTGATTTTTTTGGATGCTCTGAGGAGCAAAAGGTTCCCTTTTGCCACCTTTATTTTGCGAGGATAGGCATATTACTGGTGGAAATCAGTAATGTGACGCCCCCAAAACAGGTATACATCACCCATCTTGAGTCGCCAGATATCATACTATAAAAATCAAATACAAACTTCATTTATACAACTGTTGAACTGTCATGCAGTAATCGACCACGCTTAAGCGTGAGTTTTAATACAAATGTATGTAACTCTCATGGTGCCTCGACCACAACCTTACAAAGGTACTTTACATAAAAGTACAGTCAAAAAATGTTTTAGAAATTAAAATCTTAGGGAAGTGCTCAAGGAAACCTTCGTACTTGGGAGGCCATGCGTCTAGGTTATGATAGATATCATATGTCCACAGAATTATCCTTAATTGACCCAATAGACCCCAAAGAAAAATGAGAAGATTACTATCATGTTCTTTCCAATAGTGAGTCTTCTCTTGACATATAACTATTTCCACTGTCTGCAATTGAAAATTATATTTTAACCAAACTCCAAGATCATATAGGTAGTGCTCGTAGATATACTCAGCAAGTGGATGTGCACAACCCTGTATTATGATAACACGAGGTTATATGTCATTAGACATCTTGTATAATAGTGGCAAAACACCCTTCCAAAGTTGGGTTCACCTCGCCCTATTCGGTTCACCAAAATTAAATATCAAATGATGTATACAATACGACACACTTATCTAAAGTTCTCAATAAAATTATTTCCATACTATTTAGGGAGAACCTCAACAGCTATAGACCACCGTTCTATTCTCCTATTACCCCTGCTCGACCCACCTATACTCTTATTACCTGAAAGGAATTGTGAAGCAAAAAGGGTGAGCACAACTAGCCCAGTAAAGAATATCATGACTAAAGATAATTTACATCATCAATAGCCTTCATCAGTAATAAATCAGAGATTTAGAACATATGGTAGATGATAAAACTTTTCAACCATAGTTGCAGCGGAACGAGTAATCCATTAGAAGAGTCAAATAGACAATCAGATCTATTATCTTCTCCATGTTAAAAGTCCACCAATAATGTTTTATCCCTGTAACATCAATCAACAATTCATGTCCACAATCATATGAATAACTCATAATCATAATTGTGATTTTAAATTCCTCTTCGCACCCAAGACGAAGATAATTTTCATCACCTATCTTCACCTGAAACATCAAAAATCATGGTTATAGCAAATCACAATTCTTGCTCATAATCATACTAATAAATTAATCTTTGCTCTACGGCTAAAGATATTCATTAACAATTCATCTTTGCACTACAGGCCAAAGACATACAACTGTATTTTAGAAGAGTCAAGTAGAGCATGATATCTACTATCTTTTACTTAATTAAAAGTGTATAATCAATATTTTATCATTTGAGACTCGACTTAATAAATAATCCACATCATCGAATCATCCCCGCTTTTTTTAGCTGACGAGGATATTCATGTAATCATCAATGGTCATGATTATATCGAATAATCCCTGGTTATAATCATGCCAATAACTATCCATCAATGCACTATGGGCCAATGAAGTCTTTTACCACATCATCTATAACATTATGGGTCATGATTATACCGAATGATCCCTGGTCATAATCATACCAATAAACAATTCATATATGCACATAAGCCAAAGATACTCATTAACCAATAGTTCATCTTTGCACGTAAGCCAAAGATATACAACTGTAAAACCAATAATCAACAGTCCATCTTTGCACGTAAGCCAAAGATATACAACTATAAAACCAATAATCAACAGTCCATCTTTGCACGTAAGCCAAAGATGACTTTCATCATAATATAAGCATGAGGATGATGACAATGATATAAACATTAATCAATCAAAATCAAAGATAAATATTAAAGACTTTAAATTTATCCAGAGTTTAAAAATATCCAAATTGTCAGCAAGATACTGCTTTGTGGAGTAAAATTCAAGAATAATATTCATGTACCAAAAATAATTTGGATAGAAAAGAAATATATTTTTTGGGTAAATAGTACCCCGCAATAGTACCCTAAGAATAGTAATTCGGGAATAGTACCTCGTGAATAGTACCCCGGCATGAAAAGTACCCCAAATATCCGAGTGAATAATATTCAGGTGAATAGTAATTTGGGTGAATAGTAACCCATGAATAGTAACTCGGGAATAGTACTTTGACACAAAAAGTGCCCCGAATACCCGAGTGAATAATACTAGAGTGAATAGTAACTAGGTGAATAGTAACCCATGAATAGTAACGTGTAAAAAAATACAAAAGAAAATGATATTCCCTGACGAGTACAAAAGAAATGATATCTCATGCGAGTATAATAGAATATATGAAACTACAAATGGATTTTCACCCGCCATGCGGTAATCTACGTAGACAGATAATTTCCATAATTTAATAAAGAATGAATACGAAGGATCATTCACCATGCATGCAGTAGTCCACACAGACAATTTATTCCAACAGAATAATAAAGAATGGAATAACAAAAGAATTCACTAGGCATGCGATATAATCGCATGCAAAGTTATTCCAATAGAATAATAAATAATGGAACCAGTGTCATGCGTAATCCAAATGACGTGATATTCCAAATGTAATAATAAAGAATGGAACTAGGTCATGTGTAATCTGCACATACAGGATATTCAAACTGAATAATAAAGAATGGAACCAGGTCATTCATAATTCGCACAGACAGGATATTCCAACAGAATAATAAAGAATGGAATAACAGAAGAATTTCACCATGTATGTGGTAGTTCACATAGACAGGTTATTCCAACATAATAATAAAGAATGGAATAACAACCCTTACGAGTATTGAAAGAAAATAACTCTCTTCATGAATACGAAAGAATAATACCCCTTACACAATAATTATATCTCTTACCTCAGAAGAAGGCTGGATACTGGAATAGTGAAGTAGCAGACTTCGCTTCTTCTTTCTCTCTATAGTTTCTCTTTCTATAATTTCTCTATAATAATTGCTCTAGTTTCGATAATTGCACATTTTGGGGCTCAAAATATTACAGTATAATACCTTCATCTTTCCCTTCATTTTTAATTTAGTCTTGCAAGTATTATCAATCTTGCAGCACCTCCCCTAATAGTACATCATGTGAATCAATAGTTCTATACATGTGAAAATATTAATTACAATATAGTACCTCCATCTATACCTCCATTTTTAACTTAGTCATGCAAGTATTATCAATCTTGCACCAACTCCCCTAATAGTAAATGAATGTGAATCAATAGTACACATATGTGAACAAATAGTTATAATCATGTGAATCAATAGCAATTAATTACTCATTTATCCGGTTAATTACCCGATTGGTCAATATAACCTCCAGACATCAATTATTATCGAAATAAATATCGATTTTCACTAACACTAATAATTCCAACATAATGAAACTATCAATTTCATCTTTAATGAACACGAACTTGTTCATCATTAATATTATACTTCACAATATTTAACAACCAGGTCGTTCCCAAGAAAGAGGGAGCTTTCCGATAAGGATTTCTTCTTATTGGCGCGCAATGAGGTGACCAAACCTCTCCTTGTAACTTCTGAGCATATCATCAATATTGCAAATAATAATATGAATAACTTTGCCGTTTCAATTATTGATTTAATAATATAAAATATTGATATTATGACAATAATTGAATCAATAATATGAGAGATATGATGCAACAATTACTGTAACAATAATTGAGTATAACTAAGTGACTTCTCACGTAAGCATCAATAATCAATATCGTGTGTAAGACCCCGAATTTTTTTTAAATAAAAAGGAATTTCCTTTATTTATTATTTTGAAATAGTAAGGGTTGATTTGATTAATGTGGATAGTTAAGGGTTAAATACGCAAATATTTCAAAATAAGCAAGTGGTTATAAAATATTCATTTTTGCTCTGGAATATTCGTTTGGTCGTGGAATATTCAGATCGCTTCAGGGAATATTCGTATTTACCACAGCAAATGCATGTGTGGGCCCCATAACTTAAAGCGATTGGATGAAGAAAACGACAAATATAAGTTGGTTAAAAATAACTGCGTAGTTATTACCAAGTATCACCGTTGGAATACCCTATGTGGTTAAAATACGAATACGCTGGCGTGGTTGCACAAAGAAGAGCACCTGTGATTGCAGCGTAATTGTTGAATTATTGATCCTTACGTAAGAAGGCACTACTCAATAATTTTCACAAAGAGTTACTTCTCAATATTTTATTTTATTGATTCAATAATTGCTTTGCGTTGATATTTTATATTATTCATTGCTCAATAATTGTCACCGCACATTATCTCCATTATCGATCAATAATTCATATTATTTGAATAATATTATTAGATAGCATTATTGGCAATGTCTAGAAAGTTCACAAGGAGAGGTTTGGTCACCTAATCAAGCGCCCAAGAAGGAGAAATCCTTATCTGAAAGCCCCTCTTTCCCGGAACTACCGTGGTTATTATAATTGTGATTCTGTAATATTATTTGTGAATAATTAATTATTGATTCATATGATAAAGAAATATTTATTTTATGTGGATATAAATGATGGATTTATTTATGTGGTTATAAATGAAGAAATTATGTTGAGGTGTTTTATCAATTTTATCTTGGATTGAGGTATTAAAAATTAAATCGTGGGTTTTAAGATATATCATGGGGTTATAATTTTTAATCCCAATAGTTGGATTGTGGTAATTTTTGGGTATGTTATACATACATAAGTTGAGTATATGTCCACAAATTTTGAACCGTTAAAAATTCACGAATGATTTGTTATGAATTTTAAGAGGTGTCTGATTCGGAAATTAGGTTTATAATTGATTTTGGTGGAAAATTCTAGAATTGAGTGGGCCCCACTTGTGGTTGGTGAAGAAATGTGCTGAATTTTATTTCAAATGTGGTGGGTGGCAATAGTAGCATGTAAAGCCATCAGGTAGCAGGTCAAGTCTGCTTCGGCGGGCTAACATTTTCCTATAAATAGAGGGCTAAGTTAGAATTGAAAATCACACCGTAAACAAAGTTTTCTCTTTCTCTCCCTATATTATTGAGCGTATTTTGTGAGTATTTAGATACTTTGAGAGTTGTTTGTCAAGACAAGTTTCATTCAAAGATCACTTCAGCCTTTCCTTCCGGCAATCGATTCTTTGAGGTAAGGGATATTATTTTTTTTTTCGTAATGATATTATTTCTTCAATATCATTATCTTTGAAATGTTGGTTGGAACTTTTATCAAATTTGGAACTTTTTCATGCTCGGGGTTACTATTCATGAGTTACTATTCATGAGTTACTATTCACGAGTTACTATTCACGAAGTTACTATTCACGAGTACTATTCATGAAGCGTGAAAATGTTTTTTTGTGGAATTTCTATCTTTTGGTGTCGAGAGTTACTATTCACGATACTGACACTATTCACGATACTGACTATTCAATCGAAAAATAAAATTTCTTCTTTTCGTCTCAAAATATCTATTCGGATACTAGCTTTGATTGTATCCATGTTTTGATCATTCTTGAATTTTACACCACTATGATTATTTTTGAGGTATTGTTGGACATGGATAAAACAAAGTACTAATCATAAATCCTTAATCCTTGTCATTTTGTTTCACCGGATTCGTTCTTTAAAATATTTTTCATCATCCTCGCCTTAAATGATGATATTATTGAATATCTTTGGCCCAGTAGTGCAAAGATGAATGATTTCTCAAGAATATCTTTGGCCCGAGTGCAAAGATGAACAGTGTTTAAATGAACATGACTAATCGATGAATATCTTTGGCCAGAGTAAAAAGATGAACAGTGTTGAGATGAATACGACCGATCGATGAATATCTTTGGCCTGTAGTAAAGATGAATGTTTGATTTGAGATGAATATTGATTGATGTTACAGGATAAAATATTGATGATGGATCGTTAAATTCATAGATTATAGTAGATTTCATTCTCTACGTAACTCTTCTATGATTATTATTTCACGCGAATATTGATCTCAAACTTGTTGTCTATCAGATTCTATTAAATTTTTCCTCGTGAAGACTAACGATAATTTGTTCTATATTATCTTAGTCATAATATTCTTTATCGAGCTAGTTGAGCTCACCCTTTTCCTTTTTGTTCCATTCTTCTCGTGAGGCGAGAATATAGCGAGTACGCAGCCTGGGTATGGAATGAAGGTTTTAGAAAGGATTGTTTAGTAGTCCTCACCATTTTGTAAAATAATGTATCAATAAATGTGATGAGGATTTATTTGAGTATAAATATTGTCTGAAGATAATATTTGTATTTAAACTCACAGCTTTCTTGTTGTAATAATAAAGTTGTAGTTGTTTACGCATCATGTATTGACAACTCGTAATGGGTGATGTATACCTATTTTGGGGGCGCCACAGCTTGGTATCGAGCTTAGGATATGATCTCTGGCGAGACCGGGAATAGAACTAGGAGGGGAGAGACGAGTAAATCCTTCGCTAGTGTGTCCTACCTAAGCTCATTTGTTAGTTGGTCAAGATATAGGGATATTATGTGATATATTGATTTCCTTAATTAACCCTTGTTTTATGACAAGATTTGAGAATGTCGACCGAGAATATTAACAAAGGGAGTAAATGAGACCGTGGAGATGCTCAGATTTCTACCAACGAGGAGAACGTGCAACAGTCGGCAATGTTCCTCCCGTGAACAACACCACCGGCGCGATGATGAACGAGGGATGTTTAGAAGCTTTTGCGCTTCATGCAAAATCGCATTTAGGAGACTCGTGTTCAAAATACTGAGAGGAAATGATAGCAATTCACGGGTTGTCACAACCCAAGCAGCTTCAAAGAGTTGGGACCACCGAATTTAAGGGAAAGCCAGATCCGATCACGGCGAAAACATGGGTCAAAACAAATTACCAAGATATTCGATGTCTAGGGATGCACGAGGAACAAAAGGTTCCATTTGCCGCCTTTATGTTCCGTGGCGAAGCAGAGATTCATCGGTGGGAGTCTCGTGAAGCGTACCCATCCAAACCACACTCAAAGATGTCTTGGGAGACGCTTCAGAGACTATTTTAATGACAAATACTTTCCTCGAAAGTGTTCGGCTATATGAAGGAAGTGGAGTTCATCGATTAGAGCAAAACAACATGATTTGTCTCAAAGATGAGGCAAAGTTTGCGAGAGTTATCCAGTTTGCACCTCATTTGGTGGAGAATGAGGAACGATGACGCGATGTTTCTTAGAGGTTTGAAACCCAGATACATCAAGATCTCATTTCTCATAAACTTTCTCTTTATTCAGATGTTATAAAATGTGGCTCAATTATTAGAGCGAGATAACGAGTACGGTCCAACCGAGGGACCATAACTGTGGATCGCATCCGTAGATAGCGATCAACAATGAATAATGATAACTCATGGAGAAAGAAATGAGACGACAGTAAATGGTAACCACTCGGTGGTAATCATGGTCATGAAAATGTAAGAAGCGAGTCAGAGGAGATTTTAAAAGAGGAGATTTAACAACGACTATGTGAAGACGATAAAGGTCTAAATAAAGCGGTTCTAAGGGAGGAGAACGACCACCGGCCATATGCTACAAATGCGGAAAAGAGGGACATATCACCAAACCGCCCACAACAGCCAAGGTATGCTATAGTTGTTGAAAGGAAGGACATATCGCTTCGAGATTGTACGCAGAAAACCTAGTTCAATGGGGACGGTGACTCAAAAGACCGTCGTAAAAGTCAAAGTCAACGATTCCGGAAGAGCGCTTGTTGTGATCGGTCATAATGCGAGGAACCCAAACGAGGTGATCACGGTAAGCTATTTATAAATTCTTACAAGAAGTTTATACCTTACTCGACATCTTTGCTACCCATTCATTTATCTCTCCGCTTGTGCTCAACGCTTAAACTTGACTCGAGAAATTAGACTTTGACCTATCTCGTGGAAACTCCGTTAGAGAAACTTTCATCACATCCACTCGCTTATAAATTTTGTTTGATTCAAGTTGGCACCATCACCTTACCCGCTGACCTTATCTCTTTAAAGATACTTGCTTTTGATGTGATTTTAGGGATTGATTGGTTAACTACTCATCATGCCAAAATTGATTGTTTTCGTAAGGTTGTTAGTTTTCATATTCCTAACCAACCTGTTGTATGAATTCAAAAGCAACTAAACCATTAAAATCAATCACCGTCATATCTAATCATAAAGCTATTCGCTTATTGAAAAATGGATGTCAAGCTTTCTTAGCCCATGTTATGGATTTGAATAAAGACACGCCAAATTTGAATAATATTCCCGTTGTTATTGACTTTCCCGACGATTTCAAGAACTTCCCTGGCCTACCCCGAACGTGAAGTTGAATTCTTTATTGATCTTGAACCCGTACAAAGCCCATTTCTAAAACCCCATATCGAATGGCTCCTATTGAACTTCAGAGTTAAAGGTCCAACTATAGGAATTGTTGGACATCGGTTTCATTCTGCCCTAGTACATCTCCTCGGGGTGCTCCTGCTTTTATTTGTAAAAAAGAAAGACGGGAGTATGCGACTTTGTATTGACTATCTGAATTGAACCATGTCACCATCAAGAATAGGTATCCTCACCTCGTATTGATGACTTGTTTGACCAAATTGCAAGGGGCACAATTCTTTTCAAAATCGATCTTCGCTCGGATATCATCACCGTTGAAATTAGAATCGAGGATATTCCAAAGACCGCCTTCGTAACTTCTGTATGGGCATTATGAATTCTTAGTCATGTCTTTCTTCGACTAACTAATGCTCCTCGCGGCTTTCATGGATATGATGAACCGAGTATTCAAGGAATATTTGGATCGGGTTCGTTGTTGTCTTTATTGATGACATCCTTATATATTCCAAAAGCCGTGAAGATCATGAGCACCATTTGAAGTCGGGTACTCCAAAGGCTTCGTGAAAACCAACTATATGCCAAATTGAAGAAATGCGAGTTCGCTTGAGGAAGTAGCCTTTCTTGGGCATGTGGTGTCAAAACATGGAGTATCTGCTGATCCGGCCAAGATTGAAGCAATACAAAGTTGGAGCAACCAAGCTCAGTGGATCAAGTACGTAGCTTTTTGGGCTTAGCTAGTTATTATCGGAGATTCGTGGAAGGGTTTTCACGAATCGCTACTCCATTAAATCACCTAACTCTAAGGATACAAAATTCGCTTGGAATGAAGAATGCGCGAGAAGAGTTTCCAAGAGCTTAAGAGGAGACTTATTTCTAAGACTGTTCTAACAATACCATCCGGTTCGGATGGATTTGTTATCTCACAATGATGCTTCGTGCAAAGGGTTAGGATGTGTTCTCATGCAACATGGGAAAGTCATAGCCTATGCCTCATGACAACTTAAAGAGTATGAGAGGAATTATCCTACTCATGATCTAGAGTTAGCAAAGCAATGTTGCTGCTTAAAGATATGGAGGCACTATCTATATGGGGAGAAAGTGGAGATATATTCGCACCATAAAAGCCTTAAATATTTCTTCACTCAAAAGAACTCAACATGCGGCGGCAGACGACGCTGCTCGAGCTATTGAAAGACTACGACCACACTATTCAATACCATCCCGGTAAAGCGAACGTGGTAGGTGACGATCGAGTAGAAGATCATATGCGGAACGAAAAGATGATGTCAAGTATAATGACAGAGCCAACTTTAATTGAAAAAGTTAAGGTTGCTCAAACCACCGACCCGGAGCCGATACGTATGAAGAAGAAAAAGTACAAGAAGGAGCTATTCCTAAGCGAGAATTGATGAAGAAGGAATACTTGAGTCCACTCTAGACTTTGTGTTCCTAACGACTGATTTTGAAGTACAAGATTATGATGGAGGCACACAATACACCATTTGCAATCCATCCTCGAAGTACTAAAATGTATCGTGATCTTCGACATACATTTTGGTGGAATAATATGAAGAAAGAGATTGCAAAGTTTATCTCGATGTGTTTAACTTGCCACGTAAAGGCGAGCATCTAGTACCTAAGGGTCCGCTGCAACCACTTGAGATTCCTGAATGGAAGTGGAACACATTACCATGGATTTCACATTACGGGTCTTCCTACGGCTTCTCAAGGCATCAATGTTATTTGGGTTATTGTTGATAGATTAACCAAGTCTCGCTCATTTTTTCCGATACGGAGACTTATTCACTTGAACGCCTTGCTAGTATGTGACGTAAATGAGATTGTGAGGTTGCATGGCATGCCTCAGTATCCATAGTTTCGGATCGTGACCCAAGATTCACTTCAAGATTTTGGGTTAGCTTGCAAAAAGCTATGGGCACGGATTTGCGATTTAGTTCGATACCATCCCCAAACGGACGGACAATCGAGAGGACTATTCAAACTCTTGAAGATTTATTAAGACTCGTGTCCTGTAACTTCAAGGGTAGTTGGGATAAGTATTTACCATTGGTGGAATTCTCCTACAACAACAGCTATCGTGCAAGTATAGTTGTGGCTCCATTCAAGCATTATATGGACTTAAATGTCGCTCTCCAATATGTTGGGATGAGGTGGGTGAAGCAACATTGTTGGGACCCGAAAGTTAAGACGTATGACTCACCGAAAAGATCCAAATGATTCGACAACGATACAAACGGCAAAAGATCGATGTAAGAGTTATGCGATCTTCATCGAAAGGACGTGGAATTTAATGTAGGGGATCATGATTGTTACGAGTTTCTCCATGGAAGGGAGTTACAAGATTTGGGAAGAGAGGAAAGCTCAATCCACGATTTATCGGTCCATTTCAAATTCTCGACCGAGTAGGAAATGTAGCCTATAGACTTGCGCATTACCTCAAAAGTATGTCTCGTGTTCATAATGTGTTTCATATATCTCGTATTTCAGAAATATGTGAAAGACCCAACCACGTTATCGAAAGTTAGAACCGGATGAGATAGCCAAGACTTAACGTATGAGGAGGTACTGTCAAGATCTTGGATAGAAGGAGCATGTCCTACGCTAAGAAAGGTCATACCACAAGTTAAAGTTTTGTGGAGGAATCATGCTATAGAGGAAATGACCGGGAATTGGAAACGAAATGAAAGCGAGGTATCCTCACCTTTTCAAACACTGTGTACGTCGCCAATTTCGAGGACGAAATTTCATAAGGAGGGAGGTTGTAAGACCCCAATTTTTTTAAATAAAAAGGAATTTCCTTTATTTATTATTTTGAAATAGTAAGGGTTGATTTGATTAATGTGGATAGTTAAGGGTTAAATACGCAAATATTTCAAAATAAGCAAGTGGTTATAAAATATTCATTTTGTTTTGAATATTCGTTTGGTCGTGGAATATTCAGATCGCTTTCGGGAATATTAATATTTACGGTAACAGACCCATGTGTGGGCCCATAACTAAAGCGATTGGATGAAGAAAACGACAAATATAAGTTGGTTAAAATAACGGTAGTAGTTATTCACCGTTATCACTGTTGGAATACCCGGTGGTTAAAATACGATGAATACGCGTGGTTCGCATAAAGAGTACCCATTGCACGTAATTGTTGAATTATTGATCCTTACGTAAGAAGGCACTACTCAATAATTTTCACAAGAGTTACTTGCTCAATATTTTATTTTATTGATTCAATAATTGCTGCGTTGATATTTTATATTATCATTGCTCAATAATAGTCACCGCACATTATCTCCATTATCGGATCAATAATTCATATTATTTGAATAATATTATTAGATAGCATTATTGGAAATGTCTAGAAAGTTCTCATCAAGGAGAGGTTTGGTTACCTAATTGCGCGCCAAGAAGAGAGAAATCCTTATCTGAAAGCCCCTTTCCTGAACTACTGGTCATCATAATTGTGGATTCTCGTAATATTATTTGTGAATAATTAATTATTGATTCATATGATAAAGAAATATTTATTTTATGTGGATATAAATGATGGATTTATTTATGTGGTTATAAATGAAGAAATTATGTTGAGGTGTTTTATCAAGATTTTATCTGGATTGAGGTATTAAAAATTAAATCGTGGGTTTTAAGATATATTATGGGTTATAATTTTTAATCCGACCGCTTGGATTGTGGTAATTTTTGGGTATGTTATACATACATAAGTTGAGTATATGTCCACAATTTTGAACCGTTAAAAAATTCACGAATGATTTGTTATGAATTTTAAGAGGTGTCTCGATTCTAAAATTAGGTTTATAATTGATTTTGGTGGAAAATTCTAGAATTGAGTGGGCCCCACTTGTGGTTGGTGAAGAAATGTGCTGAATTTTATTTCAAATGTGGTGGGTGGCAATAGTAGCGGTAAAGCCATCGTGTAGCAGTGTCAAGTCTGCCTTTTGCTGGCTAACATTTTCCTATAAATAGAGGGCTAAGTTAGAATTGAAAATCACACCGTAAACAAAGTTTTCTCTTTTCTCCCTATATTATTGAGCGATTTTGTGAGTATTTAGATACTTTGAGAGTTGTTTGCTTAAAGATAAGTTTCATTCAAAGATCACTTCCGACCTTTCCTTCCGAAGCAATCGATTCTTTGAGGTAAGGGATATTATTTTTTTCGTAATGATATTATTTCTTCAATATCATTATCTTTGAAATGTTATCCAACTTTTATCAAATTTGGAACTTTTTCATGCTCCGGGTTACTATTCATGAGTTACTATTCATGAGTTACTATTCATGAGTTACTATTCACGAGTACTATTCATAAGCGTGAAAATGTTTTTTTTGTGGAATTTCTATCTTTTGGTGTCGAGTTACTATTCACGATACTGGCACTATTCACGATATACACGGACTATTCACCGAAAAATAAAATTTCTTCTTTTCGTCCAAAATATCTATTCTGGATACTAGCTTTGATTGTATCCATGTTTTGATCATTCTTGAATTTTACACCACTATGATTATTTTTGAGGTATTGTTGGACATGGATAAAACAAAGTACGAATCATAAATCCTTAATCCTTGTCATTTTGTTTCACTGGATTCGTTCTTTAAAAATATTTTTCATCATCCTCAGTCTTAAATGATGATATTATTGAATATCTTTGGCCTGTAGTGCAAAGATGAATGATTTCAAAGAATATCTTTGGCTCAGAGTGCAAAGATGAGCAGTGTTTAAATGAATACGACCAATCGATGAATATCTTTGGCCGTAGTAGTGCAAAGATGAACAGTGTTGAGATGAACATGACCGACTGATGAATATCTTTGGCCTGTAGTGCAAAGATGAATGTTTGATTTGAGATGAATATTGATTGATGTTACAGGGATAAAATATTGATGATGGACTGTTAAATTCATAGATTATAGTAGATTTCATTCTCTACGTAACTCTTCTATGAATTATTATTTCCGCTGCGAATATTGATCTGAAACTTGTTGTCTATTGTATTCTATTAAATTTTTCCCTGTTGAAGACTAACGATAATTTGTTGTATATTATCTTAGTCATAATATTCTTTACTGAGCTAGTTAAGCTCACCCTTTTCCTTTTGTTCCATTCTTCTCGTGGAGGCGAGAATATAGCGAAATGTACGAGTGGGTATGGAATGAAGGTTTTAGAAAGGATTGTTTAGTAGTCCTCACCATTTTTGTAAAATAATGTATCAATAAATGTGATGAGGATTTATTTGAGTATAAATATTGTCTAGAAGATAATATTTGTATTTAAACTCACGCTTTCTTGTTGTAATAATAAAGTTGTAGTTGTTTCGCATCATGTATTGACAACTCGTAATGGGTGATGTATACCTATTTTGGGGGCGTCACGGTTGGTATCGAGCTTAGGGATATGATCTCATGCGAGATCTGGGAATAGAACTAGGAGGGAGAGACGAGTAAATCCTTCGCTAGTGTGTCCTACCTAAGCTTATTTGTTAGTTGGTCAAGATATAGGGATATTATGTGATATATTGATTTCTTTAATTAACCCTTGTTTTATGACAATGATTTGAGAATGTCGATCGAGAATATTAACAAAGGAGTAAATGAGACCGTGGAGATGCTTGTACTTACCAACGAGGAGAACGTCAAACAGTCGGCAATGTTCCTCCCGTGAACAACACCAACGAAAGCGATGATGAACGAGGGATGTTTAGAAGCTTTTTGCTTCATGCAAAATCGACGAGGAGACTCGTGTTCAAAATACGAGAGGAAATGATAGCAATTCACGGGTTGTCACAAACAAGCAGCTTCAAAGAGTTGGGACCACCGAATTTAAGGGAAAGCCGATCCGATCACGGCGGAAACATGGGTCAAACAAATTACCAAGATATTCGATGTCTTGGGATGCACGAGAGAACAGAAGGTTCCATTCGCCACCTTTATGTTCCGTGGCGCGAGGCAGACCATCGGTGGGAGTCTCAGAAGCGCACCCATCCAAATTTTTCAAAGATGTCTTCGGGAGACGTTTGAGAGACTATTTAATGACAAATACTTTCCTCGAAAGTGTTCGTCATATGAAGGAAGTGGAGTTCATCGATTAGAGCAAAACAACACGATTAGTGTCTCAAAGATGCGAGGCAAAGTTTGCAGAGTTATCCGTGTTTGCACCTCATTTGGTGGAGAATGAGGAACGATGACGCGGATGTTTCTTAGAGGTTTGAAACCCGACATACGCCGATATCTCATTTCTCATAAACTTTCTCTTTATTCGAGATGTTGTAAAATGGGCTCAATTATTAGAGCGAGATAACGAGTACGGTCAACCGAGGGACCATAACCAGATCGTACTCGATAGATAGCGAACAATGAATAATGATAACTCATGAGAAAGAAACAGATTTTACAGAAATGGTAACCACTCTGTGGTAATCATGGTCATGAAAAATGTAAGAAGCGAGTCGAGGAGGAGATTTTAAAAGGAGATTTAACAACGACTATGTGAAGACGACAGGTTTAAGAAAGAATCGGTTCTAAGGGAGGAGAACGACCACCCCATTATATGCTACAAATGCGAAAAGAGGGACATATCACCCAAACCGCCTACAACAGCTCAAGGTATGCTATAGTTGTTGAAAGGAAGGACATATCGCCGAGATTGTATTTTGAGCGAAACCTAGTTCAATGGGATTGACTCAAAAGATCGTCCCGTAAAAGTCAAAGTCAACGATTCCGGAAGAGCGCGTTTGTTGTGGATCGGTCATAATGCGAGGAACCCAAACGAGGTGATCACGGTAAGCTATTTATAAATTCTTGCGAAGTTTATACCTTACTCGATACCGGTTGCTACCCATTCATTTATCTCTCCCGCTTGTGCTCAACGCTTAAACTTGACTCGAGAAATTAGACTTTGACCTATCTGTGGAAACTCCGTTAGAGAAACTTTCATCACATCCACCGCTTATAAATTTTGTTTGATTCAAGTTGGCACCATCACCTTACCGTGTTGACCTTATCTCTTTAAAGATACTTGCTTTTGATGTGATTTTAGGGATTGATTGGTTAACTACTCATCATGCCAAAATTGATTGTTTTCGTAAGGTTGTTAGTTTTCATATTCCTAACCAACCCGTTGTATTTAATTCAAGCAACTAAACCATTAAAATCAATCACCGCTATATCTAATCATAAAGCTATTCGCTTATTGAAAAATGGATGTCAAGCTTTCTTAGCCCATGTTATGGATTTGAATAAAGACACGCCAAATTTGAATAATATTCCTGTTGTTATTGACTTTCCCGACGATTTCTGAAGAACTTCCTGGGCTACCCCCTAACGTGAAGTTGAATTCTTTATTGATCTTGAACCCGTACAAAAGCCCATTTCTAAAACCCCATATCGAATGGCTCCTATTGAACTTCGTGGAGTTAAAGGTCCAACTACGTGAATTGTTGGACATCGGTTTCATTCGCCCCAAGTACATCTCCTCGGGGTGCTCTGCTTTATTTGTAAAAAAGAAAGACGGAGTATGCGACTTTGTATTGACTATCGGAATTGAACCATGTCACCATCAAGAATAGGTATCCTCTACCTCGTATTGATGACTTGTTTGACCAATTGCAAGGGGCACAATTCTTTTCAAAAATCGATCTTCGCTCGATATCATCAAATGAAAATTAGAATCGAGGATATTCCAAAGACCGCCTTCGAACTCCTGGTATGGGCATTATGAATTCTTAGTCATGTCTTTCGGACTAACTAATGCTCCTCATGGCTTTCATGGATATGATGAACCGAGTATTCAAGGAATATTTGGATCGGGCATCGTTGTTGTTTTATTGATGACATCCTTATATATTCCAAAAGTCAGTGAAGATCATGAGCACCATTTGAAGTCGGTACTCCAAAGGCTTCGTGAAAACCAACTATATGCCAAATTGAAGAAATGCGAGTTCGGCTTGAGGAAGTAGCCTTTCTTGGGCATGTGGTGTCAAAACATGGAGTATCCGTTGATCCGTGAAGATTGAAGCAATACAAAGTTGGGAGCAACCAAGTCTGTGATCAAGTACGTAGCTTTTTGGGCTTAGCTAGTTATTATCGGAGATTCGTGGAAGGGTTTTCTCGAATCGCTACTCCATTAACTCAAATAACTCCTAAGGATACAAAATTCGCTTTGGAATGAAGAATGCGAGAAGAGTTTCCAAGAGCTTAAGAGGAGACTTATTTCTAAGACTGTTCTAACAATACCATCCGGTTCGGATGGATTTGTTATCTACAAACGATGCTTCGTGCAAAGGGTTAGGATGTGTTCTCATGCAACATGGGAAAGTCATAGCCTATGCCTCGCGACAACTTTAAAGAGTATGAGAGGAATTATCCTACTCATGATCTAGAGTTAGCGGCATCGTTGCAGCGCTTAAAGATATGGAGGCACTATCTATATGGGGAGAAAGTGGAGATATATTCGCACCATAAAAGCCTTAAATATTTCTTCACTCAAAAGAACTCAACATGCGGCAAATGACGTTGGCTCGAGCTATTGAAAGACTACGACCACACTATTCAATACCATCCCGGTAAAGCGAACGTGGTAGCCGACGCATTGAGTAGAAGATCATATGCGGAACGAAAAGCGATGATGTCAAGTATACGACATAGAGCCAACTTTAATAGAAAAAGTTAAGGTTGCTCAAGCCACCGAATCTTGAGATGATACGTATGAAGAAGAAAGTACAAGAAGGAGCTATTCCTAAGCTTAGAATTGATGAAGAAGGAATACTTGAGTCCACTCTAGACTTTGTGTTCCTAACGACTCGATTTGAAGTACAAGATTATGATGGAGGCACACAATACACCATTTACAATCCATCCTCGAAGTACTAAAATGTATCGTGATCTTCTACATACATTTTGGTGGAATAATATGAAGAGAGAGATTGCAAAGTTTATCTCGATGTGTTTAACTTGCTAACGTGTAAAGGCGGAGCATCTAGTACCTAAGGGTCCGTTGCAACCACTTGAGATTCCTAATGGAAGTGGGAACACATTACCATGGATTTCAATTCACGGGTCTTCCTACTAAGCTTCTCAAGGCATCAATGCTATTTGGGTTATTGTTGATAGATTAACCAAGTCTCCGCTCATTTTTTTGCCGATACGGAGACTTATTCACTTGAACGCCTTGCTAGTATGTACGTAAATGAGATTGTGAGGTTGCATATGCATGCCCAGATCCATAGTTTCGGATCGTGACCCAAGATTCACTTCAAGATTTTGGGTTAGCTTGCAAAAAGCTATGGGCACGGATTTGCGATTTAGTTCTAAGCATACCATCCCCAAACGGACGGACAATCGAGAGGACTATTTCAAACTCTTGAAGATTTATTAAGACTCGTGTCCTAGACTTCAAGGGTAGTTGGGATAAGTATTTACCATTGGTGGAATTCTCCTACAACAACAGCTTATCGTGCAAGTATAGGTGTGGCTCCATTCAAGCATTATATGGACGAAAATGTCGTTCTCCAATATGTTGGGATGAGGTGGGTGAAGCAACATTGTTGGGACCTGAGTTAGTACGTATGACTACCGAAAAGATCCAAATGATTCGACAACGTATACAAACGGCACAAGATCGATGAAGAGTTATGCGGATCTTCATCGAAAGGACGTGGAATTTAATGTAGGGATCATATATTATTACGAGTTGCTCCATGGAAGGGAGTTACAAGATTTGGGAAGAGAGGAAAGCTCAATCCATGATTTATCGGTCCATTTCAAATTCTTGACCGAGTAGGAAATGTAGCCTATAGACTTGCGTTACCTCCGAGTATGTCTCGTGTTCATAATGTGTTTCACATATCCACATTTCAGAAATATGTGAAAGACCCGAACCACGTTATTGAGTTAGAACCAGGACGAGATAGCCGAAGACTTAACGCTTTGAGGAGGTACCTATCAAGATCTTGGATAGAAGGAGCATGTCCTACGCACAAAGGTCATACCACAAGTTAAAGTTTTGTGGAGGAATCATGCTATAGAGGAAATGACCTGGGAATTGGAAACGGAAATGAAAGCGAGGTATCCTCACCTTTTCGAAACACCAGGTACGTACGTCAATTTCGAGGACGAAATTTCATAAGGAGGGGAGGTTGTAAGACCCCGAATTTTTTTTAAATAAAAAGGAATTTCCTTTATTTATTATTTTGAAATAGTAAGGGTTGATTTGATTAATGTGGATAGTTAAGGGTTAAATACGCAAATATTTCAAAATAAGCAAGTGGTTATAAAATATTCATTTTGTCGGGGAATATTCGTTTGGTCGTGGAATATTCGTGATCGTCGGGAATATTCGATTGACGACCAAGCAGCCATGTGGGCCCCATAACGGCGATTGGATGAAGAAAACGACAAATATAAGTTGGTTAAAAATAACGGGCGTAGTTGTTACTGCTATTATCTTTGTTGGAATACCCGTGGTTAAAATACGATGTCTGGCGTGGTTGCACAAAGAGTACACCAGTATTACATGTAATTGTTGAATTATTGATCCTTACGTGAAGGCACTACTCAATAATTTTCACGAGAGTTACTGCTCAATATTTTATTTTATTGATTCAATAATTGCTTTGCGTTGATATTTTATATTATTGCATTGTTCAATAATTGTCAACTTTATTTATCTCCATTATCGGATCAATAATTCATATTATTTGAATAATATTATTAGATAAAGATTATTGGCAATGTCTAGAAAGTTACATCGAGGAGAGGTTTGGTCACCTAATTGCGGCCAAGAAGAGAAAATCCTTATCTGAAAGCCCCTCTTTCCGGAAACTACTGGTTGTCATAATTGTGATTCCAGTAATATTATTTGTGAATAATTAATTATTGATTCATATGATAAAGAAATATTTATTTTATGTGGATATAAATGATGGATTTATTTATGTGGTTATAAATGAAGAAATTATGTTGAGGTGTTTTATCAAGATTTTATCGGATTGAGGTATTAAAAATTAAATCGGGGTTTTGAGATATATTGCATGGGTTATAATTTTTAATCCGACCGTTGGATTGTGGTAATTTTTGAGTATGTTATACATACCTAAGTTGAGTATATGTCCACAAATTTTGAACCGTTAAAATTCACGAATGATTTGTTATGAATTTTAAGAGGTGTCCGATTTGGAAATTAGGTTTATAATTGATTTTGGTGAAAAATTCTAGAATTGAGTGGGCCCCACTTGTGGTTGGTGAAGAAATGTGCTGAATTTTATTTCAAATGTGGTGGGTGGCAATAGTAGCGGTGTAAAGCCATCGGTAAAGCAGTCAAGTCTCGCTTCTGGGCTAACATTTTCCTATAAATAGAGGGCTAAGTTAGAATTGAAAATCACACCGAAACAAAGTTTTCTCTTTCTCTCCTATATTATTGAGCGTATTTTGTGAGTATTTAGATACTTTGAGAGTTGGCTTTATTAAAGATAAGTTTCATTCAAAGATCACTTCCGACCTTTCCTTCCGGAATCAATCGATTCTTTGAGGTAAGGGATATTATTTTTTTCGTAATGATATTATTTCTTCAATATCATTATCTTTGAAATGTTGGTTGGAACTTTTATCAAATTTGGAACTTTTTCATGTCGGTTACTATTCATGAGTTACTATTCATGAGTTACTATTCACGAGTTACTATTCACGAGTACTATTCATGAAGTGTGAAAATGTTTTTTTGTGGAATTTCTATCTTTTGGTGTCTGAGTTACTTATTCACGATACTAAGACTATTCACGATATCTGACACTATTCAATAGAAAATAAAATTTCTTCTTTTCGTCCAAAATATCTATTCGGATACTAGCTTTGATTGTATCCATGTTTTGATCATTCTTGAATTTTACACCACTATGATTATTTTTGAGGTATTGTTGGACATGGATAAAAAAAAGTACGAATCATAAATCCTTAATCCTTGTCATTTTGTTTCACCGGATTCGTTCTTTAAAAATATTTTTCATCATCCTCGGTCTTAAATGATGATATTATTGAATATCTTTGGCTATAGTGCAAAGATGAATGATTTCTGAAGAATATCTTTGGCTCTGTAGTGCAAAGATGAACAGTGTTTAAATGAAATATGACCAATCGATGAATATCTTTGGCTCAGTAGTGCAAAGATGAACAGTGTTGAGATGAACATGACCGATCGATGAATATCTTTGGCTTAGTAGTGCAAAGATGAATGTTTGATTTGAGATAAATATTGATTGATGTTACAGGATAAAATATTGATGATGGAATCGTTAAATTCATAGATTATAGTAGATTTCATTCTCTACGTAACTCTTCTATGAATTATTATTTCATTGCGAATATTGATCCGAAACTTGTTGTCTATTGTATTCTATTAAATTTTTCCTGTTGAAGACTAACGATAATTTGTTGTATATTATCTTAGTCATAATATTCTTTTCTTGAGCTAGTTAAGCTCACCCTTTTCCTTTTTGTTCCATTCTTCTCGTGAGGCGAGAATATAGCGAGTACGAGCCTGGTAATGGAATGAAGGTTTTAGAAAAGGATTGTTTAGTAGTCCTCACCATTTTTATAAAATAATGTATCAATAAATGTGATGAGGATTTATTTGAGTATAAATATTGTCTAGAAGATAATATTTGTATTTAAACTCACAGTTTTACTGTTGTAATAATAAAGTTGTAGTTGTTTCTGTACCATGTATTGACAACTCAGAATGGGTGATGTATACCTATTTTGGGGGCGTCACACCGTGTGCTACTATGCAACCACGCGTATTACTGTACTTTTATCACCGATTATTCTATGACAACTTGTTACTTTGAAAAATTTTCATATATCACACTTAACTTTAACCTTTTATCAATTTAACCATTTACTAAATAGAATAATTATAAGAAAATTGAATACTTTCATTTCATAAAATTCGAGATCTCACAATCTCCCCTCCTTCTAAAATTTCTCCCTCGAAATTTTCGTACCTGGTAGTTCGAATAGATGAGAATACCTTTCTTTCTTTTCAGATTGTACCTTCCCGATTATTTCCTCTGTATCATGATTTTCCCATTGCGCATCTCCTGTATTTCAGATATCATTCTAGAATATATCTTCAAAACAAAGGTTAATTGACATATCACAATTTATCAACTTATCAAGTAAACAATTTCAGCTTAGGTAAGTCACACACTAGCGAAGTATATTACTCGTCTCTCCCCTCCTAGTTCTAGACTCCTATCTCCGCTAGCGACCATATCCCTAAGCTCTGATACCATTTGTGACACCCCCAAAATAGGCATACATCACCTATCTTGAGTCGCCAGATATCATACTATAAAAATCAAATACAAACTTCATTTATACAACTATTGAACTATCGTGTAGAATACGACCACAGTTAAACTGTGAGTTTTAATACAAATGTATGTAACTCTCATGGTGCCTCGACCATAACCTTATAAAGGTACTTTACATAAAAGTACAGTCAAAAACTGTTTTAGAAATTAAAATCTTTTGGAAGTGCTCAAGGAAACCTTCGTACATCGGAGGCCATGCTTCTAGGTTATGATAGATATCACATGTCCACGAAATTATCCTTGGTTGACCCAATAGACCCAAAAGAAAAACGAGAAGAATACTATCATGTTCTTTCCAATGGTGAGTCTTCTCTTGACATATAACTATCTCCACTGTCTGCAATTGAAAATTATATTTCAACCAAACTCCAAGATCATATAGGTAGTGTTCGTAGATATACTTAGCAAGTGGATGTGCACAACCCTGTCTTATGATAACACGAGGTTGTATGTCATTAGACATCTTGTATAATAGTGGCAAAACACCCTTCCAAAGTTGGGTTGACCTCACCCTATTCGGTTCACCACAATTAAATATCAAATGACGTATACAATATGACACACTTATCTAAAGTTCTCAATAAAAATTTTTCCATACTATTTAGGGAGAACCTCAACAGCTATAGACCACCGTTCTATTCTCCTGTTACCCCCGCTCGACCCAGCTATACTCTTATTACCTGAAAGGAATTGTGAAGCAAAAAGAGTGAGCACAACTAGCCCAGTAAAGTATTAGGTTTGTAATATTCATGGGCGCAATCAAATTGCATAAATTAGCGGAAGCGTGGTAAAATCAGAGTTTTAAAAATTTACAAACCATATACCCGGATCACCCTTTATGCACAATTATTAATTAAACGAAAAGATAAAGAATAAAATTATACCCTTGAAGATCGAGCTTCCTTAGGTACAAGTTCACCTCCAAATCCTTTCGCGTTCAACTTGAATCCACCGGGTTTGGTTCTTTCCTTTGATCAACGTTAGCCACCCAAATGTTTGGCCTCTAGAGGTGATCCACCAAGGAAGAAGAAAATTCAAGAAGAAGGGATGGTTGGCTAAACCCTAGTTTTTCTATCTCTATAGAAAGGGTGTACTCTCCCAACAATTGGAATTATTACGTATGTTGTTGAAAAGGTCAACAACCCATTTCACCCATAATAAGACTCCTCTTATTTATAGATGTGGGCAACCCACCTTAACAATTAAGGAATTGGGTTTTATTTAATTAATTAAATTCTTTTAATTAATTAAGCTCCCTAATCTTATTAGGGATAATTAATTAAACTCCTTTAATTAATTTTCCTTCCTAATCCAATTAGGAATAAATGAGAGTACTTATATTAAATTAATTCCTAAACTCTTTTAGAAATTAAAATAATAATAATTATAATAATATTAATAAGACTCTCTTATTAATTTATATTTAATATTTCTAAAATATTAAATAATAAATATTAAGCTATTTAATTTATTCTATCACCATAGATTAAATTAAATATACTTAACATATTATTATTATTTATGCCATTAACTTCTTAAATAATTATTCTTCCTTTTATGGTGTGACCCTTTAGGTTCTCCATATTAAACCCATTGTGAATAAATCAATTAGAACAATTCTAATCTTATTTAAATAAATAAATTAAACAATTAATTTATTTAAATAATATTTATTCTACAATAGGATAAGCCTCCCTAACGATCAACGACTTTCCGGATAATATAGATTTCAACATTAATCATTAAAGAACCTTTGAGTAAATAGTTACCGTATAATTCAATCCTTCCACCATACAATGTCCCAATTAAATATAAGACATGGAATTTCTGTCAAGTCTTATTTTATTTAATTATATGTATTTCGACTCTTAAATGCACAACTCCAAATAATGCAAATTAGAAACTCCTTTCTAATTTCATTCGCCTTAACCCAAGGACTACTTGGGTTGTCATTTATCGAATCACATAGGACATTTCTCTTCTTTTATTAGAAGTGGTAGATTCTTTATTGATCATTCATTATCTCCATGTACAACTTATTATACCCAAGCATACCCTTTGATATACCCTAAGGGTCTTAAGGAATAAGTCAAAGTATAACTCATCATACATAAGATACTATGATGATCTCAAGTCCAAGGATTACTTGACTACTATCACTACAGAATTCCTATTGACAGCAAATAAAACTCCATTAGGTATTCCTTAGCGAGCCACATTCAGTGAACTTATTCTCTAATAAGCACCTACATACTTGCTTTAGTGTCTCCACACAAATGATCATGAGATCAATCATCCTCATCCAATGCGCAAGCAACGTATGTACCAATCTATCCGGATACACTAATCCCCAATTTAGTAATCCAATGATTGGGAACTATTTTAGTTTTAAGCTTTCTAAGAATTTAGATCTCATTAGAATGATCATCATCATTATTCTAAAAGCATTGCTTAAAACTATGGGTTTATCACATATTATAAAACAAAGATCATGTAGATAATTAAAAGCCTTTAATAAATTAATATTTTTTTATTAATAAATGAATAAGATTGTTACAAAGTATATGCTTTATCATCAAACATGATTGGCTTGTATGCATACTACTACTTTCATCTCCCACTTGCACTAAAAAGCCAATCGCCATTTTATCTTATACTCTTCTTCTAAGTGACGATTATCTGGCATTGTTGGATAAGCTTTAGTTAATGGATATGTAATGTTGTTCTTGAGAGTCCACTATCTCTATAGTGATTTCCCATCTTTCAATGATTCTTATAATCAAATGAAAGTGCCACAACACATGTTTAGATCCAAGATGAGACTTAGGAACTATTCCTAGTTCTGTAATGAACTTTTAATCCAAACAATCAACTTGCAACTTCATTTATAGCTATTTACTTTGTCTTTATCACTAAACCAAAGAACTCTTTCTTTGTTTGGAACCTTTCCAATTCAACGCACCATCGTCCAAGATAACGCTTTTACCTTAAAGTGGATTTTCATCATCTTGGTCTGGTCTGAAAAACTTGAGTCATTAAGCCCTCTAGTTTTAATTTAGACCCACCATGAATATGATCACATCCTTAGTGCCTGGGTTAAGCATTTTAAGATGTTTTCACCGACTCACAAAGAACTTCTCCGAGAATATGATCGATCAACATCGTGTCTCGTATATTTCATTGCATACATGGTAGTTACTCATGTGATCTCTCTTTTTTAGTCTGTGGGGACTATTAAGAGATACACTCCATAGCTCATCGACATGAGACATCTCTTGAGTTTGCCATGCTAAACGACTTTAGCATCAAATGAATATACGTTCCTTGGGTTAAGTCGAGCATCCTGTTGTATCTATCTATATAGATTTTATCCCCAATTAAGATACTCTTCCCAAATCATTCGTGGAGGAATGTTTAGACAACTTTATCTTTACTGATTGTATCATTAGTATGTCATTCCTTATCCGTAGTATATCAACATATAATATTAGGAATGTCACGACGCTCCCACTGACCCTTTTGTACACACTAGAAGTCTTACCTCATCGAATGTAACTCTGGATCATCATCTTCTATGATGTGTACCTCATCATCATCATCTATGATGAATCCATACCTCCTAGGTATCTTCGGTACTATTTCAGATTTACGATTCAGTTGTGGTACAATAGGTCTATCTACAGGTTCCTCTTATTTGACTTATAGTGTTTTGTGGTTCTTGAACTTTTCAAGATCTATAATCCTCCCACTAGCCCTTTCAATGATAAACACCTTTATCTTAGAAGGCAGCGTGTTTCGCAACAAACACCTTTTGCTAAGTAGGATTATAGAACACATGCCCTAAACTTACTTTAGGATGTCCCACAAATCTGTACATGTCAAATCTTGTCCCAAGCTTATCCTTCGAAACCTTTTCACATAAGTTGGACAACCCCTTATCTTAACATACTTAAGATTAGGAATCCTCCCTGTCCATAACTTTTATGGAGTCTTGGGGCCGGATTTTGAGGTTACCATTTTCGTAGATATGCAGCCATTTCTAGGACATTATCCCAGAAGGATACTTGAATGTCGGTAAAATCATTATGGACCGTACCATGTCCAACAAGGTATGATTTTTCCTTTTCAGATACATCAATCAATTATTGCGTATCAGGAGGCGTCCATTGTGAGAAAACCATTTGAGATGATCTAAAAACTTATTGCATAAGTATTTATTCCTTGATCTAATCAAAGAATCTTAATACTTTGCCAATTTGTTTCACTTCTGAATTCTTTGAACCTTTCAAATAATTCACACTTGTATTTCAATAAATACATACATTCAACTCTTTGAATGATCATCTCCTTTTCTTATACTAGTTTGTTCAATATGCAAAATATATTTTCACGTAAGTCAAGTATACAAAATCCATTAAGTAATATTCCAGTTCTATACAAAACATTATTATTATAAATAGAACAACAATTGTTCTTAATTATAATACCAAAGATTTCATTGTCCAACAATAAAATGGAAATAATATTTTTAACAAGAACTGAAATACAATAACAACTTATTGACTTAATAGATTTGCCCGTAGGCATTGCTAAACTATAAGTTCCTATGGCTAATGCAGCAACCTTTGCTTCATTTTCCACACATAGGATTACTTATATTTGTTTAGCTTTCTACTTCTGCTTGGTCCCTTCATAAATCTATATTTATGATAACCAAAGTCGGTATCCAATACCCAAGTAGAACCTCGACTTAAAGAAAATTTATTTCAATCATGAACAAAAGCGTATTATGTAGAAAACTTCACTAAGCTTTTTGGTTAGCCTCTACAAGATGCTTCTTGCGCTTTCTTTCCAATGTCCGTGCTTATTGTAGTGGAAGCAAACTCCTTTGCTATTCGTATCGCTTTTGTTCTTATTATCCTTTTTTGCCTTTTTCCATTTACCTTCTTTGAATCGCTTCTTCTTTTCGGAAGATCCTTTGGCCCCTACCAAGAAGACTTGGTTTTTCTTGGTTGAAAAGTGACTCTCAACATTTTTCAACATGTTAAGCAAATCAAAGAAAGTTGATATCTAGCTTGTTCATATGAAAAATTCACAACAATTGTGAAAGGAGTCCGGGAGTGAGTGCAAGATCAAATCTTGGCTCAACTCTCCATCCATGACAAAACCAGTTGTCCTAATTGATCAATCAAATTGATTATGTTAAGAACTTTTGTCGGTACTATTGTGCCATTGGCCATTCTAGATCGGAAGAGCTACTTAGATATCTGATATCTATCAGTCCTACTTTCCTCACCATCAACTACTTGATGTGCAGGAATATAGTAAGAGCATCCATAGTTTCATGCTGACGCTGAAGCTCGTTACTCATGGATACGAGCATGATGCATTGAGCCAACTGTGCATCATCTTGCCACTTTCTAAAAGTAGCAATGTCTTCCTCAGAGGCATTGTCTGCAACTATTGCAGGGATAGGCGTATTAAGGACATAAGATAGCTTTTCAGCTATGAGAACTATTCTCAAATTCCTTAACCAATCTGTTTAATTCGGTTTGGTTAATTTAGCATTTAATATGCTTCATGATGATAGTAATTTTTAGACATTGTAAAATTTCGTAAATGAATTTGTAATTAACAACATTTTAACATACATTCTTTTATTAATTACCAAAATAAATTAGGTCTTGTTTTAAATTGGTATCTCCCACTATTTTCTTCAAACTATATTACCTCACTTATATAGTTCGGCAAAAAATCTAATTAAAGATTTGCTAGTGAGAATAAGGATCCCATTTCAAATGTATATAGCCTTGTGGTGACACAACAAACTATATATAAATAAATAGGTAGACAACTTTTGTCAATTACATCAACTATGCAACTCCTTGTATTTTGCCTCTTAGATTATTTTGATCAAGTGGTGGCACATCCGAATCAAAATTATCCAAGTTAAGTCCGACCTAGCACTCCATATATTCAAAAAAGAAAATATCATCCTTGTGGTGACACAACAAAACAATATTGTTCAATTTTCTTTATAAGCATCAAATGTGATAAATTAACATCTTAAATACTTAATACTTGCCTTGTGGTGACACAACAAACTCATATTAAATATTTAATACTCTATTAATTTTTTCATGCTAGAAGGCTGACGTTCGATATTCCAAATATCTTTGAACGCTTAGGACTTAATATAAAAATTGAGGGTTTGTTATTAATTTGTCTCATCTTGTTTAGCGCATATGCATATATATATAAAAATACGCGTCATATATTAATGAACATGCTAAGCATGTTTGCATAATATATAATATATATAGTATAAGCATGCATATATAGAATACTATATTCTACCTTGATTGATTATGGACTTTTATTCTAGTTTGGTTCACTAGAGCCACCAAGTGAACCAAAAAGGTCAAACCCTAGGGGTGCAAGAATTAATATTTAAATATAACTATTACATTTAAACCCTAAGCTTCATTACAAACGGGTCTTCAAGCGCTCCTTAATCCTTGATCTCTAATTTTTCAAAATTAATTCTAACTATTCCTATTACAAAACTATTTAAAATAAATAGAAACCTTGATCAGCAGTCAAGGGGAAGTACATAGGAGGGAGATAGAATTTACATTAAGAAAAATTAGAGAAGACGAGGTACGCAGACCCCATTTAATAAAACCCATACATTCATGCATCCAACTAAAATAAAATCCAATCACATCGGTTGATAGTCCATAATCAATCCCATTTATTATCATACATCATCATCATATGCATCAATAAATAACATTCATCATATGAATAATAAACATTTAATATATAGATTGATATCATTTAATGGGCAAATTTTGGTTAGTATAAAATCTATTTTTGAATCAAAATAAACTCCTTTATTTTAATTCAAATTTAAATCAAAATAAAACTATTTTATTTTAATTTATCCAATTTTGAATAAAATAAACTATTTTATTTTAATCAAAATTTTAATCAAAATAAACTCCTTTATTTTAATTAATTATGGAATCCAATTCCATATATAAAAAATCTTTAATTAAAATAAACTCTTTTATTTTAATTAATTATGGAATCCAATTCCATGTAAAAAAAAAAAAATTAAAGGAAACACGGATATTCTTTCCTATTCACAAATAAACTCTTTTATTTTTGAATAATATGAAATCTTATTTCATATCTAAATAAACTCCTTTATTTAAGGAAACATGGATTCTCTTTCCTATTCACAAATAAACTCTTTTATTTTGAATAATATGAAATCTTATTTCATATCTAAACAAACTCCTTTATTTAAGGAAAGATGGATTTACTTCCCTATTCACAAATAAACTCCTTTATTTTAGAAAAAAAAAATCAAATTCCAACTCTAATTAGTTAGCATGAAATTTAATTTTAAAATTAAAATAAACCTATTATTTTAAAATTAAAATAAACCTTTTATTTTAAAATTAAAATAATTAAGAATATATATATAGTATATATATATATATATATAACTATTATATATATATAATATAATAACCATTATATAACTATTATATATATAATATATATATATATAACTATATATATATATATATATATATATATATATATATATCTATAATATATATATATATATATATATATATATATATATATACCATTAATGTTTATCATATATATATATATATATATATATATATATATATATATAATATCCAACCTCCCATGTCCCTTTTTTGAAAAACAATTACATGGAAATGGCAAAGGCACGGTTTTTAAACGAAATCTTGGGAACAAAGAAATCATGATCACGTGGGCATCTGCCGAAAAGTTTTTTTTTTTTTTGTGTTTCATGTGATACAGCAAATCACGGATAAAAAAAAAATAATTTATTTATTTATTTATTTATTTTTATATAAATTTTATATAATAAAATTATGCCCAATTAAATTGTTCTAAACACATATCAATATAGATATTAAATTAAAATAATTAATAATTTGCATAAAGGTTTGGCTCTGATGCCACTGTTAGGTTTGTAATATTCATGGGCGCAATCAAATTGCATAAATTAGCGGAAGCGTGGTAAAATCAGAGTTTTAAAAATTTACAAACCATATACCCGGATCACCCTTTATGCACAATTATTAATTAAACGAAAAGATAAAGAATAAAATCATACCCTTGAAGATCGAGCTTCCTCGTACAAGTTCACCTCCAAATCCTTTCGCGTTCAACTTGAATCCACCGGGTTTGGTTCTTTCCTTCGATCAACGTTAGCCACCCAAATGTTTGGCCTCTGAGGTGATCCACCAAGGAAGAAGAAAATTCAAGAAGAATGGATGGTTGGCTAAACCCTAGTTTTTCTATCTCTATAGAAGGGTGTACTCTCCCAACAATTGGAATTATTACGTATGTTGTTGAAAAGGTCAACAACCCATTTCACCCATAATAAGACTCTCTTATTTATAGATGTGGGCAACCCACCTTAACAATTAAGGAATTGGGTTTTATTTAATTAATTAAATTCTTTTAATTAATTAAGCTCCTAATCTTATTAGGGATAATTAATTAAACTCCTTTAATTAATTTTCCTTCCTAATCCAATTAGGAATAAATGAGAGTACTTATATTAAATTAATTCCTAAACTCTTTTAAAATTAAAATAATAATAATTGTAATAATATTAATAAGACTCTCTTATTAATTTATATTTAATATTTCTAAAATATTAAATAATAAATATTAAGCTATTTAATTTATTCTATCACCATAGATTAAATTAAATATACTTAACATATTATTACGATTATGCCATTAACTTCTTAAATAATTATTCTTCCTTTTATGGTGTGACCCTTTAGGTTCTCCATATTAAACCTATTGTGAATAAATCAATTAGAACAATTCTAATCTTATTTAAATAAATAAATTAAACAATTAATTTATTTAAATAATATTTATTCTACAATAGGGATAAGCCTCCCTAGCGATCAACGACTTTCCGGATAATATAGATTTCAACATTAATCATTAAAGAACCTTTGAGTAAATAGTTACCGTGACAATTCAATCCTTCCACCATACAATGTCCCAATTAAATATAAGACATGGAATTACCACAAGTCTTATTTTATTTAATTATATGTATTTCGACTCTTAAATGCACAACTCAAAATAATGCAAATTAGAAACTCCTTTCTAATTTCATTCTCGCCTTAACCAAGGACTCTTTGGGTTGTCATTTATCGAATCACATAGACATTTCTCTTCTTTTATTAGAAGTGGTAGATTCTTTATTGATCATTCATTATCTCCATGTACAACTTATTATACCCAAGCATACCCTTTGATATACCCTAAGGGTCTTAAGGAATAAGTCAAAGTATAACTCATCATACATAAGATACTATGATGATTTCAAGTCCAAGGATTACTTGTACTACTATCACTACAGGAATTTCTATTGACAGGCAAATAAAACTCCATTAGGTATTCCTTAGCAAGCCACATTCAGTGAACTTATTCTCTAATAAGCACCTACATACTTGCTTTAGTGTCTCCACACAAATGATCATGTGATCAATCATCCTCATCCAATGAGCAAGCAACGTATGTACCAATCTATCCGGATACACTAATCCCCAATTTAGTAATCCAATGATTGGGAACTATTTTAGTTTTAAGCTTTCTAAGAATTTAGATCTCATTAGAATGATCATCATCATTATTCTAAAAGCATTGCTTAAAACTATGGGTTTATCACATATTATAAAACATCATCATGTAGATAATTAAAAGCCTTTAATAAATTAATATTTTTTATTAATAAATGAATAAGATTGTTACAAAGTATATGCTTTATCATCAAACATGATTGGCTTGTATGCATACTACTTTCATAAAGAATATCATGACTAAAGATAATTTACATCATCAATAGCCTTCATTTGTAATAAATCAGAGATTTAGAACATATGGTAGATGATAAAACTTTTCAACCATAGTTGCAGCGGAACGAGCAATCCATTAGAAGAGTCAAATAGACCATCAGATCTATTATCTTCTCCATGTTAAAAGTCCACCAATAATGTTTTATCCCTATAACATCAATCAACAATTCATATCCACAATCATATGAATAACTCATAATCATAATTGTGATCCTAAATCCTCTTCGCACCCAGGACGAAGATAATTTTCATCACCTATCTTCACCTGAAACATCAAAAATCATGATTATACCAAATCACAATTCTTGCTCATAATCATACTAATAAATTCATCTTTGCACTACGGCCAAAGATATTCATTAACAATTCATCTTTGCACTACGTGCCAAAGACATACAACCAGTATTTTTAGAAGAGTCAAGTAGAGCATGATATCTACTATCTTTTACGAATTAAAAGTGTGTAATCAATATTTTATCGCTGAGGCTCAGCTTAATAAATAATCCACATCATCGAATCATCCTTGCACTACGGCCAAGGATATTCATGTAATCATCAATGGTCATGATTATACCGAATAATCGCTGGTTATAATCATACCAATAACTGTCCATCAATGCACTATGGGCCAATGAGGACTTTTACGACATCATCTATAACATTACAGGTCATGATTATACCGAATAATCCCTGGTCATAATCATACCAATAAACAGTTCATCTATGCACATAAGTCAAAGATACTCATCAATCAATAGTTCATCTTTGCACGTAAGCCAAAGATATACTACTGTAAATTAAATAATCAAATGTCCATCTTTGCACGTAAGCCAAAGATATACAACTATAAAACCAATAATCAACAGTCCATCTTTTCACGTAAGCCAAAGATGACTTTCATCATAATATAAGCATGAGGATGATGACAATGATATAAGCTTTAATCAAACAAAATCAAAGATAAATATTAAAGACTTTAAATTTATCCAGAGTTTAAAAATATCCAAATTGTCAACATGATACTGCTTTGTGGAGTAAAATTCAATAATAATATTCATGTACCAAAAATAATTTGGACGTAAAAGAAATATATTTTTCGATGTAAATAGTACCCATAATAGTACCCTACGAATAGTACTTCGAGAATAGTACCTCGTGAATAGTACCCCGGCATAAAAAGTACCCCAAATACCCGAGTGAATAATATTCGGGTGAATAGTAACCTGTGGATAGTAACTCGTGAATAGTACTCTAACACGAAAAGTGCCCCGAATACCCGAGTGAACAATACTAGAGTGAATAGTAACTGGGTGAATAGTAACTCGTGAATAGTAGCTCATAAAAAAATGCCAAAGAAAATGATATTCCATGACGAGTACAAAATAAATGATATCTCATACGAGTATAATAGAATATACGAAACTGCAAATGGATTTTCACCCGTCATGCGGTAATCCATGTAGACAGATCATTTCCACAATTTAATAAAGAATGAATGCGAAGGATCATTCACCATGCATGCGGTAGTCCACACAGACAGGTTATTCCAACAGAATAATAAATAATAGAACCAGGTCATGCGTAATCTGCACAGACAGGATATTCCAACAGAATAATAAAGAATGGAACCAAGTCATGTGTAATCCGCACAGACAGGATATTCCAACAAAATAATAAAGAATGGAACTAGGTCATGCGTAATCCGCACGGACAGGATATTCCAACAGAATAATAAAGAATGGAATAACAGAAGAATTTCACCATGTATGCGGTAGTTGGCATAGACAAGTTATTCCAACATAATAATAAATAATGGAATAACAACCCTTACGAGTATTGAAAGAAAATAACTCTCTTCATTAATACGAAAGAATAATACCCCTTACACAATAATGATATCCCTTACCTCAGAAGAAGACTAGATACTGGAATAGTGAAGTAGCAGACTTCGCTTCTTCTTTCTCTCTAAAGTTTCTCTCTCTATAATTTCTCTATAATAATTGCTCTTGTGAGACTTAGTGAATTAGTGAAAAATAATAAAGGAATGAGCTTCTATTTATAGGAAAATATAGTTTCGATAATTGCACGTTTTGGGGCTCGAAATCTTACAGTATAATACCTTTATCTTTTCCTTCATTTTTAATTTAGTCCTGTAAGTATTATCAAACTTGCACCACCTCCCCTAATAGTACATCATGTGAATCAATAGTTTAATCATGTGAATCAATAGCTCTATACATGTAAAAATACAAATTACAGTATAGTACCTCTATCTATACCTCCATTTTTAACTTAGTCATGCAAGTATTATCAATCTTGCACCAACTCCCCTAATAGTAAATGAATGTGAATCAATAGTACACACATGAGAACAAATAGTTATAATCATGTGAATCAATAGCAATTAATTTTTAATTTATCCGGTTAATTACCCGATTGGTCAATATAACCTCCAGCCATCAATTATTATCGAAATAAATGTAGATTTTCACTAACACTGATAATTCCAACACAATGGAACTATCAATTTCATCTTTAATCAACACGAACTTATTCATCATTAATATTATAATTCACAATATTTAACAACCGTGTCGCTCCGTGAAAGAGGGGCTTTCCGATAAGGATTTCTCCTTATTGGCACGCAATTAGGTGACCAAACCTCTCCTTAACAGAATTTCTAGACATTGTTAATATTGCAAATAATAATATGAATAACTTTGTCATCTCAATTATTGATTTAATAATATAAAATATTGATACTGTGACAATAATTGAATCAATAATATGAGAGATATGATGCAAAGAATTATCGTGAGTAATAATTGAGTATAACTAAGTGACTTCTCACGTAAGCATCAATAATCAATACTGTGTGCTATTATGCAACCACGCGTATTACTGTACTTTTATCACTGATTATTTTATGACAACTTGTTACTTTGAAAAATTTTCATATATCACCCTTAACTTTAACCTTTTATCAATTTAACCATTTACTAAATAGGATAATTATAAGAAAATTGAATACTTTCATTTCATAAAATTCGGGGTCTCACAAGTAAAACGTACTCAGCCTGCCACACTGAAGATATCTTAAGAGAGGTTCCAAGAACTGTTCAACGACAAGTAATTTCCCAAAAGTATTCATCACATGAAGGAGGTAGAGTTCATCAAGCTGGAGCAAAATAATATGACCGTGTCACAGTACGAAGCTAAGTTTGTTGAGTTGTCCTGGTTTGCGTCCCACTTAGTTGATAATGAGAAATGAATGACGCGGATGTTTCTAAGAGGTTTAAAACCCGAGAAACCTCAATACCTCATTTCTCACAAACTTTTCTTGTATTTAGATGTAGTGAATAGGGCTCAATTATTGGAGTGTGATAATGAGCCAGCCCAACCAAAAGATAATGACCAACAACATGATAATAATCGTACTGGTGGCAACGGCCTTTGGAACAACGATAACCATCGTGAAGGAAATTATCAGGCAAGAAATGGTAACCACTTTGGTGGTAATCATGACTAAGATAATAGAAGAAATGATTCAAGTGGAAAATTCAAGAAGAGAAGATTTAACAATGATGGGAAGACGTTGGCAGCAGCACCAGCACCAGCAATAAATTCTAGGGGAGGAGAACGACCGCCAGTCAGATGCTACAGATGCGGAGAGGAGGGACACAAAAATCCAAACTATTCACAGCCTTCCAAGGTATGTTTTAGTTGTGGAAAAGACGGTCACATAGCTCGATTTTATCCTATAGCAAAATTAAATCCAACTGGGACGGTGGCACCAAAGGCGGATACGGACAAAATAAAGTTGGTGGTTTCAGGAAGAGCATTTTTCGTTACTTCTCAAAAAGCGAGTAACCCGAACGAAGTTATCACAGGTTAGTTAATCATAAACTCTTGCGAAGTCTATACCTTCTTAGATATCGGTTCTACCTATTCTTTTTTTTCTTCTATTTGCGCTCAACGTTTAAATTCAACTCTGGAGAAATTAGACTTTAACTTATCTGTTGAAATTCTGTTAGGAGAAACCTTCATTACATGTGATATCCAAGTCTTGGATGAGAGTCACAGTTTTTAATTGATATTCTATCGTTAATAAATTTCTTGACGTATTCTCGAAGAACTTCCTGGCCTACCCCAGAGCGTGAAATCAAATTTTGTATTGACCCCAGTACAAAACTCATTTCTAAAACCCTTAAATATTTCTTCACCCAAAATGAACATATCATGCGCCAAAGACGTTGGCTCGAGCTGTTGAAGATTACGACCATACCATTCAATATTAACGTGGAAAACGTGAACATTGTAGCTGATGCATTGAGTACAAGATTGTATGCATTTATGATTGTAACGTTATTAACACAAAGACCCATTTCATATAACTTACAAATGATAAAGATAGAGTTAAAGACGCTAAGGACCCACGTGATGATGTCGAATAATATGAGTAGAATCGACGTTAACTGATAAAGTTAAAACCGCTCAAGCAACACACCCGAAGCTGATGAATGTGAAGAAGAAGGTTCAAAAAGACGTTATTTTAGAAGCAAGAATCAGTGAAGAGAGTAAATCTCAACCCTCGATTTAATTGTACCATTTGAAATCCTTGATCGAGTAGGAACTGTGGCCTATAGACTCGCTTTACCGCCAAGTATGTCGCGTGTTCATAACGTTTTTCACGTATTGATGTTACGTAAATATGTGGATGACCCAAACCACATTATTGAATTAGAACCGGACGAGATAGCAGAAGATTTAACGTATGAAGAGGTACCTATTAAAATATTGGATAAGAATGAATATATTCTACGCTCAAAGGTTATACCTCAAGAGTTAAAATCTGACGAGGTATCATCATCTCTTCGATATACCAGGTATGTACGTAAATTTCGAGGGTGAAATTTCATAAGGAGGGGAGATTGTAAGATCCCAACTTTTATGAATAAAGAATAATTTTTCTCGAAATATATTTTTGAATATTATGGTGTGGATTGATATAATGTTATAGTTGTGGATAATATTTACAAATTTTGCAAAGTAAGCAAGTGGTTATATAATATTCGATTGGTCGGGGAATATTCGTTTTAACAGAGAATATTCGTATGACGACACAATCATTGGTGGACCCCACAACGAAAGTATTGTAGTAGTTAAAAAATGACAGAATTATCTTTTTATAAAAATAACGGCGAAAGTTTCACCGTTAAACTGTTGAACTACCCAGTAGTAAAAGTACATTAATACGCGTGGTTGCATAGTAGTACACGGTATTGGTTATTGATGCTTACGTGAGAAGTCACTCAGTTAAACTCAATTATTGCTACAGTAATTGCTGCATAATATCTCTCATATTATTGATTCAATTATTGTCATAGTATCATCTGCATAATATTTATTATTATTAAATCAATAATCGAGACGACAAAGTTATTCATATTATTATTTGCAATATTGATGATGTCTTGAAAGTTCTGTTGAGGAGAGATTTGGTCAGCTAATTGTACGCCAATAGGGAGAAATCCTTATCAGAAAGCCCCCTCTTTCCTAGGAACAATCTGGTTATTAAATATTGTGAGTTATAATATTAATCATGAATAAGTTCGTGTTGATTAAAGATGAAATTGATATTTTCCTTGTGTTGGGATTATTAGTGTTAGTGGAAATCGACATCTATTCCGATAATAATTGATGTCTAGAGGTTATATTGACAAATCGGGTAATTAATCAGATAAATGAGAAATTAATTGCTATTAATTCACATTCTTATAACTATTTGTTCACATGTTTGTACTATTGATTCACATGCATCTACTATTAGGGGAGGTGGTGCAAGATTGATAATACTTGTGTGACTAAATTAAAAATGAAGGTATAGATGAAGGTACTATACTTTAATTATTTTTTTCACATGTATAGAATTATTGATTCACATGATTGTACCATTGATTCATATGATATACTATTAGGGAAGGTGGTGCAAGTTTGATAATGCTTGCAGGACTAAATTAAAAATGAAGGAAAAGATGAAGGTATTATACTGTAATATTTTGAGCCCCAAAATGTGCAATTATCGAAACTATGTTTTCCTATAAATAGAAGCTCATTCTTCCTTCATTCTCACCAATTCACTAAGACTCGCAAGAGCAATTATAGAGAGAGAAGTTATAGAGAGAGAAGCTATAGAGAGAAAGAAGAAGAGAAGTCTGCTACTTCACTATTCCAGTATCTAGTCTTCTTCCAAGGTAAGGGGTATTATTTATTTCATATTCTGAAGAGATATTATTTTTCATATTCGTACGAATATTATTTTCGTTTAATATTCGTAAAGGAATATCATTTCCTTCAATATTCATAGGAATATTATTTTCGTTCAATAGTCGTAAGGGATATTATTTTTATTCAGTATTCATATGAAATAATATTTTCTTCCATACTCTGTAGTACGTAAGTAATATTATTTCATTTTAGATTTTGAATTCTACACTCATTTTGTTAATGTTTTGGCTCTATACTCCATGAAATTAGTAGAATATCCTTGATATTTGCGCTTCATCCAGTATCTTTTCATGGAAATATTATTCTGAGCATTCTTGATAAGTTTTAACTTTTTCATGCTGGAGTACTATTCCCGGGGTTACTATTCCTAAAGTACTATTCACGGGGTACTATTCACTCAGTTACTATTTACCCGGGGTATTATTCTTGGTAAAAATTAATTTCTTTTCGGTCCAAATCATTTTTGATATAATATTATTCTTGAATTTTACTCCACAAAGCAGTATCATGTTGACAATTTGGACATTATTGAATTCTGGATAAATTAAATTATAAATCTTTAAAAATTTATCCTTTGTTTTCTTTTAATTGAATTCTTACATCATTGTCTCATGCTTATATTGTTATGAAAGTCATCTTTGGCCCGTAGTGCATAGATGGACTTGGTATGATTATGACTAGGGATTATTCGGTATAATCATGAACGTAATGTTACAAATGATGTGGTAAAAGTCCTCATTGGCCTGTAGTGCATTGATGGACAGTTGTTGGTATGATCATGACCATTGATGAAAACACGAATATCCTTGGCCCGTATTGCATGGATAATTTATGGTCGTGATACTAATGAATATCCTTGGTCGTAGTGCAGGGATGATTCGATGATGTGAATTATTTATTAAGCTGAGTCTCAGCGATAAAGTTGATGAAAAACTTTTTAAGTCATAGAAGATAGTAGATAGCATGCTCTACTTGACTCTTCTAATGGATTGCTTATTTCGCTGCAGTTGTTGATCTAAAACTTGTTGTCTATTCTATTCTATCAGTTGTTATACTATTGAAGGCTAAGGATAATTTATTCTGCAATATCTTAGTCATAATATTTCTTATTGGGCTAGTTGAGCTCACCCTTTTCTTTCACTGTTCTCTTCAGGAAATGAGAATATAAATGGGGGCCGGCCTGGGAACCATTGACGGTCCAGATGGTTATTTTTGTAGTCCTCACTATTCTGTGAAATAGTGTGATAATAAATGTAATGAGGACTTCATTGAGAGTGGATATTGTCTAGAAGGCAATATTCTTGTTTAAACTCTCAGCTCTGTTTTGTCGTATATTACCCGATAGTTGTATAATTAAGTTGTATTTGATTTATGTACCATGTATTTGGCGACTCAAAATGGGTAATGTATACCTGTTTTGGGAGCGTCACATGATATCACATAAGACTCTTTCACACAACTAAATAAATTACATAAGTTAAGCTTACTTTTATCATATAGTTTTATATAATAACTATTTACCTTCCAATGTCACACCTTATCTTATATTGAACGAAAAACCTTATTATATATGATTTCTTCTTACATGCTATTGTTCATGATATTGGGAATTAGTCAATCACATTATGTAATTATTTATTTATTAATAGTACTAATTAATTAGTTAAATTAGTACTTTCTCATTTCATCATCTTGCCACACTAGGCATAATTTCACAAGCTTAAACTAAGCTCCTCATTACTTTTATTACATTTCTTAATTATTATATGCTTATTTAGTTAAATTAATTACCATAACTCATGCCAATACTATATATATTTATATTCATTTAAATATGCTAACAATCTTTATTATCAATAATATAATTTATTAAAAATCCGCGGGTATTGCATCCTCCCCCCACCCTTAAAAGAATTCCGTCCTCGGAATTGTATAAGGTTACACAAATAAATGGGATAATCCCTTCGTATCTTATCTTCTAATTCCCACGTGGCCTCTTCGGTGTCGTTGTTTGGCCAAATAACTTTTATAGAAGATATAATTTTATTCCTCAATGTTTGCTCTTTTCTATATAGTATTTGGATAGGAATTTCCTCATACGTTAGATTTTTCCCTACTTGAATAGGCTCGTAGGAGATCACGTGTCTATAGTCGGGCTTGTATGGACGTAACACTGAAATGTGAAACATGTTATGAATGTGATCCAATTTAGGTGGTAATGCAACTTTGTAAGCCACTTCGCCCACTTGTTTCAATATTTTGAATGGTCCTATGAACCTCGAACTCAATTACCCTTTCTTTCCGAATCTAATCTTTCCCTTCCAGGGAGACACCTTCAAAAACACAAAACTACCATCTTCAAAGTCTCGGGTCTAACGATGTAAATCCGCATACTTCTTTTGGCGATCTTGAGCTGCTACCAATCTGACCATTATCGCTGTTACCACATCTGCCGTTTGTTGAACTAATTTTGGTCCCAAAAGTCATCGTTCTCTGAATTCATCCTAACACAATGGTGTTCTACATTTTCTCCCGTAAAGAGCTTCATATGGCGGCATACCAATACTCGCATGATAACTATTATTGTAAGCAAATTCTACCAATGGTAAGTGGTCATCCCAAATAGCCCTTGAAGTCCATCATGCAAGCTCTAAGCATGTCCTCCAATATTTGTATGGTTCGTTCACTCTGCCCGTCAGTTTGAGGATAATAAGAAGTACTTAATCTCAACTGAGTTCCCATTTGTTCTTGCAAACTTTTCCAGAATTTTGACGTGAAACGCAGATCTCGATCGGAGACTATCGACACCGGCACTCCAGGTCGCGATATGATTTCCTTTACATATAAATTTGCTAACTGGTTCAAATTAAATCGGATCTTGATGGGTAGAAAATGAGCTATCTTTGTCAGTCGGTCCACGATAACCCAAATGGCATCATTACCCTTCTGTGTGATTGGAAGTCCAACCACGAAGTTCATCGTGATGTGCTCCCATTTCCATTCTGGTATTTTCAGTGGTTAAAGTAGTCCACTTGGTCTCTAGTGTTCTTCTTTGACTCTTTGGCATGTAAGACATCTATACTAACGCACTCTGTAACTTCTCTTTTCAAATTAGGCCACCAAAAGTGGTGTCCAAGATCCTGGTACATCTTTGTGCCTCCTAGATGAACAGAATACGCCGTATTATGTGCTTCGTGCAAGATTTCTGCTCTCAGTTTGGTTACAGCTGGTACCCATATTCGGCCCTCCATTCTCAATATACCATCCTTATCTAGTTTAAACTTTTCTTCCTCATTTTCTACTATTCTTTTCCTTATCTTCTCACATTCTTCATCTTTCTCTTGTGCTTCATGTATTCTATCCAATAATGTCGGGTGAGCTCCTATCACGAATAATTTTTCTTTCGCTTCTTTTGGTTCTTTCACCTCTATTTCCAACTTTTCCATTTCTCTTATTAATTCCTCCTGATTTGTCAATTTGAATAACTTGATTAATTCCAACCACCTTCTTTGTCGCATGTTTAACTCATTCTATGTGAAGATATATTTCAGACTCTTGTGGTCCGTGTATATCTAACATTTTTCTCAATACAAATAATGCCTCCAAATCTTCAACGCAAAAACTATCGCTGCTATCTCTAAGCCATGGGTAGGGTATCATTTTTCAAAATCTTTCAACTGTGGTGACGCATCTGCAATGACCTTACCATGCTGTATTAGCACACAGCCAAGTCCTCTATGCGATGTATCACTATACACCACAAATCCTCCCGTATCATCTGGTAGTGACAATACAAGCGCCTCGCTCAACCTCCTCTTCAATTCAAAGAAACTCTCCTCGCATTTGTCCATCGACACGAACTTCACTGTTTTCCTTGTTAGATTGGTCATCGGAGTTTCTATCTTAGAAAAATCTTGGATAAATCTTCGATAGTACCCGGGTAACCCTAAGAAACTCCTTACCTCTGTTGGCGTCTTCAGTTGTTCCCAGTTGCTTACCGCCTCTACTTTTGCTGGATCTATGCAAATTCCATTTTGATCTATCACGTGTCCTAAAAATTAAACCTTCTCCATCCAAAATTCACATTTTGAAAATTTAGCATACATCTTTTCCCTTCTCAATGCTTCCAATACCATCTTCAGGTGTTCAATGTGCTTTTCCTTAGTCTTTGAATAAATCAAAATATCGTCGATAAATACTACTACGAACTTATCTAAGTATGCCTTGAAAACTCGGTTCATCAAGTCCATGAATGTTGCTGGAGCATTAGTAATCCAAATGACATCACTAGAAATTCGTAATGTCCATAACGAGTTCAAAATGCCGTCTTTGGTATGTCCTCATCTCACACTTTCAACCGATGATAACCCGTTCGTAGATCTATCTTGGAAATAAACTTCGCTCCATTCAGCTGGTCGAAAAAGTCGTTTATCCTTGGCAATGGATATCTATTCTTAATCGTCACATGGTTCAATCTCGATAGTCGATACAGAGCCTTATCGATCCATCTTTTTTCTTTACAAACAACACTGGTGCTCCCCAAGGAGACACACTTGGCCGAATGCAACCCTTATCCAGCAACTCTTGCAATTGTATCATAATTTCCTTCAATTTTACTGGCGCCATATGATATGGGCTTTCAAAATTGGTGCGCTTCCTGGTGCTAAGTCTATTATTAATTTGATTTGTCTGTATGGCGGAAGACCAGGCAGATCATCTGGAAACACGTCTTGGAAATCTCTTACAACTGATATATTTTTTATTTCTACTCCCTTTTTTTGAGTATCCACTATATAGGCTAAATAACTTATACATCCTTTCTTTAACAATTTCTTGGCCTGCATCATCGTAAGGCAACACGATTGCTTGAGCGATGAGCTACCATAAAACACTACCTTAGACCGATTTGAGGTTTGAAGGTTCACACTCTTCTTCTGACAATCATTTATCGTAGCGTGGTTGGATAACTAATCCATTCCTAATATCACATCAAACTCTCCCAGTTTAATTAGAATTAAGTCTACGTTTAGTTCATGACCTCTAATGTTTTCAGAACAGTTTCGGTAAACAAACTCTACGGGAATTACTTCCTTATTCACAATCTCCATGTTCAACGAATTTTCTAAACTTTCAAGGGGTATGTTTAGTTGTCTAGAAAATTCTTCAGACACTAAGGAACAGGTAGCACCCGAATCAAATAATGCATATGCATTTATATTATTGATTGGGAAATCCTTGATTTGATGCTCAGTTGAGCCACACGCGAAACTCCCTTGATGTGAGAGCCCCAAATCCGGGTTCTAAATCACCACGAATCTGGTACAATCATTCTATAACTATTGCGGAAGATATAAACATAAATTGTTTATACAATACACTTTACACACTAATCCCCAAAATCGAGTAACCTTAACTTATACACAATTTATAAACTATCTAACATATAACATTATTATCAAACTATACTATTACAAATTAGCTACACATTTTATCCTAAGCTGAACTCGGCATTATCCTTTTCCTGTATCCGAACGCATTCGCCTTATCAGCAATGTTTATCATGATATAGCAAGGGTGAGCATGAAAGTTGCCCAGCAAGTTTAAATTTATATAAGGATATATCATGATTGAAAGAGTCTGAATAATAAGTTGGCTATAATTCATCAATATAGTTATGAATTAGCGCAAACAAACTTTTGACTGAACAAGTATTAAACATGAATAAATATATCTGGACCGAACGGTAATGAAGGTGATCGGCCTTTTATACCTGACTTATACATGCAATATGTACAGAGTACAATTCTACATGGCAATCAGCAATGATTTACCATAAGCATAACTGAATGAAACAACTCTTAGTATAGTTAAGTAAAACTTTTGCAAACTGGATTGATTCATCAAGTATGCATTCTATATCGCTTTATCCGAAGACCTAATATTAGTAATATAGATCTCCAATATTAGAATAATATTATCACAATATAATACTATTATATATATATATATACATATATGATAACCTAAACACATAACATATAACTCTATTAGTCTATAACACACATAAGACATAGCATCAAGTCAAACTATTTCAGTTTGAGTTAAAACCGACACAATTCTATCATCCCAGCGGTCTAGTTGGACAAATATCCAGTTTAAGTTCAATTAAACTCTGCCTGAACACTTAACAATTATCTTAGATAATTTATTATCAGTCAAATTATTTTTCATAGGCTTCTAATAATTTTCAGATAATTAATATCACTTATAATAATTTTTTAATTTCCTATATCGTATTTATATAATATAAATACCATTATATTCCATTATCATTAATATTTATTTAATATTAAATATTAATGAAAATCATAACATAATATTATAATATAATTATAATATCACAAAGTATTTTACTACTTTAAAATCATATTTATATGATTTTTAAACAATTAAATCCATTATCCAATAATTCATATTAATATTAAAATATTAATATTTTTATGACAAAATATCAAAAGTTATATTTTATAACTTAAAATATTTTTATAACACTTAAGTCATTTTTATATGATTTTTAAATCATTAATTCTATATTTTTCATAATTTATTTAATATATTTATTAAATAAATTAATTACTATTAATAATAAATTTTTAATGAAATTCATCACAAAATATTAAAAGTCATCAAAAATAACTTAAAATATTTTCTAATATCATACCACAATTTTTCATGATTTTTCGTGAATTAAAACCATTTTTAAATAATTTATTTAATATTATAATTAAATAAATAAATACCTTTTTATATTCCAAAATATATAAATATTTTTGAAATATACTCAAAATAATTAAAAACTAATTTTCGTGCTTTAAAATAATTTTTCATAATTTATTATGTATTTTTAATAATTTAAAACTATTTTTCTAAATTTATTTAATAAAAATAATTATTTTTCATAATTAAGTGTCGCTAAATGTACTATAGGTGACAAAACCGTCGCTAATGGTGTTCTTGGGCCGTTCTTCAACAAACCCAGAAATGCATGACAGTGGACAAGTGGGTAGGTTTGACCGAATGAAATTCTTTTCTCAAGCATGCTCTGTCCAATATAAAACTTAGATCTTGTAGTGTTTGTGTAGCACTACAATTAACACCAACACTCTAGTTCATATATTAACATATCATGAAGATCAGGCCATGCAAAGTCACTGTTAGACTTCATCTGGGTTTTCTGGGTAACCCAGAAACCCAGACATTGTCGAGTTGACACTTTCAAGCTCGATTTCCTTAATGTTCTGTTCATGGTTTATGACGTTTAATGATTCAAATATATGGTATACATGACAAGTAACATTAATATACTAACAAATAAGTTTAATAACAACAAATATGCCAACTTAATCTCGGTCAAACCCTGTCAGAATCATGGTTCAACCAGTTTCTGGGTTTTCCAGAAATGGTATCCATGATCGATAGGGCCAGTTTGACCGTCCACTATGTCCCACATGTTTTTTATTTAAGAGATCTAAAAGTAAAGATCTCAAGTCCATACATCAAGCTACATATTGGTTATCATAAAATCAACAAACAGATTAACATACAACAGATCAAAGAGTTTGAAAATCTTGTCAGACTCTATTTTCAAATTCTCAGTTTGCCCGAGACTGATCGTCATGCCCCGGTCAATGGGTTTTGACCGATCATAACATCAAATCTAGACATCTAATGGCTATACTACCACATTCAGATGAAAGACAACATATCAAGCTATAAATCCAAACAATAAAATATCAAAAATCAAAAATACACAAGAATCTGTGGCTCCTGACATTTGATTGTCAGACCACATAAGTGTTCTTGGGAAATTTTGTAAAACTTCAATTGTAAAGAATTTTGATGGTATGGATCTATGTTATATCAACATAGATCATCATAAAACATCATCTAGCAAAGATCTAAACACATAAACACAAAATTTTTCTTAGCAAGTTGGATCAAAAGGTGAACTAGGGTTTATACCTCTCATGTTCCAATCTTGATCTATGATCTCCTTAGCTGACCTTGATGATTCTAGTGTTTATTTTGTGACTGAAATACTAAGGATTTTCGATGGTTTGGTGAGAGAGAGAGAGTTGTTAAGAGTTTGGTTACAAATGAGCCAAGTTTGGTGAACTTTCTCTCTCTAAATCTCTTATAAAACAAAGATGCAATGTATAGATCTGATATATGGACTGATAGGCCGGATATTACAAGCCACAATGTCAACATAGTTGGTTACCAACCCCAATATTTGCTAGATTTGCAAGCTAGCTTATTAAAGAATGAAAAGGGCATTTTGGTCATTTAATTTATAAATTTAATGGCAATCTTGTTTATTGTTCAACCCTTAGGGTTTGGACCCTTAGGGTTTGACCCTTAGGGTTAACACCTAAGATTTTCAAAAATACCCATTTCTAGGATTTTCAACTTAGGGTTTTCAAAATGAAAATTAACATTTGCAAATTATAATTAGAATTCTCTTAATTATTCTAAGATTTTCTAATCATAAATTAAGCTTACTAATCAGGATTAATTTATCCTAATTAGAATCGATAAAATAGAAATTTAAATCCACAATTATACATTAGGGTTTCTGACAGAACTATTAGAGTTTAAAAATCTAAAATTAGTGTTTGCTAATTAATTAAACTTTACCCTAATTAATATTATAATTAATATCACTTTAGCATTATAATTATCCTTTAAATTTCCAGATTAGGGTTTCTAATTTCCGAATTAGAGTTTTGGATTCCCAAAACCGAAATTAGGGTTTCAGAACCGGTTTTAGGGTTTCTTATACATTGCTCGGGTTTTCTAACTGAACGTCGATATTCGACAATAATCTTAGGGTTTGACATTGATAAAATTTATCTGGTCAACCCTTGACCCTTATCCACATACTGTACACATAGATAACCATATTCATAGAACATATTCACATATACAGTTAATCCTGAATAATTCACCTAAATCCTTCACAGAATTTTGAAATCCTCAAAATTCCTTCCCAAAAATATCAAACGCATACACTTATTTTCTGTCTAGGTTCTTATATTGAACCTTAAATCAATTAATTATGATTTTAATAAATTGTCTAATTTCTCGGGTTGTCACACTTGGTCTTTTTCGGCTTTGGTCTTTAGGTGAAATGTGCCCTTCCTGGCCGTAGTTGTAACAGATGTTGCGTGTGACGCCCCCAAATCCGGGTATCTTCCCACCCGAAAGATGGTGCTACACGGTACTACCATTCACACATACATTCAATTGAAAAGCCTCAATAGAACGAATATGTCTTCTATATATTCAAAATAATATTAACATTCCCCAGGTTCTTTATAACCATTACCTTTGGTCTTGTCATAATATCAACTATATTACAATCATTCACCCTATACTATTACATAAGTATTCTACGGGTTCGTCTTCACCTTGCCCTTATCCTTGCCGGAGCCTTCGGTCTGCTCGATCTTAGTTGTGTTCATATGGTTTAAACAAGAGTGAGCATGACTAGCTCAGCAAGTACAATAATTCTAATAACAACATGCTTGAAACCTATGAATCGTATATCTTCAATAACTGAACAATTGTTACGAAGTACTATCGATAATTCAAAATAGCACTTCTTTTCCTTCAAAACATTTTACAACAACAATATTAGTAAAACATCAACTTTGGTCCAAGACATTGAGCATATCATACTTTCTTTGAAAAGGACAACCCGGCACAAAGTCCATATGTCCGACATTTTTTACGAGCACGTCTAGGTGATCAGCCTATAGTACTCTATGTTGATCAACACTACATTCATTAAACGTATGTACGTTTAAGTTGTGGCAACCTCACGTGCCTGTCGTTTGACGACAAAACATTTTTAGCATACTCAGTCTTCATTTGAAAACCACACCAATATAACTTGGTAAACATTGACCATGCAAACCGACAGAATTGGCTTTGACTTCATCATACAATACTTCATGTGTAAGAATACGTGAATTACAAAGCTTGTCCAGATTGAACTAGAACAAGGGCTATAATACTTGCCTTTAGCGTCTGCTACAGTTATAACACATTCTTGTTAAGTCTTTAAGCCTCTACAGTAATTTATAACATCACATAACACATTAGGTCATGAATGAACATACATGGTTCGTAATGAATCTTACCCTTCTTCTCAATCTAATTATGACTTAGATTTATTATTTATTGGTTTCGGCTTTTTATTACGTCGATCTTACATTCATATTCAATTGACTTACGTTAACCTTAATTGATAATACTTAAGGTTTAAACATGTCTTAACAATATTATAATCAAGCCTTAGTTCATTACTAATGAGTTACTATTCATTTCATACTTGTAAACCTTCTTCACTGTCCAAACCCTAGGATCAAGTTGTAGCACCAGCCATAGCCTTTAAATCTCAGTATTTCATGCGCACTTAGCGCATGCACTCCAGAGTTCTACTTTGGCGCTGTGGCGCCACACTCAACCCTCATGTTCACGCCAGGACGCGACTCTGCAATATGTGATTGCACTATATATGGCGCTGCAGCACTACCAATATACCTTGGGTTGGCGCCATGCAACAACTCTGGCAAAGTGAGAAAATTTTTGCATTTTTTAACTTTCATGAATTTCTGACTCGTAACTTCTTCGTTATAAGTCTGAATTAGCTCGTTCAAGAGCCTACGGTTCACAAATTACATACTCTATGCGTTTATGCAAGAATTTTATCTATTTGACTTCGTTTGCTAAAAATTCACCTATTAGTACATTTTTAGCGAAAATGGTAGTTCGTTAACGTTCAAAGCTCGTTTCTTCGTTCGAAGTCAGAATCCGATCATTTTTGAGTCCGCAACTCTATAATGCTAAATATGACTTGTCTCCATCGAAAACAAACGTTTCGAGTTAAAACACAAAATTCGACTTCCATTCCGAGAATTTCACGAATTCGACGATTATCGTCCAATCGTGTGAATTCCGGTAAAACTTCATTACTAATGATTTGATCATCGTTCTAAATGAATTCTAACCATCATATGAACATTTCAAACTATATATTACCTCAACTTATTTTCAAGCTAGGTTTTGGTTTATTCTTCATAAGTTCATGACTTAATAACTTATAAACTACAAGTTTTCATTCCTTATGACTTATTATAGATTCAAGTCCTTTACTCAACATTCTCACATCTTTTCAAACATACTAACTTCATATGGCAAACTTATGACAAGTTTATCATAAGTTCTTCATAAGTTTATAACTTATTTAGGTTCAAGTTACTTATTCATGACTTATTCGGCTTAAGTCCATTCATTAATCAATTCTTACATGTTCTTAACATACATGCTTATTAGACTACACTTCTCTTATCACCCTACAATGATAAAGATAGAAGATTATTAGATCATAAGATCATTACCTTTGATGACTAACTTCTTCTTCTTGGAAATCTAGCAAAGGATGTTTGGACTTAAAAGTGCTTATTCTCTCTAACACTTAAGTTACTTTATGTTGGATGAAAGTTGAACAAGCAAAATAATGAAATCCCACTTGTTATTTATAGAGCTTCCAAAGTTAGGGCATTATGGTCATTAGAACATCCCACCTCCTTAACTAGCCTCCTTACTATTCATTTTCTTAACAATTAAGTATACTTGCTAGCCACACTAATTACTTGGACAACACAAAACATATCCAATGTTTGGCCATCACATAAAGTACTTGGTGACCAAGATAACCCATATTAACCTTGGTTTACTCCATGGATCAAGCCTAACCCAATGGATCATTACTTTGGTCTTAAGTTAACTAACTTAGCTTATTCATATTGGTCTTGCATTACTTTACTTGGGCTTTATATAAACCAATACTTGGCTAAACCTTACCATAACTTGGGCTTGCCCCTTACTTCAAATTGGACTTGTATTTCCTATAAGATCCACCAGTCCATTCCCTTTTGTCTTTAATCCTTAACGTTCTTAATTTAAGTCCACGTGAAAAATATTTCATTTTCCATACTTAGATAATTATTACATAATCCATCTCACCTTGATATTATAACGTTACGTATTTCTCGAAAGTTCAAAAATAATTTCCGAGCAGAAATCGATGAATAATGTTTTTCAGAAAATTTCTCGGAAAACTTTTATTTTCGTCTTGGAAATTCAAACACTTTAATTCCTTCACGAAGTTAAAATACTACGACGTTCCGATGTTTCTAGGTTATAGAATAACATTCATCTTACTAACACATAATAATAATAAATAACATTATTCTATTCATTATTAAAAGTTTTTACAAAAGGTTCAATTTTCTAGGGCGTTACATTACGTCCCTTCCAGCACTCCCCTTGATGGTTCCTTCCACATTTCGAGCAAGCTTCACTTCTTTTATTAAATCCTCCTTGATAACCTTTTGACTGGCTGATGCTTCGATTATTGGCATTGTTGTTGTTGTTATTGTGGTTATCCCATTTTCTCTTTCCCAGATGACTTCCACCACTGCTATTCCATCCACGAGTTTATCCCCCAGCATTCTTGTTCTTCTTCTCCTTGTTGTATTGGCTCATTGCCTCGCTACCTCCTTCAGCAATTTTCGCCTTCTCTAACAATGTGGCGAACGAATCAATTTGAAGGACCGACACCTTGTTGAACAACCAAAGTTTTAGTCCAAGTTCGAAGCGTTGAGCTTTCCTTTCTTCGGTGTCTACTTGATGTGTTGCGAATCGTGTGAGTTCATTGAACTTGGACGCGTACTGTGCCACCGTCATCTCCCCTTATTTCAGTTCTAGAAACTTTACCTCCATCATATTCTTCATGCTCTTCGGGAAGTAATTCTCGAATAACAATGTCTTAAACCTTTCCCAGGTTATAGTCCCTTCTCCCACCCTCTGTTGATTTGCTTCCCACCAATAGTTTGCTTCACCCATCATCATATATGTAGCGAACATGATTTTCTGGTCTTCACCCACATGAGCAATGGTGAAGGCTTTATCCATTTTCTTGATCCACGTTTGCGCCATGATAGGATCTGTAGTACCCACAAATTCCAGAGGTCCTAAACTCTTAAAGTCCTTGAAGTTTGTGACCGAAGCTACTTAGGGAATGGGTGGTACTATTTCTTCGCCTAAGAGCTTCTCCTAACAAATCTAAAAGCCTCTGGATGGGAACTAATTGTCCTCTCTCATCATTAACCGACTCTTCCGGTGCAGTTAATCTACGTCTGGGCGGCATTTTTCTGCATCACAAAACTTCCATTTTTATTATCTAATTATATTACTTAAAAAAAGTCTCCATAAAAAGGAATAAGATTTCATAATATATTTCAGAATAAGATCATTTATATTCATATGCCAAATTGTTACATTACATGATTATCTCTAGCATACTTCTATAAATGACACAACCTATCCCCTAATATCACAAAAGATGGGGATAACCATTAACATACTACCCCTCTAATATAATTCAAAAGTTTGGGGTTTACAACTATCTCACATCTTACACAAAAGACTGATATTACAATAACATATTATACATCACATAATAAAACACTACAACTACCAACTTCTACGCCTAGACTTAATCTATCATTCCACGCTCCACAGCTCTCTGGTATTCCCTCTGAGTAATGTGCACCACCAAATATCGGCTTATGGTGTGCCGAGTCTGTCCCTGCTTTGCCAGGTAGTTATTTACCCCATTCATTGACCTCTCCATGGTCGTGCGCACCGCATAGCCCATCTTGTTCATCTTCCTTCTTTTGCACCTTACATCATCTTCTAGATCGTTAGCCCTATCATTGGCTCCTTCCCACTTCTCCTCAAAATGGATCATATCCATTACTTCCATCTCTAACTGAGTACGTAGAGCTTCATTCTCTGTCCTCTCACTCAAATCTCTCTGCTCCATCTCTTCCAACTTCCCTACCAGCTCTACCTTCCTAGCCACCACCCTGTGAAACAAAGTCCCCATCTGAATCCATGCCTCCTTAAAGTGAGAAATCTCCACCTCCATCTCCTACATCACTAAATTTCTTTAGTAGTCCTCATCCCTCAATTTCTGGAACTCGGACTCCCTTTCCCTAGCCTCAACCTCTAACTCCTCAACTCTGCACCCTAACTCTAAAATCTGCTTCTCATACTACCCCAACATCCGATCCTCGAAAGTAGCCTCGTCGGAGTCCTCCATGGGCTCATCCCTCATAGGCTCCTCCTCTGGATCAGACTCCTCGGGTATTGGCTCCATCTCCTCATCCTCATCATCATCATCGTTAGGGGCTATAGGCGATATAGACTCCACTATCAATGGCGCCTCATATACCACGTGTATGTCACGTGGCTCCTCTTTTACTACTCGGTTAGGTCCTCCCATGTCAGTCATCCTACAATCACCAACATAAGACAAAACAAACAACAACTCCATTAGAATGTTAAATAACATAAGTTCATTGTATAGAATGAAGTTATATTCTATAGCACGCTAAGCCTCTCTCTAATAAAACTCTATATGAGTTTCATCCCTTTCTATCTTCTAAGTTCTCCTAAGTTATAATCTAAGGACTCTCGCTCCTAGGGTTTATAACTATAGCTTTAATACCAACCTGTGACGCCCCCAAATTTAAACACTCATATCTCGAATTTAGTTCATCACGTACTAATTCTAATATCCTACCAAAATCAATAACAATGGAAATAATAGAATAATTTACATTGATATAATATAAATATTCGCGTCCCAAGGTACCGTAACCATTACTACAACAAACCAGTGATAACACTTAAACATAATTTAATCATCCTTAGTACATCATTATAATAATAATAATAATAATAATAATAATAATAATACTTCTATACTTAAAGGACTAAGCTATTCTGTAGCCTTCCCCTTTCCTTTGTCCTTCCCTGAGGTACTGCCTTGCTCTGCCTTAACTATAATGTTTTTAGGGAAGCAAGAATGAGCAACAAGTTTTCTCAACAAGTAATATAACAATAACGATAAGCAGTTAAACGTTTGAATCTTCAAAGGTATAACAAAAATTGATAGTTCAAAGATATCAAGAAGTATCAAGGGTTTTCAATAAGTGTCGCTATAGAATGAAGGATATCAATAGAATTTCAAAGTGTATTCATTTCAAGTTTAATAAGGATGAACACTGAGCAGTCACTAAGGATTAAGAACTCTTACTAGAATTAACAGTATTATACTGCAATCCAATATAAACGAGTACAATAGGTGTGTCGACATCGGGATTTTTATTTGTCCCTTTTCATTACTTGTTCTTTGGTGTTCTCATGTTAATGTGAGATTTGTTTAAAAAAACAAGTGAAAAAGGTCTGACATGTGTAATGTCGACGATTTGACTTTAAGAGTCGCCAATTAGTGTATTTAACTGGTTGCACCAACGTAACCAAAAAGGTTTGCACATTGACCCAATGATGTGACACTGATATACGGGTCTGTGAAACCGAGAGTCATTTGGGTTCGGGGGCTTGATTATGCGGAGGGAAGGTTTTAGGCACCCCCCGACATCCGTGTTGCCACGGTGACCGCCACTTCCCAAAGAAACTGTTATATGAATGTGTGTGCGTGTGGATCAATATGTAATTATTTAAAAGTAGTGCGAGGCCTCGTTCGCACCTATATACAGAAGGTTTGAATTTATAGAAAAATTCAGTTTTAACCAGGATATAGCAATGAAGTTTTATAAAAATCTTCGGCTTGTTTTCTTTTATTTTCGAGATGTGAAGCATCTTCGAGAAAATAATATACAGTGGTGCTGAACTCCTCATGGGCGTGACAGCCATTTAAGGAAATTCAGACACTGTAAATAATGTACAGTCGCCATAATTTGAAAAATGTCCATCACGGGAACCGAATCTAGATTCATTAGTAATGAATCTGTGATCACATGATTCCTAGGCTCACATGATACTGCAATTTGTATGGAAAGCAGTAAGCAGTTATATATATATATAAGCTGTAAATATATATATACTGACATGATAAACCACCACGAAGCAACTCCATGGGGGATCAGAAATGTAAATATATAAAAGCGGTAAATATATGTATAGTGACATGATCAACCACCACGAAGCGACTCCATGGGGGATCAGAAAAGTAAATAAAGCAATTCGGTAAGCTATTTTGCATAGTTTGCGCTTCGAAGTTAAGATATGGTTATTGTTGGACTTCTTTTGAAGCGATTTGATTTGAAATGAGTGTATTTGATTTGAAGTGAAGTTGAGTCGGCAAAATGACCATTTTGTCCCTCCCGAGGTTATCTCCGGTTTTTGCACAGTTGTAGCGGGTTTTTCCCAGGGTTATATCTGAGATTGTCATGTTGTTAACTCTGAATGTACTTAGGGTTATCTCTGAGGTTAGAATTGATGTTGTGGTCCTCCAGGATTACCTCTAGAGTGTGAAAAAGACGCTTTTGCCCTCCTGCATAGTTAGTTACAAGAAAAGAAAATTTCGAGTGTCTACAAGGTGATCAGCCTAAAGTACCCTACGTTATGCATAACATTTAATCATACTCATGTGTGCACGTCGGTTCCCCGACAATATAAAATTTCCCCTTTTTAAGAGGGTTGTTCATCTTAGTAGATTTACAAGAGTCGACACCAAGTCAATTGGTATGGGTAGCTTTCTAACATATGATAATAGTCTAACCGGATCAAAGGCTTAGACAACTTTTATAATGCATTTAAGAACAATAAGTCTAATGTTCACAAAAATGTCAAGGTATGCGAATGATTTCCGAATAGTAATAGATATTTACTTGGTATAAATATGGTTGATATGGCAACAATTCAGATTATACAATATATATACAATGTAAAGAATTTAGAAAAAAACTTGAATTCAATATAAGAATCAAATGAAGTTAGAGAACTAGCACAAAATCCAAAGTTGTATGAGTTATGAGACTTGCCTTTAGCGTTGATTACCACTTATAGCGTAAAATCACCACAATGAACTATGTTATCCTATTTATGTATGTATAGATATTCATTAGTCATACATCTTGACATACATATCCATATACATTTATCACACATATTTAAATTCATGTAGGCTACACACATTCAAACTCATAGATGTATAACTCACATTGATCTTACTTTCAAAATCTATAGAAACATTTTTAGATCTCTTATACTCACCTCATATGTGAAACTTTACTTAAGTTACTCATACATGTTAAAGAACCTCTAGGCTAAGTTTGGCCCTTTGTTAAATTTATTCATAAATTTCCATTTTACAAAGTTAAAAGAGCTCATTATATCAACTACCAACCATAGCGTTCATTAAACCTCATAACATCGCAAAGAAAATGTTTTTGTCGTCATACGACAGGCACGTGAGGTTGCCACAAATTGAACGTACATATGTTTAATGAATGTAGTGTTGATCAACATAGAGTACAATAGGCTGATCACCTAGAAGTGCTCGTAAGTAATACCGGGCTTACGGACTTAGTTCCGGGTTGTCCTTTTCAAAGAAGAATGAAATGCTCAAGGTCTTGGACCGGAGTTAATGTTTTACGGAATATTATTGTTATTGTAAAACATTTTGAAAGAAAGATGAAGTGTTATTTTGAATCATCAATAGTACTTCATAACTATTGTTCAGTTATTGAAGATATACGATTTTTATGTGTCAAGCATGTGTTTATTGAAAATTGTCATACTTGCTGAGCTAGTTATGCTCACTCTTGCTTGAACCATATGAATGCAGCTAAGACTGAACGCCCTAAAGGATCGAATAAGGATAAAGGAAAAGCTAAGGCAGATCATTAAGCTGTCTATGTAATAATATAGGTTTAATGTTGTAATATAGTTGATATTATGACAAAGAACTTTTGTAATGGGTTTAGAACTTGGGGAAATGTAAATATTATTTTGATTATATAGAAGAGATATTCATTCTTTTGAAACTTTTCAATTGGATGAATGTATGAATATTAGTACAGTATAGTACCATCTGTCGGGTTGGAAGAAACCCGGATTTGGGGGCACTACAGGTTGGTATCAAAGCCTAGGTTATAAAACTTAAGGGGGAAACTAGAACGTTAAGTCATAACCTTAAGAAAGAATAAAGAAGTAAAAGATGGAAAATAACCCTATAAAAATGCATTATATTATGTTATGTGTTTTTATTATTCTACTGACGTGTACTAATCAAACTATATTGTTTTATTGTACATGTCCGGAGAAAATGATATGTATAGAGACATATATGTAGTAGGTGAGGATTCGATGAATCGAGTAGAAATACTACCAAATCCCATAGCAGTAGAACCAGAAGTGGTGGCAATTGAGTCTGGAGACTCGGACAACTTATACTACATGTCTGTGTTTGATGGCATGCTAGAGGAAGAGGTGGACGTGATGTCCTTTGACCAGGTTGCACCTACAGAAGAGTTGACTACGGGGGAGTCAATGAAGGCACTATTCATGTCAGTATTGGATAGAAACGTCCAATATTGTCAAGAGGTTAAGGAGTTAAAAGAGGAACTTCAAGCTGTCCGGGAGGACAAGACTAGTATGGAAGGGATGTGGGAAGAGGAGCATGATGATCGAGTTTTGGCCAAGGACAAAGTCCATAAGCTGAAACACAAAGTCTTGAGCTCAAGCATGAGCTAAAGACTATGAAACGGAAGGTAGAGAGGATGTCCTATATATATAGGAGTTCTCATGTGGATTTCCAGCAACAAGTAGCTGGGTATCCGATAGAAGAAGGGCAGACTCGACATACTATCAGTCGAGATGTCATTGTCGATCTGGCCACGAAAGACTTTGAGAATGCCATTCGGCAGATGTAATCTAGTAATAGATGGAATAGTTTAGATATGTAAATATTATGTATCTAGTAGTAACGTAAAACCCTCTTTTTTATATCAAGGGTTGTCTTTTGTAAATCCCAATTTTTGGAAAGCAATTGCGGGATGGTAATGTAATCAGCTTAGGCTGTGTAATGTAAATAATGTAGTGTTATACTACAAGTTATGAATCAATATAAGTCTTTTTATGGAACATATTGAGTAATGAGTATGAGTTATTGTTTCATTACGAATAATAACCAAACAACAAGAAGAAAGTAATAATGATGTGTTGTTTTCTTAACAGCAAAATGCCGCCAAGAAGGTGACAACGAAATCAAGATTCTAATGTTAATCAACCGGAGGGAGGTCCGGTTAATCCAATGCAAGAGTTCATTAATCTTTTAATGGCCGCGTTTAATAGAACTGGGGATAATGTACCCATAAATCCTGGGGTAGTACAAGCTACTACTTTTAATGATTTTAAAAGTGTCGGTCCGCCGGAGTTCAAAGGAACTACGGACCCTATAGAAGCCCAAACTTGGGTAAAAGAGATTGAGAAAGCATTTGTTATAGAAAATGTTGATGAAGGTCAGAAGGTTGCCTTTGCAACCTATTTGATGAAGGGTGAGGCTAATTTCTGGTGGGAGACAAACCAGGCTAGGGCCGGTATAGAAAATCTAACGTGGGTAAGGTTCAATGAGATTTTCTTCGAGAACTACTTTCCCACAAGTATGCAAGGAAGAATGGAAATGAGGTTTCTTGATTTGAAACAAGGGGATATGATGGTTCCCCAGTATGCTACCAAGTTTAATGAACTGGCAAGATTTGCTCCACATAAGTGGACACTGAAGTGAGAAAGGGTAGACGATTCGAGCAGGGCTTGAAACCCTGGCTCTATAGCCGAATTTCTATGTTCCAAAGTACTTCCTTTGGAACCATATTAGAGAAGGCAATAATTGCCGAAGGTGGGAATGAGGCTCTCAGCCAGTACCACAAGGATAAGAAAAACAAGGCTAAAGTTTATGGGGGAATGAAGACCGAGGGAACCAAATGGTGAGTGGCGACATCGAAAGAGGAAGAGATTTAACTCGGGAATACCTGAGTAAAGCAAGGGATCCTAAGAGGAGGATGGAGGCCAAGAAACACGTGGGAAGACTCATTTAGAGTCTGCTCTCGAGGAAAGCGATTATGTTATAATTGTGGATAGGAAGGGCATATTTCGCCTAACTGTCCAAATCTGAAGAAAAATTACAGATGTTTTATATGTGGATCAACTGACCACATAGCAAAGAACTGCCCAAAGAAGGGGACAGATGGAAATAAGGGCACTAATAGCGGTAAGTTGGCTATTAGTGGTCCAGCTCAGCCTGGTAGACCAATGGCCCGCACTTTTAATATGATGGTCCAAGATGCGGTGGCATCAAGGGATGTAGTTATAGGTATTATCCCAATTAATAACATAAATGCTTACGTGTTATTTAATTCAGGTGCTACTTGTTCGTTTATAGCATGTGATTTTGCTAGACAATTAGAATTACTTTCCAAAAAGTTGCTTATACCTTTGATTATTAAGTTAGCAAACGAAGAGATAATTCATGTTGAAGATATTCATAGGAGTTGTTACGTAGATATACGTGGTTGTAAGTTATCAGTAGATTTAATACCGATAAAATTAGGAGAATTCGACGAAATTCTCGAAATAGATTGGTTGATTAACCATGGTGCAATTATTAATTGCCAAAAGAAATGTGTGAGCATTAGGATGTTGAAAAAACCTCCTGTAATATTTTACGGTAATAAATCGTCGGGACGCTCATGTTGTTTACAGTGACACAAACTAGAAAACTTTTAAGGAAGGGATGTGTAGGTTATCTGTGCCATGTTGTTGGCACCCAGCGAGTGGGAGCAACCATGGAACAAATACCTATAGTGAACGAATTCATGGATGTATTTCCAAGTGAATTACAGGGTTTACCACCGGATAGGGAGATCAAATTTGTAATAGACATTGTTCCAGGAGCGGCACCAGTCTCAAGGGCAATGTATCGTATGGCGCCTGTGGAAATGAAAGAGTTAATGGTTTAGTTGCAGGAACTATTGGGTAAAAAGTACATTCAACCAAGTGTTTTCCCGTGGGGGGCACCGGTATTGTTTGTCAAGAAGAAAGACGGATCGTTAAGGCTTTGTATCGACTATCGAGAGTTGAGCAAGTTAACGATAAAGAATAAATACCAATTGCCCAGGATCGATGATCTTTTTGATCAATTGAAAGGGGCAAACTATTTTTCTAAGATAGATGGGGTATCACCAATTGAAGGTTAGGAAGGAGGACATACCAAAGACAACATTCAGGACTCGTTATGGTTATTACAAGTTTCTGGTAATATCATTTGGGTTGACGGATGCACCAGCTGCATTTATGGATATGATGAACAGAGTGTTCTAACCATATTTAGACAAGTTCATCGTTGTGTTTATCGATGATATTCTAGTCTATTCTAAGACACCAGAAGATCATGTTGAACACCTAATATTAGTGTTGGAGACACTAAGAAAGGAGGAGTTATATGCAAAATTCACTAAGTGTAAATTTTGGCTGGAGAAGGTACAGTTTTTAGGTCATGTCATTGACCAAGAAGGGATTTCAGTGGATCCAGCGAAGGTAGAAGCAGTGATGAGCTGGGAACAACCGAAAACGCCGACTGAGGTGCGGATTTTCCTAGGGTTAGCAGGATACTATCAAAGATTTATGCAAGATTTTTTGAAGATAGCTACTCCATTGACTAACCTGACAAGGAAGATAGTGAAATACGTATGGACGGATAAATGTGAAGACAGTTTTCAAGAACTGAAGAAAAGATTAAGTAAAGCGCCTATTTTGTCATTACCCGATGACACGGGAAATTTTGTAGTTTATAGCGATGCTTCGCATAGAGGACTTGGTTACGTGCTCATGCAGCATGGCAAGGTCATTGCGTATGCATCACGGCAGTTGAAGGATTATGAAAAAGTTTATCCTACTCATGATATGGAACTGGCCGTGGTAGTATTTTCCTTAATGATATGGAGACATTATCTTTATGGGGAAAAATGTGAGATATATACAGACCATAAGAGTCTTAAATATATCTTCACACAGAAGGAGTTGAATATGAGACAGAGAAGATGGCTGGAGTTGATAAAGGATTACGATTGTGAAATCATGTATCACCCTGGGAAAGCCAATGTAGTTGCCGACGCCTTAAGTAGGAAGGGTCGGGAAAAGTTGTCTATGTTAACGACTCAAAATGAGTTAATAACAGAGATGGCTAGGATGGAAATAGAATTGAAGTTGCCAAGTGAATCGGGGCAGTTACTTTTTACGACGGAGATGCAATCTATCATCGTAGAGAGGGTCAAGGAGGTACAACTAAGGACTGATGAGTGTAACCAAGTGAAGAAGCGGTTAACCGATAAAGAATATACTAAATATAGTCTTGATAATGAGGGATTATTAAGATTTAAAGGAAGAATTTGGGTTTCGAATGAGACAGAATTAAAGGAGCAAGTGTTACAAGAAGCTCATAGTTCAAGGTACTCGATACATCCTGGTAACACTAAGATGTATAAAGACCTTCGACAGAGTTTTTGGTGGCCGAATATGAAGAGAGAAATAGCGGAGTATTTGAATAGGTGCTTAACTTGTCAAAAAGTTAAGGCCGAACATCAATGACCCAGTGGCTTGTTACAGTCATTGGAGATTCCAGAATGGAAGTGGGAGCATATCACGATGGACTTCATGGTGGGACTTCCGACAATGGCAAAAGGGTACGATTCGATTTGGGTAATAGTGGATCGGTTGACAAAATTAGCTCACTTCTTACCATTTAGGGTCAAGTATTACTTAGACCAGTTAGCTAAACTTTATGTTAAGGAAATTATTTCCAGACATGGAGTACCAGTATCGATTGTGTCAGATCGTGATCCACGATTCACATCGAACTTTTGGAGAAGTTTGCAAGAACAATTGGGAACACAGTTGAAGTTAAGTACAGCGTATCATCTACAAACTGATGGGCAGAGCGAGAGGACAATTCAGACGTTAGAAGACATGTTGAGGTCTTGCGTCATGGATTTCAAGGGTAGTTGGGATGATCACCTACCACTTGTAGAGTTTGCGTATAACAACAGTTATCATGCAAGCATAGGCATGCCGCCTTATGAAGCTTTGTACAGAAGAAGGTGCAGAACACCATTATATTGGGATGAAGTGGGAGAACGCCAGATGCTAGGACCCGTAATTGGAGCAAAGAAGTGATGGATGTAATAAAGTTAATTCAGATCGTCTTATTACGACCAGATGCATAAAAGAAGTATGCGGACTCACATAGATTAAATCGAGAGTTTGAAGTAGGCTCGTATGTGTTTCTAAAGGTATCTCCTTGGAAAGGAAAGATACGCTTTGGAAAGAAAGGAAAGTTAAATCCAAGGTTTATAGGACCTTTTGAAGTATTAAAACGGGTGGGAGAGGTAGCCTATGTGATAGCATTACCTCCAGACCTAGAACGAATACATAACATGTTTCACGTATCTGTGTTATGTCCTTATAAGCCGGATTATAAGCACGGAATCGAGTATGAGCTGATTCATATTGAGAAGGACTTAACGTATGAAGAATTGCCGATTCAAATTATCGATAGAAAGAAGCAAGTTCTACAGAACAAAGTAATACCTTCAGTAAAGGTATTATGGAAGAACCACGATGCCGAAGAAGTAACGTGGGAATTAGAAGAAAAAATGAAGAAAAATTTTCCTCATCTATTTGATTAAAGTAAGACGAGATTCTAGGGACAGAATCCTTATAAGGGGGGAAGGATGTAATGACCGAGAAATTCGGATCTTATTGTAAAATAATTTTATTGAATTAAATAATAATAAAATTATATTTTATGTGATATCAAAATGGTTGTCATTCTATAACCTAATGATGTTGGAATGTCATAGTATTTTAGCTACGTGAAGGAATTAAAGTATTTGAATTTCCAAGACGAAAATAAAAGTTTTTCGAGAAATTTTTCAAAAAACACTATTCATCAATATTTGCTCGGGATTTATTTTTGAATTTCTGAGAAATACGAAATGATAGAATATCAAGGTAAGATGGATTATGTAATAATAATCTAGTTATGGAAAGTGTAATATTTCGCTTGCGGACTTAATTTATGAATATTAAGGAAAGCGAAGTATTAGTAAGTAATTAATAATTGTATGATACTTAAGTATTGTACAAGGTAATGAAAATGAGTATAATACTTGATATGGTTTTCAAAAGAAGACTGAGTATGTTAAACAAATGTTTTTATCGTCATACGACAGGCACGTGAGGTTGCCACAAATTAAACGTACATATGTTTAATGAATGTAGTGTTGATCAACATAGAGTAAAATAGGTTGATCACCTAGAAGTACTCGTAAGTAATATCGGGCTTACAGACTTAGTTCCGGGTTGTCCTTTTCAAAGAAGAATGAAATGCTCAAGGTCTTGGACCGGAGTTAATGTTTTACGGAATATTGTTGTTATTGTAAAACATTTTGAAAGAAAGATAAAGTGCTATTTTGAATCATCAATAGTACTTCATAACTATTGTTCAGTTATTGAAGATATATAATTTTTATGTGTCAAGCATGTTATTTATTGAAAATTGTCATACTTGATGAGCTAGTTATGCTCACTCTTGCTTGAACCATATGAATGCAGCTAAGACTAAACGCCCCGAAGGATCGAATAAGGATAAAGGAAAAGCTAAGGCAAATCGTTAAGCTGTCTATGTAATAGTATAGGTTTAATATTGTAATATAGTTGATATTATGACAAAGAACTTTTGTAATGGTTTTAGAACTTAGGGAAATGTAAATATTATTTTGGTTATATAAAAGAGATATTCATTCTTTTGAGACTTTTTAATTGGATGAATGTATGAATATTAGTACAGTATAGCATCATCTATCGGGTTGGAAGAAACCCGGATTTGGGGGCGCTACAGACATGGTTCAAGAGAATCTAGTTAAATAATAAATCAATCTCCTTCGATACTATTGGACTTTATCAATCAAGTAACACGTAACATTTACCGTGTATCATTAACCTACAAAAGTGGTTATTTTCAAGGGTGAGCTCGACAGCCTAGTAATTATAACAGTTTTCATGCAACACATAGCATGTAATAGCATATTCAGTTCATGCATTCATAATCAATTAATATTTACTACGCATGTTACTTCACACATAACAGGCATAGAGATTTATCAACATAAGCATATCCTCAAAGATCAACTTTCATATTTCATACATATCTCATATGCATTTCATATATAAACATCAACATTTGCATAGCATAATATTCCCTAACTAACAGTTATCGAATTCATATAACAAATAGGAACTGAAAGACTTGCCTGATTCGTAGTTTATGAACTACGACTTAACTGCTTAACGCTTATAGTTATCCGCAATTCGTGTATTCCTACACAATTATATAATCATGGATTCACATCCATTAGTCACATATTTCATACAGTCTCAATGTAATAATAGTGTTACATTATTTCCTAACTAGGTTCGTAAAACCTACATTTCACTTTCTCATTATACACTTAGAATAGCTAGGTATGTATAGGTATACCTTAGCTACACATGCTTCATATCAACATTCATAAATCTTTCTCACACACTTGACTCACTATGTGTTCGACACATATTTAAAGTCTATAGATACACGATCTACATCGTCCTTACCTTTTGTAAACTTTAATAAATTTAACAACTCTGTGTTTTATATAACCATTACATGCTCTTATGCTTAAAACATCATCTATGTCAAGTTTTATAGCTTTAGACATTCCTTACACATATGCTTTGTGACGCCCCCAAAAATAGGTATACATGACCCATTTTGAGTCGCCAGATATCACACTATAAAAATCAAATACAAACTTCATTTATACAACTGTTGAACTGTCGTATAGAATACGACCACAGTTAACTGTGAGTTTTAATACAATATTGTCTCGTAGACAGTATCCAAACTCAAATTGTTACAATGCCATATAAAATACAGCAGCAAAAATTTTAAGACCCCAAAGAAGAACGAAAAGATTACTATCATATTCATTCTAATGAGGTGCACTTTTGACGCTTTCAAAGTTGGGTTCTCATCACCCTATTGTTGTTTGCCAAAATCAATTATTAAGTGACGTATAAAATACGACACACACATCTTAGGTCCTCAATCCAATTATCTATTGCATGTCATGCCGTTTTATAATGTATTGAGAAACTTAGACAGTCTAGGACCATCCCACTATTTCCCTGTTATCCCCACTCGACCCAGCTACACTCTTATTACCTGAAAGGAATTGTGAAGCAAAAGGTTGAGCACAATTAGCCCAGTAAAGAATATCATGGCTAAGATAATTAATTTATCAACAGCCTTTATCAGAATAAATCAGAGATTTATAACATATGGTAGATAATAAAAATTTTCAACCATAATTGTAGCGGAATCAACAATTCATTAGAAGAGTCAAGTAGAACATAATGTCTACTATCCCCTCTAAATTAAAAGTCCATCATTGATATTTTATTCCTGTAATACTCATTAACAGTTCTTTGTTATACTTAAGACAAATAGAACTTTCAACACTTGTCTTTAAATTGACAATTCATATTTATAATAATGTGACTTAATAGTTCCTTCTTGCCACAAAGGCTTAATAGAACGTTTACTCAATATCCTTACCCCAAAGGCTGAAGATATTCAAATGTAATAACAATGATTATACCAATCAGTTGTCTAACTTTGCACTACGGGCCAAAGATATTTAACTATAAAAACAATGGTCATGATCATACCAATCAATTTCCTGTTAGTGCACTACGGCCAAAGACATTCAACTATTAACTAATGGTCATGATCCTGCCAATCACATCATTGAATTATCCATGCACTACGGCCAAGGATATTCGTTAGTATCACTAGTGGTCATGATCATGTCATACATCTGTCCATCTTCGCACTACGCGTCAAAGCTATCAAACAATGATCATCTTTGCACTACAGCCAAAGATATTCAACAACATATCATCTTTGCACTACAAAGCCAAAGACATACAACCAGAAAACCAATAACCAACAAAGATAATAAAGAATAGAATAATAAAAGAATTTCACCATGTATTCAAGATTGATGCATAGACAAAGTTATTCCAACATAATAATAAAGAATGGAATAATAAAAAAGAATTTCACCATATATGCGATTTCGCATGCATAAAAGTTATTCCAACATAATAATAAAGAATGGAATAATGAAGAATTTCACCACGCGTGCGCAAATCCATACACAGAAATAGTTATTCCAATGTAATAATAAATAATGGAACCAGTCAGAAGCGTAATACGCACCAATACGGATATTCCAACAGAATAATAAAGAATGGAATAATAAAAGAATTTCACCATGTATACGATACTTCGCATAAATAGGTTATTCCAACATAATAATAAAGAATGGAATAATAGAAGAATTTCACCATGTATGCGATACTTCGCATAAACAGGTTATTCCAACATAATAATAAAGAATGGAATAATAGAAGAATTTCACCATGTATGCGATACTTCGCATAAACAGGTTATTCTAACATAATAATAAAGAATGGAATAATAGAAGAATTTCACCATGTATGCGATATTCAGATAAACAAAAGTTATTCCAACATAATAATAAAGAATGGAATAATAGAAGAATTTCACCATGTATGTGATATCAGATAAACAAAAGTTATTCCAACATAATAATAAAGAATGGAATAATAGAAGAATTTCACCATGTATGCGATACTTTGCATAATCAGGTTATTCCAACATAATAATAAAGAATGGAATAATAGAAAATTTTCACCATATATGCGATACTTCGCATAAACAGGTTATTCCAACATAACAATAAAGAATGGAATAACAATAGCTCTCTTCATGAATACGAAAGAAATAATACTCCTTACTATAATAATAATATCCCTTACTATAATAATAACATCCCTTATTATAATAATAACATCCCTTACCTTAGAAAAACTGAATACTAGAGTAATGAAGTAGCAGAATACTTTTCTTCTTTCTCTCTATAATTTCTCTCTCTAGAGTTTCAGTGAATTCGTAAAAAATAATGAATGAATGAGCTTCTATTTATAGAAGAATGGACTGCATAGTAACTAATTCATGAACGGTCCAGATTGATTTACTTTAAATGGACGGTCCAGATTTAAAGAAAAATCTTTTAAATAAAATATAATATATTCTATTTATAATCTAATAAAACGAATAACTTTATAAAAGTATTCTGTTTTATATAAAAAGATTTTACTATGCAAAACACTATGTAGGCATTATACAACACTATGCATAATAAAATATAATATATTCTATTTATAGAATTACTTTATAAAGTATTCTGCTTTTATATAAAAAGATTTTACTATACAAAACACTATGCATAATAGAATATAATATATTCTATTTATAGAATAACTTTATAAAAGTATTACGCTTTTATATAAAAAGCTTTCTGCTTTTATTACATTAATAATACTAATAAAACAAAACTTCATCATCACTTACTTTGAAAAATTTTCAAATGTCACCCTTAACTTTAAACTATTATCAATTTAACTATTCGCCAAAATAGAAAAATTGAACACTTTTATTTCATAAAATTCGGGGTCTCACAATCTCCCCTCCTTATGAAATTTCGCACTCGAAATTTACGTACGTACCTGATATTCGAAGAGATGAGAATACCTTGCTTTCTTTTCGGATTGTACCTTCCCGATTATTTCCGCTCTGTCAAAATTTTCCCATTTCTCATCTCCTGTATTTCAAATATCATTCTAGAATATAACTTCAAAGCAAAGGTAAATTGACATATCATAATTTGCCAACTTATCAAGTAAACAATTTTAGCTTAGGTAAGTCACACACTAGCGAAGTATATAACTCAACTCTCCCCTCCTAGTTCTAGACTCTTATCTCCGCCAGCGACCATATCCCTAAGCTTTGATACCAATTGTGACGCCCCCAAAAATAGGTATACATGACCCATTCTGAGTTGCCAGATATCACACTATAAAAATCAAATACAAACTTCATTTATACAATGTTGAATCGTCAGATAGAATACGACCACCCAGCTTAATCGTGAGTTTTAATACAATATTGTCTCGTTGACGGATCCAAACTCAAATTGTTACAATGCCATATAAAATATAAGAAAGAAATATTTTAAGACCCCAAAGAAGAACGAAAAGATTACTATCATATTCATTCTAATGAGGTGCACTTTTGGACGCTTTCAAAGTCAGGTTCTCATTACCCTATTGTTGTTTGCCAAAATCAATTATTAAGTGACGATATAAAATACTTACACACACATCTTAGGTCCTCAATCCAATTATCTATTGCATGTCATGCCGTTTTATAATGTATTGAGAAACTTCGACAGCCCTCGAACCATCCCACTATTTCCTCATATCCCCATTTCAACCCAAATACACTCTTATTACCTGAAAGGAATTATGAAGCAAAAGGGTGAGCACAATTAGCCCAGTAAAGAATATCATGGCTAAGATAATTAATTTATCAACAGCCTTTATCAGAATAAATCAGAGATTTATAACATATGGTAGATAATAAAAGTTTTCAACCATAATTGTAGTGGAATCAACAATCCATTAGAAGAGTCAAGTAGAACATAATGTATATTATCTCCTCTAAATTAAAAGTCCATCGTTGATATTTTATTCCTGTAATACTCATTAATAGTTCTTTGTTATACTTAAGACAAACAGAACTTTCAACACTTGTCTTCACCTGAACCACCAAAGATGTTAGTTAAATTCACAATTTATATTTATAATAATGTGAATTAACAGTTCCTTCTTGCCACAAAGGCTTAATAGAACGTTTACTCAATATCCTTTCCCCAAAGGCTGAAGATATTCAAATGTAATAACAATGATCATACCAATCAGTTGTCTATCTTTGCACTACGGACCAAAGATATTCAACTATAAAAACAATGGTCATGATCATACCAATCAATTGCCTGTTAGTGCACTACGGCCAAAGACATTCAACTATTAACTAATGGTCATGATCCTGCCAATCACATCATTGAATTATCCATGCACTACGGCCAAGGATATTCGTTAGTATCACTAGTGGTAATGATCATGTCATACACATGTCCATCTTCGCACTACGGGTCAAAGCTATCAAACAATGTCATCATCTTTGCACTACTGTGCCAAAGATATTCAACAACATATCATCTTTTTGACTACAGCCAAAGACACACAACCGTAAAACCAATAACCAACAAAGATAATAAGGAATGGAATTATAAAAGAATTTCACCATGTATGCAAGATTGCAGATGTAGACATGTTATTCCAACATAATAATAAAGAATGGAATAATAAAAGAATTTCACCATGTATGCGAAAGCGCATGCATGTAAAGTTATTCCAACATAATAATAAAGAATGGAATAATGTAAAGAATTTCACCATGCGTAAATCCATACCGCGACAAAGTTATTCCAATGTAATAATAAATAATGGAACCAGGTCAGGTGTAATACGCACCGATAGGATATTCCAACAGAATAATAAAGAATGGATAATAAAAGAATTTAACCATGTATACGATACTTCGCATAAAAAGGTTATTCCAACATAATAATAAAGAATGGAATAATAGAAGAATTTCACCATGTAGGCGATACTTCGCATAAACAGGTTATTCCAACATAATAATAATGAATGGAATAATAAAAGAATTTCACCATGTATGTGATACTTCGCATAAACAGGTTATTCTACTAGAATGATAAAGAATGGAATAATAGAAGAATTTCACCATGTATGTGATACTTCGCAGAAACAGGTTATTCCAACATAATAATAAAGAATGGAATAATAGAAGAATTTCACCATGTATGCGATACTTCGCATAATCAGGTTATTACAACATAATAATAAAGAATGGAATAATAGAAGAATTTCACCATATATGCGATATTTCGCATTAACAGGTTATTCCAACAGAATAATAACGAATGGAATAACAATAGCTCTTTTCATGAATACGAAAGAAATAATACTCCTTACTATAATAATAATATCCCTTACTATAATAATAACATCCCTTACTATAATAATAACAACCCTTACCTTAGAAAAACTGAATACTGGAGTAGTGAAGTAGCAGAATATTTTTCTTCTTTCTCTCTATAATTTCTCTCTCTAGAGTTTCAGTGAATTCGTAAGAAATAATGAATGATTGAGCTTCTATTTATAGAAGAATGGACTGCATAGTAACTAATTCATGAACGATCCAGATTGATTTACTTTAAACGGACGGTCCAGATTTAAAGAAAAATCTTTTAAATAAAATATAATATATTCTATTTATAATCTAATAAAACGAATAACTTTATAAAAGTATTCTGTTTTATATAAAAATATTTTACTATGCAAAACACTATGCAGGCACTATACGATACTATGCATAATAAAATATAATATATTCTATTTATAGAATAACTTTATAAAAGTATTACATTTTATATAAAAAGATTTTACTATGCAAAACACTATGCATAATAGAATATAATATATTCTATTTATAGAATAACTTTATAAAAGTATTCTGCTTTATATAAAAAGCTTTTCTGTTTTATTACATTAATAATACTAATAAAACAAAACTTCATCATCTCTTACTTTAAAAAATTTTCAAATGTCACCCTTAACTTTAAACTATTATCAATTTAACTATTCACCAAAATAGGAAAATTGAACACTTTTATTTCATAAAATTCGGGGTCTCACATGCTTTAAAGTTCAGATGACTACTAAAACGGTTTGGCAACATTTGCCATGCTAGCGCAATGACTTACTTGTAATTAGGCTCGGATGGGCGCAATTGCTACCGTCCCCAACTGCACAAAGTCGACCTTGCACTTTCTATTTCTGTCCAAACTTAAACACACTTAGACTCTTATACTTCTCATGCATACCCACAAAAGGTCTTTACATACTTGTATGACCACTTCAAGTTCAACCTTATATGTTAGGGACTTTAGTTTAGGATTTTCATGAAATCAAAACAAAATAGGGTTATGTAACCACTAGGTGTACTAATTAGCCTTATGTTCATATAAAGATGTCACATAATCTGCACTACACATGTTCATTCATATTCATATCTTTTTCTCATAGCTAGCATTGTTTAACACTTTAAAACATGCTTTAACCTCATGTTTGGTTCACTTCCATTATGTTTAACATATAAGACTTATGTTTAGTGACATAATGAAACATAATATGGCATCTCAAGCCTTTAAAATCTAAATACTCATATGTAATGCAACTTAATTTTGAAACATAGTTTCCTTTTAAATCATTTTTCAAGAATGATGCGATTTAGTATATATAAATCATATCTAGGAATTTTATAGACACAACATGTCATATTAATCCTTTAGAATCTAGATATCCATGTGATGCAACTAGATTTCAAAAATATGTTCAAGTTTACCTTTAAAACTACTTTAAACTTGAACAATGCCATTCAACACATACGAGACCACTTTAAAGCTCTATTCATACGTAGTCAAGTCATGTTAACATGCTCGCATGGTCAGAGTGTAAATCATGTAGTAGTCATGCATACTAGCTTATTATACTAAGCTTTTTCTTGAAAAACTTCTCTAACACAAAGCCTAGTAAGGTGCTCATGAACAAAGACACTACCAACACCATATCATGCTCATTTATATTTGAACTCAATCACGTTTATAAACCACTAAGTTCAAAATTTATAGAACATAAGTTTCCACAATGTTTGTTTTTAAAATCTTTAAGTTTCTTTTCATAACACATACTAAGTCACGCTAAAGCATTTCATTATGAGTATGGTAATCTTATATGTCATGTCTAATATCATGCATTTTCATGTTACATCACTTAGAATAACATATTCCATCGTAGGGAGCACTATACTTGCGTATGTGCTCATTCGACGCCCTCCAATTGCCTCCTATTTCATAACAGTCATAAAGATGACTATTTTGAGCCTTCCTAAAGACCTCAAATTTAAAAACTTAAAGAACAAGAGTTGTAGGTCTATTCGTTCTCTTTCCGGATCATCTTGAATCACCTCAATCAGAGTTTGTATTAAAAAGTTATAACTAATATACTATAGCATGTCAAAGTAGTCTACCCAACATCGAAGCCGTGTAATTGCTACTTCAATTAGCCTTTGGGGAAGCGCAATGCTACATACGGGAGGCGTAACGGCCCTTTCGTGTTCTATACTTCATGATTTTACAGACCTCTACTCCTTCCAATCATCATAATATGAGTTATACTCATCCAATTTAGTCCATTTTCGATTCTATGAGTTCGCAACTCATAAAACTACAACATACTAACTACCCAATAATTAACATAAACATTAACAAATCCAAAAATGAGTCTATCACTCATGTTCATGCTAAATGTTCATGTTTGACAGATTTTGCGAATTCGTTCACTACGAATTCGTTTCTCAACCAAATTGGTTCGTTTTACTTTCGTTGTTTTCGTTTCTAACTATATTAACAGTATCTAGCAACAACTCAGGGATTACAACAATCCTTAGCCATTACTTTTTGGACTTAAAAGTGACTATTTCTTATATTTCTAAGAAATTCAAAACTTGAAATGAAGAACATGTATTATAATCACCCAATCATCATGCTCAACACATTACATTGATACATAATACACATGTAAACTATGTTAACCCTATAGCACTAAATTTTCAACCCACTTAACAGAGAATTTTGGAGAATTATTAGAATTTATCAAACTTTGGAATCTAGAACATCTATGATAGTAAGGATACCTCTTGAATGCTTCAATATGCTAAGTATAGCTCTTCAATCTTCCAATCTCAGATTGCTCTCACTAATGGCAACTCACTCTTAATAAGAAACTTCTCAGAGAACTTAACCAACGTGAAAGAGAAAAGAGGGTCTCTAGTTATGGTGGTTTCAATACACAGTTAATAGTCTTGCACGTTGAATTAATCCAAGGGGAGGAAGAAGAAGCCGATGGATGCTAAAGAGTTGGTCACCAACTCTATGTTCAGCCATCATCAACTCTACTATGTAATGAAGAAGAAATAGGATAGGCCAATGGCCTATTTACGCGTTTGATATGTAAATGGGTGACACTGATTTTGGGACAAGCTTATAACTCAGCAACTGAAGCTTAGTTTAGTTCCTTTTAAATTCCCAAAATGAAATTTTAATGGGTTAATGCTACTACACCAAGTAAAATTAGGGATTATTTATGTACTCATATCATATACTCCATGTACATTAGTCCACATAATATTTTAATTAGTCTAAATATAATTTAGTTGGGTACTTTCAACCTATTACTTCATATCACACATAAATATCACAACGATTAATTAATATTAATCATTTATCCCATTTACTGGAGTTACATATAATTCAAGCTCATTATTTCTATAATAAAATATTACGGGTCTAGGTCATGTTTGGCTTTTCCCCTAATTCCACATTATTTTATTATTTATTTAATATAAGATTTATGTCACACTTTATCGTAATGCTAAATTATTTAGCTTACTTAAGAAATTACATACCTAAAATATGTACAACCTTTACACTTAGAATAATTAATATTTACTCTATTAATTATTTAAATTATACACTATGCGATAATTATTCGATCGTCCCTAAGACAACTTCCTCAATCTTTACATTAATATCTTTCAAATATTAAACCCTTTCATAAATTACCATTGTCAATTAAGGCTTTAATATTCAAATTATATTATTCCATAATATAACTTCCAATTTAATATAAATTAACCAATATTTAAACTTGTTAGTTAATTCTTGTAATTAACTAATTTATGCTTTACTATCTCAATCTATCCATGGATAGCTTAAGCACTAACTAAAACTCATATTACATCATACCAGTTACTAGTATATATATACAAGTCTAAATCTAGCACACATCAAGTCTTTAATAGTATTCAATATAGTACACTGAGTGGTTTCTCACAAACAACCAACAAATTAGTTTCCATCTCGTCTACACTGTTTTCACAGTGAGTTAGATCGATTACCAATTTGTATATACCTCTGCTCTCTGAAGGAATCAATTAGCCCAGCTCCTATACATCAACCATTAAAGAGTATGATTGCACTACCTTAGACTTGATACACACTCGTACAACACTCGAGAAATTGGTGATTATAAAAGATATTTTAATGTCACCAACTTACTATTATAAAATAATTTCACATAAATTATTTAACATCAATAGATAAAACTTTATCCATCTTCTTAATTCATATCTACCATTTCTAACAATTATATAATAAGGATATATATTTATTAAACACAACCACACTTATTACATAGCGCATATTATCCTATGTAACACAATACCACATACTACGTAACACATTAAATATTTTTATTTTTATTTCAACCCTTCACATGCCTTAAGAATTTTATCTACTAAATTCTTATTTTAATATTTTCTAAAAATTCGGGTTCTTATATCCTCTCCCCCTTATAACGATTCCATCCTCGGAATCACCGAAACCTCCTCTACTCGGTGCTATTTCGAATATTACATATTCTTTTAAATAATTTTATCCATTCTCTTTTCGGAAGTTTCATTATAACTTGCTCACTTGCATTCTACCACATTCTCCTTTCTAAGGAACATTCTACTCACTACATTCATCACACAGAAGAATAAGAGTCTTCCATGATTTTTCAATAATAGGGAAGTAGTATGAATAACTCAGATTCCAAATTTATGCTTAGGGGCCACACAAGACCGTGAACTAGTGCTTCAACACAATCCTTCACACTAGAAACCAGAGTGTTTATTAATCACAAAGACTGAAAACACCCTCCACACGTACACTAGGTGGCCAGCCTATTGTACCACTACGTTGGGCCATAACATAGTGTTTTGTAACGACTACATGTGTTACGCTTGAAACCATTGTCCCCAAAAACATGTCCCCTTATAGGGTTGTTCACCTCAGCTTTTCCACATCTGAATTCACACCAGAGCAATCTAGTTTGGCGTAAATAGTCAAGAACGCTTGAATTTCACAAATATTTTTCAACAGTCGTCTAGCCGAATCAAATAGCTTAGACTTTTATCAACCATTCGGACATCAATCGAAATAATTTGGCCAACTTAATTGACCTTCTTTATAACTTAAAAGAAAACCAAAATTCTTTTATGACGTCATGATACCGTACCAGATTAGTATTATGTTGAGGATTCTGCCATTAGGTGACTTTGTTATATTACATTATACCATAGTGGGCTGACGATCTTTTGATCACAACCAACACTAGGTTCAACTGCATTGATGACTCTATCGTTTACCATTTCTACACCATATCAAATGATGCACATGGTTAGAAATACATTTTGAAAATTTTCAAATCATTTTTGTCTTAGCCGAAATAATTAGCATAGACATAAGAATAACGATATTGTTTTTAAACATCATTGGTTCAATCACATGATCCAAAGTTTTTTGAGAAAATAGAAATGCCAACATTAGCACGAAGTCAATAAATTTTTAAAATCTAGCAGAGCTAGAAGATTTAGAAAATTCATGTTTCTCCATCAGCTTTACTCTTTACTCCATTGCTTCATTTTAACACCATCAATGCTCACTATTCCAAAATTTCTAACTTCCTAACATATATATACCCGATATAGTTCATTAAACTTATCACACTTTGGAAATCCAGGAACTTTCCATAATCATATGAGTTTTAAGAACTTACCCTAGTCAGACCATAGGCGTCCATTCGCTAAGGGGTTCAAACCATATGATCATGAGTCACGAACTTACCATAAGTATGAGTTTTAAGAACTCGCAACTTAACCTTATATTCTCTAACTATAACTTATCTATCTGTTATACACATGTGAAAAGAATCACCTTCTCTACAGGTATATACCAAATAACGCGACACAAACATTTCAATGATTATTAGTACTAGAACTAAGTGGTTTTTACACCAAGTACGATTCCCCGCCCATAACAAGGAATCATACAACTCAGCTGCTGACATGGGTCCTCAATTGAAATCCCACTTAACTCTATCTTACATTTAACTTGATACAAATTCTTCGTATCTCATCACCTACAACTCCTCATGAGTTCATATCGTACCATTTCATAGTACATTCACTTATAGCATCAAGCTATACACACTTAGTCATTACAGACTATTTATCACTTCATAGCTCAATCCGATCATGTCGTGATCATCAATTTACCTTAGGGTTCTTTCCCTTTTATCAACAAAACTCCACTCGAGTTCATTCGCATCTTATAGACACCACTTTAACATTTTTATTACCGGAGTTAGGAAACTCCTAAATTCTCATTCTCTAGATACTTTAAGATTCTTCTTTGAATCTTCACTTATATATTTTAATCTTTATCTTTCTCTCTCTCTCTCTCTCTCTCTCTCTCTCAGGTTATAGCCTAAGGTGCACTTACCTAAACTTTATAACCTACAGATTTGATACCAACCTGTGACGCCCCCAACTCAAGGTCCCTTCGAACCTCGAATCTGGTCCGCCACGATACTACTATCGTCAAACTATTATATCTTTTATTCATAACTTAATGAATATAACTTTACTTATTACAATTTAGAATATAAATTCTTTCCATTTCCATGATATGTGTAATGACCCCAAACTTTTATAAGTTTCTAATCTTGGTCATTTACTATTCCTGTTTTACATCACATTCGATGTTATACAAATATGCGGAATAATTTAAACTTTCTCAATCTCCTTTGAAAAATAAACCTTTTATTGATATCTTAACTCAAATCAATTACAAATCCCTCAATCCAATTATTCTATGATTCACTTTATTCAATATTCATATAAATCTTTACATCTCAATTCGAATTTCTCTATGTATCACATAGTATAACTTAACAGATATTACATATTATAAACTTAACAGATAGATTGGTACATATGGTGCTTGCTCATTAGGTGAGGATGGTTGATCTCATGATCATTTGTGTGGAGAAACTAAAGCAAGTATGTAGGTGCTTATTAAAGAATAAGTTCACTGAATGTGACTCGCTAAGGAATACCTATTGGAGTTTTACTTGCCTGTCAATAGGAATTCCTGTAGTGATAGTAGTACAAGTAATCCTTAGACTTGAGATCATCATAGTATCTTGTATATAATGATATACACTTTGACTTATTCTTTAAGACCCTTAGGGTATATCAAAGGGTATGTTTGGGTGTAATAAGTTATATATGGAGAAAATGAATGATCAATAAAGAATCTACCGCTTCTAGTAAAAGAAGAGAAATGTCCTATGTGATTCGATAAATGACAACCCAGGAATCCTTGGCCAAGGTTGAATAAAATTAGAAAGTAGTTTCTAATTTGCATTCATTAGGAGTTGTGCATTTAGGAATCGAGATACATATAATTAAATAAAATAAAACTTGACAGTAATTCCATGTCTTATATTTAATTGGGACATTGTATGGTGGAATGATTGAATTGTACGGTAACTATTTACTCAATGGTTCTTTTATAATTAATGTTGAAATCTATATTATCTGGAAAGTCGTTGATCGCTAAGGAGGCTTATCCCTATTGTAAAATAAATATTATTTACTTCAATAAATTAATAGTTTAATTTTTTTATTTAAATAAGATTAGAATTGTTCTAATTTATTTATTCACAACCGATTTAATATGGAGAACTTAAAGGGTCGCACTATAAAAGGAAGAATAATTAATTAAGAAGTTAATGGCATAATCGTAATACTATGTGAAGTGTATTTATATTAATCTATGGTGATAGAGTAAATTAAATTGTAACGCCCCCAAAATAGGTATACATAACCCATTCTGAGTTGCCAAATACATGATACAGAAAACAACTACAACTTTATTATTACAATTGTCGTGCAAAATACGAGAACACATAATATGAGTTCAAATACAAATATTGTCTTCTAGACAATATCCACACTCAAATAAACTCCTCATAACAATTATTGATGCACTATTTTACAAAAATAGTGAGGACTGCTAAAACAACTGTCTAGGACCATCACTCTATACCCCGACTGGTTCCTGCTATGTTCTCGCTTCCTGAGAAGAAAAATGGAACAAAAAGGAAAAGGGTGAGCTCAACTAGCCCAGTAAAGAATATTATGACTAAGATAATATTCAAAATTATCCTTAGTCTTCAACAGGAAAAATCGATAGAATCTGAATAGACAACAAGTTTTAGATCAACAATCTATAATGGAAACAATAATTCATTAGAAGAGTTAAGTAGAGAATGAAATCTACTATCATCTATGAATTTAAAAGTCCATCATCAATATTTTATCCATGTAACGTCAATCAATATACATCTTGAATCAAATATTCATCTTTGCACTACGGGCCAAAGATATTCATTTAGTATCACCAATTGGTCATGTTCATCTCAACACTGCTCATCTTTTTCACTACGGGCCAAAGATATTCATCAGTAATCATTCATCTTTGTACTACCGGCCAAAGATATTCATCAAGTATCACCATTAAAGACTGAGGATGATGAAAAATATTTTAGAGAACGAATCTAGTGAGACAAAAGGACAAATATTAGGGATTCATACTACAGTTTATCCAAGTTCAAAAACACTCCATAATAAACCATAGTGGAGTAAAATTCAAGAATGAAGATCAAAACATGGATTCAATTTCAAGATTAAAGGTCACAACAGATAACTGGGAAGGAAAAATAATAATTTTTTTTTCTTTTGTGAAAAGTACCCGTGAACAGTCCTCGTGAACAGAAACTGTGAATAGTACCCGTGAACAGTACCCGTGAATAGTAACTATGAACAGTACTCGTGAACAGTAACTGTGAACAGTACCCAGTCATGAAAAGTTTCAAATTTGATAAAAAGTTCAGACCAATATTCCTATAAAATGACATTAGATGAAGCAAAATTTCTAATTATTTCAGGAATTATAGAAGCAACACTTACCATAGTAAGTTCAAATTTAGGAATACGAGATGAAATAATATCGCTTGCGTAATATGGAGTATGGAAGAAAATAATATTTCTCACGAGTATTGCAATAAAATAATATCATTTACGTTAGTAGAAATTGGATTTGACTGGAATATCGGATATTATTCAAAGAAATTCTTGCAGAAAAACTACGCTCAAAGTATTCTTATACTCAAGAAAAATACTCACAATACTTTAGAATAAGAATTTCTGATTATGAATTGGTGTGTTGAGGAAGGAGGGTTATCCCTCTATTTATAGTGCAGGACGGAGGAAGAAAACCAAATGAGCTGCATAACTTTTTCTGCCAAATTCTTTCCTGCCAAATTTTTCTTCAATCGTGCCTAACCTTTCCTTTTCATTCATTGCCTAACTCTTATTTTTCCAATAGGTGAGGCCCACAAGTTTGGAAAAACAAAAGCTTTGCAGATAATTAAATGACCATCCACAACAAAACAAAGCATACTTGCAAGAATTTCTTCCACCCACCAACTTAGAAAAGCATTCAACTAAAATTAAATTATATTCATCCCTTTTTTTATCACATGCATATATATATATATATATATATATATATATATTATAATTAAATGAATATTTTAAATATTGGAGAAGATAATTGCCAACTTTCAACAATTAATTCATTTTAAAATTCCTTGATTTATATCCACATAAAATAAATAAATCCTTATCATATAAATCAATAATTACTTATTCACAAATAATATTACAGAATCACAATAATGACAACCACGCCGTTCCCAGGAAAGAGGGGGCTTTCCGAGAAGGATTTCTCCTTATTGGCGCGTAATTAGGTGACCAAACCTCTTCTTGACAGAACTTTCTAGACATTGCCAATAATGCTATCTAATAATATTATTCAAATAATATGAATTATTGATCTGATAATGGGAAATAATGTGTAGTGACAATTATTGAAACAACAATAATATAAAATATCAACGCAGCAATTATTGAATCAATAAAATAAAATATTGAATAAGAATTATCGTAATAATTATTGAGTAGTGCCTTCTTATGTAAGAATCAATAATTCAAAATACTTTGTGTATCTGGTATCTACTTTGTATAACCACGCCAGATTCATCATTTTTTAATCACCGTATTCCAACAAGTTATTAATTGATAAGAATAACTACGTCGTTATTTATAAAAGCTCAAACTTGTCATTTTCTTCATCCGATAGTTATTCTGTTATGGGGCCCACAAATGGTTGCGCAATCATACGAATATTCCCCAACAACAAGAATATTCCACAACCAAATGAATATTCCCCGACAACAATGAATATTTTATAACCACTTGCTTAATTTGTAAAATTTGCACATTTCACCCATAACCAAAGTATTATATCAAATTATCACCTTATTATTTCAAGATAATAAATAGAGGAAATTCAATTTTATTTAATATAAGTTGGGGTCTTACAACCTCCCCTCCATATAAAATTTTGTCCTCGAAATTGACGTATGTACCTAGTGTTTCGAAAAGGTGAGGGTACCTCACTTTCATTTCTGATTCCAACTCCCAGATCATTTCTTCAATAGCATGGTTCCTCCACAAAACCTTGACATGTGGTATAACTTTTGTTCGTAGAACATGCTCTTTCCTATCCAATATCTTGACAGGTACCTCCTCGTACGTTAAATCTTCAGCTATCTCGTCTGGTTCTAATGCAATAATGTGGTTCGGGTCTTTCACATATTTACGAAGCATAGATATATGAAAAACATTATGAACACGAGACATGCTTGGAGGTAATGTGAGTCTATAGGCCACATTTCCTATTCGGTCAAGAATCTCAAATGGACCAACAAATCATGGATTGAGTTTTCCTCTCTTCCCAAATCTTGTAACTCCCTTCCATAGAGCAGTACGTAACAGTACATGATCTCCAATATTAAACTCCACGCCCTTTCGATGAAGATCAACATAACTCTTTTGTCGATCTTGTGAGATCTTTATACGTTGTCGGATCATTTGAATCTTTTCTATAGTCATGCGTACTAATTCTGGTCCCAACAATGTTGCTTCTTCCACCTCGTCCCAGCATACTAGAGAATGACACTTTTGAAAGTAGTATGCACACAAGCCAATCATGTTTGATGATAAAGCATATACTTTGTAACAATCTTATTCATTTATTAATAAAAAGTATTAATTTATTAAAGGCTTTTAATTATCTACATGATCTTTGTTTTTATAATATGTGATAAACCCATAGTTTTAAGCAATGCTTTTAGAATAATGATGATGATCATTCTAATGAGATCTAAATTCTTTGAAAGCTTAAAACTAAAATAGTTCCCAATCGTTGGATTACTAAATTGGGGATTAGTGAATCCGGATAGATTGGTACATACGCTACTTGCTCATTGGATGAGGATGATTGATCTCATGATCATTTGTGTGGAGACACTAAAGCAAGTATGTAGGTGCTTATTAGAGAATAAGTTCATCGAGCGTTGGCTCGCTAAGGAATACCTAATGGAGTTTTATTTGCTGTCAATAGGAATTCTGTAGTGATAGTAGTCTGAAGTAATCCTTGGACTTGAGATCATCATAGTATCTTGTGTATGATGAGTTATACTTTGACTTATTCCTTAAGACCCTTAGGGTATATCAAAGGGTATTATGCTTGGGTATAATAAGTTGTACATGGAGATAATGTATGATCAATAAAGAATCTACCACTTCTAATAAAAGAAGAGAAATGTCCTATGTGATTCGATAAATGACAACCCAAAGAGTCCTTGGCCAAAGCGAAATGAAATTAGAAAAGAGTTTCTAATTTGCATTATTTGGAGTTGTGCATTTAAGAATCGAAATACATATAATTAAATAAAATAAGACTTGACAAAGAATTCCATGTCTTATATTTAATTGGGACATTGTATGGTGGAAGGATTGAATTATGCGGTAACTATTTACTCAAAGGTTCTTTAATGATTAATGTTAAAATCTATATTATCTCGAAAGTCGCTGATCGCTAGGGAGGCTTATCCCTATTGTAGAATAAATATTATTTATTTAAATAAATTAATTGTTTAATTTATTTATTTAAATAAGATTAGAATTGTTCTAATTGATTTATTCACAACCTGCTTTAATATGGAGAACCTAAAGGGTCACAATTCCATAAAAGGAAGAATAATTATTTAAGAAGTTAATGGCATAATCGTAATAATATGTTAAGTATATTTAATTTAATCTATGGTGATAGAATAAATTAAATAGCTTAATATTTATTATTTAATATTTTGAAATATTAAATATAAATTAATAAGAGGAGTCTTATTAATATTATTACAATTATTATTATTTTAATTTCTAAAAGAGTTTAGGAATTAATTTAATATAAGTACTCTCATTTATTCCTAATAGGATTAGGAGGGAAAATTAGTTAAAGGAGTTTAATTGATTATCCCTAATAAGATTAGGGAGCTTAATTAATTAAAAGATTTTTAATTAATTAAATAAAACCCAATTCCTTAATTGTTAAGGTGGGTTGCCCACATCTATTAATAAGAGGAGTCTTATTATGGGTGAGGGGGTTGTTGACTTTTACAACATACGTAGCAATTCCAAAAGTTGGAGAGTACGCCCTTTTCTATAGAGATAGGAAAAACTAGGGTTGAGCCAATAACCCTTCTTCTTGAATCATTATTATTCCTTGGTGGATCACCTCTAGAGGCCATACACTTGGGTGGCTTACATTGATCAAAGGAAGGAACCAAACCCGGTGGATTCAAGGAGATCGCGGAGAAGTAGGAGGTGAACTCGTACCTGAGGAAGCTCGTTTCTACAAGGGTATGATTTCATAATTTCTTATTCTTCGTTTAATTAATAATTGTGCATAAAGGGTGATCCGGATATATGGTTTGTAAAATTTTTAAACTCTGATTTTACACGCTTCCGCATTTTTATACAATTAGATTGCGCACATGAATATTACAAACCTAACAACTTTCGTCCATACAACGCCTCGAATGGAGCCATGCCTATACTTGCCTGATAACTGTTGTTGTAGGAGAATTCCACCAATGGTAAATACTTATCTCAACTCCCTTTGAAGTCTAGGACGTAGAGTCTTAATAAATCTTCAAGAGTTTGAATAGTCCTTTTCGATTGCTCGTCCGTTTGAGGATGGTACGCTGAACTGAATCATAAATCTGTGCCCATAGCTTTCTGTAAGTTAACCCAAAATCGTGAAGTGAATCTTGGGTCACGATCCAAAACTATGGATACTGGCATGCCATGCAATCTCAGAATCTTATTTATGTATATACGAGCAAGACGTTCAAGGGAATAAGTCTCACGTATAGGCAAAAAATGAGCAAACTTGGTTAATCTATCAACAATAACCCAAATCGCATTTATACCTTGAGAAACCTTGGGAAGACCAGTAACGAAATCCATAGTAATGTGTGACCACTTCCATTCTGGAATCTCAAGTGGTTGCAATGGACCTTTTGGCACTTGATGCTCTGCCTTTACGCGTTGACAAGTTAAACACCTCGAGATAAACTCCATGATCTCTCTCTTCATATTGCTCCACCAAAATGTATGTCGAAGATCGTGATACATTTTGGTACTCCCACGATGGATTGAAAATGGTGTGTTGTGTGCCTCCATCATAATTCTATGATTCAAGTCAGAGTCGTTAGGAACACAAATTCTGGAGTTGACTCTAAGTATTCCTTCTTCATCAATTCTTGCTTCTGGAATAACACCTTCTTGCGCTTTCTTCATCATTCGCATTAGCTCCATGTCTGTAGTTTGAGCAGCTTTAACTTTATCAATTAAAGTCGGTTCTACTCGTATATTTTCCATCATCACGTGGGTCCCTGAAGTCTTTAACTCTATCTCCATCCTTTGTAAGTCGTACAAAATGGGTCTTTGTGTTAACAACATCGTAATCGTACCCGCATACAATCTTCTACTCAATGCGTCAGCTACAACATTTGCTTTTCCAGGATGATATTGAATGCTATGGTCGTAATCCTTTAACAGCTCGAGCAAACGTCGTTGCCACATGTTGAGTTCTTTTTAGGTGAAGAAATATTTGAGGCTTTTATGATCCGTATAAATCTCCACTTTCTCCCCATACAGGTAGTGTCTCCAGATTTTCAACACAAAAATGACTACTGCCAACTCCAGATCATGAGTAAGATAATTCCTCTCATATTCTTTGAGTTGTCACGAGGCATAGGCAATGACTTTCCCATGTTGCATGAGAACACATCCTAACCCTTTACCTGAAGCATCGATGTACATAACAAATCCATCCGAACCAGATGGTATTGTCAGAACAGGTGCCGAAATGAGTCTCCTCTTGAGCTCTTGGAAACTCCTCTCACATTCCTCGCTTTTCGAGTCAGCTGAGTTAACGGAGTAGCGATTCAAGAAAATCCTTCCATGAATCTCCGATAATAACTAGTTAAGTCCGAAAGGCTACGCACTTCGGTCACCAACTTTAGTTGCTCCCAACTTTGTATTACTTCAATCTTCGTCGGGTCAACAGATACTCCATGTTTTGACACCACGTGCCCAAGGAATGCTACTTCCTTAAGCCAGAACTCGCATTTCTTCAGCTTGGCATATAGCTTGTTGTCACGAAGTCTTTAAAGTACCAGCTTCAAATGGTGCTCATGATCTTCATGGCTTTTGGAATAGATGAGGATTTTATCAATAAAGACAATAACGAACTGATCCAAATATTCCTTGGATACACGGTTCATCATATCCATTAAAGCAGCAGGAGCATTAGTCAATCCAAAAGACATGACTAAGAATTCATAATGCCCGTCTTCGAGTTACTCAAGGCGCTTGGAATATCCTCAGTTTTAATCTTCAGTTGATGATATCCAGAACGAAGATCGATCTTTGAAAAGAATTATGCTCCTTGCAACTGGTCAAATAGGTCATCAATGCGAGGTAATGGATACAAATTCTTGATGGTGACATGATTAAATTCTCGGTAGTCGATATAAAGTCGCATACTCCCGTTTTTCTTCTTTACAAATAAAACAGGAGCACCCCAAGGAGACGTACTAGGACAAATGAAACCGATGTCTAACACTTCCTGTAGTTGGACTTTTAACTCTTAAAGTTCAATAGGAGCCATTCGATATGGGGTTTTAGAAATGGGCCTTGTACCCAGTTTAAGATCAATAAAGAATTCAACTTCATGTTCTGGGGGTAGACCAGGAAGTTCTTCAGGAAATACGTCAGGAAATTCACTAACAATAGAAATATTATTTAAATCTGACGTGTTTTTGTTCAAGTCCATAATATGGCTAAGAAAGCTTGACATTCACTTTTCGATAAACGAATAACTTTATGGCTTGATATGACAGTGACTAATTCTAGTGGTTTAGTCGCTTGAATTCGTATAACAGGCTGGTTAGGAATATGAAAACTAACAACCTTATGAAAACAATCAATTTTGGCATGATGAGTGGTTAACCAATCAGTCCTTAAAATCACATCAAATGCAAGTATCTTTAAAGAGATAAGATCAACAGGTAATGTGATTGTGCCAACTTGGATCAAGCAAGATTTATAAATAGTAGATGTGATAAAGGTTTCTCCTAACGGAGTCTCCACAGATAAGTCAAAGTCAAATTTCTCTGGAGTCAAGTTTAAACGTTGAGCACAAGAAGGAGAGATAAAAGAATGGGTAGAACAGGTATCTAGTAAGGTATAAACTTCGTAAGGTTTCAAGATTAGCTTACCCGTGATCACCTCATTCGGGTTTCTCGCATTTTGGCCAGTCACGACAAATGCCCTCCCTTGAACCACCGACTTTGTTTTGTCAGTATTCGTCTTTGGTGTCGTCGTCCCAGTTGGACTTGACTTCGCTACCGGACAAAATTGGGCTATATGACCGTCTTTTCCATAATTGAAACACACCTTGGAAGGCTGTGAACATTTTGGACTTATGTGTCCCTCCTCTCCGCATTTGTAGCATCTAACTGGCGGTCGTTCTCCTCCCCTAGAATTTGTTGTTGGTGTTGGTGCTGGTGCTGATGTCTTCCCGTTATTGTTGAATCTCCTCTTTTTGAAATTTTCGCTTGACTCACCTCTTCTATTATCATGGCCAGGATGACCACTCGAGTGGTTACCGCTTTTGTCTGTATTTTTCCTTCCCCGCTGGTTATCATCGCTCCGATGATTGCTATCACCGTTATGACCCTGGTTGTGGTCCCTCGGTTGAACATACTCATTATCTCGCTCTAACAATTATGCCATGTTGACAACATCTGAATATAAAGAAAATTTGTGAGAGATAAGGTATTGACGAATCTCAGGTTTTAGACCTCTCAGAAACATCCGCGTCATACGTTCCTCAGTCTCCACCAAATGAGGTGCAAACCTGGATAACTCCGTGAACTTCGCCTCGTACTGGGACACCGTCATGTTGTTCTGTTTCAATCTAATAAACTCTACCTCCTTCATATGACGAATACTTTCAGGAAAGTACTTGTCATTGAATTGTTTCTGAATTCTTTCCCAAGACATGTTGAGTGCGGCTGGCTGGGTACGCCTCACAGATTCCCACCAGTAATCTGCCTCACCACGGAACATAAAGGTGGCAAATGGAACCTTCTATTCTTCCGTGCAGCCCAAGACATCAAATATCTTGGTAATTTGCTTGACCCGCGTTTCTTCCTTAATCGGATTCGGCTTTCCCCAGAAATCTGGTGGTCCCAACTCCTTGAACTGCTTGGCTGTGACAAACTGCGCGTTGCTATCATTTCCACCCGTATTTTGTACACGAGTCTCCCTCATCTACTTTTGCATGAACTGCAAAAAGCTTCTAAACATTCCATCATTCATCGTTTGCTCCATAGTGTTGTTTACAGGAGGAATATTACCTTCTTGTTGCACGTTCTCTTGGTTGGTGATTGAAGGTTGTTCCACAGTCTCATACACTCCATTGTTAACGTTCTCAGCTGCCATTCTTAAAAATTGCCATAAAACAAGGGTTAATAAAACAAATTAACATATCACATAATATCCCTATTTTATGACCGACCAACAAATAAGCTTAGGTAGGACACACTAGCGAAGGATTTACTCGTCTCTCCCCTCCTAGTTATATTCCCCGATCTCCACTAGAGACCATATCCCTAAGCTCTGATACCAACTGTGACGCCCCCAAAATAAGTATACATCACCCATTCTGAGTCGCCAAATACATGGTACAGAAAATAACTACAAATTTATTATTACAATTGTCGTGCAAAATACAAGAACACATAATATGAGTTTAAATACAAATATTGTCTTCTAGACAATATCCACACTCAAATAAAGTCCTCATAACAATTATTGATGCACTATCTTACAAAAATAGTGAGGACTGCTAAAACAACTGTCTAGGACCATCACTCTATACCCCGACTGGTTCCTGCTATGTTCTCGCTTCCTGAGAAGAAAAATGGAACAAAAAGGAAAAGGGTGAGCTCAACTAGCCCAGTAAAGAATATTATGACTAAGATAATATACAACAAATTATCCTTAGTCTTCAACAAGGAAAAATCTGATAGAATATAATAGACAACAAGTTTTAGATTAACAACTGCAGCGGAAACAACAATTCATTAGAAGAGTTAAGTAGAGAATGAAATCTACTATCATCTATGAATTTAAAAGTCCATCATCATTATTTTATCCATGTAACGTCAATCAATATACATCTTGAATCAAATATTCATCTTTGTACTACAGGCCAAAGATATTCATTTGTATCACCAGTTGGTCATGTTCATCTCAACACCTGTTCATCTTTGCACTAAGGGCCAAAGATATTCATCAGGTAATCATTCATCTTTGTACTACAGGCCAAAGATATTCATCAAGTATCACCATTAAAGACTGAGGATGATGAAAAATATTTTAGAGAACGAATCTAGTGAGATAAAAGGACAAATATTAGGGATTCATACTACAGTTTATCCAAGTTAAAAAACACTCCATAATAAACCATAGTGGAGTAAAATTCAAGAATGAAGATCAAAACATGGATTCAATTTCAAGATTAAAGGTCACAAGAGATAACTGGGAAGGAAAAATAATAATATTTTTTTCTTTTGTGAAAAGTACCCATGAATAGTACTCGTGAACAGTAACTGTGAACAGTACCCAATCATGAAAAGTTCTAAATTTGATAAAAAGTTCAGACCAATATTCCTATAAAATGATATTAGATGAAGCGAAATTTCTAATCATTTCAGGAATTATAGAAGCAATACTTACCATAGTAAGTTCAAATTTAGGAATACGAGATGAAATAATATCGCTTACGTAATATGGAGTATGAAAGAAAATAATATTTCTCACGAGTATTGCAATAAAATAATATCTTTTACCTTAGTAGAAACTGGATTTGACTGGAATATCGGATATTATTCTGAGAAAATCTTGCAGAAAAACTACGTTCAAAGTATTCTTATACTCAAGAAAAATACTCACAATACTTTAGAAAAAAAATTTCTGATTATGAATTGGTGTGTTGAGGAAGGAGGGTTATCCCTCTATTTATAGTGCAGGACGGAGGAAGAAAACCAAATGAGCTGCCTAACTTTTTCTGCCATATTCTTTCCTGCCAAATTTTTCTTCAATCATGCCTAACCTTTCCTTTTCATTCATTGCCTAACTCTTATTTTTCCAATAGGTGAGGCCCACAAGTTTGGAAAAACAAAAACTTTGCAGAGAATTAAATGACCATCCACAATAAAACAAAGCATACTTGCAAGAATTTCTTCCACCCACCAACTTAGAAAAGCATTCAACTAAAATTAAATTATATTCATCCCTTTTTTATCACATGTATATATATATATAATAATAATAATAATTAAATGAATATTTTATATATCAGAGAAGATAATTGCCAACTTTCAACAATTAATTCATGTTAAAATTCTTCATTTATATCCACGTAAAATAAATATATCCTTATCATATAAATCAATAATTACTTATTCACAAATAATATTACAGAATCACAATAATGACAACTAGGCCGTTCCCAGGAAAAAGGGGGCTTTCCGATAAGGATTTCTCCTTACTGGCGTGCAATTAGGTGACCAAACCTCTCCTTGACAGAACTTTCTAGACATTGCCAATAATGCTGTCTAATAATATTATTCAAATATTATGAATTATTGATCTGATAATGGGAAATATTGTGCAGTGACAATTATTGAAACAACAATAATATAAAATATCAACACAGTAATTATTGAATCAATAAAATAAAATATTGAACAGTAATTACTGTAACAATTATTGAGACGTGCCTTCTTACGTTAGAATCAATAATTCAAAAATACTATGTAATACTGAGTGTTGCTATTAGTACAACCACGTGTATTCTTGTATTTTAACCACCGGTATTCCAATTCAAAGGTGTTATCTGTAATAACTACGCCGTTATTTATAAAAACTCAAACGTGTCGTTTTCTTCATCCGATAGTTATTCTGTTATGGGGCCCACAAATGGTTGCGCCGTCGTATGAATATTCCCCGACAACAAGAATACTCCATGACCAAACAAATATTCCCTAACAACAATGAATATTTTATAACCATTTGCTTAATTTGTAAAATTTGCACATTTCACCCATAACGAAAGTATTATATCAAATTATCACCTTATTATTTCAAGATAATAAATAAAAGAAATTCAATTTTATTTAATATAAGTTGGGGTCTTACATAAATAGCTTAATATTTATTATTTAATATTTTGGAAATATTAAATATAAATTAATAAGAGGAGTCTTATTAATATTATTACAATTATTATTTTTTTAATTTCTAAAGGAGTTTGAGAATTAATTTAATATTAGTACTCTTATTTATTCCTAATAGGATTAGGAGAAAAATTAATTAGAAGAGTTTAATTAATTATCCCTAATAAGATTAAGGAGCCTAATTAATTAAAAGATTTTAAGTAATTAAATAATACTCTATTTTAATTATATTAAAATAGGTCAACTGATATCTTTATAAGAGGAGTCTTATAATAGATATCAGTGTGTGTAAGATACGTGATTCCAATAGTTGGAGAGTGCGCCTTTTTCTATACAGATAGAAAATTATGGTTTGAGCCAAAAACACACATCTTCTTGATTCTTCTTCTGCCTTGGTGGATCACCTCTAAAGGCCAAATGCTTGGGTGGCTAACATAGATCAAAGGAAGGAACCAAACCTGCGTATTCAAGGAGAGCACAAAGGAATATGAGTTGAACTTGTACCTGAGTAAGCTCGGATCTTCAAGGGTATGATTCTGATTCTCCTACTCTTTTAATTGACTGATAATCAAAGCACGAGAATGGTCTTGGTTTATGGTTTGTAAGAAAATTTTAAAATCCATTTTACTTCGCTTTCGCTTTATTTATGTGATTTGATTGCATACTCTTGTTTCTAGCAAACCTAACACTGCCTCCCATCAAAAAGCCTTGGTATTAGTGTGACGCCCACAAAACAGGTATACATCACCCATCTTGAGTCGCCAGATACATGGTACATAAATTTAAATACAACTTAATTATACAACAGTCGTGTAAAATACGACAAAACTTAGCTGAGAGTTTAAACAAGAATATTGTCATCTAGACAATATCCACACTCAATGGTGTCCTCATTACAATTATTATCACATTATTCCGTAGAATAGTGAGGACTACTAAAGCCATTTATCTTGGACCATCACTCCATTCCCCGACTCGTCCCAGTTATATTCTCATTTCCTGAAGAGAACAATGAAAAAAAGGGTGAGCTCAACTAGCCCAATAAGAAATATTATGACTAAGATAATGCGGAATAAATTATCCTTAGCCTTCAACGGTATAACAACTGAAAGAATACAATAGACAACAAGTTTTAGATCAACAACTGCAGCGGAATAAGCAATCCATTAGAAGAGTCAAGTAGAGCATAAAATCTACTATCTTCTATGATTTAAAAAGTTTTTCATCAACTTTATCGCTGAGAATCAGCTTAATAAATAAAATCGAATCATCCCTGCACCACGGCCAAGGATATTCATGTAATCATCAATCGTCATGATTATATCGAATAATCCCTGGTCATAATCATACCAACAACTGTCCATCAATGAATTACAGGCCAATGAGGACTTTTACCACATCATTCGTCACATTACGGTCATGATTATACCGGATAATCCCTGGTCATAATCATACCAAGTCCATCTATGCACGTAAGCCAAAGATAACTTTAATCACAATATAAGCATGAGGATGATGACAATGACATAATAATTCAATAAAACAAGTTCAAGGATAAATTTTAAAGATTTATAATTTAATTTATCTAGAAATCAATAACGTCCAAATTGTCAACATGATACTACTTTGTAGAGTAAAATTCAAGAATAATATTCATGTACCAAAAATAATTTGGACAAAAAAGAAATATATTTTTCGAGTGAATAGTACCCCATGAATAGTATCCCGACACGAAAAGTGTCCCAAATACCCGAGTGAATGATACTAGAGTGAATAGTAATTAGGTGAATAGTAACTCGTAAATAGTAACTCGTGAATAGTACTCCAGCACAAAAAGTACCCCGAATACCTGAATGAATAATACCAGAGTGAATAGTAACCCGTGAATAGTAACTCATAAAAAAAATACCAAAGAAAATTATATTCCATGACGAGTACAAAAGAAATGATATCTCAGACGAGTATAATTGAATATACAAAACTACAAATGGATTTTCACCCGCCATGCGGTAATCCACGTAGACAGATCATTTCCATAATTTAATAAGGAATAAATATACAAGATCTTTCACCATGCATGCGATAGTCCACACAAACAGGTTATTCCAACAGAATAATAAAGAATGGAATAACAAAAGAATTCACCAGGCATGCGATAGATCAAGCGCAGACGAGTTATTCCAATGAATAATAAAGAATGGAACCGAGTCATGCGTAATTACGCATGTATGTGACATTCCAACATAATAATAACGAATGGAACCGTGTCATGCGTAATCCGCATGCATGTGATATTCCAACATAATAATAAAGAACGGAACCGTGTCATGCATAATCCATGTATGCATGGGATATTCCAAATGTAATAATAAAGAATAGAATAACAATAGAATTCACACGGCATGACGATAGAGCCGAAATGCAGACGTGTTATTCCAATGTAATAATAAAGAATGGAATAATGTAAGAATTTCACCATGTATGCGGTAATTCGCGATGTAGCGAGTTATTCCAACATAATAATAAAGAATGGAATAATAACCCTTACGAGTATTGAAAGAAAATAACTCTATTCATGAATACAAAAAAAATAATACCCCTTACTTCAAAAGAAGACTGGATATTGGAATAGTGAAGTGGCAGACTACTCTTCTTCTTTCTCTCTATAATTTCTCTCTATAATAATTGCTCTATAGCTTTAGTGAATTGGTGAGAAATGAAGGAATGAGCTTCTATTTATAGGAAAATATAGTTTCGATAATTGCACCTTTTAGGGCTCGAAATATTATAGTATAATACCTTCCTCTTTTCCTTAATTTTTAATTTACTCCTGCAAGTATTATCAAACTTGCACCACCTCCCCTAATAGTAAATCATGTGAATCAATAGTAAATCATGTGAATTAATAGTTCTAGACATGTGAAAATACGAATTACAGTATAGTACATCCATCTATACCTCCATTTTTAACTTAGTCATGCAAGTATTATCAATCTTGCACCAACTCCCCTAATACTAAATGAATGTGAATCAATAGTACACACATGTGAATAAATAGTTATAATCATGTGAATTAATAGCAATTAATTTCTCATTTATCCGGTTAATTACCCGATTGGTCAATATAACCTCCAGACATCAATTATTATCTAAATAAATGTCGATTTTCACTAACACTAATAATTCCAACACAATGGAACTATCAATTTCATCTTTAATCAACACGAACTTATTCATTATTAATATTATAATTCACAATATTTAATAACCAGGTCGTTCCCAGGAAAGAGGGAGCTTTCCGATAAGGATTTCTCCCTATTGGCGCGCAATTAGATGACCAAACCTCTCCTTGACATAACTTCTAGACATTGTCAATATTGTAAATAATAATATGAATAACTTTGTCGTCTCAATTATTGATTTAATAATATAACATATTATACAGATGATACTATGACAATAATTGAATCAATAATATTAGAGATATGATGCGGCAATTACTGTAGCAATAATTGAGTATAACTAAGTGACTTCTTACGTAAGCATCAATAATCAATACCGTGTGCTACTATGCAACCACGCGTACTAATGTACTTTTACTAACGAGTAGTTCAACAGTTTTAACGGTAACACTTTCGCCGTTATTTTTGTAAAAAGATAATTCTGTCGTTTTCTTACTACAACAATACTTTTGTTGTGGGGTCCACCATTGATTGTGCCATCGCACGGATATTCCCCGACAAAAAGAATATTCCCCGACCAAACGAATATTTTATAACAACTTCCATACTTTGCAAAAAATTTCACATATCACCCTTAACGTTAACCTTTTATCAATTTAACCATTTACGAAATAAAATAATAATTATAAGAAAATTGAATACTTTCATTTCATAAAATTCGGGGTCTTACAATCTCCCCTCCTTATGAAATTTTTCCCTCGAAATTTACGTACGTACCTGGTATGCCGAAGAGGTGAGGATACGTTGACTTCATTTCATATTCCAACTCTTAAGGTATAATCTTTGAGTGTTGAATATGATCCTTCTTATCCAAGATTTTAACACGTATCTAAACATACATTAAATCTTATGCTATCTCATCTAGTTCTAATTCAATAATGTGGTTTGGGTCGTCCACATATTTACGTAACATCGAAACGTGAAAAAATGTTATGAACACTGATGATTGGGATATATACCCATGAATCGGATACTTTTGGGCTTAAATTATTGTATTCTCAAGGTATTTAGATTCATTTTTTTGTGTTTATGTGTTCTATGCTTGATTTGGGAGTTATAGGACAGATTGGGGAATTTGAAATGAAAAGGGCATATAAGTAATTTTTACACCCCAAATATTTCGGCGCTTATACTCAATACTTAATCCCAAATACGTAGGCGCTAAGTCGGAAGTCGGTTGTTACGACGTAAGTTGACTTTTGCTTTGACTGCACAATTGGAGGTTATTTGAAGCCAATTTGGATTCGAATTGCTAGAGTTGGGATGAGTGGAGTATATAAGGTTTATTTACATTGAAGTAGGGAACTGTTAGGTTTGTAATATTCAAGAACGCAATCAAATTGCATAAAAAGTGCAGAAGCGTGTAAAATCAGAGTTTAAAATTATTTACAAACCATAAACCCGGATCACCCTTTATGCATAATTATTAATTAAACGAAAAGATAAAGAATAAATCATACCCTTGAAGATCGAGCTTCCTCAGGTACAAGTTCAACTCCAAATCCTTTCGCGTTCAATCTTGAATCCACCGGGTTTGGTTCCTTCCTTTGATCAACGTTAGCCACCCAAATGTTTGGCCTCTAGAGGTGATCCACCAAGGAAGAAGAAAATTCAAGAAGAAGGGTATTGCTCAAACCCTAGTTTTCCTCTCTATCTCTATAGAAAAAGGCGTACTCTCCAACAAATTGAAATTATGTCGTTGTAAAAGTCAACAACTCCCTCACCCATAATAAGACTCCTCTTATTAATAGATGTGGGCAACCCACCTTAACAATTAAGGAATTGGGTTTTATTTAATTAATTAAATTATTTTAATTAATTAAGCTCCCTAATCTAATTAGGGATAATTAATTAAACTCCTTTAACTAATTTTCCTTCCTAATCCAATTAGGAATAAATGAGAGTACTTATATTAAATTAATTCCTAAACTCTTTTAGAAATTAAAATAATAATAATTGTAATAATATTAATAAGACTCCTCTTATTAATTTATATTTAATATTTCTAAAATATTAAATAATAAATATTAAGCTATTTAATTTATTCTATCACCATAGATTAAATTAAATATACTTAACATATTATTACGATTATGCCATTAACTTCTTAAATAATTATTCTTCCTTTTATGGTGTGACCCTTTAGGTTCTCCATATTAAACCTAATTGTGAATAAATCAATTAGAACAATTCTAATCTTATTTAAATAAATAAATTAAACAATTAATTTATTTAAATAAATAATATTTATTCTACAATAGGATAAGCCTCCCAGCGATCAACGACTTTCCGGATAATATAGATTTCAACATTAATCATTAAAGAACCTTTGAGTAAATAGTTACCGTACAATTCAATCCTTCCACCATACAATGTCCCAATTAAATATAAGACATGGAATTCTTTATCACAAGTCTTATTTTATTTAATTATATGTATTTCGATCCTTAAATGCACAACTCCAAATAATGCAAATTAGAAACTCCTTTCTAATTTCATTCTGCCTTGGCCAAGGACTACTGGGTTGTCATTTATCGAATCACATAGGACATTTCTCTTCTTTTATTAGAAGTGGTAGATTCTTTATTGATCATACATTATCTCCATGTATAACTTATTATACCCAAGCATACCCTTTGATATACCCTAAGGGTCTTAAGGAATAAGTCAAAGTATAACTCATCATACACAAGATACTATGATGATCTCAAGTCCAAGGATTACTTGTACTACTATCACTACAGAATTCCTATTGACAGCAAATAAAACTCCATTAGGTATTCCTTAGCAAGCCACGCTCAAATGAACTTATTCTCTAATAAGCACCTACATACTTGCTTTAGTGTCTCCACACAAATGATCATGAGATCAATCATCCTCATCCAATGAGTAAGCAACGTATGTACCAATCTATCCCATTCACTAATCCCCAATTTAGTAATCCAATGATTGGGAACTATTTTAGTTTTAAGCTTTCTAAAAATTTAGATCTCATTATAATGATCGTCATCATTATTCTGAAAGCATTGCTTAAAACTATGGGTTTATCACATATTATAAAACAGCATCATGTAGATAATTAAAAGCCTTTAATAAATTAATACTTTTTATTAATAAATGAATAAGATTGTTACAAAGTATATGCTTTATCATCAAACATGATTGGCTTGTGTGCATACTACTTTCAATCTCCCACTTGCATTAAAGCCAATCGTCATGGTATCTTATACTCTTCTTCTCAAAGTGACAATTATCCTGCTGTTGGATAAGCTTTAGTTAATGGATATGTAATGTTGTTCATGAGAGTCCACTATCTCTATAGTGATTTCCCATCTTTCAATGATTCTAATAATCAAATGAAAGTGCCACAACACATGTTTAGATTCAAGATGAGACTTAAGAACTATTCCTAGTTCTGTAATGAACTTTTAATCCAAACAATCAACTTGCAGCTTCATTTATAGCTATATACTTTGTCTTTATCACTAAACCAAGAACTCTTTTCATTGCTTGAAACCTTTCCAATTCAACGCACCAATCGCTCAAGGTAACCCTTTACCTTAAAGTGGATTTTTCTGTCGTCTTTATGCTGCAAAAAAAACTTGAGTTTGTTAAGCCCTCTAGTTTTAATTTAGACCCACCATGAATATGATCACATCCTTAGTGCCTTAAGTTAAGCACTTTAAGATGTTTTTCACTGACTCATAGTGAACTTCTCCATAATATGACTGATCAACATCAGGTCTCGTATATTTCATTGCATACATGATTATCACTCATGCGATCTCTCTTCTTTTAATAGTTTGTGGGGACTATTAAGAGAGATACACTCCATAGCTCATCGACATGAGACATCTCTTGGAGTTTGCCATGCTAAACGACTTTAGCATCAAATGAATATACGTTCCTTGGGTTAAGTTGAGCATCCTGTTGTATCTATCTATCTATATAGATTTTATCCCCAATTAAGATACTCTTCCCAAACCATTCATGGAGGAATGTTTAGACAACTTTATCTTTACTGATTGTAGCATTGGTATGTCATTCCTTATCCATAGTATATCAACATATAATATTAGGAATGTCACGACGCTCCCACTGACCCTTTTGTACACACTAGGTTCATTCTTATTTTTGATAAAATCAAACTCTTTTGATTTCCTCATCAAAACGAATGTTCCATATTTGAGAAACTTGCTTCAATCCATTTCTCTCGAGTGTTCACAACACTTACCTCATCGTATGTAATCGGATCATCATCTTCTATGATGTGTACCTCATCATCATCATCTATGATGAATCCATACCTCCTAGGTATCTTCTTGTGATTATTCCGTAATTACGATTCAGGTTGTGGTATAATAGGTCTATCTACGTGTTTCTCTTATTTGACTTATAGTGTTTTGTGGTCTTTGAACTCTTCAAGATCTATTATCCTCCCACTAGCCCCTTCAATAATAAACACATTTATCTTAGTAAGCGCCGTGTTTCGCAACAAACACCTTTTGCTAAGTAGGATTATAGAACATATACCCTAAACTTACTTTAGGATGTCCCACAAATTGTACTTGTCAAATCTTGTCCCAAGCTTATCCTTTGAAACCGCTTTCACATAAGTTGACAACCCCTTATCTTAACATACTTAAGATTAGGAATCCTCCCTGTCCATAACTTTTATGGAGTCTTGGGGCCGGATTTTGAGGTTACCATTTTCGTAGATATGCAGCCATTTCTAGGACATAACCCTAGAAGGATACTGGAATGTCGGTAAAATCATTATGGACCGTACCATGTCCAACAAGGTATGATTTTTCCTTTCAGATACATCAATCAATTATTATGTATCAAGAGGCGTCCATTATGAGAAAACCATTTGAGATGATCTAGAAACTTATTGCACAAGTATTTATTCCTTGATCCGATCAAAGAATTCTAATACTTTATCAATTTATTTCTCTTCTGAATTCTTTGAACCTTTCAAATAATTCATACTTGTATTTTAGCAAATACACACATTCAACTCTTTGAATGATCATCTCCTTTTCTTATACTAATTTGTTCAATAGGCAAAATTATTTTCATGTAAGTCAAGTATACAAATTTATTAAGTAATATTCCAATTCTATACAAAACATTATTATTATAAATAGAACAACAATTGTTCTTAATTATAATACCAAAGATTTCATTGTCCAACAATAAAATGGAAATAATATTTTAACAAGAACCGGAATACAATAACAACTTATTGACTTAATAGATTTTCCCGTAGGCATTGGTAAACTATAAGTTTCTATGGCTAATATGGCAACCTTTGTTACATTTCCGCATATATGATTACTTATATTTGTTTAGCTTTCTACTTACTTGGTCCTTCATAAATCTATATTTATGATAACCAAAGTTGGTATCCAATACCCAAGTAGAACCTCGACTTAAAGAAAATTTATTTTAAATCATGAACAAATTTGTATTTGTAACCAAACTTCACTAAGCTTCTTTGGTTAGCCTCTGCAAGATGCTTCTTGCAGCTTTCTTTCAAAGTCCGTGCTTATCAGAGGAAGCAAACTCTTTTGCTATCCGTGACGCTTTTGTTCTTATTATTCTTTGTTTTTGCCTTTCTATTTACCTTCTTTGAATCGCTCTTCTTTTCGTAAGATCCTTTGGCCCCTACCAAGAAGACTTGATCTTTCTTGGTTTGAAAGTGATTCTCAACAATTTTTCAATATGTTAAGCAAATCAGCGAGACTGATATCTAGCTTGTTCATATGAAAAATTCACAACAATTGTGAAAGGAGTCCGGGAGTGAGTGCAAGATCAAATCTTGGCTCAACTCTCCATCCATGACAAAACCAAATGTCCTAATTGATCAATCAAATTGATAATGTTAAGGACTTTTTATCTGCATTTATAGTGCCATTGGCCATTCTAGATCGGAAGAGCTCCTTAGATATCCGATATCTATCGGTCTTACTTTCCTCGCCATCAACTACTTGATGTGCGTGAATATAGTAAGAGCATCCATAGTTTCATGTCGACGCCAAGCTCTCACTACTCGTGGACGCGAGCATGATGCATCGAGCCAATCAGGCATCATCTTGCCACTTTCTAAAAGTAGCAATGTCTTCCTCGAGGCATTGTCTCGCAACCATTGCTTGTGGATAGGCGATTAAGGACATAAGATAGCTTTTCACTATGAGAACTATTCTCAAATTCCTTAACCAATCTGCTTAATTTGGTTTGGTTAATTTAGCATTTAATATGCTTCTTAGCGATAGTAATTTTTAGACATTGTAAAATTCTCAGTAAATGAATTTGTAATTAACAACATTTTAACATACATTCTTTTATTAATTACCAAAATAAATTAGGTCTTGTTTTAAATTGGTATCTCCCACTATTTTTTTCAAACTATATTACCCTCACTTATATAGTTCGGCAAAAATCTAATTAAAGATTTGCTAGTGAGAATAAGGATCCCATTTCAAATGTATATAGCCTTGTGGTGACACAACAAACTATATATAAATAAATAGGTAGACAACTTTTGTCAATTACATCAACTATGCAACTCCTTGTATTTTGCCTCTTAGATTATTTTGATCAAGTGGTGGCACATCCAACCAAAATTATCCAAGTTAAGTCCACCCTAGCACTCCATATATTCAAAAAAGAAAAATATCATCCTTGTGGTGACACAACAAAACAATATTGTTCAATTTTCTTTATAAGCATCAAATGTGATAAATTAACATCTTAAATACTTAATACTTGCCTTGTGGTGACACAACAAACTCATATTAAATATTTAATACTCTATTAATTTTATCATGCTAGAAGGCGACTTTCGATATTCCAAATATCTTTGAACGCTTAGGACTTAATATAAAAAAAAATTGAGGGGTTTGCTATTAATTTGTCTCATCTTGTTTAGCGCGCATGCACATATATATATAAAATACGCGTCATATTAATAAACATGCGAAGCATGTTTGCATAATATATAATATATATATATATAGTATAAGCATGCACATATATAATACTATATTCTACCTGGATTGATTATGGACTTTTATTCTAGTTTGGTTCACTAGAGCCACCAAGTGAACCAAAAGGTCAAACCCTAGGGGTGCAAGAAATAATATTTAAATATAACTATTACATTTAAACCCGGGCTCCATTACAAACGGGTCTTCAAGCGCTCCTTGCTCCTTGATCTCTAATTCTTCAAAATTAATTCTAAATATTCCTATTTCAAAACTATTTAAAATAAATAGAAACCTTGATCAGCAGTCAAGGGGAAGTACATAGGAGGGAGATAGAATTTACATTCAGAAAAATTAGAGAAGACGAGGTACGCAGACCCCATTTAATAAAACCCATACATTCATGCATCCAACTAAAATAAAATCCAATCGCATTAGTCAATAGTCCATAATCAATCCCATTTATTATCATACACATCACCATATGCATCAATAAATAATATTCATCTTATGAATAATAAACATTTAATATATATATTGATATCATTTAATGGGCAAATTTAGTTAGTATAAAATCTAATTTTGAATCAAAATAAACTCCTTTATTTTAATCCAAATTTAAATCAAAATAAAACTATTTTATTTTAATTTATCTAATTTTGAATAAAATAAACTATTTTATTTTAATCAAAATCTTTAATCAAAATAAACTCCTTTATTTTAATTAATTATGGAATCCAATTCCATATATAAAAAAAATTATTAAAGGAAACACGGATTATTTTCCTATTCACAAATAAACTCCTTTATTTTGAATAATATGAAATCTTATTTCATATTTAAATAAACTCCTTTATTTAAGGAAACACGGATTTTCTTTTCCTATTCACAAATAAACTCCTTTATTTCAATAATATAAAATCATATTTTATATCTAAATAAACTCCTTTATTTAAGGAAACATAGAATCCAATTTCAACTCCAATTAGTTATTATGGAATCTAATTCCAACTCTAATTAGTTAGCATGAAATTTAATTTTAAAATTAAAATAAACTCTTTTATTTTAATATTAAAATAAACTTTTATTTTAAGATTAAAATAAACTTTAATTTTAATTATAAAATAATTAAAATAATATATATATATATATATATATATATCCGAACCTTCCTTTATTAAAAATTCACGTGGTGCCTGTATATAAAATTCCTCGATTTCCGTGCTATTATTTCAAAAAAAAAAAAAAATTTGCATGCCATCATTAACAATCATTGGCCAATCATGCCAATCATTAACTTATCATGCCATCATTAGCCAATCTTCCCTTGATTTCCGTGCGCTGGAACTTTTGTTTTTTGTTTTATTTTCCATGCAGCATTGAACAACCAGCAACATGCCCCCTTTTTTTTTTTTTTTGATTTCCGGATATTAAGGAATTCCTTATTGCCTTGAATTCCGTGCGCCATCCTTTTTTTTTTTTTTGCTTTACATGAAGCCAGTCCGGTTTTTTTTTTATTTAAATTTTATACAATTAAATTATGCCCAATTAAATTGTTCTAAACACATATCAATATATAAATTAAAACAATTAATAATTCGCATAAAGGTTTGGCTCCGATGCCACTGTTAGGTTTGTAATATTCAAGAACGCAATCAAATTGCATAAAAAGTGCGGAAGCGTGTAAAATCAGAGTTTAAAATTATTTACAAACCATAAACCCGGATCACCCTTTATGCATAATTATTAATTAAACGAAAAGATAAAGAATAAATCATACCCTTGAAGATCGAGCTTCCTCAGGTACAAGTTTACCTCCAAATCCTTTCGCTCAATCTTGAATCCACCGGGTTTGGTTCCTTCCTTTGATCAACGTTAGCCACCCAAATGTTTGGCCTCTAGAGGTGATCCACCAAGGAAGAAGAAAATTCAAGAAGAAGGGGTATTGGCTCAAACCCTAGTTTTTCCTATCTCTATAGAAAAAGGGCGTACTCTCCAACAAATTGGAATTATGTCGTTGTAAAAGTCAACAACTCCCTCACCCATAATAAGACTCCTCTTATTAATAGATGTGGGCAACCCACCTTAACAATTAAGGAATTGGGTTTTATTTAATTAATTAAATTATTTTATTTAATTAAGCTCCCTAATCTAATTAGGGATAATTAATTAAACTCCTTTAACTAATTTTCCTTCCTAATCCAATTAGGAATAAATGAGAGTACTTATATTAAATTAATTCCTAAACTCTTTTAGAAATTAAAATAATAATAATTGTAATAATATTAATAAGACTCCTCTTATTAATTTATATTTAATATTTCTAAAATATTAAATAATAAATATTAAGCTATTTAATTTATTCTATCACCATAGATTAAATTAAATATACTTAACATATTATTACGATTATGCCATTAACTTCTTAAATAATTATTCTTCCTTTTATGGTGTGACCCTTTAGGTTCTCCATATTAAACCTATTGTGAATAAATCAATTAGAATAATTCTAATCTTATTTAAATAAATAAATTAAATAATTAATTTATTTAAATAAATAATATTTATTCTACAATAGGATAAGCCTCTCCTAGCGATCAACGACTTTCCGGATAATATAGATTTCAACATTAATCATTAAAGAACCTTTGAGTAAATAGTTACTGCACAATTCAATCCTTCCACCATACAATGTCCCAATTAAATATAAGACATGGAATTACTCACAAGTCTTATTTTATTTAATTATATGTATTTCGATCCTTAAATGCACAACTCAAATAATGCAAATTAGAAACTCCTTTCTAATTTCATTCGCCTTAACCAAGGACTACTTGGGTTGTCATTTATCGAATCACATAGACATTTCTCTTCTTTTATTAGAAGTGGTAGATTCTTTATTGATCATACATTATCTCCATGTACAACTTATTATACCCAAGCATACCCTTTGATATACCCTAAGGGTCTTAAGGAATAAGTCAAAGTATAACTCATCATACACAAGATACTATGATGATCTCAAGTCCAAGGATTACTTGTACTACTATCACTACAGAATTCCTATCGACAGTGCAATAAAACTCCATTAGGTATTCCTTAGCGAGCCACGTTCAAAGGTGAACTTATTCTCTAATAAGCACCTACATACTTGCTTTAGTGTCTCCACACAAATGATCATGAGATCAATCATCCTCATCCAATGAGCAAGCAACGTATGTACCAATCTATCCGAATTCACTAATCCCCAATTTAGTAATCCAATGATTGGGAACTATTTTAGTTTTAAGCTTTCTAAGAATTTAGATCTCATTATAATGATCGTCATCATTATTCTAAAAGCATTGCTTAAAACTATGGGTTTATCACATATTATAAAACAGCATCATGTAGATAATTAAAAGCCTTTAATAAATTAATACTTTTTATTAATAAATAAATAAGATTGTTACAAAGTATATGCTTTATCATCAAACATGATTGGCTTGTGTGCATACTACTTTCAGGAACTAATCTACACAATTGGAGATTGATCAAGGATGCAAGAGGAGAATTTGAAGGATTTTACTTGGAGTTTTTCTTCTTCTTCATTCTTTTAATTTGTGTAATTCTTTAAGGATGATTTGCAAAAGATTGTTGGTTTTAATTTTTGCTATTAACTAATTTCTTTAATTAAGATTCCAATTGAACCTTTTATGGCTATGAATTAATTATTTGATTTATTCCAATTATTTATGTTGAAGTGAATTGTTCATCTAGCTTTGTGCTGATTAATTATCTGGCCAATAATTACCTTGGTACTCTAGAAGGAATTGAAAGATGAATTCTAGGGTTAGAACTGGGCATGGTGACATGTGACTTAGTTATTTGCAAAGTGAATAATTAGGTTTGTGAATTGAATGGAAATATCTGTTCACCGCATATAACATATAAGGAATTGGGATTGAAAAGAGTTTAATTCAATTGTTTTGCATAGGAATATAGCAAGATTAATCTGGATTAAATAGAAGGCAATTGATCACTTAGAAAAGGACTTTTGGCATTTGAGAATTCCTATTAACAATTCAGTAGGCATAATAATTGGGGTAATTGGATAATTGATTTATAGTTCATAATTGGGGATATTGGAGTCTTTATCCTTATTTATCTGAACTCAACAAATTTTAGTTTTGTTTATTTGCTTTCTTTTAGATTAATTTCTTTTAATTGTTTAATTTAGTTTTCTTTATTCGAAAAATCACAGTTTATGGTTGTTTAAATAAAATTGAATTGATATAGTGCTAGTAGTTGGAATTTATTAATTAGAATTCTCTGTGGGATCGACACTCTATATTATCACTCTATTACTTGTTGACCGTGTATACTTGCACATTTGCTTTGATTGCGAAATCAACCAATAAGTTTTTGGCGCCGTTGCCAGGGAACTCTTTATTAATATTAATTCCATATTAGTTATAATCAATTCGATCTTAATTTAAACGTTACTTAGTTTTCTTCTTGTATTTGCAGGAATTCTTTGCGAGTGTATGCACACTAGATCAAGGGCGAAAAAGGAACTTTTTCCTTATACGGACGATATTGAAAGGAAGTTCTGAAAATTGTAGTCGACTAGTGTAGTGTCACCTGTGGAAGAAGAACTGGCAGAACAAGAAAATCCAGTTAACATGGCAGGGAATGACCAGAAATCGCTTAGGGACTATGACATGCCGAATGTCACGGATATACAGTCGAGTATTAGGAGGCCGGCAATCAATGCAAATAGCTTCGAGATCAAACCGAACAATTCGGATGCTCTGATACATGTCAGGTTTGGGGTAGTTCGATAGATGATCCTAATGAGCATATCTTAAGTTTCTTGGAAGTTTAATGACACCTTCAAATTCAACAATGTATCTAAGATGCTACAAGTTGAGGATGTTCCTGCTTTACCTTGAAAGATAAAGCGCGAAGTTGGCTACATTATTTTCCTCCTGGCTCAATCACAACTTGAGATGACTTAGCTCAAAAATTTCTAGCTAAGTTTTTCCCACCAGCGAAGTCGGCAAAACTACGGAACGATATTCACACCTTCGCACAGTTTGACTCAAAATCGTTATATGAGGCGTGGGAAAGATTTAAGGATATGCTCCGTAAGTGCCCTCATCACGGAATTCCACAGTGGATGCAGTTAGGGATATTTTGTGATGGTTTGCACGCGTCCACGAGGGCCAGTATTGATGCAGCAACAGGGGGAGCGATCATGTCTAAGAGTTTTGATGAGGCATATCAGCTGTTAGAGATAATGGCCACCAACAACTATCAGTGGCCCATGACGAGGTCTAACCCTCCGAAAACATCGGGAAAGTTTGACGTAGATGCGATGACAGCATTAGCAGCACAAGTGGCCACAATAGCTAAGCAAGTGAAAACATGGCATCCATAATCCACACAGCAGGTAGCAATGGTTTGTGAATTATGTGCTGGGGGTCATGCTACGGATCAATGTGCCATAAATTCTGAATCAGCTCAGTTCATAGGGATCTATAATCGATCTATCCAACCTTACCCGAATCAAAACGCATATATTCCTGGTTGGAGAAATCATCCGGGGTTTTCATGGAGTAATAATCAAGCTCAAGCTCAAGCGCCGAGACAAAAAAACACATCCGGATTTCAAAATCAGACACAACAAGCAAAGAAGAAATCAGGTTGGGAGGAAGCCTTGGAAAAATTCATTAGGGCTACTGACAAAAAGAACGAGGAACAAGAAAAAAAAATTAATCAAATGGAGCTGAATATGCAAAGACAAGGTGCGTCGATCAAAAATATGGAAAATCAAGTGGGGCAGATAGCACATGCACTTAGTAACCGACCACTTGGAACACTTCCGAGTGACACCGAGAAAAACCCGAGCAGAGATGAGCATTTTAAGGCTGTAACTCTACGAAGTGGAAAGGATTTGCAAGAGACAGTCACGGATAGGGAAAAGAGGGACAACGCAAAAAGTGAAACAGAGGAAGTTGTGGACACCAAAAAATGTCAAGATGAGACCTTAGAGCAGAAAGAACCGGAACCAACCATCATAATGCCTCCCATACCGTATCCGTAGAGTTTTCAGAAATCCAAGTTGGATAAGCAGTTTTTATGATTCTTGGATATTTTCAAAAAACTGCATATCAACATCCCCTTTGCCGAAGCCTTGGAATAAATGCCGAGTTAAGCCAAGTTTATGAAGGAGGTGTTGTCGAGGAAAAGGAAATTGGGTGAGTTCGAAACAGTGGCATTGACCGAAGAATGCAGCGCGATTATTCAGAATAAGTTACCACTGAAGCTTAAGGATCCAGGTAGCTTTAATATACCATGTGAAATTGGAAAAACTATGACTTTCATCCAATACTTGGATAGCACATGAAATGAAGGTTTCTACTAACGAAGTTTCAATCGATACGTCAAAGTCTAATTTCTCCGAAGTCAAATTTAAACGTTGAGCGCAAGCAAGAGAGATAAAAGAATGGGTAGAACCGGTATCTAATAAGGTATAGACTTCACAAGAATTTGTAATTAACTAACTTGTGCTAACTTCGTTCAGGTTACTCGCTTTTTGAGAAGTCACGAAAAACACTCTTCCTGAAATCACCGACTTTGTTTTGTCCGTATCCTCCTTTGGTGCCACCGTCCCAGCTGGACTTGACTTTGGTACACGACAAAATCGGGCTAGGTGACCTTCTTTTCCACAATTGTAACATGCTTTGGACTGCATCACGCAGTTTGAACTGATATGTCCCTCCCCACCGCATTTGAAGCATACAATTGGTGGTCGTTCTCCTTCCTTGAAAACGGTTGTTGGTGCTGCTGTCTTTCCATCGTTATTGAACCTTCTCTTCTTAAAATTTCCACTCCTATTATCTTGGCCATGATTACCACCGAAGTGGTTACCATTCTTGGCATGATAATTTTCCCCACGATGGTTATCATTGTTCCGATGGTCATTGCCACCGGTATGATTATTATCATGTTGTTGCTCGTTATCCTTTCATTGGGCTTGCTCATTATCGCGCTCCAATAACTGAGCCCTATTCACTACATCTGAATATAAACAAAGTTTGTGAGAAATAAGGTATTTACATTTATCGGGTTTCAAACCTCTTAGAAATATTCGCGTCATTTGCTCCTCATTATCGACCAAATGGGATGCAAACCGAGATAACTCCGCAAATTTAGCCTCGTATTGCGACACAGTCATATTGTTTTACTCTAACTTGATAAACTCCACCTCCTTCATGTGACAAATACTTTCAGAAAAGTACTTGTCGTTGAACAGCTCTTGGAACTTCTCCCAAGACATTTTGAGTGCTTCAGGCTGGGTACGTTTTACAGATTCCCACCAGTAATCTGCCTCTTCACGCAACATAAAGGTGGAAAAGGGAACCTTTTGCTCCTCGAAGCATCCAAAGACATCAAATATCTTGGTGATCTGCTTTAACCACGTCTTCGCCTTAAGTTGTTCTAGCTTTCCCAAAAACTTCGGCAGTACCAGCTCCTTGAACTGCTTAGCAGTGACTAACTGTGGGTTGCCATTGTTTTCACCTGCATTTTGAACAGGAGTCTCTCTCGCCTGATGTTGCATGAATTGCATAAAGCCTCTGAACATCCCATCGTTCATCATCTCATCGGTGTTGTTATTTACCTGAGGATTATTTTCTTCTTGTTGCACAGTATCCTGGGTATTGATCGTTGGTGACTCAACGGTCTCATGTGCTTCATTGCTAATCTCAATATTTTTAGATACCATTTTCAAACACTGTTACAAAACAAGGGTTAATTGACATATCACATATTATTCCTATACTCTGACCGACCAATTAAAGACCAAATAACCTTAGGTAGGTCATACTAGCGAAGGAATTCCCCGTCTCCCCCCTCCAAGTTCTTGTCTCACATCTCAGCTAGGGATCATATCCCTAAGCTTTGATACCAACTGTAACGCCCCCAAAATAGGTATACATCACCCATCTTGAGTCGCCAGATACATGGTACATAAATTCAAATACAACTTAATTATACAACAGTCGTGTAAAATACAACAAAACATAGCTGAGAGTTTAAACAAGAATATTGTCATCTAGACAATATCCACACTCAATGGTGTCCTCATTATAATTATTATCACATTATTCCGTAGAATAGTGACGACTACTAAAGCCATTTATCCTGGACCATCACTCCATTCCCCGACTCGTCCCAGCTATATTCTCATTCCTGAAGAGAACAATGAAAGAAAGGGTGAGCTCAACTAGCCCAGTAAGAAATATTATGACTAAGATAATGCGGAATAAATTATCCTTAGCCTTCAACAGTATAACAACTGATAGAATACAATAGACAACAAGTTTTAGATTAACAACTGCAACGGAATAAGCAATCCATTAGAAGAGTCAAGTATAGCATAAAATCTACTATCTTCTATGATTTAAAAAGTTTTTCATCAACTTTTTCGCTGAGACTCAGCTTAATAAATAAAATCGAATCATCCCTGCACCACGGCCAAGGATATTCATGTAATCATCAATGGTCATGATTATATCGAATAATCCCTGGTCATAATCATACCAACAATTGTCAATCAATGAACTACAGGCCAATGAGGACTTTTACCACATCATTAGTCACATTACGGTGATGATTATACCGAATAATCCCTGGTCATAATCATACCAAGTCCATCTATGCACTACATTCCATAGATGACTTTCAACAAAATATAAACATGAGGATGATGACAATGATATAAGAATTCAATAAAACAAGTTCAAGAATTAAACTATTCAGGAACTAATAACGTCCAAATTGTCAACATGATACTTCTTTGTAGAGTAAAATTCAAGAATGCTCAAAAGAATATTTCCATAAAAAGATACTGGATGAAGCGCAAATATCAAGGATATTCCACTAATTTCATGGAGTGTAGAAGTCAAAACTTTAATCAACTGAGTATAATAAAGAATGGAATAACAAAAGAAATCACCATGCATGCGGATTGATGCATGGGCAGTTATTCCAACGTAATAATAAATAACGGAACCGTGTCACGATAATACGCATCGACGTGATATTCCAATGTAATAATAAAGAATGGAATAACAACGAAATCACCATGCATGCGGTATTTAGCATATGAGGTTATTCCAATGTAATAATAAATAACGACCCTACGATAAATAAATAAAATCGAATCATCCCTGCACCACGTCCAAGGATATTCATGTAATCATCAATGGTCATGATTATACCGAATAATCCCTGGTCATAATCATACCAAGTCCATCTATGCATGAAAGCCAAAGATGACTTTAATCACAATATAAGCATGAGGATGATGACAATGACATAATAATTCAATAAAAAAAGTTCAAGGATAAATTTTAAATATTTATAATTTAATTTATCCAGAAATCAATAACATCCAAATTGTCAACATGATACTGTTTTGTAGAGTAAAATTCAAGAATAATATTCATGTACCAAAAATAATTTGGACATAAAAGAAATATATTTTTTGGGTGAATAGTACCCCGTGAATAGTACTTCGGGAATAGTACCCCGTGAATAGTACTCAAACACGAAAAGTGTCCCGAATACCCGAGTGAATGATACTAGAGTGAATAGTAATTGGGTGAATAGTAACCCATGAATAGTAACTCATGAATAGTACTCTGGCACGAAAAGTACCCTGAATACCCGAGTGAATAATACCAGAATGAATAGTAACTGGGTGAATAGTAACCCGTGAATAGTAACTCATAAAAAAAATACCAAAGAAATTGATATTCCATGACGAGTACAAAAGAAATGATATCTCGGGCGAGTATAATAGAATATACTGAAACTCGCAAAATGGATTTTCACCCGCCATGCAGTAATCCACGTAGATGAGATCATTTCCACAATTTAATAAGGAATGAATACGCATGATCTTTCACCATGCATGCGGTGAGTCCACACGCATGAGTTATTCCAACGTAATAATAAAGAATGGAATAACAAAAGAATTCACCGTGCATGCGATAGATCGCATGCATGTGTTATTCCAATGTAATAATAAAGAATGGAACCAGTCAAATGCGTAATCCGCATGCATGTGATATTTCCAAATGTAATAATAAAGAATGAAACCGTGTCACGCGTAATCCGCATGCATGTGATATATTCAAATGTAATAATAAAGAATGGAATAACAACAAAATTCACTAGTACGCGATAGACCACACGCATAAAGTTATTCCAATGTAATAATAAAGAATGGAATAACAGAAGAATTTCACCATGTATGCGGTACTTCTCATAGACAGGTTATTCCAATATAATAATAAAGAATGGAATAACATCCCTTACGAGTATTGAAAGAAAATAACTATCTTCATGAAAATGAAAGAATAATACCCCTTAGCTCAAAAGAAGACTGGATATTGGAATAGTGAGGTGGCAGACTTCTCTTCTTCTTTCTCTCTATAATAATTCCTCTATAGCTTTAGTGAATTGGTGAGAAATGAAGGAATGAGCTTCTATTTATAGGAAAATATAGTTTCGATAATTGCACGTTTTAGGGCTCGAAATATTACAGTATAATACCTTCCTCTTTTCTTTCATTTTTAATTTAGTCCTACAAGTATTATCAAACTTGCACCACCTCCCCTAATAGTAAATCATGTGAATCAATAGTAAATCATGTGAATCGGTAGTTCTAGACATGTAAAAATATGAATTACAGTATAGTACCTCCATCTATACCTCTATTTTTAACTTAGTCATGCAAGTATTATCAATCTTGCACCAACTCCCCTAATACTAAATGAATGTGAATCAATAGTACACACATGTGAACAAATAGTTATAATCATGTGAATTAATAGCAATTAATTGCTCATATATCCGGTTAATTACCCGATTGGTCAATATAACCTCCAGACATCAATTATTATCAAAAGAAATGTCGATTTTCACTAACACTAATAATTCCAACACAATGGAACTATCAATTTCATCTTTAATCAACACGAACTTATTCATCATTAATATTATAATTCACAATATTTAACAACCAGTGTCGCTCCTGTGAAAGAGGGGCTTTCAGATAAGGATTTCTCCTATCAAAAGCTTGCAATTAGATGACCAAACCTCTCCTTGATGTAACTTCTAGACATTGTCAATATTGTAAATAATAATATGAATAACTTTATTCGCCTCAATTATTGATTTAATAATATAACATATTATACTGATTGATAATCGTGATAATAATTGAATCAATAATATGAGAGATATGATGCGGCAATTATCGCAAAGAATAATTGAGTATAACCGAGTGACTTCTTACGTAAGCATCAATAATCAATACCGCAGGCTACTATGCAACCACACGTATTCTTGTACTTTTACTCTTGAGTAGTTCAACAAGATTTACCAGTAACACTTTCGCCGTTATTTTTATAAAAAGATAATTCCGTCATTTTCTTACTACGACAATACTTCCGCTTGTAGGGTCCACTAATGATTGTGCCATCGCATCGGATATTCCCTTAAAAAAAAATATTCCCCAGACCAAACTAATATTTTATAACAACTTACATACTTTGCAAAAAAATTCACATATCACCCTTAACTTTAACCTTTTATCAATTTAACCATTTACGAAATAAAATAATAATTATAAGAAAATTGAATACTTTCATTTCATAAAATTCTGGGTCTTACAATTAGGATATAAAAGAATATCTCCGAGATATATCTACGCCCGTTGGGGAAAGTCAAGCTAAAGGAAAGAGAATCCATAAAATGTCTATGAAATTCTATCTAAATAGAGATGCACTCTACAAAAGAGATGCTGGAATAGGCTTACTGAGGTGCCTAGACAAAGATCAAGCCCAAAGACTTTTGGATGAAGTCTGTGGTGGAGTATGTGGTCTACATATGAGCGGTCCTTTACTTGCCAAGAAAATATTAAGAATCGTGCATTACTAGATATCTCTCAATGCCGACTATGACAATCACGTCGGGAGATGTTATCAATGCCACGTCCATGGAAATACCATCCATGCTCCTCCAAACAAACTACATAATATGAGTTCACCATGGCCCTTTTTCATGTACAGGATGGACGTGATCGAGCCAATCGAGCCCAAAGCCAACAATAGTCATCGATTTATCTTCACCATAATCGACTACTTCACCAAATGGGTTAAAGTTGCATCCTTTCCCAAAGTCACTAAGGAGGTAATCATTGGTTTCATCATAAATAATATAATCTGTCTATATGGACAACCGGAGGTGATTGTATCAGACAACGCAAAAAATCTGAACAACTAGATGATGAAGGAATTATGTAGCAAATCACATATTAAACATCTTAATTCTGTCATTTATCGTCCCAAGATGAATGGTATTGTTGAAGCTGCTAACAAGAACATCAAAACGATCATGCAAAAGATGTCAGCCAATCACAAAGTGTGGCCTGATTTATTGCCTCTGACTCTATTAACGTATAGAATGTTAATGCGCACTTCTATTGGGACTACTCCCTACTCATTGGTCTATGGCATGGAAGCAATGCTCCCTATAGAAGTTGAAATAGAATCATTAAGAGTGTTGATAGATGATTAGATGGAAGAAGACTGTTGGTCGAAAAACCGATCACTAAACATACGCAAGTATACGCGGTCTAACAAGTAATACAGTGATAAGGAAAGTGTCGAACCCACGAGGAACTATCACTAATATTTATCAAGTACTATAATAACTCGATATTTTTTATATAATTAAATCAGAAATTTTACGTATAAATTGTTTTTTTTATTTTATTTTAAAGGTGGGAATACGTGCAAGGTAAAGTATATGTATATATGTGATAAATAAAAATTTATTTATTTACATGAATAATTTCAAATAATTTTTTAGAATTATCGACCATTATAAATTATATTTTATAATTACTTTGGTAGTAAACATATTTTTATTATTTATTTTATATGAAAATATGATTATTATATTATTTAATAATATATGGAATGATTATTAGAATTATTATAATAATTATTTTATTATATGAATTTTTAGTTCAGATTATTAAGTTAATTATTTTAACTTAAGTAATAATGCTTTATATGCAAGATAAATCAGATATGGAATCCAAACCCTAATTTTAGTTTTTGGAATACGGAAAGAGAATAATAATATTATATTAATTATATTTCAGTGCTATAAATATGTACTGTATGTGTGGACCGGTAATGGTTGGTCAATTATGTTGTATCGTGACCAAACCCTAGCAATACTATGTTAAACCTTAATTTAAAACTCAAGCTGGAGTTAAGATCGGTCAGAAATTGTGTAAATATGATTAATAATAAGTATTAGAATTATAATCTAAATTAGAAAATCCTAATTATTGACTCGAAACCCTAATCGTGAAATTAGAAACCTTAATTTGCTAATTAAAAACCTTAATTACTAAATTATGAACCCTAATTGCTAAATGGAAAGCTAACTGTGATTAGTAAATCCCTAAACCTAAATTTTTAAGTTCTAAGTAATTAGAAACCTAAACTAATTTAGAAAACCCTAATTTTCCATTTTTACAAAGTAAAATTTAATATTTTTAGCCAAATTAGAAATCCTTGAAACTAATAATTTTTTTTAACCTTAGGGTTAAACCCTAAGGGTTTTCCAAGTTATAATTTTGCCATTAAAATCAAAAGCCAAATGACAAAAATACCCTTTTGTGCATTATTGAAGCTAACTTGCTAGTTTGGCCAACACTTTAGTTGGTCAACCACCCTAAACTTATCCATGTGCCTACAAACTCTATAATTCAGCTAATTCATCAGCCAAATTCATTGCATATATATATATATATATATATATATATATATATCAAGAGAGAGAAAGTTTACTAACTTAGCTCATTTTTGCTTAAACACTCAACTCACTTCTCTCTCACCCAAACCCAAAAAATCCTAAGGCATTCCAGTCACAAAACAAAGCCCCACTACCTCCATTAACAAATCAGAAAGCCAGATTCAAGCATAGCTTAAGAAAGGTATAAAACCCTAAATGAAATCTGATCTTGGTTGCCATGTTAAATGTTATCTTTTTGTGTTAAAACATGTTGTATGTAGTGCAAATTGATGATATGGGTTGATAGATGTTAGATCCATAACATCTATAGGCTCGGATTAGAAGTTTTTCATAATCTGGAAAACTGAGAAATATGGTCTGACAACCATATCATGCATAGAATGTAACCAGTAGTATGCTATGAGATCTGTGTTCTAGAACTTGTAGAAGGACCATATCATGCATAGAATGTAAGATATGGGTGGTCAAACCCTGTTGACCGACCATGATTGGACAAAATCTGGGTAACCCAGATCTTGCCCAAAACTGTCTGACAATGAGTTTATAGCTCTAGATCTGGCAAGTTGTTGTTTCGTTGTTCTTGTTTTTGTATCTATCTTGTAGATTAGTATATGGACTATTGATTCATGCTCTTAGATCACATAACTATCAAATAGGATGGATTTAGTGATTGGTCAAAGAAGGCTAGAAGATCATAAAAGCAGTTTTTTGGGTAACCCAGAAAACTAATGAACATGATCTCTTCCAGACTTTGACCAGCATGTATCTGCTTGTTCTGTTGTTGATATGTTGATTTTATGTAATAGATCTCTTCCTTGTCGTGCTGGCTACAATCTAAAACCATTAGAACACCAAAACATAACACATGAAGCAAGTTGTGGAAGCCCAAAAGTGATCAGTCGAACAGTTCTTATTTTCTGGGTAACCCAAAAAATGAAGAACAGGTCTGACAGATAGTTTGAGCTTCCATATCTTGTTCGTGTGTTGAAATCTGACCCAGAACTTTCTTGATACTTGTAGTGTTACATTAACACTACATGATACGATCAACAGCTAGCCCAGAAACATTACAGATTAAGAATTAAGCTTGGTCAGAGTATGTTACTCGATCACTGACATTGATTGTTCTAGAGCCTCAAGAACACCTAAGACTATCCTTTCTGTCGCTAAGTCGCTAAAGGCTTTAGCGACAGACTTTTTAATTTTATTTAATTTATTTTCCAAAAATCATTTAAAAATAGAAAATAATTTCTAAAAATTACAAAAAATAATTTTAATTTTTTTTTTAAGTTATAAAAATTAACTTTTAATAATTTGACATATTTTCCATAAATATTTGTATTTATTTAAATATTATTGATATTTAATTTATTTAATAAATACATTAAATAAATTAATTAAAAATGATTTTTACTATATTAAAATCATATTAAATGATAATAAGGTATTTAAAATATTTTAAGTTATAAAATATAACTTTTAATATTTTAAAATGAATTTCATTAATTATTTAATATTAATGATATTTTGATTTATTTAATAACTATAATAAATAAAATTAAAAAAATGATTTTAATATTATAAAAATCATTTTAAATAAAAATAAAGTGTTTAAAAATATTTTAAGTTATAAAATATAACTTTTTAATATTTAAAGGATAATTTCATTAATAATTTAATATTAATGATATTATATTTATTTATTAATTATATTAAATAAATAATTTAAGAATGATTTTATTTATTTAAAATCATTTAAAAGGATATAAACAAATTAAAAATATTTTAAGTTATAATTAATAACTTTTAATATTTTGATAAATAATGCATTAATATTTAAATATTAATGGTAATTATTTAAAATGATTTTAATTATTCTAAAAATCATTTAAGGGTAATATTAATACTTTAAAAATATTTTGAGTTATTATAAATAACTTTAATATTTTGGCAATTGTTTCATTAATAGTTTAATATTAATTAAATATTAATGATAATAGAATTATTTTATATTTAAATCATTTAATAATGATTCCGGTGTTTAAAAAATCATGATAAATATTAATAATTAATTAAAAATTATTATAAGTCATTTAAAAATAATATGACTCATATTTAAGTTATTTAAATGGATATTGAACTACAGGATAAAGTTTTAGACTCGATAATTACCCGATAAATCCGTCGATACACCGACATGTTTCAGAAATTGATCTGGACGTAGATAATTTGACTAAATACATGTTTGTTTGCAGTCCAATGACTGTTAAACTTATGTGACAATGTGCTTAGGTTATGTGCCGACTGCAAATAGCAGTACTAGGTGTTATAATATGTTATTCTAATCAAACGAATGATCTTATTAATGATAGGTCTTGATATAAAAGATAAAACTAAGTTGTATAAGCACCAAATCATGCAAGTATCTTAACTTTGCATTTACTTTATGCAATGGACATGTGTAAGCTAATATCTGAACTATTCTTTTTCATTGTTCAAATGCCATAACCTTGTATATACTTATGCAATGATTCTGTATAAGTAAGTTATTAGATTATAATATGTTGTACAAGTTCTTTAATTTTGTTAATATAGATCAAGATATATATTCTGTTCGTTAATTTCTAAGCATGGTTTATACAAGTGACCTCACTTGGATAATCATTATATTTTATCACATGTAGATACATACTTATTGGTTTCTAGTATGTATACATTGACTTAAAAGCCGTCTAAGCTATTTGATTCAGCTAGACACAAATTTAAAAATATTGTTGAACAAGATAGAACTTTATTGTATCCAACCGAATTGTTTTGGTTCGGATTCTAAACTAGTATGAACATTCCGAATCTGGGAAACTTTTATGCGCCTAAGGCGGATATGCTGGACAAAAATATCGTTTGAACATGTAGTATTGATCAATACAGGGCATAACGGGCTGATCACCCCCGTGCCTATAAGTTATGACAGTTTATAGATGAAGTTCTGTTTAACCTTTTCAAAAATAGAAAACAATGTTTATAGTCTGTCGACTGATCCCTATTAATAGTCAGTACGTAGTTTCAAAATTTTTTATATAGAATTGATATATTGTTATTATTGGTTCAACTTACTTCACAACTGTTGATTCGTTGTAGAAGTATCGTTCAAAGAAAATATTTACTTTCTTCAGCTAACTGTTATTGATTGCTATTACTTGCTGGGCACTCAAATGATCATCCTTACTTAATTTAAATGTTTTCAGCTAAGTGTGAACAACCTGAAGGCTCTGCTAAGAACACGGGAAAAGGAAAGGTTGCTGAATGAGTTATGTGTTATCTATGTAATAGTTTAAGTTATTAAGACAATGATATCTAGTAATTATCATGTAATGAATGTATTAAAGGTTGCTTACTTGGGATTAGACTCTGATATATATGCAAATTAAGTTTGGTATTTATATTATTGTTATTTGTATTAGTATTATTCCGCTCATAGAAATGGTATCGTGAAGCACCGAGTTCGGGTTTCAAGTACCTGAATTTGGGGGCGTCACATTATGGTATCAGAGCTTTAGGGTTAGAAACCTTAGGTGGGATAGACCTTAGGCTATAACCTTGGGACAGAGGGAAACGTTGAAAATACATATAACTCATATAAAGTTTAAAAGGAGATGAATTGAATAAATTCATCGTCAAACAAAATAAAAGATAACTTATATAAAACTATTATTTGCTTTGTGTGTATACTATATTCTAATCAGGATAATTTATGTGTGTAGATGTCAGGTGAAAAAGGATTAGGATACCCTCAGATCGTAAAGAAGGAGCTAATAGCTAAAATAGAGGCTCGCAGTGAAAGCAACTTGGACGAGGTGGTTATTGTGGAAAACGTATTACCAGATCCGGAAATGGTGGAACTGACAGATAGTGATCCGGAAACTAAAGTTGGAGCTGATCAAGCATCAACAGAGGTACAGAATCTGAGGAACACGGTTTCTTCTCAGGAAAAGCTGTGGGAAATAGAAAAGCTATTAAATAGTTAATTGCGGAAAGCATTAATAGAAATAATGGAAGAACAAGATAAGCTTAAAATCCAAATTGATCAAATGGGAGCCAAAAGTAACAAGTCGGGTGCAGCTCTGAGCAAGAAGGAGAAAAGAAAGATGAAAGATCGCGATATAGGAAATTCCGATAACAACCAAGGGAACCTTAATCGAATAGAAAAGTGTACAAACTGTGACAAGAAACATGAAGGCGTATGCAGGAAAGGGAAAAAGATATGTTACATTTGCGGACATGAGGGACATATCTCTCATCATTGTCCCAACTTTAAGCTAGGTGCATGTTTTATATGTGGGTTGGAAGGTCATCGGGCAAAAGGTTGTCCAGAATCAGGAAAAGGTGTAGGAAACAAGTAGGATTAGTAGTTGATTATGTATGTTTGATAATGTGCGTGTGTAATATAATATTCTCAACTTTTGTATAAGTTAAAGCAGCAAGTCCCAACTTTTGTGGTCAAAAAGGGATAGCAGTATGTGTTATGTTATGTAAAGTACTATAAAATAGTTGAATGAATAAGAATCTATGTTTGATTAATGAAATAAGTTTGATACGTGAAACTTATATAATAAGGTTTTGAATGTAAAGAATAATTTATGGTCTTATTTAACCAGATAATGCCGCCAAGACGTCAAACTCAAAATCAAACGGCTAAAGAATCTGTCAACAACGCTGGGGGACAACAACCAGACCCGATGCAGAACTTTGCAAACATCAGAGCTCAAGCTTTGCAAACAGGAATGCCACCACGGAAATCAACCGACAATCGCTTGCAAATTTCAAAGATTTTAAGGTCAGTAGGACCGCTTAAATTTAGAGGTACAACCGACCTCAGAGAAGCCCAAACTCAAGTTAAGGAAATTGAAAAAACGTTTATGATTACTAGGATAGCTGAGGGGCAAAAGACAACTTTTGCCACCTATATGATGAAAGGAGAGGCAAATTTTTGGTGGGAGGCAAATCAAGCTAGGGCAGGAGAAGGTGTGGTAACTTGGGCTAGGTTTAAAACTTTGTTTTTCGAGAATTATCTCTCGTCTAGTATGCAGGCTAGGATGGAGGTAAAATTTCTAGAGTTGAAGCAGGAGAATATGATAGTTGCGGAGTATGCCTCAAAGTTTAATGAGTTGGCTAGGTTTGCTCCGCATCAAGTTGATACGGAGGCTAGGAAGGCGAGAAGGTTTGAGCTGGGATTAAAACCCTGGCTCTATAACAAGGTGGCAGTCTTGCAGATAAACATTTTTGCAGCACTCATGGAAAGCTATTATAGCTGAAGAGATGAGTGAGACCATGAGCCTCTATAACAAGGAGAAAAAGAATAAGGGTACGGTTGAGGGAGCTGGGAAGGTGGAAACAAATAGTAGGAGTGGGATTGAAAAGAGAAAATGGAGAAATTTTAGGAATCACCCGGGAGAGTGTCTAAAAGGAAAATTTTTGTGTTACAAGTGCGGGCAGGAGGGCCATATCTCTCCCAACTGCCCCAATCCTAGGATGAACAGTGGGTGTTTTCTATGAAGATCGATGGAACATAAGGTGAAAGACTGTCCGAAAAAGAGAATGGAGGCAGGAAGTGTAACCAGGGGGAAAGGCAGCGGGACTCTGGCAATCACGGGACCAACGTCATCAAGTAAGCCAGCAAAATTAACTGTAAGAATCTTCAACATAACGGTCCAGGATACCGTGGCAGCTGGTGATGGAACTCCAGGTATTATTCGTATAACTTTTATTTTTGTATACATGATTTTGCTATATATAGTAAATTATTCTATAAAGAAAATTTGAAGGAGGAATTTGAGTTCTTTTAGAAATCAAATTTTGATTTAATCAGATAGACAATCTTTATGATTAATTAAAGATCAATTCGATTAAATCTGATCAAGATCTACTTGCAATAACTGTGTATGCTATGTACCCTGGTATGTATAAGTTTTAAAACGGTGATTCCGGGGACGGAATCTTTATAAGGGAGGGTGAATGTAATAACCCGATATTTTTTATATAATTAAATTAGAAATTTTGCGTATAAATTATTTTATTTTAAAGGTGGGAATACGTGCAAGGTAAAGTATATGTATATATGTGATAAATAAAAATTTATTTATTTACATGAATAATTTCAAATAATTTTTTAGAATTATCGACCATTATAAATTATATTTTTATAATTACTTTGGTAGTAAAAATATTTTTATTATTTATTTTCTATGAAAATATGATTATTATATTATTAAATAATATATGGAATGATTATTAGAATTATTATAATAATTATATTATTATATGAATTTTAGTCCAGATTATTAAGATAATTATTTTAACTTAAGTAATAATGCTTTATATGCAAGATAAATCGATATGGAATCCAAACCCCTAATTCTAGTTTTTGAATACGGAAAGAATAATAATATTATATTAATTATATTCCAAAGGCTATAAATATGTATCATTGTATGTGGACCGATAATGGTTGGTCAATTATGTTGTATCATGACCAAACCCTAGCAATACTCTGTTAAGCCTTAATTTAAAACTCAAGCCGGAGTTAAGATTAGTCAGAAATTGTGTTAATGCGATTAATAATAAGTATTAAAATTATAATCTAAATTAGAAAATCCTAATTATTGACTCAAAACCCTAAACGTGAAATTAAAAACCTTAATTTGCTATTTAAAAACCCTAATTACTAAATTAGGAACCCTAACTACTAAATGGAAAGCTAATTGTGATTAGTAAATCCCTAAACCTAAATTTTTAAGTTCTAAGTAATTAGAAACCTAAACTAATTTAGAAACCCTAATTTTTAATTTTTAGAAACTAAAATTTTACATTTTTAGCCAAATTAGAAATCCTTGAAACTAATAATTTTTTTTGACCTTAGGGTTTAACCCTAAGGGTTAAATCCTAAGGGTTTGCCAAGTTAAAACTTTGCTATTAAAATCAAAAGCCAAATGACTAAAATACCATTTTGTGCATTATTGAAGCTAACTTGCTAGTTTGGCCAACACTTTAGTTCGTGAACCACCCTAAACTTAGCCATGTGCCTACAAACTCTACAATTCAGCTAATTCATCAGCCAAATTCATTGCGTATGAGTTATATATATAGATCAAGAGAAAGAAAGTTTACTAACTTAGCTCATTTTTGCTTAAACACTCAACTCACTTCTCTCTCACCCAAACCCACGAAATCCTAAGGCATTTTAGTCAGAAAACAAAGCCCCACTACCTCCATTAACAAATCAGAAATCCAGATTCAAGCATTGCTTAAGAAAGGTATAAAACCCTAAATGAAATCTTATCTTTGTTGGCATGTTAAATGTTATGATTTGGTGTTAAAACATGTTGTATGTGGTGCAAATTGATGATCTGGGTTGATAGATGTTAGATCCATAACATCTATAGGCTCGGATTTGAAATTTTTCATCATCTGGAAAACTGAGAAATATGGTCTAACAACTAAATGTCAGGTCCCATAGATCTCAAACTATTTATGTTTTTGGTTGTTTTAAGGTTTGAACATGTAGTATGCTATGAAATCTGTGTTCTAGAACTTGTAGAAGGACCAAATCATGCATAGAATGTAAGATATGGGTGGTCAAACCCCGTTGACCGACCATGAGTGGAAAAAATCTGGGTAACCCAGAACTTGCCCAGAACTGTCTAACATTGAGTTTATGGCTCTAGATCTGGCAGGCTGTTGTTTCGTTGTTCTTATTTTTGTATCTATCTTGTAGATTGGTATATGGACTGTTGATTCATGCTCTTAGATCACATAACTATCAAATAGGATGGATTTAGTGGCTGATAAAAGAAGGCCAGACGATCATGAAAACAGTTTTCACTACTACAAAACAGTAAATAGACAACGCAAAAAAAACGTGATTTCAGTCAAAAAAACTTCGTGGTTAAAAGTGTCATCTATTTGACACCCTTACACAACGTTTTTCTTTTTTAAGAAAAAAACGTCGTAGATTTATTTTTCATAAATTAACAGATGCTTAAAAACGTTGTAGAATGTATGATTCCACGACGTTTTTTGGATAAAAACGTTGTAGTTTAATATATCAGACAACGTTTTTAACCAATTTATACAACATTTTTAAAATGTTGTAGATAAAGAAAAAAAAAAGTTATAGTTCACCTATATTACCAATACACCTGCAATATGCTAATAACATGATATATAGCTAAAAGGTCAAAATTCTCATTTAAATTTAAAGTCAAAATGTATCAACCATTCAAAATACATCCCAATAATATCATTCGTTTACAGTTTCAAATTACTACATCCATAAAATATACCAAACTATCCATAAAATTAAGTTGTGGTGCACTACCTAAGCTGTCGATCTTGGTCAAGAGCTCAACAAACTTGACAGCAATGTGAGAGGGGTGGCAATCAAGAACTGGGGCATATCCATTTCCAATCTGTCCAGGGTGGTTCATGATGATGACCTGAGATGTGCAGTACTTGGCAGCTCCCTTTAACCACCTGCCTGAGTACATACATCTTCATTCCTACATAGTATCTACTAAATAATTACATCACTTAGAAAGTATTTTAAGAATATCAATTTACCACAATGGGCCACATATATGAACACAAGTGCAAACACAGACACAAAATAAATAAAACTTACCCCAACCAACGCATGGTCAGAAAAGACATCAACAGCTGCAAGGATGCCCCTGAAAGATTGTAAGAGTAAAATATTATTTAAAATATGAAAGTGAAGAATACAGATCTACAAATTAAATAACTTTTTTTAACATCTCTAGTGAGGAGAACCCCATAATTTCTCAATAGTTTCACGACATCTTCATCTTTTCTTAGTAAAAGGCCAAAACAAAAAGACCAATCCACAAAACTCTACAACTTATCAAAGTAAAAATCGCCACACACAAAAATTGATTGTTTATGATGAGCTAATGAATATCAGATCCATAAACTTGAAAGTCTACTATACTATTCGACTCTCACCGGCAATGAAACATTCAGATTTACTCATACATATGGTTTGAGGGTGAATGATATCCATCAGATAAATCTTACTCCCAAAAAGGAGGGGGGTTTCCTGGCGTAGCATAAAAAAGAAAAAGGATTAGAAGAATGTGCAGTAAAGTCCACTTAGCTGTGAATTTTGGTAATTATGCTACATTTGAGGACCTTGACAAAAAGCTTCAAGATATCATGGAAGCCCATCAAGGGAAGTTCAGATATAAAATCAATTTTTAGTAATCTTTTACAACTAAGCTTTTGGCTGACGTTGGTTATTGTGAATTCTGACCATCATGAGACAATTTGACCATTAAACATATCAAGATTGTGCATGCCTAGAGATCAAATAATAGCAAAGTAAAAGGATGCAATATAATTTCAGAATTACCACCAACAAAACATTATAACTACATTTTTATACAATATGCAACTCTTAAACCCAACACAAAGTTGTCTCTTCTAAACATTCTCCCGTCTAAGTAAATGAAAAGCTAAAATATGATAATAAGGCACAATAAATGGAACTAAAAGGATCCAATGAAGAGATATTATAGGTTAGAAACAAATCAAACAATGTATAAATACCAAAAAAAATCGTGAATCATGATGTACAGGTTCATTAACTGAACTTACCATGTAGAATAGGAAAAACCAACCAAACTTCAAGGCAGATCTGTCCTGCAAATGAGAAACAAATTGCATTTATAATTGCAGTCATTCTACCAAAAAATTTTTAATAACTACAGCAATGTTTATGTAAAACATAACTAAGAAAAAAATGAATGTCAAACAATAATAAAACATATGAAATTAGCCCATCAGATATCTGTGATATTCTCATACAATTGATGCATATAGCCACATAGGTTCATGGCCAAAGTAACCAAACACATTTTAATAACAAAAAACTTATTTGAAAACAAAACAGACCATTCTGTCCAGATAAACTAAAGTCAAATAACAAATAAATTGATACTAAAAAAATTAACTCTGAAACATAGATGTGGAGACAGACAGAAGAACAAAAATTCCGTCAATGTTATGAAGTTATATAGAGGCTGGGAATATGTGATGTGAAGCAACCACTGAACGACACCAATACAAAATGAAGCCAGAATACTTGGATCGTCTTTTAATATGGTTCAGGTTATTGGTTGTCCATCTGACATGCCTTTGTATTAAACGGGTTGCAGTTTAATGAAGTATTTTAACATGATTCATGAATCAAGAGCAGAAGGTGAAGCTAAAAGTCAAAATAAAAACAACAGTATTAGAGGGAATACACAGTAGTAAACAATAATATAAGAAAATTGAAGTACCATCTGATCAGCCAACAGGTCTTCAAGACTTGGTCCTAGTAAGTCGAGGACAAGAACGTTGTCCTCTCCATCAACCCCACACCATTTTATATTTGCAATACCAGCTGAAAGGAGAGAGCGAATAATCAGGACAGCAAGATGTATACAAAAGCATTGTAAACTAATACTATGTTATACTTACTTCCTCCCTGAAGAATGTTATACACCTTTGCCTCATAAAGTAACTGTGGGTGTTTTGTCTGCCTATTCTCCTACATACCAAAAGGGAAAGAACAAATTATCAATTAATCCATCAGAATACAGTTTATGTTGCTAAACTAAGTTAAAGTTATTCACAGGAACACAATTTAACAAAATATGATACATGTTTGTTAAAAAGTTAAAAGTTAACAGTTGCTAATACATTCAACAGTAGCATCAAATATTCTGTTCTTTTATGTTCATAAGTACTAATAAAATAATATACACAATTTTGAACAAAATATATTAGTTAGCTAGAATGAGTGTCAATACAAGTATATTCATATCCTCTTTACAAAAAAAAAAAAACAGAAACAGAAAATAATTAAACAAAATGAAATGAAATAATGCAGAATTTTTTTTAGCAACTCTTATTCACCAATTGACATAAAGCTAGTGGCTACAAGGGTTAGTGAATTTTGCTTTGTTTTCTCGTATTGCAATACCTAAACTTTAAATCTTATGTGATATACTCCCTTTGTTCATTGTTAACTTTCACAAGTCAATTAAGACATTTCAAACTCAAAAATATCTCAAATTGACTTTAAAAAAGAGCTCTGCCAAACCTTAGGGCCCAATTACACAAATCATTTCAACAAAATTTTCCAAAATCACAAAAATAAAATAAAAATTAGTCTTAAACTTAATACTAGAAAATAAAAAACAATTACATCTAACTCTGTCAAAAGGACAGAGTGATGATCACAAGATTTTATTTATTTTTTTCATATGTCAAATGTCATACATAAAAGAAAAACAAAACAGAGTCATGCAAAACAATCACAGGTATCAAAAGGAGAGCCACTAACCTTCTGTAAAAGCCTTTCATCTTATCATTTAGGGTTCCATCAAATGCAATAAACAAACTTCCAGCTCCGGCAGCAAGACTCTCAGTAAACTCGACCACTAGTATCTCATCCTCTTCGAACAATTCCACCTCTTTTGCCTCCAATACCTTAACCAGAAAATAAATTCATTTTCACTAATTTATCCATTCATCACAAATTCACACCAACATCAATTAATTAAAACTTAAATACATGGATCAGGGAATACCTTCGAACCATCCTGCGATCTGAACCGTGCGGAATTGGAATCAACGGAGAGTTCGGCGGCATTGAGAACGATGAACTAGGTGTCGGCGACGACATCGACGAAGATATTGACGTTGCCGGCGAATTTGCAGGCGGTGAGGTCCGGTTTCAGCTTTATGTCATATCGTTTAGGGACTACGAATTTGGGGAGCCTGGGCTGACCTTTAAACTGCTGGTACTTCTGCTTCTGCTCCATTATACTCCCTTCCAGACCCTAATCCAACCTCTTGTAGAACCAATCTGTAACTAAAGATCTCGCGAGAGAGTAATAGATAGAGAGAAAAGTAAAGGAAGCCCTAATTCACTCGCTTACATCAAGGGGAGAGCTGCTTCAGTTGTTGGAAGGCTGGGAGTCGGGGAGTGTTTTTAATTTCAATAAGCTCCGTGTTTTCATATACATAACGTTTTTTTAAAATTTAAAATTACTATTATAAATAGATAACGTTTTTTCTTATGTATCTACAATGTTTTATTAAAAAACGTTGTTAAAAAAAATATCACAACGTTTTTTATAAAATTATTGTTGTCTAAGTGTTGTCTATTTAGTGTTTTATAGTAGTATTTCTAGATAACCTAGAAAACTGATGAGCATGATCTCTGACAGATTTTGACCAGCATAGATCTGCTTGTTCTGTTGTTGTTATGTTTATTTTATGTAATAGATCTCTTCCTTGTCATGCTGGCTACAATCTAGAGCCATTAGAACACCAAAACATAACACAGGAAGCAAGTTGTGGAAGCCCAAAAGTAATCAGTCGAACTATTTTTGTTTTCTGGGTAACCCAGAAAATGAAAAACAGGTGTGACAGATAGTTTGAACTTCCATATCTTGTTTGTGTGTTGAAATTTGACCTAGAACTTTCTTGATACTTGTAGTGTTATATTAACACTACATAATATGATCAACAGCTAGCCCAGAAACATTACAGATTAAGAATTAAGCTTAGTCAAAGTATGCTACTCGATCACTGACATTGACTGTTCTTGAGCCTCAAGAGCACCTAAGACTACACTTTCTGTCGCTAAAGGCTTTAGCGACAAACTTTTAATTTTATTTAATTTATTTTCTAAAAAATTATTTAAAAATAGAAAATAATTTCTGAAAATTACAAAAATAATTTTAAAAATAATTTTAAGTTATAAAAATAATCTTTTAATAATTTGACATATTTTTCATAAATATTAGTATTTATTTAAATATTTTTGATATTTAATTTATTTAATAAATGCATTAAATAAATTAATTAAAAATAATTTTTACTATATTAAAAATCATATTAAATGATAATAAGGTATTTAAAAATATTTTAGTTATAAAATATAACTTTTAATATTTTAAAGTAAATTTCATTAATTATTTAATATTAATGATATTTAGATTTATTTAATAACTATACTAAATAAATTAATTAAAATGATTTTAATATTATAAAAATTATTTTAAATGAAAATAAAGTGTTTAAAAATATTTTAAGTTATAAAATATAACTTTTAATATTTAAAGGATAATTTCATTAATAATTTAATATTAATGATATTAGATTTATTTATTAATTATATTAAATAAATAATTTAAAAATGATTTTATTTATTTAAAAATCATTTAAAAGGATATAAATGAATGAAAAATATTTTAAGTTATAATTAATAACTTTTAATATTTTGATAAATAATGCATTAATATTTAAATATTAATAGTAATTATTTAAAAATAATTTTAATTATTTTAAAAATCATTTAAGGGTAATATTAATACTTTAAAAATATTTTGAGTTATTATGAATAACTTTAATATTTTGGCAATTGTTTCATTAATAGTTTAATATTAATTAAATATTAATGATAATAGAATTATTTAATATTTAAATCATTTAATAATGATTTCGGTGTTTGAAAAATCATGATAAATAATAATAATTAATTAAGAATTATTATAAGTCATTTAAAAATAATATGACTCATATTTAAGTTATTTAAACGGATATTGAACTACATGATAAAGTTTTAGACTCGATAATTATCCGATAAAGTTGTTGATACACCGACATGTTTCAGAAATTAATCTGGACTTAGATAATTTGACTAAATACATGTTTTTTTGTAATCCAATGGCTGTTAAACTTATGTGACAATGTGCTTAGGTTATGTGCTGACTGCAAATAGCAGTAATATGTGTTATAGTATGTTATTCTAATCGAACGAATGATCTTATTAATGATAGATCTTGATATAAAAGATAAAACAAAGTTGTATAAGCAGCAGATCAGGCAACTATCTTAACTTTATATTTACTTTATGCAATGGACATGTGTAAGCTAATATCTGAACTATTCTTTTTCATTGTTCAAATGTCATAACCTTGTATATACTTATGCAATGATTCTGTATAAGTAAGTTATTAGATTATAATCTGTTGTACAAATTCCTTAATTCTGTTATTATAGATCAAGATATATATTTTGTTCGTTAATTTCTAAGCATGGTTATACAAGTGACCTCACTTGGATAATCATTATATTTTATCACATGTTGATACATACTTATTGGTTTCCAATATGTATACATTGACTTAAAAGTCGTCTAAGCAATTTGATTCAGCTAGACACAAATTTAAAAATATTGTTGAACAAGATAGGACTTTATTGTATCCAACCGAATTGTTTTGGTTCGGATTCTAGACTAGTATGAACATCCCGAATCTGGGAAACTTTTATGCGCCTAAGGTGGATATGCTGGACGAAAATATCGTTCGGACATGTAGTATTGATCAATATAGGGCATAACGGGATAATCACCCCTATGCCTGTATGTTATGACGATTTACAGATGAAGTTTTGTTTAACCTTTTCAAAAATGGAAAACAATGTTCATAGTCTGTCGACTGATCCCTATTGATAGTCAGTACGTAGTTTCAAAAATTTTTATATAGAATTGATATATTGTTATTATTGGTTCAGCTTAGTTCACAACTGTTGATTCGTTGTAGAAGTGTCGTTCAAAAAAACATTTACTTTCTTCAGCTAATTGTTATTGATTAATATTACTTGCTGGGCACTCAAATGTTCATCCTTGCTTAATTTAAATGTTTTCAGCTATGTGTGAACAACCTGAAGGCTCTGCTAAGAACAAGGGAAAAGGAAAGGTTGTTGAGTGAGTTCTGTGTTATCTATGTAATAGTTGAAGTTATGAAGACAATGATATCTAGTAATTATCATGTAATGAATGTATTAAAGGTTGCATACTTGGGATTAGACTTTGATATATATGTAAATTAAGTTTGGTATTTATATTATTGTTATTATTATTAGTATTATTCTGCTCATAGAAATGGAATCGTGAAGCACCGAGTTTGGGTTTCAAGTACCTAAATTTGGGGGCGTCACAAGTACCGACTTTGTATCGCTAAAGTCTTATTCGAATAGCAATAAATGGAAGTGTGATTAATCTAAGTATAACTAATTATCAAAGCAAGTAAATGGATAACGAATGGTAATCAAAGGAATTAAAAGCTAAGATTACAACTTCACCCCACACATGCATTCTGTCGAACACCTGGCATGCTATGCTTCATCAAACTTCCTACCATTGTCTCTTTGGTCTTAATGGTCAAGATAATTTGTCGACCGAGAACACACAGGTGCTCATACACCTCTGTCGAGGTATGCACAAGCATATTTTTTCCAGATCCACTTGATAGGGAATATAACAGAAAAGAACGTCCAAGCTAGATACAATCCTACACATGTCTATGCGAATTAATCATAACAAAAATTTAAGCATAAGTTATCAAATAGGTTGCACGTGACGCACAAATATATGTCTATTCTACGCACAACTTATGAAGTCAAAACCCATAATCACATGTCAATATATTTAGGTGTAAATCTACAATCCTTCTTTCAATATCATGTAAATTACCAAAATCATCACTAATGTCTTAGAGAGAATCATTAAGCATGAATATATTAAACCAAACCATATGGTTCCAACCAAAGAGATAAGACAGTCAATTTAAATAACAAAGGGTTCCATTATAGCATTAGAGACAATACTTAGTTCATAGCTATTGAACAAAATATAAGTAGCAATAAAGATAACATTTATGGATTACAAAATTAGAGGAAATAAATGGATAAGAATAAACTCTGTCAAGGCCCTTCAGTCTCCAAGCATTCTGCTCAAATCATGCTTTCCAATCCGTGTAGCTCACTACTAATGTCGCTCCAAGGAAATCCCAAACTTCTCCCTAATCTATATTTATAGACATTAACTAAGAACTAGAGAGAGAAATTACAAAAGAGAAAGAAAAACTAAACTATTCTATCCTAAGCTATATTATGATGTCTTTGTCTGATGTCTGATATCTCATATATAGAGGCTTCCTTGATTTATATATATGTTTCCTTCTTTAGTTAGGTCAAACCAAGCCCTTCTCTACACAGGCACTAGAGCTTTGCTACTGCACAAGGTAAGCAATAGGCCTATGGGTGACGCTTAATACGCCACGTCGACTTGAAAACACTAGAGCTTTCAAGCTTATAAGCATGAGTCCATGAAGGAACCATGGCGCTGCAGCACCGGGATGATATCAGCAAGATAGCAGGGTGGCGTTGCGGCGTGAGCACAAGGCTTGGCATTGGCACTGTGGCGCTAGTGTATGAAATTTGTCCATTTTGTCCCCTGAAAGCTATAAAAGTCCTGTAAAGCCCTACAATACGTCGGTTAAGCACAATAACACTATAATCATATAAAATTATATAAAATCTACAAAATTAGGCAACTATTTAAGTCATAAAGTATCCAATTCGCGGGTATAAATTCCACTCATCAAAGACCATAGGATGCAAGAAAGGTACCACCAGCTATCTCTGATATATGAGAAAAGGGCAGCAGATCTTCTATGGTCAGCTATATCAACAAAGGATTTCTCAGTCCTACAACAAGAAGGTCCGGTTTGGGCAATTCAAAGAAAATGACTTCGTGCTGAAGAAGATCTTCACCAATCAAGATAAAGCCAGAGGAAAATTTGCCCCAAACTGGGAAGGCGCTTTCATCGTCAAAGAAGTGTTGACGGAAGGAGCCCTTAGACTGCAAGAAATGGATGGGGAAGAATTTCCCCATCTTATCAATTCAGACACCATGAAAAGTTACTATGTCTGAATTACCTGCATACCAACATCCTGGTTCTTAAAAAAAAAAAAAAAGAGAAATCAAGTCAATTCAGGTTTTCACTACAAAGCCTAAACTACGGAAGACCTGATCTCCCCTCTACAGCAGTATGTAGGCAGCCATCTATGGTGCGGTCTAACATTCAAATGAAAAAGTCAAATCCCTTACCTTTACCCAAAAAACCCAATTAAATACCAGTCTCAAGACACCAAACCTTACATAAAACCAAATTCTATAAAGCCTCCACAATCAACGAAGCCTTTTAAGAGACACTCCGACATCTCAATGTCAGTCCACCAGGAAAGAGTTTGCGATACATCAAGATAGCTAATCATAAAGAAAATGGCAATCATCGAGCCAAGATCAAAACATATGCAAAAGGGAAGTGAATTAAAATATATTTCCTTGCCATATAATATTATTTAATATATATAATGTATCCTGTACATGACAAAAATGGCTAACCTAGTCTATGCAGGAAAATGAAAGCTAGTCTATAAACCCGCGGTCAAATGGGACAGCAAATCCAACATCGCATCCCTCTCGGAAGATGGAGGTGCATCTTTGAGCTCCTAGCCTGCAGTCTCACTATAACCTAAAAGATCTACTGCATTCTAGAGAGTACTGCCATGATCATCCATAAATACACTTATATCTATGACAATGCCCTCCATATAGGATCTGAGAGCAGTACTATCAGCAATAGAAGCATCTCTGGTAGCTCAAGCCTCGTCTCTCTTAACAAAAGTAACTTCCAGGCCAGATAGGGTCGTCAACGCCAATGCCCTAGTCTAATCCCTCTCAAAGGTTAGAAGTCATATCATCTGCTTTAAAGACTCTATAGAAGGTGGGGCAATAGCAGCTAAAGAGCTAGGAATGTCACTGACCTGAGATGCTGTCAAACCAGCAAATAACTCATCCTCTATGGGAGAAACAGGATCCTACATAGGCTCCTCCTCATCCGAATCAGTGTTAGGCTCTGAATAAACAACCATGGATGATGCAATGTATGCCTCTAGCCACACAGAATACTCCGAGGAATGACCAGGATGACTCGATAAAAAATCAGCCCTCTCCCGATGGGTCCAGTAATCATAAACTTTGGCTAAGTCATCCTCTGACAAAGATGAGGCCGATGACCGCTGACCTGAAGCTCCATCAAAATCATGCACATCCTGATACTGGTCAAACTGTCCCATGACAACCAAAGGATGATATGTCGTCATTCCTCTCAAACCAGCCAAGGGCAAAAAGTCTATACCCATGGCATGAGTAATAAAGTTATAAGTGGAGTTGAATCCTGAGCAATGCAAGATGGAGAAAGGATCCTCAATCACGGTCAAGAAGACAAACCAAGACGCGACATCTACGTAATCACCCGGGCAAAAAGAATAAGATTCAGATATCTTATGTGTCAAGTAATATTCGTGATGTCTGAAAATGTCAATCGATCTCAGATGTATTATAAACCAGATGAATAACAATACAGCACTACCTCGAAAGAACTCAGTAGGATGGGTACGACAGAACGTGGCTGACATCAAGGTCTCCGCTAATATCATAGGTAGGATGGTCTGACCCTCCCTGAGGGTACTAACTACTGTGAAAAGGCCAATATCCAGATGGTCAATATACAGTGGCATATACAGTCGGGCAGCCCGCCACTCATCCTTAGAAATGGAAAAATCTCCTTAGTGCAGTAAATAGTTATCTAGCGATCCAAAATGGTCGATCAAGAAATCTAGGGATACCACATGCCCTGAGGTAATCTCGTTCAAGACAATAGTGCGTTGTAAACCGGTCAAAGTCATGAACTACCGTTTCAACTCTCTAACAGCTACCCTAGCATAAGGCCAGTCCAGGAGAAAGTCTATAATGCGCTCATACTCCTCTAATATAGGAGTTAACTCATAGGTCCCAAACCTAAAAACTTATCGCTCAGGGATCCAACACGAGATTATACCCTCCACAAGCCTGCTGGTACCTAGAAGGTCAAGAGGGCCATGGAATGTCCTAGCATACGATCAACTGCCACTCAATCTATATGGGGCAAACTATCATGCCACGTCCTCAAAGACTATGCTATCAAAGTAGGAGGACTATGCTCAAAAAGGGTAACAATGGATGAAGACATCTGTAGAACCGTATCATGAGACCATCCAGCGGTCAATGCTAAACTCATCAATATAAATACATATCGATAACATATAATGCATGCATCATGATAAATGACAATCATAAATGACACTATGATGCAATAAATAGAAAGCATTATACATACATTCTTAAATACATCATCATCTCAATAAAGATTAAATACATCATCTCTAATTACAACTAAAAATAAGAAGTACAGGGAAATGGGGCACAACCACCCAATATCTAACAGAGGCCTATCAAAAGAAATCTATGATATATACATCATCTAGTCGATCAACCTGTTATAACTCTGACTGAGTCACCGTATCTCTACTAGAGGGAATATCGGGTCGATACAGAGGGGAATCTGCTTCAGTAAAACTATCAGAATATGGGCCACTTGAGGGGCCAGCGCCAGAGCTGGTTGGATCAAAAGAATCTACCTCTGACGGATCTCTACCTAGATGCCTGATGAAAAAATGCGCCCAGTCCAACCGCTAGGTTAAGCTAACAATTTGCTCCAAATGAGTGCGTTCACTAACACATGCGATCCAGACTGTCATCATCATGGACCCAAGAACCATATCCACCATAAACTGAGTGGCACAGGTCTGAGCTCCAATTGTGCGAGGAGTCCACCAGCGATAAAAGACATCCCGAGTGTAAGGGCCCTCTAATAAAGTAAAACCATTTAAGCCCACCAAGGGAATCTCGGTGACTGTCTGAGATAAAGACTAATGGCGTCTATGAGGATGAAGATATGGAATGCAAATCTCCCTTGTAGTGCCCTTAATAGCACGCTCTCCCAAGTAAAGCTTCCAACCTCCCTCCATCAAGAAAGGGATCCGACGAGTAGATAATACATACTCTAACCCGGTCAGAAAACCATTCTCAAACCCAACTATCAAATGATCGGGGGTATAAGGAACCCATGTGACAACATTATCGGTCAACAACTTCAACATTAAACGAGAATGGGTAAACCCCTCCGCTACAAGAACCTCTTCTAAGGTGGAATAATACCAGCGTCGTCCCCACTGATAGGTCTCCAAACCTAAAGTAGTAGTTGGGCGTAGGCAAGGGAGCCTCTCATATGCCCAAAACTATAAATGGAAAGATCAAATATCCTCATTCATGAAGATTGACAACCCGAGCGAGGGAAATTAAAAGATAATGAGAAACTACTCACCAACAGAAATGGGTAAAAGCGTAGTTAAGCCTCTGTCATGCCTTCTAAGAATAGACGCATCCCTCGAAGGAAATAGGCGAAGGTGAATGAGCCCCAATCAAAATCTTTGATGCGGTTCACATCACGGGTGGCACTGACCAAAGAAAAAGAGACTGGCGATGAGTTATCCGCTAGAAAATAACTAATGAGTGGGTTTTATACCTAAGAATTGGACATCGTTAAAGCTTAATTCTTTGTTTATTTTAAGTATTTTTAGTTTTTAGTTTTTTGTTACTTGTTTTTGTGTTTATGTTATAGGAAACGGCTTCAGAAGGTCAAAATATGAAAAATGGAGCTTAGTGGCATTTTTGTAATTTTAGGAGCAGAAAGCCCACCAGGGCGGGAATCCTTAGTGTAAAAAACCCATCGGGGCGGCATTCAAGAGTGACCCCTGTCGAGGCGGGCAATCCTAGTACAAAAAGCCCGTCGGGCCAGGTTTGTCAAGAAAAAAAAGAGTTTACAGAAGTTGAGTTCAATGAGGATTGGTTTGAGCTGTTTGTTCGAGGACTTTAAAGAGTACTAAAAGACACATGAAGAGGCATATAAAAGGAGGATAATCAAAAGGATTAAGGGGGATGATTCCATTAGATTAGGACAAAACCCTAATTTTTATTAGATTTAGAGATTAAAGCAACTTGGAGACCATTGAAGATCAAGAGCATGAGAAAGAGGGAGCATGAGATTTGTTGAAAACAGATTTTATTCTTTTCTTTAATCTTATTTTTGTCTTTTAATGTTTATTCAATTATAGATTTAATTCAATAATCACGAACTAAATTATTGTTTAAGATTACAATGGAGCTTGTTGCGTAGTTTATTTTAGTATTCTTCTCTATTAATTATTGTGATTATTCTTGGATTTTCTATTATGGTTTGTGTTTATTGCTTAGTTGCCTAGCTAACAATTACCATGATAGTCTATATGAACACGAGAGATAGATTATAGATTTAGATCTGATCATAATAGCATGTGATTGTATTTTTTGCATGACGTTGGAATTCATAATTTATGTCTAGGATAGAGATATACCTATACATCACATGTAATATGATAAAGAACTTGTGCTTAAAATCCTCTTTAATTATAATTCACATAGTGATATAGTGAATTAGTTAAGGGTGTTCTTCTTAATTCTATCATATGTGGATTTAAGTTGATTTGAGTATGATGCATTGAGAGATGGTCATATTTATTTATGTGTTCTTGATTAACAATTCAGAATAGTGAGCATAATTGATAAAAAGTGCATTAATTTAAGTGAAGTTGTGATCTTAAATCTCCATAATCTAATTTTTAAATAGTGGTAATTAGAATTAGTTTAATTAAATAATTTAATTTATAACCTTTAATTGATTGTTTAAATAAAATTGGTTTGGTTAACAGTTAGTATTTAGTAATTTGTATTAATAATTCCTCATGGGAACGATAATCTACTTTCACTTTATTACTTGTTGACCACGTATATTTGCTTGTTGTGCGTAACTAGATTTAAGCCCAACTACAACCTCTGATGATGATCAAAAATAGTCGCCGAAGAATGTGATCTCTATCCCTCTGATCAGCACGCAGAGGCTCAAATAAAGCGCCATTCACAACATCAATGCTCAAATTATCACTACAAGAAAATGGTCCATCAGTGACCAAGAAATTATGCGACCGCCTTATGCGGTTGCAAATGTGAGAAATAGTGACCGATGTTGGCGACAGTCCTTGTATCTAGTCGCTATCTAATATTCGCATGATGCATACAATTCAAGAATCAAGATTCAAATAGATTTTTTCCATGACAAATTAGCGTAATATGTTGGCGTGCAAGTTTATAGTGACCACAAAATATTAGCAACCACATGCGGTCACTAATAAGTCCACATCATTAAAAAATGACTACTGATTTTATTTATTATTATCACCATGTATGTATTATAATTCCGCATAAATAATAGACACAACTCTCGGTCGAGAAGAAGTAGTAGAAGAAGAACGAGGGGCACGGGTGGGAGGAATGAGGGAGAAGAGTTGCAACCCATAGCGCAACGGAGAAGAAAGGGAGAAGAAGGAGAAGAGAGAACAGAGCGTGGTCATCTCCCACCGACCGCCAGCTCATTTATATACAGAGAACAAGTTTATTTATTTTTTCTGAATTTTCATTTTAAAAAATTTATCTAGTTTACTTGAAAGTGTCAATGTTCCAATTGAACACTTTTTCGGGGGTGTTGGAGAAGGCCATTATTGCAGAATGTAGAAGTGATGCCTTGACTAGGTACAATCAGGAACATAAGAAGAAAAAGAATGAAGGAAAGACCAACAGAGCTAGTGGCAACAATAATAGTGGATGTGGTCATAGTCAGAAAAGGAAGTGGAATGAGAATATGTCTACCGGAAGTCTGCAAGGGAGTCAGAAGAAGAAAGTAGAAGCTTGTCCCACTTGTGGAAAGAATCACCTGAGAATATGAATGAAAGGGAAGAGGGTTTGCTACAATTGTGGTAAGGAAGGCCACATAGCACCAAATTGCCCTAACCTTAAAAATGGGGCTTATTTTATTTGTGGGTCAAGGGATCATCTAGCCAGGGATTATCCCAAGAAAGCAGTAGGAGGAGCAGGAATGGGTGCAAGTAAAGGAAGCATCAGTGGTAGCACTCTGGTTATCACTGGATCGACGCCGCCAAACTGACCCACCGCTAGAACTTTCAATATGACCGTACAAGATGCTATGAAGTCCTGAGACGTGGTGTCAGGTATCATTCTGATCAATAATGTTAATGCTTACGTATTATTTGAATCGGATGCTACTTGTTTGTTTATTTCTGATGATTTTGCTAAGGACTTGAATTTGCCTAAAGAAGAATTAGAATACCCTTTGAACATAAAGATTACGAATAGGGAAGTAATTTATATTAGGTTTGTACATAAGAACTTTAGGGTGGACATTAAGGGTCATAAATGATGGTAGATATAATCCCGATTAAACTTGGGGAATTTGACGTCATTTTGGGAATGGATTGGCTATTCAATTATGGGGCAATAATTGATTGGCAAAGGAAGTGTGTAAACCTTATGACTTCGTCAAAGGTGGTATTTTATGGTAGCAAGTCGCGTAGACAAGCGAGTTGTCTGATGCCGATGCAGGCCAGGAAGTTGTTGAGATAAGGTTGTGTAGGATATTTAGCCTACATAGTCGATGCTCGAAAGGAGAGTGTTAAGCTGGAAGACATACCCATCATTAGAGACTTTGGAGATGTATTTCCAAATAACTTGCCAGGACTTCCACCAAATAGGGAAGTAGAATTCGTAATTAACTTGGTACCAGGAACTGCCCCAATATCAAAGGCCCCGTACCGTATGGCTCCGGTGGAGATGAAAAAATTGATGGTTCAACTGCGAGAATTATTAGACAAGAAATATATTTAGTCGAGCGTATCACCGTGGGGAGCACCGATGTTATTTGTCAAGAAAAAGGATGGGTTGATGCAACTTTGCATTAATTACAAAGAATTAAATAAGGTCACAATTAAGAATAAGTATCCATTACCAAGGATTGATGACCTGTTTGACCAATTGAAAGGAGCTAAGTATTTCTCAAAGATAGATTTGAGAAGTGCATACCATCAGTTGAAGGTGAGAAAAGAAGATGTACCGAAGACAACATTCAGGACTCGTTATGGTCATTACGAGTTCTTGGTGATGTCATTTGGTCTAACAAATGCTCCTGCAGCGTTTATGGACCTAATGAACAAGGTGTTTAAATCATTTTTAGATAAATTCGTGGTTGTATTCATCGACGATATTCTGGTATATTTTAATACCAAGGTTGAACATGTGGAATATCTGACGGTGACATTGGAGGTGTTAAGAAGAGAGAAGCTATACGTCAAATTTTTGAAATATGAATTCTGGATAAAGCGAGTGCAATTCTTTTGGCATGTGATTAACAAGGACAAGATTTCGGTATATCCATCGAAAGTTAAAGCTGTAATGAACTGGGATCAACCGAAGACACCGTCGGAAGTAAGGAGTTTTCTAGGACTGGCAGGATATTATAGAAGATTTATTCAAGATTTTTCCAAAATTGTGACTCTGATGATGAATTTGACTAGGAAATCGGTGAAGTTCGTCTGGACGGAAAAATGTGAGGAAAGTTTTCAAGAGATGAAGAGAAGGTTAAGTTCGGCACCTGTGTTGTCTCTCCCAGATAACACAGGAAATTTTATAGTGTATAGTGATGCATCGCATAAGGGATTAGGTTGTGTGCTTATGCAAAATGGCAAGGTCATTGCGTATGCGTCATGATAACTAAACGATTATGAGAAGGGGTATCCTATCCATGATTTGGAACTGGCTGCAGTGGTGTTTGCTTTGGAGATATGGAGGCACTATCTCTACGGGGAGAAAAGTGAGATATATACAGACCATAAGAGTCTGAAATATATTTTCACACAGAAAGATTTGAACATGTGGCAGATGAGATGGTTGGAGTTAATAAAGGATTATGACTGTGAGATTTTATACCATCCGGGTAAAGCGAATATTGTTGTCAACGCCTTAAGCAGGAAGGGTAGAGAGAAACTGTTTATGTTAACCGCCCAAGAGTAGCTAATTTCAGCAATTGCGAAATTTGAGCTAGAGGTGAAGTATCCTAAGAAGTCGAATGAAAAACTTTCAAATGGAAACTGGTCCAACTTTGGTGGATAAGATTAAGGAAGCACAACTCAAGGATGAGGAATGTGAGAAAATCAAGAAAAGAATATCTAAAAGAGAGGAAGAGAAATTCAAAATCGACAACGAAGGGATATTGAGATTCGAGAAAAGAATTTGGGTTCCATAAGTTTCAGAGGTAAAGGAGGAAATTTTGAGCGAGGCTCATAATTCACGATATTCGATTCACTCAGGGAGTACAAGATGTAACAGGATCTCCGACAACATTTTTGGTGGCCGAATATGAAGAGAGACGTTACCGAATATGTGGCCAAGTGTTTGAAATGTCAGAAAGTTAAAGCAGAACATCAAAGGCCGAGTGGGTTGTTGCAACCGTTAGAAATCCTAGAATGGAATTGGGAACATATCACAATGGATTTTGTGGTAGGTCTTCCAATGACTCAGAAAGGTTTTGACGCAGTTTGTGTTATTGTGGACCGATTAACGAAATAAGTACACTTCTTACCGATTAAGATCAGATTTAACTTAGATCAGTTGCCAAAATTGTATGTGAAGGAAATTGTTTCAAGGCACGGTGTTTCGGTGTCTATAGTCTCTGATCGAGATCTGCGTTTCACATCGAACTTCTGGAAGTGACTGCAAGAATGCATGGGAACACAATTGAGAATGAACACGACATACAATCCCCAAACGGATGGACAAAGCGAGAGGAAAATACATACATTAGAAGATATGCTAAGATCTTGTATCATAGACTTTGAGGAAAATTGGGATGATCATATACTGTTGGTAGAATTCTCTTACGATAACAGTTATCACACAAGTATTGGCATGCCACCTTACGAAGTGTTGTACGGTAGAAAATGTAGAACTCCATTATGTTGAGATTAAGTTGGTGAATGTCAACTACTAGGACTGAAATTGGTGCAATAGACTACTGAGATTGTCAAGGTGATCAGGACAAGATTGATAGTTGTTCAGGACAGGCAGAAGAAATATGCCGATCAACATTGACAGAATCGAGAATTTGAATCTGGTAGATACATTTTCTTGAAAGTGTCTCCCTGGAAAGGAAAGATTTGATTTGGCAAGAAAGGGAAATTAAGCCCGAGATTCATTGGACCTTTTGAAGTATTGCGAAGAATTGGTGAAGTTGCCTATGAGCTAGCCTTACCTCCGACATTAGCACATGTCCATAATGTTTTCCATGTTTTTGTGTTACGACCGTATAAGCCTGATTACAAACACGTTATAGAATACGAACACCTATAAATTGAGAAAGATTTATCTTATGAAGAAGTTCTTGTTCAGATAGTCGACAGGAAAGAGCAAGTACTCAAAAATAAAGTAATACCTTTTGTTAAGATAATCTGAAGGAACCACAACGCTGAAGAAGCTACGTGGGAACTCGAAGAACAAATGATGAAAAACTATCCTCTTTTATTTTCTTAATTTGTGTAGTGATTCTGGGGACAAAATCTTTGTAAGGGGGGAGAATGTAATGGGACGAATTCACTGAGTCGTGATTCTGGGGACAGAATCCTTTTAAGGTGGAAAAGATATGGCGAACGAGATTTTTGTAAATAATATTAAATATTTATTAAATTGAATAAATATCTTTATTAATTTATTTATTGAGTTATATAAATATTTGATGGAATTGTGGTAGATTAATTTAATTAAATGTGTTACATCACTACAAAAAATGGTGATTTTGCAACAGACAGTTTTTGTTGCTAAATGTGCAAAATTTCGTTGCCAAATGCCATTTGCAACGATTTTTCGGTCGTTGGACATTTCGTTGCGCAATAAGCGTCGCTAATTGTCTAGCAATGATTTTTTTTTCATTGTAGAAAGTTATATATTTCGCAACGAAATTTTTATTCGTGTAAAATCATAAATTATTTAGCAACGAAATATTTTGTTTCAAATTTATTAAACAATTTCTGTTGCAAAATACGCCTAATTGGCAACAAAAAAAATCTTTTTATTTTTCAACGAAGATAAAATCCATTGCATTTGATACACATTTGCCAACAAAGTTTGTCGTTACTAAACAATATAGAAATTGTTGCCTTAATTGGTTTTTTTTGCTAATTGTGTACTTTTTGGTAACGATGTTTGTTGCTAAATGTACAAAATAAACTAGTTATATATTAATTTGCAACGAAATTTTGCGTTGTTGTAGGTTTTTTAATGGATTATTATGATGAATTAGCAACGATACTATTCGAAGGTGATTGTTTTTAGAGAGCAACAAAAGTTATTGTCAATTAACAATGACACTATACGTTATCGTTTACTTTTCATGTGCAACGAAATTTGTTATGATTTGCAATGATATAAATATTGCCTTTTCTTTTGTTATGTAACGATTGTCAAAATTATTTTATAAAAAAAAATTATGTCTCAATAACCCCATAACAAATTATGAGAGAAATACAAAAAAACTAAAATATTATTAATTATATAAAATATCTGATATATGATCATTCATCATCTTTACAATCAAACTTCGTACAACTGAAAACTACAAAGCCCATCGTAGTTGACATTATCTGCCATCAAGAGGTTAACATTAGTGCCATATATGAAAAAAAAATCAAGAAAGGAATGTTTATAATTGCAAACAATACTTAAGCTTACACAAGAGTTTCAACCATGGTTCATTCTCCAGGTATTCTGCCAATATTAAAATAGCATCAACCAGTACACCAATAAAAAGGTTAATTAAGGAATTTAAAGATATAATTAAGATATAATTTGACCGTCTTCCACCTGCTAGGATGACAGCATCTGACAAGACTATATGTTTTCCTTCATATAATTTTGGGCCTGCTGTTTAAAGCATTACAGTCCCTAAACAGGCCCTTCTAGGATAAAAATGAAGTGAAGAAGCTTTAAACTTGGGCATAAAAAGAATGTTACCATACTGCATGCAGGTATCTACAATAGGTATTCTTCCCCAAAATGGTAACAAGTTTAACGTAGTAACAGAGAGCCAACAGTAAGGAATAGATTTGAGAGAACATGCGAGCCATCAAAGCAAAATAGAAGACTAACCTACCGCAAGTGATGTGTCTTTTCCTGTAAGATGGAGTTTGTACATGATTCCATATTGAAATATAAGAAAACTCAAGCTTAAAATTGTTTCAAGTATCCGCCCCCTCAAAGTTTGGATATGAGCCTGCATAATGATGAGTAAAAATATAGATATGAAATTTTCCATTTATAGAAAAACTAAGTCAAAAAATTTTCTGGCTACAAGGGAAACATGGTGAAGTTATAGCAGAATGGGCTACTTCATACCAGACATCCAAAACTCTTTCCCATAGAAAAGACTAGGAAAAAGAATTTCACAAAAATAGATAATAACAAAAATCAAAAAGAAGAAACCATTAGATACGAGGAAGCAAAATGATATCAAATGCAACATCTAAATGAAAAATAAATTGGCAAGTTCAAAGAAAATAGTTATAACAAACCTGTTCTTCATCCCACCAAGAGTCCAAGCTATGAATTTGGGTTCGGGGGCTTGATTATGGGGAGGGAAGGTGTTAGGCACCCCCCGACATCCGTGTTACCACGGTGACCGCCACTTTGCAAGAAACTGTTATATGAATGTGTGGGGGGGGGGGTCAATGTACTGTTATTTGGAAGTAGTGCGAGGCCTCGTTCGCACCTATATACAAAGGGTTTTAATTTGTATGAAAAAAATTAGTTTTAAACATGATATAGTAGTGAGGTTTTGTAAAAGAGGTTTTTCAAACCTTGTGCTCAATAGTAATTGAGACCATTTCATATTTCCATTTTTATTATTAAATGTTCGGCTTGATTGCTTTTCTTTTCGAGATGCGAAGCATCTTTGAGAAAATAATATATAGCAGTGCCGAACTCCTTATGGGCATGAAAGTCATCTAAGGAAATTCAAACACCGTGAATAATTTACAAGCTGCTTACAACTGAAATGTCCATCACGGGAACCGTATCTAGATTCAGTGGACTAAATCTGTGATCACATGATTCCTAGGCTCACATGATGCCACAATTTATATGAAAAGCAATAAGCAGTTATATATATAAAAGATGTAAATATATATACACAGACATGATCAACCACCACGAAGCACCTCCATGGGGGATCATAAATATAAATATATAAAAGCGATAAATATATATATATATATATATATATATATATATATATATAGAGAGAGAGAGAGAGACATGATCAACCACCACGAAGCACGTCCATGGGGGATTAGAAATGTAAATGTATAAAAGCGATATATATATAGACATGATCAACCACCACGAAGCACCTCCATGGGGGGATCAGAAATGTAAATAAAGTAGTAAATGCGATCAACCACCACGAAGTAAACTCCAGGCGGGACGGAATGTAAATAAAGCAATAAAAACGAACAACTACCATGAAGTAAACTCCAGGAAGGACGGAATGTAAATAAAGCAATAAAAATGATCAACCACCATGAAGTAAACTCTAGGCGGGACGGAATGTAAATAAAGCAGTAAAAGGCCATGGATTAAACTCCAGGCCTGACAGAAATATAAATATATATATATATATATATATAAGAAAATAAACACTCCGGACGTGAGTCCATGCTCAATTGAGGCATAACTCGATAATGTTAGTCTATATATTATATATATATATATAAGTATATATATACAAATAGAAATGAAAACCATGAACCAAAGTCCGGGCATACACACACAACACGACTCTCAACGTGAAGAAGAGTGTGTGTAAAGATGAAGAGAAAGGCTTTAACGTGTGTAAGAAGGCTTATAGTGGACTGCCAAAGAAGACTTCTATAGCTTTAAGTGGATGAAAACTCGGCTCCCGCCGGTAAAAATATGACAATATATGAGCTCACAAGTGTTTAAAATGAGAAAGCACTCAGTTTATAATGTGCACAAAGCAAATTGGACAGGGCTTCCTCGCCTTTTCTCTTACAAATATGGCCACCCCAAGCCCTCTATTTATAATGGGGGAGCTGCAAGTATAGATGCAACAACAAAGAGGTGTGTATTTGCATACCGGGTGCCCCCAGACTATGTGCACTTTCTGACGACGCTACTGCTCGAATCTTCATAACTTTCAATCTGGGAGTCCGATGGAAGCGTGCCATACCATTCTGGAAAACTCTTTCTGAGAGATATGCAATGACATAGGATTTTCCCTTTTTTGATTCTAGGAAGATGGGCCCATGACCGAAATGGCATTTTCGGGTTTCTGTCATGCAGTCCGTTGAGCCGTTTTACGTAGTTTGCACTCAGAAGTTAAGATATGGTTCTTGTGGGACATATTTTGATGTAATTTGTATTGAAATGAGTTGATTTGATTTAGGTTGAAGTTGAAGTTCAGTTGGCAAAATGACCATTTTGTCCCTCCCGGGGTTATCTCCGGTTTTGGCACAGTTGTAGCAGTCTTTTCTCAGGATTATCTCTGAGATTGGCCTACTGTTGACTCTGAATGTCCTCTGGGTTATCTCTGAGGTTGGCTTGACCTCCCAGGGTTGAGTCCGGGCTTTGTACTTGATTTCTCAGGCTATCTCCGGGGTTAGAATTGATGTTGTGGTCCTCCAGGGTTATCTTTGGAGTGTGAAAAAGACGCTTTTGTCCTCCTGCATAGTTAGTAACAGGAAAACTAAATTTTGAGTGTCTACACCAATCATTAAAATCTTCCACAGTTTTGGTCATACATGATAAAAATAAGATATAGACAAAACTGAGTCAAATTTCAATAAGCATCATAAACATACTCTGCAAATTAACCAAAGGTCCCAAAAATCCAAATATATAGTCAAGCATAGAAGATTGAAGGGGTCAATGCAAAACATAAACATCAACTCACTTTTGCCACTCAAACCCAGATGGGTTGAAGATATAAGGAGCGAAGAGCAATGAAATCACATGAAACCAACTGCTAACTGTTAGCAGAATAAAAGAAATAACACCTCCCTTAGTGAACCCATATCCGATGTAAACAATAAGGAGCAGTGCAACTTCGAGCCTATGGAAAATCAAAGAACATATAAAGTTCAAGTAATACACTATTAATCCTCCAAGTAACATAAACCATTCCCTTAAAAAATTAGTAGTCATGCTCAAATAAGATATTACTTACGCCTTCACAAAATGACTTGTTGAGTAAAGCCTATAATTCTCAGCAAACTTGATATGACGTACGACAAAGCCTCGACCAGTTGATATGACTATATGTTTTCCCTGATAAGGTTTCTAACAAAAATGGTTTTTTTGTTGGTTTTCTGAATGAAATTACCGAATAAAACACATATCACTAATGTATCATATGCCATACATAATGCAAGAGAAATGTAAGCTAATTCTACAATAGTATAGAAATTATTAACAGTGTAAATTAAAGATATAAAACTTACTCCTTTTCTATCAAAAGGGCGTGGTGCTAATTCCTTCTTGGTTACAATATGTCCTCTGTTCAGACCCACAAAGAATCCAGTATTTGGCTATTTTGGAGCCATCGCCTATAAAAGCATGGGCAAACAATATATTCATTAACACTGAATTCCAGAACAACGTAACATTACATATTTTATAAGCACAAACACCGAGCAACTAATTCCAATCCAAAACATAGTAGTAGCTATTAGAAAAGACTTTTGCAAAGGCCATTATAACAAAAAAAAAATAGAATAGTTTGTCTAACTCGATGCTAATTATGGACCCTTTTGAAGAGCTGAAACACACAGAATACATAAAACACTCAAAATAAATAATCAACAGATACTCAGATGACAGATAATAGCCTTGCACCACCTCAGGATGTACATCACCTATTCTGAGTTGTCAATACATGGTACAGAAACAACAACAACTTTATTATTACAACAGTAAAACTGTGAGTTTGAATACAAATATTATCTTCTAGACAATATCTATACTCAAATAAATCCTCATCACATTTATTGATACATTATTTTACAAAAATGGTGAGGACTACTAAACAATCCTTTCTAAAACCTTCATTCCATACCCCAGACTAAATACTCGCTTATATTCTCGCCTCCCGAGAAAAAATGGAACAAAAAGGAAAAGGGTGAGCTCAACTAGCTCAAGAAAGAATATTATGACTAAGATAATATACAACAAATTATCGTTAGTCTTCAACAGGAAAAATCTAATAGAATACAATAGACAACAAATTTTAAATCAATATTCGCAGCTGAAATAATAATTCATTAGAAGAGTTAAGTAGAGAATGCAAACTACTATCTTCTATGTATGAATTTAAAAGTTCATCGCCTATCTTTTATCCCCTCAAACATCAATCAATATACATCTGAATCAAATATTCATCTTTTTGCACTACTGTGCCAAAGATATTCATCGACTAATCATGTTCATTTAAACACTGCTCATCTTTGCACTACACGCCAAAGATATTCTTCGAAAATCATTCATCTTTTGCACTACATGTGCCAAAGATATTCTTAAGAAATCATTCATCTTTGCACTACAGCCAAAGATATTCCATAATATCATCATTTAAGACCGAGGATGATGAAAATATTTTTTTAAAGAAACGAATCCAAAGAAACAAAATGACAAGGATTAAGGATTAAGGATTAGATTACTTGGTTTTATGCGCCCAAAAATACCTCAAAAATAATCATAGTGGTGTAAAATTCAAGAATGATCAAAACATGGATACAATCGAGTTAGTATCCGTAATATATATTTTTGAACGAAAAGAAGAAATTTTATTTTTCTATGAATAAGATCAGATATCGTGAATAGTGTCAGATATCGTGAATAGTCTTAGAGATACGTGAATAGTAACTCAGACACCAAAAGATAGAAATTCCACAAAAACATCTTCACGCTTCATGAATAGTACTCGTGAATAAGAACTCGTGAATAGTAATCTTATGAATAAGAACTCGTGAATAGTAACTCATGAATAGTAACCCATGAATAGTAACCCCAGACATGAAAAAGTTCCAAATTTGATAAAAACTTCAGATCAACATTTCAAAGATAATGATATTGAAGAAATAATATCATTACGAAAAAAAATAATATCCCTTACCTCGAAAGATCAAGATTTCTAGCTAGAATACTAGGGTATAGTCTTTGAAGGAACTTGCACCGTCTAGCAATACTCAAAGTATACTCAAAATACTCACAAGAATACGCTCGATAATATAGAGAGAAAACTTGAGTTACGGTGTGATTTTCAATTCTAACCTAAGCACCTATTTATAGGAAAATGTTTAGAACACCAAAGCGTAAAATTTAATAAAATAATAATATTTCTTAAAAATATTCAAGCCCACCTTAGAAATCTGATTTCAGATCATTTATAACACTTCGAGCCACTCAATTGCAACAAAAACGTTTTTCTTACAAAAATATTTTAAACTCCCAAAAATCAATTATTTGAAGCTTGAAACTTCAATAATTCATAATAAATAGCCCTTTCATCAGAAAATTCGAATCTCATGAGTTTTTATAGGAATTTCAATTCTCTACAACTTTGCAGAAGAAAGTTTTTCCAAATTCCAAATAGAAATTGACCGAAATCCACAAACGGGCAATTTTACAGTATAATCAAATTTCAAATTAATAAATGGGGTCCACCAGACATGTTTAACATGTTTTAAACATTTATTGCAACAAAAATACTCTTCCTCCTCGTATACTCATATATCCCACATTCGTTGTAAAAATATCACCGTTAATATATTATAAAAATAATATATTTAAATGAATTATTTTATCGTAAAAGATAAAATAATAATTTTCAACAATTGTCATTTTAAAAATTTTCTCCATCTATATCCACATAAAATCAATATTTTCCTCATCATATAAATCAATAATTAATTATTCACAAATAATATTACGAAATCACAATATTGACAACCGGCAGGTTCAGGAAAGAGGGGCTTTCCATAAGAATTTCTTCTTCATGGCCAAGAATTAGGTGACCAAACCTCTCCTTAGGCGAACTTTCTAGACATTGCCAATAATGTTATCTAATAATATTATTCAGATAATATGAATTATTGCTTCGATAATGAAAAATACGTGTAATGACAATTATTGAAACAATGACAGAATATAAAATATCAACGCAAAGAATTATTAACTCGATAAAATCTTTGAATAATAATTACCAGTAACCATTATTGAGTAGTGCCTTCTTACGTAAGAATCAATAATTGGTGCAATACTGCAGGCTATCTTCTCAACAACGCGGCGTATTAGTGTGTGTTAACCACCGGGGTATTCCAACAATGATAATTGATAATAACTACGCCTTATTTAAAAACAACTTATATTTATCGCTTTCTTCATCCAATCGCTTTCAGTTATGGGGCCCACACATGGTCATGCTTGTGGTCGCATTTAATATTCTCACAAAGATTTAATATTCCACGACCAAACGAATATTCCCACGATAATGAATATTTTATAACCACTGGTTATTTTGAAATATTCACGTATTTAACCCTTAACTATCCACATTAATCAAATCAACCCTTACTATTTCAAAATAATAAATAAAGGAAATTCCTTTTTATTTAAAAATTTGAGGTCTTACAACCTCCCTCCTTATGAAATTTAGTCCTCGAAATTGGCGTCGACGACTGGTGTTTCGAAAGGTGAGGATACCTCGCTTTCATTTCCGCTTTCCAATTCCCGTCATTTCCTCTATAAGCATGATTCCTCCACAAAACTTTAACTTGTGGTATGACCTTTCTTGCGTAGGGACATGCTCCTTCCTATCCAAGATCTTGACAGTACCTCCTCATACGTTAAGTCTTCTCTATTATTTCGTCCGGTTCTAACTCAATAACGTGGTTCGGGTCTTTCACATATTTACTGAAGTACGGATATGTGAAACACATTATGAACACGAGACATACTCGGAGGTAACGCAAGTCTATAGGCTACATTTCCTACTCGGTCAAGAATTTGAAATGGACCAATAAATCGTGGATTGAGCTTTCCTCTCTTCCCAAATCTTGTAACTCCCTTCCATGGAGCAACTCGCAACAATACATGATCCCCACATTAAATTCCACGTCCTTTCGATGAAGATCCGCATAACTCTTTTGTCGATCTTGTGCCGCTTGTATACGTTGTCGAATCATTTGGATCTTTTCGGTGAGTCATACGTATTTAACTTCGAGTCCCCAACAATGTTGCTTCACCCACCTCATCCCAACATATTGAGAACGACATTTTCGTCCATATAATGCTTCAAATGGAGCCACACCTATACTTGCTCGATAACCTGTTGTTGTAGGAGAATTCCACCAATGGTAAATACTTATCCCAACTACCCTTGAAGTCTAGGACACGAGTCTTAATAGATCTTCAAGAGTTTGAATAGTCCTCTCGATTGTCCATCCGTTTGGGGATGGTATGCCAACTAAATCGCAAATCCGCGCCCATAGCTTTTTGCAAGCTAACCCAAAATCTTGAAGTGAATCTTGGGTCACGATCCAAACTATGGATACAGTGCCATGCAACCTCACAATCTCATTCACGTACATACTAGCAAGACGCGTTCAAGGAATAAGTCTCCGTGACGGCAAGAAATGAGCGCATTCTTGGTTAATCTATCAACAATAACCCAAATAGCATTTATGCCTTGAGAAACCGTAGGAAGACCCGTGAATGAAATCCATAGTAATGTGTTCCCACTTCCATTCCGGAATCTCAAGTGGTTGCAACGGACCCTTAGGTACAAGATGCTCCGCCTTTACACGTTAGCAAGTTAAACACATCGAGATAAACTTTGCAATCTCTCTTTCATATTGTTCCACCAAAATGTATGTCAAGATCACGATACATTTTAGTACTTCCAAGATGGATTGCAAATGGCGTATTGTGTGCCTCCATCATAATCTTGTACTTCAAATCGTAGTCGTTAGGAACACAAAGTCTAGAGTGGACTCAAGTATTCCTTCTTCATCAATTCTCGCTCCTAATAGCTCCTTCTTGTACTTTCTTCTTCATAACGCGCATTTCCGGCCTGGTGGCTTGAGCAACCTTAACTTTTTCTATTAAAGTTGGCTCTATCGATACTTGACATCATCGCACTCGCTCCTCATATATGATCTTCTACTCAATCGCCACCACCACGTTCGCTTTTACCGGGATGGTATTGAATAGTGTGGTCGTAGTCTTTCGTCATTTGCCAGCATGTTGAGTTCTTTTTGAGTGAAGAAATATTTAAGGCTTTTATGGTCCTAATATATCTCCACTTTCTCCCCATATAGATAGTGCCTCCATATTTTTTAGCGCTGAACGATCACGCTAACTCTAGATCATGAGTAGGATAATTCCTCTCATACTCTTTAAGTTGTTCATGCGAGGCATAGGCTATGACTTTCCCACGTTGCATGAGAACACATCCTAACCCTTTGCTCGAAGCATCATTTGTAGATAACAAATCCATTCGAACCGGATGGTATTGTTAGAACAGTCTTAAAATAAGTCTCCTCTTAAGCTCTTGGAAACTTTTCTCGCATTCTTCGCTCCAAACGAATTTTGTATCCTTCCGAGTTAGCCGAAGTTAATGGAGTAGCGATTCGAGAAAACCTTCCACGAATCTCCGATAATAACCACTAAGCCCAAAAAGCTACGTATTTGATCCACCGACTTCTGGTTGCTCCCAACTTTGTATTGCTTCAATCTTCACGGATCAACAGATACTCCATGTTTCGACACCACGTGCCCAAGGAATGCTACTTCTCGCCGAACTCGCATTTCTTCAATTTGGCATATAGTTGGTTTTCACGAAGCCTTTGAGTACCAACTTCAAATGGTGCTCATGATCTTCACGGCTTTTGGAATATATGAGGATGTCATCAATAAAGACAACAACGAATTGATCCAAATATTCCTTGAATACTCGGTTCATCATATCCATGAAAGTCTGCAGGAGCATTAGTTAGTCCGAAAGACATGACTAAGAATTCATAATGCCCATACCGAAGTTCGAAGGCGCTTTTGAATATCCTCGGTTCTAATCTTCAAATGATGATATCCGAGCGAAGATCGATTTTGAAAAGAATTGTGCCCTTGCAATCGGGTCAAACAAGTCATCAATACGAGGTGAGGATACCTATTCTTGATGGTGACATGGTTCAATTCCGAGATAGTCAATACAAAATCGCATACTCCCGCCTTTCTTCTTTACACAAATAAAACAGAGCACCCCAAAGAGATGTACTAGGACCAATGAAACCGATGTCCAACAATTCTTGTAGTTGGACCTTTAACTCTGAAGTTCAATAGGAGCCATTCGATATGGGGTTTTAGAAATGGGCTTTGTACGAAGTTCAAGATCAATAAAGAATTCAACTTCACGCTCGGGGGTAGGCGGGAAGTTCTTCTGAAATACGTCGGAAAAGTCAATAACAACAGAATATTATTCAAATTTGACGTGTCTTTATTCAAATCCATAACATGGGCTAAGAAAGCTTGACATCCGCTTTTTAATAAACGAATAGCTTTATGATTTGATATGACGGTGATCGATTTTAATGGTTTAGTTGCTTGAATTAAATCTAACAGTTGGTTAGGAATATGAAGACTAACAACCTTACGAAAACAATCAATTTTGGCATGATGAGTATTTAACCAATCAATCCCTAAAATCACATCAAAAGCAAGTATCTTTAAAGAGATAAGGTCAATGTGTAAGGTAATGGTGCCAACTTAAATCAAACAAGATTTATAAATAGTGGATGTGATGAAAGTTTCTCTAACGGAGTTTCCACAGATAGGTCAAAGTCTAATTTCTCCTGAGTCAAGTTTAAACGTTGAGCACATGCGGAGAGATAAATGAATGGGTAGCACCCCAGATCAAGTAAGGTATAAACTTCGCAAGAATTTATAAATAGCTTACCCGTGATCACCTCGTTTGGGTTCCTCGCATTATGACCAAATACAACAAACGCTCTTCCTAATCGTTAACTTTGACTTTTTCTGGACGATCTTTTGAGTCACCGTCCCTCACTGAACTAGGTTTATCTCTTCGTCTAATATCGAGCGATATGTCCTTCCTTTCCACAATTATAGCATACCTTGAATTGCTAGGCGCGTTTGGTGATATGTCCCTCTTTTCCGCATTTTGTAGCATATATGACCGTGGTCGTTTCTCTCCCTTAGAACCGATTCTTCTTAGACCGCTCATCTTCACATGGTCGTTGTTAAATCTCCTCTTTTAAAATCTCCTCTCGACTCAACTTGTTCTATTTTCATGGCCATGATTACCACCGAGTGGTTACCATTTCGCCCCGTCTGCTTCTTTCTCCGCAGTTATCATTATTCATTGCTGACTTTATCTCGATCGATCCTCGGTTGTGGTCCCTCACCACCGTAGTACTCGTTATCTCGCTTTCTAATAATTGAGCCTGCTTACAACATCTGAATAAAGAGAAAATTTATGAGAAATAAGATCTTGGACGTATCTTGGGTTTCAAACCTCTAAGAAACATCCGCGTCATACGTTCCTCATTCTCCACCAAATGAGGTGCAAACTGGATAACTCTATGCAAACTTTGCCTCGTCTTAAGACACCGTCATGTTGTTTTGTTCCAATCGATGAACTCCACTTCCTTCATATAGCGAACACTTTCGGAAAGTATTTGTCATTAAATAGCTTCAAACGTCTCCCAAGACATGCCGAGTCTTGGGCCGGATGGGTACGCTTCACGATCTCCCACCAATGAGTCTGCCTCGCCACTTTTAACATAAAGGTGGCGAATGGAACCTTCTGTTCCTCCGTGCATCCCAAGACATCGAATATCTTGGTAATTTGTTTGACCCATGTTTCCGCCATGATCGGATCCGCTTTCCCTTAAATTCTGTGGTCCCAACTCTTTGAACTTGCTTGGTCAGGACAACCCGTGAATTGCTATCATTTCCTCCTGTATTTTGAACACGAGTCTCCTCGTGCGATTTTTTACATGAATCGCAAAAAACTTCTAAACATCCCTCGTTCATCATCTCGCTTTCGGTGTTGTTCACAGGAGGAACATTGCCCGACTGTTACGCTTCTCCTCGTTGGTGAGTACATGCATCTCCACGGTCTCATTTCCATTATTAATATTCTCAATCGACATTCTCAAATACCGTCATAAAACAAGGGTTAATTAAGGAAATCAATATATCACATAATATCCCTATATACTTGACCAACTAACAAATAAGCTTAGGTAGGACACACTAGCGAAGGATTTACTCGCCTCCCCTCCTAATTGAATTCCCCGATCTCCGCCAGAGATCATATCCTAAGCTCGATACTAACCGTGACGCCCCAAAATAGGTATACATCACCTATTCGAGTTGTCAATACATGGTACGAAACAACTACAACTTTATTATTACAATAGTAAAATCTGAGAGTTTGAATACAAATATTATCTTCTAGATAATATCTATACTCAAATAAGTCCTCATCACATTTATTGATACATTATTTTACAAAATGGTGAGGACTACTAAGCAATCCTTTCTAAAACCTTCATTCCATACCCCGACTGCACTCGCTTATATTCTCGCCTCCCGAGAGAAAATGGAACAAAAAGGAAAAGGGTGAGCTCAACTAGCTCAAGAAAGAATATTATGACTAAGATAATATACAACAAATTATCGTTAGTCTTCAACAGGAAAAATCTAATAGAATCTGATAGACAACAAATTTTAAATCAATATTCGCAGCAATGAAATAATAATTTATTAGAAGAGTTAAGTAGAGAATGCAAACTACTATCTTCTATGTATGAATTTAAAAGTTCATCGCTCATCTTTTATCCCTCGTAACATCAATCAATATACATCCGGAATCAAATATTCATCTTTGCACTACAAAAGCCAAAGATATTCATCGACCGTTAATGTTCATTTAAACACTGCTCATCTTTGCACTACGGCCAAAGATATTCTTCGAAATCATTCATCTTTGCACTCACAGCCAAAGATATTCTTAAGAAATCATTCATCGTTGCACTACTGGGCCAAAGATATTCCATAATATCATCATTTAAGACTGAGGATGATGAAAAATATTTTTTTAAAGAAACGAATCCAGTGAAACAAAATGACAAGGATTAAGGATTAAGGATTAAGGATTCGTACTTGGTTTTATCCACGTCCAAAAATACCTCAAAAAATAATCATAGTGGTGTAAAATTCAAGAATGATCAAAACATGGATACAATCGAGTTAGTATCCGAATATATGTTTTGGACGAAAAGAAGAAATTTTATTTTTCTATGAATAATCAGATATCGTGAATAGTCTTGAGTATCGTGAATAGTAACTCAACACCAAAAAAGATAGAAATTCCACAAAAACATCTTCACGCTTCATGAATAGTACTTTCGTGAATAGTAACTCGTGAATAAGAACTCATGAATAGTAACTCGTGAATAGTAACTCATGAATAGTAACCCATGAATAGTAACCCAGACATGAAAAAGTTCCAAATTTGATAAAAACTTCAGATCAACATTTCAAAGATAATGATATTGAAGAAATAATATCATTACGAAAAAAAATAATATCCCTTACCTCGAAAGATCAAGATTTAGCTAGAATCTACCGGTATAGTCTTTGAAGGAACTTGCAGACCGCTCTAGCAATACTCAAAGTATACTCAAAATACTCACAAGAATACGCCGATAATATAGAGAGAAAACTTGATTTCTGGTGTGATTTTCAATTCTAACCTAAGCACCCTATTTATAGGAAAATCTTTAAACACCAAAGCAGTAAAATTTAATAAAATAATAATATTTCTTAAAATATTCAAGCCCACCTTAGAAATCTGATTTCAGATCATTTATAACACATGTGAGCCACTCAATTGCAACAAAAACGTTTTTCTTACAAAAATATTTTAAACTCCCAAAAATCAATTATTTTGAGACTTCTAACTTCAATAATTCATAATAAATAGCCCTTTCATCAGAAAATTCGAATCTCATGAGTTTTTATAGGAATTTCAATTCTCTACAACTTTTCAGAAGAAAGTTTTTCCAAATTCCAAATAGAAATTGACCAAATCTACAAACGCAAGGCGATTTTACACAGCTATAATCAAATTTCGGTCGATAAATGGGGTCCACCGACATGTTTAACATGTTTTAAACATTTATTGCAACAAAAATACTCTTCCTCCTCAGATACTCATATATCCCACATTCGTTGTAAAAATATCATTGTTAATATATTATTAAAATAATATATTTAAATGAATTATTTTATCGAAAAAGATAAAATAATAATTTTCAACAATTGTCATTTTAAAATTTTCTCCATCTATATCCACATAAAATCAATATTTTCCTCACCATATAAATCAATAATTAATTATTCACAAATAATATTACGAGAATCACAATATTGACAACTGCATAGCGGTTCAGGAAAGAGGGGCTTTCCAATAAGAATTTCTTCTTCATTTGCCGCCTATGATTAGGTGACCAAACCTCTCCTTAGATGTAACTTTCTAGACATTGCCAATAATGTTATCTAATAATATTATTCGGATAATATGAATTATTGCTTCGATAATGAAAAATAATTGTGTAATGACAATTATTGAAACAACAAAATATAAAATATCAACGCAGCAATTATTAACTCAATAAAATCTTCGAATAAAGAATTATCATGAACCATTATTGAGTAGTGCCTTCTTCTACGTAAGAATCAATAATTGGTGCAATAATCGCACAGGTGTCTTCTCTTGTTCAACAACGCCAGATAGTGTGTGTTAACCACCGGTATTCCAACAAAGATTAATTGTGAATAACTACTGTAGTTATTTAAAAACAACTTATATTTATCGCTTTTCTTCATCCAATCACTTTCCGTTATGGGCCCACACATGGGTGCTACCAGTCGCATTTAATATTCCCGACAGCATGTCTGAATATTCCACGACCAAACGAATATTCCCCGACGATAATGAATATTTTATAACCACTTGGTTATTTTGAAATATTTATGATTTAACCCTTAACTATCCACATTAATCAAATCAACCTTACTATTTCAAAATAATAAATAAAGGAAATTCTTTTTATTTAAAAATTTCTGGGTCTTACACTACTGGGCCAAGGATATTCATTAGTTTTCACGACCACGAATTATCCATGCACTACGGGCAAGGATATTCGTTTTTCACCAATGGTCATGAACATGCCAAACAAAAATTCATCTTTGCACCTTGGCAAGAAGAACGCATGGTCACGATCATACTAATAATTTTCACGAGACTCGACAATAATCCGCATCACTTGTAACATTACAGGTCATGATTACACCGAGTAATCCCTGGTAATAATCATACCAATCAACAGTTCATCTTTGCACCCTTGGCCGAAGATGACTTTCATCACAATATAAGAATGAGGATGATGACAATGTTATAAAAATTCAATCAAACGAGATCAAGGATAAATATTAAAGATTTAATAATTTAATTTATCCAGAATTCAAGAATATCTAAATTGTCAACATGATACTGCTTTGTGGAGTAAAATTCAAGAATAATAATGTATCAAAAATGATTTGAATGAAAAGAAATCAATTTTATCATGAATAATACTTAGGGTGAATAATACTTAAGTGAATAATACCCAGTGAGTGATTAGTACCGTGAATAATCTTGAGAATAGTACCCAAATGAATAGTACTCCGACATGAAAATGTTAAAACTTATCAAGAATGCTCAGAATAATATTTTCATGAAAAGACACTAGATGAAGCACAAATATCAAGAATATTCTACTAATTTGATGGAGTATAGAAGCCAAAACTTAACAAAATGAGTGTAGAATTCGAAATTTGAAACGAAATAATAATAGTTACATACTACAGAGTATGGAAGAAAATATTATTTCTTACGAGTATTGAACAAAAATTATATCCCCTACAACTGTTGAATGAAAATAATATTCCTTACGAATATTGAACGAAGATAACATTCCTTACAAATATTAAACGAAGATAATATTTCTTGCGAATATTGAACAAAATAAAATTTCTTACAAATACAAAAAATAATATCGTAAGCGAATATGAAATAAATAATATTCCTTACCTTAGAAGAATACTAGATACTGGAATAGTAAAGTAGCATAATACTCTTCTTCTTTCTTTCTATACCTTCTCTCTCAGTAATTGTTCTTATGAGTCTTAGTGAATTGGTGAGAATGAAAGAAGAATGAGCTTCTATTTATAGGAAAACATATTGCACATTTTGGGGCTCGAATTATTACAGTATAGTACCTTCATCTTTTCCTCCATTTTTAATTTAGTCCTCTGACAATTATCAAACTTGCACCACTTCCCCTAATAAGTATATGCATGTGAATCAATAAATACGTTCATGTGAATCAATAGTTCCATTCATGTGAATAAATAGTTATATGACGTAATGAAATAATAGCAATTAATTGCTTATTTATCCGATTAATTACTGGATTGGTCAATTTAACCTCCAGAAATCAATTATTATCGAAATAAATGTCGATTTACACTAATACTAATAATCCCAACACAATGGAAATATCAATTTCATCTTTAATCAACACAAACTTATTCATCATTAATATTATAATTCACAATATTTAACAACCAGGATCATTCCTGTGGAAGAGAACTTTCCGATAAGGATTTCTCCCTATTGGCCAATGATTAGGTGGACCAAACCCTTTCGCCGATAGAACTTTCAGACATCGTCGAATATTACAAATAATAATATGAATAACTTTGTCGTTTCAATTATTAATTTAAAATATTATCGCGGATGATAATGTGACAATAATTTAATCAATAATATGAGAGATATTATGCGTGAATTACTATAACAATAATTGAGTATAACCGGTGAACTTCACGTAATCATCAATAATAAATACAAATTGTCTTCTTATGCAACCACACGTATTCATCGCATTTTTACCAACGGATATTTCAACGGTTTAACGGTAAAACTTTCGTCGTTATTTTTATAAAAGATATTTACATATTTTCTAACTCGATAATACTTCCGTTGTTAGGTCCAATTAAACGATCAAGGCCATCGTATTGATATTACATAATGAAAAAGAATATTCCTCGACCAAACGAATATTTTATGACAACTTACTTACTTTGCAAAATTTTCACTTATCACCCTTAACTTTAACCTTTTATCAATTTAACCATTTACTAAATAAATTAATAATTATAAGAAAATTAAATACATCATTTCATAAAATTCAGGGTCTTACATAGCCTCATTCATCTCTAACAGAACTGAGATGTGTAGAGACGGTGATACACCATTTTCAAGCCAAAAGAATAAATTGCACCCTTATAGGTACATGTTATACAAAGTCTTTCCATAAACAGAACAATATAAACTATTGCAACCTGGCACAACGGCCAATAAATCTAATCCAATCACCCAGAAATACTATAATAAATTTATAAAAAAAGACAGAAAAAGAGAATCATACATAAAGAATTTAAAGGTCAAACTTAATGAATCTAAATGATACAACTGAGAAGCTAAAATTACAAGAAAACCAATTAAACATATAAACTAAATACCAAAATGTGTAAACATTTAAACCCCTATAAAATCTTCTTCTGATATCAAATCAAACAAAAAACCAAACTTGTCAATACACAAAATACGAATTACAACTATTCATTTTCTTCCTTTGTTTTTTGATCAATAGAATTTAACATAACAAAATAACCAGCAAGAGAGATCGACCTCAATAAACCCATACATATACTTTTATAAAATCAAAATTTTGTACCAACAGGAGTGGATGGATGGATAGATCTCAAACAGGGAGATTCTCGACAGAAATAGTTGTGGAAGTGGAAACAGTAGGGCATTGAAGATTGGTGAGCATGAGAGGGCGATCTTGGCCTCTTTTTCATCCTCATCGTCTATATCGGCGGAGGTAAGATTGATGCATGAGAAGCATTCAAGCGACGGAAATAAAGCGGAGGCGACGTTTGTGCTAACCCAATTGGCTAGCCCATTCAGCTTATCATACGGAATGATGCTTGAATTCTCCATTGTCGTCTGCTTCGTTTGAATCGGAAGGAGGTGATGACGTTGAAATCGAAAGCCCTATGAGAGAGAAAATATTAAATTAGAGGACTGTTTTCTTGCTTTAAACAAAATATATGGATGACGGCTTTGGGTTTTGGCCCATGGAGTATTTTATTTTATAATTTTATTTTACCAACTTTCTCAATTATATCCATTTTGTTCAACTTTTCTTGAAATAGGTTCTCCTCTTAACAAAATTAATTAATTTAAAAATAATTTTTATAAATAAAAAAAACTTTTTTTTAAAAAAAGTTTAATTTTTTTTTTAAAAATGATTTTATTTTTAAACGAATATTTTTTAAAAAATAAAAACTTCAGCGACTGTCGTTGGGAGTAAAGGCTCTCATATCAAATTTGGGAAAAACTACTGAACACCATTTGAAATGGCGTTGAATTTTTGGATTTTTTTGGGCTAAAAACCAGAAAGGTAACCATCGCCACTTTAAAAAATATTTTTTTTAAAACAAATTTTAAAAAAATTATCTTAATTTTTTTTTAAAACGATTTTATTTTTTTAAAGAAATTTAAAAAAAATAAAAATGTGATCCAATGCCAAACAAACCGGCATTGTAACTTTTTTTTAAAAAATTTATAAAGCAAATTTGTAAAAAAGAAGAGTAAGACGTAAAATCACTTTAACTTACGTTCGAATCTTTTTTTTTTAATTTCTTTGATATCTTGTACTTGTTTACAAACATCAATATGTTTTTATGTTTATTTTCTGTCATCGGCGTTGGAAATGAAAGAGTATATAAGACTTCAGTTATTAAAAAATAAAAATAAAAATTCTAACACCAATTAAAGTGACGTTGCATCTTACTCTTCTTTTTTTACAAATTTACTTTTTTTAAAAAAATTAAATAAAGTAGGGATAAAATTGATATTACATTAATATGGGTCAAACTAACTTATTAGGAATGACTTATAAGTCATTTTTAAATAACTTTATTCTATTTTAGTTCATAAAACATAATTAAAAAAAATTCATCTTTTATGTTTTCTCTTAGAACTGATAGTATTATAATTTAATTTTATAATATATTTGGAAAAAAGGTAAAATAAGAACTAAGAATAGCTAGGGGTATACCATTACTATTCTTCTTTTTTTATTTTATTTTTGGACTTAAAAATATGTTCATGATTTATGTCACTCCTCCGCCTAAGAATAAAAGTTCTTATTATTTTATGTAATCTCAAGTTAAATATTTACTTATATTAAATAATCTATTTTTTAACAATAATTTGTGCATAATATCCTTGGTATTAAATGTCATATTTTTATTATTTATAAATATTTATATAATATCACTACTCATGTATAAAAAAATATGCAATTAGATGAGAATTTAAATATGAATAATTTTATCATTTGACATTTTTTTAAAATTCGCATAAAATCAATCATCACTTTCATTCTCGGAGTGAGGGAGTACTTGTAAGTATATCCTACTTCTATTTAGAAATAGGAAACATTGCGAAACATAGACATAATAATCAGGTTTGATGAGGTTGGGTTTATTTGGGTCGGAGGCCCGGAATTAACATGCTTGGCAATCGGTTGTCACGGGGACTATTTCAACAACTATAATCTATACCGTTGATTGTAACATTGGATGGCATGGATTGAAATGGATTTCCCCTGTCGCTATAGGCTGTAGCGACATGAGTAATTACTCATTTGCCCCTCATTTGCTCATGTGCTACACTATCTACCGCTACAAGTTATGGGGGTAGTTTAGTTAACTAATAAATTAGAATGGCTCAGTGGTAACTTAATGGCCCAATAACCCATAGGTCTTAGGTTCAAAACCTAGTTGTGATATTTTTGCTTCTTATGTTATATTTTTTGTGTATTAGATAAATTCTATTACCATATATATATATATATATAAATCTTAAATCTCCACATTAAACTAAATATATATAAAGTATGTAGACACTCGAAATTTCTGTATTCCTGTTACTAACATTGCAGGAGGGAAGAATCGTTTTTCAGAGATAACCTTGGAGGACCAACCAGTTCCAGTTCCGGAGACAACCTCGAAAATATCCGTTTTTCCATCTCGGAGATAACCCCGAGATACTCAGTTGTGACGCCCCCAAAATAGGTATACATCACCCATCTTGGGTTGCCAAATACATGGTACTGAATACAAATAAAAACTTAATTATACAACATGAGCTGAGAGTTTTTATACGAATATTGTCTTCTAGATAATATCCAAACTCAAATGGAGTCCTCATTACATTTATTGTCACACTATTTTATAGAATAGTGAGGACTACTATAACACCATCTCGGACCATCACTCTGTTCCCCGACTAGTTCCGGCTACGTTCTCATTTCCTGAAGAGAACAATGGAAGTAAAATGGTGAGCTCAACTAGCCCGGTAAGAAATATTATGACTAAGATAATGCACAATAAGTTATCATTAGCCTTCAACAATGTTAAACTGATAGAATATAATAGACAACAAGTTTAATTGCGGCGGAACAAGCAATCCATTAGAAGAGTTAAGTAGAGCATGGTATCTACTATCTTCTATGATTTAAAAAGTTTATCATTAACTTTATCGTTGGGACTCAGCTTAATAAATAAATCACATCATCGAATCATCCATGCACTACGGGCCAAGGATATTAATTAGTATCACGTCCACAAATTATTCATGCACTATGGGCCAAGAATATTCGTGTAATCATCAATGGTCATGATCATACCGAATTATCCCTGGTCATAATCATACCAATCAATAGTCCATCTATGCACGTAAGCCAAAGATGACTTTCATCACAATATAAGCATGAGGATGATGACAATCATATAAGAATTCAATTAAAAGAAAGCAAAGGATAAATTTTTAAAGATTTATAATTTAATTTATCCAGAATTCAATAATGTCCAAATTGTCAACATGATACTGCTTTGTGGAGTAAAATTCAAGAATAACATCCATATATCAAAAATAATTTGGTCAAAAAAGAAATAAATTTTTTGGTGAATAGTATCCCGAGAATAGTACCCTGTGAATAGTATATTAGGAATAGTACCCCGTGAATAGTACCATGACATGAAAAGTGCCCCGAATACCCGAGTGAACAATATTTGAGTTAATAGTAACCAGGTGAATAGTAACTCGTGAATAGTACCTCGGCATGAAAAGCGCCCCGAATACCCGAGTGAACAATATTTAAATGAATAGTAACTGGGTGAATAGTAACCCATGAATAGTAATTCGTGAATAGTACCCTAGCATGAAAAGTGTCCCGAATAACCGAGTGAACAATATTTGAGTGAATAGTAACTGGGTGAATATTAACCCGTGAATAGTAACTCATGAATAGTAATCAGGCATGAAAAATGCCCTGAATACCCGAGTGAACAATATTTGAGTGAATAGTAATTGGGTGAATAGTAACCCGTGAATAGTACCCTGTTAAAAATATTCATATTTAATAAGAAAGTTCATATCAATATTCCAATGAAATGATACTGGATGAAGCACAAAACTCAAGGATATTCCACTAATTTCAAGGATTATAGAAGCAATACTTACCATAGTAAGTTTAAATTTAAGAATATGAAAAGAAATAACATACAAAACTGCAAATGGATTTTCACCTGTCATACGGTACGTAATCCGCCTAGACAGGTTATTCTAACATATTAAATGATGAATACGAAAAATAGTATTCCTTATGAATACGAAAGAAATAATACCCATTACGAATACAATAAATAATACCCCTTACCTTAGTAGAAGGCTAGATACTACAATAGTGAAGTAGCAGAATGCTCTTCTTCATGCTCTCTATAGTTTCTCTCTTTATAGCTTCTCTTGTGAATCTCAGTGAATTAGTGAGAATGAAAGAAGAATTAAGCTTTTATTTATAGGAGAATGGGCTAAATAGTAACTAATTCATAAATGGTCCAGATTGATTCACCGTTAGAACGAACGGTCCATATTGATTACTATTAAAACCACAACCAACGGTTCAGATTGATTTACTTTTAAAATCACCACCGACGGTCCCGATTGATTTACTATTAAAACCACCACCGACGGTCCAGATTTATTTACTATTAAAACCACCATCAATGGTCCATATTGATTTACTATTAAAACCACCACCAATGGTCTAGATTAATTTAACTTATTACACTTTGGTACCCATAACGTTTTTCAAGTTTGCATTATTCCTCTCTAACTTTTGTAAATCACTTATTTTCAATAAACACATTCTTAATACTTCAACAATTATTCATCATTAATATTATAACTCATAATATTTAACAACCGAGATCATTCCTGTGAAAGAGGGTGCTTTCAAATGAAGGATTTCTCCTATTGGCGCCGCAATTAGGTGACCAAATCTCTCCTCGACAGAACTTTCTAGACATCATTAATATTACAAATAATAATATGAATAACTTTGTCGTCTCAATTATTGATTTAATAATATAAAATATTATGCGATGATGATCTTATGACAATAATTGAATCAAATAACGTGAGATACTATACAACAATTCTCAGAGCAATAATTGAGTAAACCGAGTGGCTTCTTACGTAAGCATTAATAATCAATACCATGTCTACTTATGCAACCACGCCAGACATCATTGTACTTTTACCACCGGTAGTTCAACAGTTTTAGTGGTAAAACTTTCGCCGTTATTTTTATAAAAAGATATTTCTGTCATTTTCTAACTACGACAATACTTCCATTGTGGGGTCCACCAATGATTGTGCCGTCGTACGAATATTCCCCGACCAATTGAATATTCCCCAACACAACGAATATTTTATATCAACTTGCTTACTTTGCAAAAAATTTCAAATATCACCCTTAACTTTAACCTTTATAAATTTAACCATTTACTAAATAACATAATAATTATAACAAAATTGAATAACTTCATTTCATAAAATTCGGGGTCTTACAATCTCCCCCCTTATGAAATTTCGCCCTCAAAATTTACGTACGTACCTGGTATGCCGAAGAGATGAGGATACCTCATTTAGATTCTAACTCTTGAGGTATAACCTTTGAGCGTAGAATATATTCCTTCTTATCCAAGATTTTAACAGGCACCTCTTCATACGTTAAATCTTCCTCTATCTCATCCGGTTCTAATTTAATAATGTGGTTCTGGTCGTCCACATATTTACGTAACATCAATACGTGAAAAATGTTATGAACACGCGACATACTTGGCGGTAAAGCGAGTCTATAGGCCATAGTTCCTACTCGGTCAAGGATTTCAAATAGACCAATAAAATCAAGGGTTGATATTTCCTCTCTTCGTCGATTCTTTCTTCTAGAATAACGCTCTATTGAACCTTCGTCTTCACATTCATCAGCTATGAGTCTGTAGCTTGATCGACTTTAACTTTATCGATTAAAGTCGGTTTTAATCGTATATTCGCTATATCCATGTAGGTTCTTGGAGTCTTTAACTCTATCTCCATCTTTTGTAAGTCGTACGAAATGGGTCTTTGTGTTAACTATATCGCACTCATAAACGCATATGATCTTCCACTCAACTCGTCAGCTACCACGTTCGCTCTTCCACTATGATATTGAATGGTATGGTCGTAATCTTCAACAACTTGAGCCAACGTCTTCGACGCATGTTATGTTTGTTTTAGGAGAAGAAATATTTGAGGGTTTTGTATCGGCTTCAAGGTCGATACAAAATTCAATTTCATGCTCTGAGGGTAGGTCAGGAAGTTCTTCAGGGATATATGTCAGGAAATTTATTAACAACAAAAATATCATTCAAGACTAACGTATTTTTGTTTAAATCTGTGACATGGCTAAGAAAGCTTGACATCCATTTTTCAATAAACGAATATCTTTATGGCTTGATTTTATAGTGATCAACTTTAGTGGTTTGGTTGCTTGAATTCGCATAATAGGTTGGTTAGGAATATGAAAGCTAATAACTTTACGAAAATAATCAATTTTAGCATGATGAGTAGTTAACCAACCAATTCCTAAAACCACATCGAATGCAAGTATTTTCAAAGAGATAAGATCGATAGGTAATGTGAAAGTGTCGATTTGAATCAAACAAGATTTATAAAGAGTGGAGGTAACGAAGGTTTCTCCTAACGGAGTTTCAACTAATAAGTCAAAGTCTAATTTCTCTAGAGTTAAATTTAAACGTTGAGCGCAAGTAGGAGAAATAAAAGAGTGGGTAGAACCGGTATCTAATAAGGTATAGACTTCGCAAGAATTTATAATTAACTAACCCGTGCTAACTTCGTTCGGGTTACTCGCTTTTTGAGAAGTCACAAATAACGTTATTCCTAAAACCGCTGACTTTGTTTTGTCCGTATCCGCCTTTGGTGCCACCATCCCAGCTTGACTTGATTTCATTACAGGATAAAATCAAGCTATGTGACCGTCTTTTCCATAACTAAAACATACCTTGGAAGGCTGTGGACAGTTTGAACTTATATGTCCCTCCTCTCCGCATCTATAGCATCTAACTGGTGGTCGTTCTCCTCCCCTAGAATTTTTTGATGTTGTTGGTGCTGGTGCCGACGTCTTCCCGTAATCATTAAATCTTCTCTTCTTGAAATTTCCACTTGAATCATTTCTTCTATTATCTTAGCCATGACTACCACCGAAGTGGTTACCATTTTTGGCATGTTGATTCCCTCCACGTTTGTTGTCACCGCTTCGATGACTACTACCACTGGTATTGTAATAACCGTGAATTTTAAGTCACTATATATGTATGTACATTATTGATATTTAAAACTTTGTGTTATATAGTGATTTAATATGTGACAGCATATGTGAAGTGGTGCATGGATCAATAAGCATATATACTATAGTCATGGATATATACATTTTTAGATTTCATTAAAAAAATGAAAGCTTTGTAACCTAATTATACATTAGGTGAGACAATTAAATAACCTAAGGGTTATGGTAATAAGGAAAGGTTAGTATTTAATATGTATACTAACTTAAGTGGATAATCTTATTATTTCAAGTGACTAATAATTTTAAACCTATTTCTAGTAAACCTAATTAGGTTATGAGCTAAAGTCACATGTATAAGTAATTAAATTTCATAAGATTGGGAATGGAAACCCTAAATAAACAATTTGGGTAGCATATATTAAAATTGTTAGACTATGTTCATTACATGGCCCAAAACAATTAAAGGAGAAGCCCAAAAGAAATAAAATGCAAACCAATACTTAGCCCACTTGATTAAGGGTATTTTAGACTTTTGATTAATCAAATTTGTGCATTAAAATAAAAGCAAAATGGAGGAGATGATGGGGCAAGGGGACCGGCCACATTAGGCCTTTTAAGGAAACAAAATTATGCTAATCAAGTTCCTTAATTAGTAACTCTTACATCAAGTACAAGTGTGTCCATCTCCCATTGGTTGAAAATCTACTTAGCACCTTTAATCACATGATTAGGCTTAATTGAAAGAGATAAGGCAAAGCCTTTTATCCAAGGGACAACAAATGTATGGGGGATCTTAGCTAAATCACCACATTCATGTGCTAGATATTTCATTTTCTCTTGTTCTTCTTCTTCTATTATCTCCCAAGCTAGCAAAATAGTAAGAGAGAGAGGATTTTGGTTTTGGGAGAGAGAGAGAGAGGTGTGCTAGTTTGTTTAATGCACCATAAGATTGTATACTACTTTGGTAAATCAAGGAAGGTTGCTACTAAATTAAGGTATAACCTAATCTTCATCTTCTTTTTCTATTTTGTGTTATAGCAAGTTTTGTTGGGGTTATGAACTAATACTCAAGATACCCTAGTTCTACATATCATCATGTATGGAACTAAGTATCTTGAGTGTTAGATCAAAGGTTTAGAGGAAGAAAATGAGCATATGTTCTCCTAGGGGTTAAACCATTGATTTTCTTCCACTAAATCTTGTGTAACTCAAGTTTTACAACTTGAATTTGTGATCCGTCGAGGGGGGGGGTGCTAGATACATGAGTTATCTAGTAAACCCAAGTGGTAGAACACAAATCTAGTAAGTATTGAAGTCATGGGAGCTGTTTTCCCCAAAACAGTCCACTTAGAAAGCTAAAGTTTCAAAACCCTAAAAAGCTACTGTCCCTGTTTTACATAGGGCTGTTTCGAACAGTTTCAAGTCTTTTAAAAATTTGGGAAAAATCATAGAGGTACCTTAAGAAGTTATCTACGTGTAAGAAGAAGAACGGACACGTTTTGATTTATAGGTTATGCGTAATGGCGATCTCCGTAAAGGACTCCTAAATATTAACACTCGAATTTCTCACAGTGTATATATGGGAAAAATGCGAAAGTTTAAGAGTAGGTTCATATATGTTATGAGAGTATACCCTGAAAATTCCAGATTTTTTTGAGCAAAACTCGATTTATGAAAAATGAAGCAAGATCCAAGTGTTTTGGGCACTTTAAAATTAGTAAATCATTTTCTAAAATTCCAGAAAAATTTGGGGATCATTGTTAGGTCATATACTATCCAAATCTGAAAACGAAGAATTTTTGAAATCCGTTTGCTATTTTTCCTAAAAATGATGAAGTTATGAATAAAAGGAAATAAATAGTTAATTGATGTCTTAAATAAGAAAAATGTGATTTTAATGCTTGAATACTCCTAATATATAATATTATGACTATTTTAGGACATTTTGGTAATTTATAATAAGAAATATTATTTATGACCTTTTATGGATATTAAATAAGAGGTTTTATAAAGGGTGAACAATTAGAAATAAATTGTTTATTAATCTAATAAATTATTAAAATATTATTATGATATTAATAATATTAGAATATGATATTGTTCAGTAAATAAAATATTAAGATTAAAACTTCATTAAAATATTATTAAATGGTTAATAATATTTGATTTAAGCATTAATAAACGATTAAAGTATTATTAAATTATTAATAATATTAGATTAAAATATTAATCTTAGATTAAAATATTATTAAAAGATTAATAATATTAAATTAAAGTATTATTGGATGATTAAAATATTATTAAGTAAATAATAATATTCGAGATTAATTAAAATATTATTAAAAATATAATACCATTAGCGAAAGGAATAAAATATTATTAAATGATTAATAATATTAGTAAATGAATAAAATATTAATACTATTGGTAAATGAATAAAAGTATTATTAATTGATTAATGATACTAAAGCATAAGTAAGATATTATTAAAGTAATAATATTAATGCATGATTAAAATATTATTAAGAAGATTAATAATATTAGTAAAGTACTAAAATATTATTAAGATGTTAATAATATTAGTAAGCGAATAAAAGTATTATTAGTGAACTAATAATACTAAGAGGTGAATTAAATATTATCAAGATTAATATTAAGTGAATTAAAGGTAGTTGTTATTTAATAGTAACATTATCGAGGTAGAATAATATTTCTAAGAACTAAATGTAATATATAATAACTATGTGATTACATGACCTAATGTTATGCTACGGCTAATTTAAAGATTAACTATAAGTCTCTCAAAGGAAGATAATTAAACTGCATAGTGGATAGAATTTAATTGCGTAGCCGTAACCTACAAACGAGACAAGTTTCCTAACTCAAACTCCAGTTACTATTTTCAAAGTATGTTAGTGAATAATTATTGATAATTATTCACATCTATAATGATTATTGAAATTCGCACTTTGTGCAATTAAATTCCTGTTCTATTATTATTGAACTGTGAATTAAATTAAAGTTCTTTCATTCATGAACTGTTTATGAGATAGATCTATGCTAATTGTATCAGCTAGATCAAACATGTTTAAATTTGTTAAATCAAATGTGTTTTAAAAAGCTGTTCTTATTAAATTGATATGATAAGAACTGTTGACTGAGAAAAGGACGAATTTGATTAAGGCATGATATCGATGCCAGATTATTAAGTGTTTATGCATAAATCATGGGGTATGAAAGGCTGATCCCCTTGAATACCAAAACTTATTAAGAGGTCCAGTTTAAATGACTAAGAACCTTAGCAAATGTTTATGGTTATTTCAAAACCACTCAGGTCATGTTATTCAATTATTCGAATATTCAATTGTTGATTATTAATTCATGTTCCTTCACAATCTTATTTATTGTTGAACATTGAAAACAAAACTTCTTTCTAGTCATGATATATCTCCCTTGTATATAAACTTGCTAAGCAAATTAGTTGCTTACCCTTGCTATATCATGACATTTATTTCAGTTAAGCCTGAAGGATCCAAATGCAAATTAGTTGCTTATATCATGACAAATGCAAATTAGTTGACATTTATTTCAGCTAAGCAAATTAGTTGCTTATATCATGACAAATGCAAGGGCAAGATCCATGAATAGTTTAGAATGAATGTTAGTTGTTATTATCTGATGGATTTTCTTATGTAAACCTTTTGTAATATGAATGGTGTGTTTAAGTTAAGGTTAAGAATACCTTGGGACTATGTTATGAAACTTTATTATAATGAACAATGTATGTTTATTATCCCATAATAGTTATAGAATGCTTATGATGATGATAGATCGTGAGCACCAAATCTGAGGTTAGAGAACCTGGATTTGGGGGCGTCACAGGTTGGTATCAAAGCCGTAGATTATAAACATTAGGAATGCGAAACCTAGGTTATAACCTTAGTAGAAAACTCATATATAGTATGTAGAAGATGGGTTAAGGAGATCCATCTATCATTTCATTTTATCAATGAATATATTTTATTGTGGTATTGATGTTGGTTTTATTTATGGTGTTTGTAGGATGTCTAAAGAACACCAGGGCAGTCACTCAATGGAGCAAGAGCCCATTAAGCGCGAGTTCATGAAAGAAGCCCCTCATGGTCCTCCGATAGGGGATTTGTTGAGGAGAATCAATCAATTAGAAGGCAAAGTGGGAGAACTATAGGTTGAAAACCACACACTCTAGTTCACAGAAGGTCAATAAGAGGATGCGGCTTATCAAGCCCAGATGGAGGTAGTCGAACAAAAGGGAAAGTTGGATGAGTCAGAGTTACAAGTTGGGATGCCGAGGGTGCAGCTTTAGGCCTTGATTGCTGACCTTGAGGTGGAAAGGCTGGAGAGGACTAGGATGGATGAAGCATGGTATAATGCAGCTAAGAGGGTTGATTTGTTGGAAGGTGAGCTACTGGCGAAAGATACCAGGATAGAGACACTAGGGCTAGCGATGTAATACCCGAAAATAATAATAATAATAATTATAAAATTTCTTTGTTTAAACCATATTAATTGGACTTTGTCATTTATTTGGGTCAAACTAGTATTTAATTTATATGGGCTAATAAATATTAATAAGTGTGGATAAATTAATAGGTAAAATTGGGCTTAAAACTAAGTGGGTCTAATTTATAATTATGTAATTTTAAAATCCTATTAAATTAGGAGAGTTAGTAAAATATATTAATTAATAAAATTTGTTAATAAATAAATATATAACAAAACCTAATCTTACTTTCGTTATACCGACTGAGAAAAAAAAGAGAGAATACAGCCGCAGCAGCTAAACAAAGGAAAGAGACGATCGAATTATACTGGTATGGCATAAGAATTAAGAATTTATAGTTATATATGTATATATGCATGTGTCATTTCATGGCAGTCAAGTTTTGATGTTTTATTAGGTCTATTACTGCTTCTGACGTTATATATATATAAAGTTTGGTTACAGGTTATTCTATATATATAATATATATGTATATTTACCTAATCCATCAACCTGCATCATTGCAGGTGACGTTTTCATTTTATTTTTTAATTTTTTTTTTTGTTTTGTTAGTATATATTTATATATATTTATATTATATTTTAATAAGTATTTGGCCATAAAACTTATAAATCAGAATTGATAAATTAAATTGAAAGTTATGTATATTAATTTAAACTCGTTAATCTTGTTGATAATATTGTAAAATTTACTCGATAATAAATTTAACAGTATTATGTTGTTAATGGTTAGATTTGTAATAAAATCTTATTTTCTTATTAGATCGGACGAAAAGAATTTAAAGAACTGTATTGGGATAATAATTTTGGGTATTGCATTATCGATTCCAGGTACGGATTCCGTACTCTTTCAGCGAGACTCTTTTGTTTTTAATTTATTCGTTCGTTATGCGTTTTGAAAATTAGTATTGCCTCTCATGATTATTTCTTGTCAAATTCACTGTGATAAATTCGTTTGGCGTTCATAGTTGGAACTCATATTTGTACTCTGTAGACTAGTACAACATGTCTAAATTTATTTTGATATTTGTAGTAATGTACATGGTAATATTTTTGGAGACTTTGTGTTGATATCTCGTTTTAGTTTAACATGTACACGTTAGAACCCATTTGTGTTGATATTGTGTCGCATGTGTTGTGACATGATATTTTTGTTAGAATACCGTAGGGTATACCTGAGCTATAACCACCTGTGGGGGTACCACAGGCATGTCCTCTTGGCACCGAGGCATGACACCTTCCGTGGCGGTGTGATCAGTCCACGGCGTCTCCGTTTTGTGCTCCGGTGGGAGTTGGCCATTTGGTGTTTTGTTGTGGGAGGCGTATGGGTCGAATTCCTAGTTTCGCTTACTACATATGTTATGCGGATTGGTGATGTTTGTGCCAAACACGCCTTCCGATTTTACATGCATTGGATTATCGGTCCAATATGTGTGACTTGCCTGTGTGGCATTATGTGATTTGCCTGTGTGTCATTATTTGTCTTGCCTGTGTGGCAAGGTATATTCTATTTTGTTCTGAGCTCGGTATGAAATAACACCCAGCCATTTGATTCAGCCTACTATTTCGTTGTGTTAGTTTTGTTCGCTTCGTTTGATTCATTTCATCTCATTTCATTTAAATTGAAAGAAGTTATTTCGGTTCATTAATTGTATTCTATATCCGTCTTCGGGCATTTGGCTCATCTTTGTGTTTTCTTCCTAAGCAGTAATCGTGGGGACCAAGGGCAAGTGTGACGAGCTTTCTTTAATCCAATAGTTTTGATATATTTTGTTAGGTTTCAATACATTGATTTATTTAAAGTTGTAATAAGTATTTTAGATTGTGGATTGAGCCAGTTGGAGATTTATTATGGTTGACTTGTGGTATTTATCAGTTATTAAGACTATTCTTTTGTGGCTTTGAGCCTTGCTATTAAATTTATTAGTTTTGTTGTATTTTGAGTAACCTCTCTTTCTATTTTGGAAAGGGGGTGTTACAGAGTTGGTATCAGAGCCAGGTTCTTTCTTGTAGAAAACCTATTTAGGTTTGACCTGTGAGTTATGGGTAGACTTCTGGGTTAGGTTTTTGTTTTGTTTTTATTTTCTGTTTAGCTATCATATCCGCTATATTCAAATTTGTCTCTAATCTTCTTTGTTTATATTCGTGATCTCTTTCTTAGATGGCTTGAAGATCAACTAGAGTTGCTGGGAGGCGAGGTAACAATAGGGGAAGAGGTGAAGGTCGGTCCAATGAGCAACCTAATGATCAGATTAATGCTCAATTGGCTACCTTGGTGAATCAGGCAGTGAACCAGGCTTTACCTCGGTTGGTTGCAGACATGTGTGGTACAGTAATGCAAAGAATTGCCACCGTAAATTTCTGAAAGCAGAGAACCCCGGAAATAATGGTCCACGAGACAAACGTTGAGGAAGGGAATGCAGATGGTCATGGTCAACAGGGGGTTCCAATGTACATGTGGTTGGAAAGGTTCCAGAAGTAGAAACCACAGTCCTTCAGTTCAGCTCCAACTCCAATTGATGCAGAGAATTGGATTGCTCACCCAGAGAAGATTTTTGATGTATTGGGGTGCTCGGATAATCAGAGAGTATTGCTTGCGCCATACAAGTCGGAAGGGATGCACAGAGGTGGTGGAAAGCGTTGAAAACGACAAAGGGGATGGCTATGTTGAGACACTTAGTTGGGCGGAGTTTTGTGAGGTCTTCTATCAGCAGTACTTCCCAGCTGCTGATAAAGAGGCCTATGCTAGGGACTATCTGTCCATTCGACAGAAAGATGATGAGTCCATCACGGACTTCATGACGAGGTTTACTAGGTCGGCGAGTTTGCGGGAACCTCAAAGAGGGACTGCAGCGAACAAAGTGAGAAGTTCAAGTGGCGGATTCATTATATAGGTATCGCCAAAGATCTTATTAACAACAAGTTTCCAAACGTGTCGTGATGGCAATCGCGCCAAAAATATTGAGATGGAGCGACAGGACTTTCGGTCTTCTAAACCAGAGGGGAGTCGAAAGAGGGACAGAGATGACCAGCAGGGTCAAGCTTCAGTTCAGCATGGGAGAAGTCAAGGTGGCCAGTTGAACAGGAATCGTGGTGGCCGGCCAGGGCGATGCGGTAATCGTAACATGGGTTATCAGCAGATGCCTCAGCAGGGGAAAAATCGTCAGCTTCAGCTACCTTGGTATGGACAAAATCGTCAGCAGGACAGAATCGTCCGCAGGGGCAAAATCAGGGTCGTTATCCAGGACCAGCTGGTGGGGGTAACCCGAATCTAATTCCGATAACTCCCTGTGCTACTTGTGGGGCAAATCATCCGGGAAGGCAGTGCCACAGACTCACCGGTGCATGCTTTTTGTGTGGACAGATGGGTCATATTGCTAGGGATTGTACCGGTCCACGCGGAAATGGTGGAGGTGGTGGTGATAATGGTGGCAATGGAGGTCAGCGTCAGGGTGGTCGAGTATTTGCCTTGACATATAATCAGGCGGCAGGTACACCAGGTATTGTTTCTGGCACTCTTTTAGTTGGTAATCACGAGGCTTCTATTTTATTTGATACGGGTTCTACTCATTCCGTTGTTGCTCGGTCTTTTGTTCGGCACTTGGGCGTGCCATCTCAGTCTTTAGATTCTGTTATATCTATTGCTACCCCGATGGGGACTTCTGTTGTTATTTCTGATTTGTATCAAGGGTGTCCGATAAGTTTTGGGGATAAGATCCATAGCGTTAATCTTCTTCCGATGTGTATGCACGATTTTGATGTCATTCTTGGGATGGACTGGTTGGATAAACACCAAGCCACTATTGATTGTCAGGCGAAGAAGGTTATATTTGGAGATGTGAAGTCTCCGAATTAGGTATCGTCGGTTCTCGGTAGTAGAGTGGTGAAGTTAATTTCAGCTTTGAAGGCTGGAAAGTTGGTGGAAAAGGGTTGTGATGGGTATTTGGCATTTGTGAAAGATACCTCTAAGGGTGAGTCTCGTATTGAGGATGTTTCATTGTCCGTGACTTTTCCGATGTGTTTCTGAGGAGTTGTCAAGGTTGCCACCGCAATGGAAGTGGAATTTGCTATTGAGCTTGTTCCCAGTGCGAGCCTATTTCTAAGGCGCCAGATGTCGGATGGCACCATTGGAGTCACGGGGAGTTAAAGGAGCGATTCTTGGGAACTATTAGATCGTGGTGTAATTACCTTGAGTGTTTCACCGTAAGGTGCTCCATCTTGTTTGTGAAGAAGAAGGATGGGTCTATGAGGTCGTGTATAGACTATCGAGAGTCGAACAAGATCACCATCGATGAATCGGTATCCATTGCCGAGGATTGATGACTTGTTTGACCAACTTCGGGGGCGAAATATTTTTCAAGATAGACTTGAGGCCTGCTATCATCGCTTAAGAGTGAGGGATGAGGATATCCCTAAGACGGCTTTTCGTACTCGATATGGGCATTACGAGTTTACGTGATGCCTTTCGGTGTGACTAACGCTTCCTGGCGCGGTGTTTATGGATTTGATGAATCGGGTGTTCAGAGAGTACTTAGACCAATTTGTCATTGTCTTTATTGATGATATTTTGTTTTACTCCAAGTCTAAGGAAGAGCATGAGGAGCATCTTCAAGACAAGTGTTGGGGATTTTGCAGAAAGAGAAATTGTATGCTAAATTCTCTAAATGCAAATTTTGGTTGGAGCAGGTTACATTTTTGGGCCACGTTGTTTCTGCTGAAGGCATTAAGGTGGATCCTGCGAAGGTTGAGGCTATCACTAAATGGCCAAGACCTACTACGGTGATAGAGATTAGGAGTTTCTTGGGTTTGACAGGGTATTATAGGTAGTTTGTGGAAGGATTTTCCTTACTCGCCTTGCCATTGACTCAGTTGATGAGAAAGGGCGCGAAGTTTGTGTGGAATGAGGAGTGGGAGAAGAGTTTCGAGGAATTGAAGAAACGACTCGTGACAGCTCCTATACTTGCATTGCCGTCGGGGATAGGAGGGTACCAGATTTATAGTGATGCTTCTAAGAAGGGCTTGGGGTGTGTTTTGATGCAACACTGTAAGGTGATTGCTTATGCTTCTAGACAGCTTAAACCTTATGAGGTGAACTAACCCACACATGATTTGGAGTTGGCAGCGGTGATCTTTGCCTTAAAGATTTGGAGGCACTATTTGTATGGAGAGACTTGTGATATCTTCACCGATCATAAAAGTCTTAAATACATTTTCACTTAGAAGGAGCTCAATATGAGGCAGAGGCGTTGGTTGGAGCTTCTAAAAGATTATGATGCGAGGATTCAGTATCATCCGGGGAAGGCAAATTTTGTGACGCCCCCAAAATAGGTATACATCACCCATTCTGAGTTGTCAATACATGGTACAGAAACAACTACAACTTTATTATTACAACAGTAAAACTGTGAGTTTGAATACAAATATTATCTTTTAGACAATATCTATACTCAAATAAATCCTCATCACATTTATTGATACATTATTTTACAAAAATGGTGAGGACTACTAAACAACTCTTTCTAGAACCTTCATTCCATACCCCCAACTGTACTCGCTATATTCTCGCCTCACGAGAAGAAAAATGGAACAAAAAGGAAAAGGGTGAGCTCAACTAGCCCAAGAAAAGAATATTATGACTAAGATAATATACAACAAATTATCGTTAGTCTTCAACAGGAAAAATCTAATAGAATACAATAGACAACAAATTTTAAATCAATATTCGCAGCGAAATAATAATTCATTAGAAGAGTTAAGTAGAGAATGCAAACTACTATCTTCTATGTATGAATTTAAAAGTTCACCGCTCATCTTTTATCCCCGTAACATCAATCAATATACATCTGAATCAAATATTCATCTTTGCACTACAGCCAAAGATATTCATCACCGGTCATGTTCATCTAAACACTGCTCATCTTTGCACTACGGGCCAAAGATATTCTTCGAAATCATTCATCTTTGCACTACAGAGCCAAAGATATTCCATAATATCATCATTTAAAATCAAGATGATGATTTTTTTTAAAAGAAACGAATCCAAAGGAAACAAAATGACAAGGATTAAGGATTAAGGATTCGTACTTGGTTTTATCCACGTCCAAAATACCTTAAAAAAATAATCATAGTGGTGTAAAATTCAAGAATGATCAAAACATGGATACAATCAAAGCTAGTATCCGTAATAGATATTTTGAACGAAAAGGAAAATTTTCATTTTTCGATGAATAGTCTTGCCGTATTCAAATAGTGTCAGATATACGTGAATAAAGGTCGATATCGTGAATAGTAACTCAGACACCAAAAGTTCCAAATTTGATAAAACTTCAGATCAATATTTCAAAGATAATGATATTGTAGAAATAATATCATTACGAAAAAAAAAAATATCCCTTACCTCGAAAGATCAAGATTTTCTAAATTTGAAACACCTGGATATAGGCTATGACTTGACTTGCACCAGATAGCAATACTCAAAGTATACTCAAAATACTCACAAGAATATGCTCGATAATATAGAGAGAAAACTTCAGCTTCGGTGTGATTTTTAATTCTAACATAAGCACCCTATTTATAGGAAATTGCTTAGAACACCAAAGCAGAAAATTTAATAAATTAATAATATTATTTTTTCAAATTTCCTATGCCCACTAATTTGGTCCAAGACATCAGCCACCATGTGACAAAACATTAAAAACGTTTTTCTTAATTTAAATAATTAAAACTTCCAAAATCAATTATTTTGAGCTTTCCTAACTTCAATAATTCACAATAAATAGCCCTTTTATTAAAAAAATTCGATCTCCCGAATTTTTATAGGAAATTCAATTTTCCACCACTTTACCGAAAAAAGTTTTTCCAAATTCCCAACCAAAATTGACCGAAATCCACAAATGGGCGATTTTACGTGCTATAATCAAATTTCAATCGATAAATGAGGTCCAATCGACATGTTTAACATGTTTTAAACATTTATTGCAACAAAATATTCCTCCTCCTCGTATACTCATATATCCCACATTCGTTGTAAAAATATCACCATTATTATATTATTAAAATATAATAATATATTTAAATGAATTATTTTATCGTAAAAGATAAAATTTTAATTTTCAACAATTGTCACATTAAAAATTTTCTCCATCCATATCCACATAAAATCAATATTTTCCTCATCATATGAATCAATAATTAATTATTCACAAATAATATTATGTAATCACAATATCGACAACCGTGCAGCCTCCTGGAAGAGCAGGGCTTTCCAATAAGAATTTCTCCTCATCGCCGCAATTAGGTGACCAAACCTCTCCTGTAGATGTAACTTTCTAGACATTGCCAATAATGTTATCTAATAATATTATTCGGATAATATGAATTATTGCTCGATAATGAAAAATACTTGTAATGACAATTATTGAAACAACAATAATATAAAATATCAACGCAACAATTATTAAATCAATAAAATATCGAATAAGTAATTATCGTAACCATTATTGAGTAAAGGCCTTCTTACGTAAGAATCAATAATTGTGCAATACCGCAAATGCTACTTGTTTTTAACCAATTTAGTATTTTAACAAGATAATAAAGAATAACTACGCCGTTATTTTTAAACAACTTATATTTGTCGCTTTCTTCATCCAATCGCTTTTTCATGGGCCCACACACGGTCAATGGCCATAATACGAATATTCCCCGACAAAGATTTAATATTCCACGACCAAACGAATATTCCCCGACAACAATGAATATTTTATAACCACTTGCTTATTTTGAAATATTTATGTATTTTACCCCTAACTATCCACATTAATCAAATCAACCCTTACTATTTCAAAATAATAAATTAAATTTCATTAATAATAAGTTGGGGTCTTACAACCTCCCTCCTTATGAAATTTCGTCCTCTCGAATTGACGACGTATTCGTGTTTTGAAAAGGTGAGGATACCTCGCTTTCATTTCCATTTCCAATTCCCGTGTCATTTCCTATAAAGCATGATTCCTCCACGTAACTTTAACTTGTGGTATGACCTTTCATGGCGTAGGATATGCTCCTTCTTATCCAAGATCTTAACAGTACCTCCTCATACGTTAAGTCTTCTACTATTTCGTCCGGCTCTAACTCTATAACGTGGTTCGGTCTTTCACATATTTACGAAAGATGATATGTGAAACACATTATGAACACGAGACATACTTTGTGGTAACGCAAGTCTATAGGCTACATTTCCTACTCGGTCAAGAATTTGAAATGGACCAATAAATCGTGGATTGAGCTTTCCTCTCTTCCCAAATCTTGTAACTCCCTTCCATGGAGCAACTCGCAACAATACATGATCCCCTACACTAAATTCCACGTCCTTTCGATGAAGATCCGCATAACTCTTTTGTCGATCTTGTGTGCCGCTTTGAATACGCTTGTCGAATCATTTGGATCTTTTCTAGAGTCATACGATTTTAACTCGGGTCCCAACAATGTTGCTTCACCCACCTCGTCCCCAACATACCGGAGAGCGACACTTTCGTCCCATATAATGCTTTAAATGGAGCCACACCTATACTTGCTCGATAACTCGTTGTTGTAGGAGAATTCCACCAATGGTAAATACTTATCCCAACTACCCTTGAAGTCTAGGACACAGAGTCTTAATAGATCTTCAAGAGTTTGAATAGTCCTCTCTCGATTGTCCGTCTGCTTGGGGGATGGTATGCTTAAAATCAATCGTAAATCCGCGCTCCATAGCTTTTTGCAAGCTAACCCAAAATCTTGAAGTGAATCTTGGGTCACGATCCAAAACTATGGATACAGTGCATGCCATGCAACCTCACAATCTCATTCACGCATATACTAGCAAGACGCTCAAGGAATAAGTCTCCGTGACGGCAAGAAATGAGCGCAGACTTGGTTAATCTATCAACAATAACCCAAATAGCATTGATGCCTTGGGAAACCGTAGGAGGAAGACCCGTAATCGAAATCCATGGTAATGTGTTCCCACTTCCATTTCGGAATCTCAAGTGGTTGCAACGGACCCTTAGGTACTAGATGCTCCGCCTTTACATCGCTGGCAAGTTAAACACATCGAGATAAACTTTGCAATCTCTATTCATATTGTTCCACCAAAATGTATGTCAAGATCACGATACATTTTAGTACTTCCGTGATGGATTGCAAATGGTGTATTGTGTGCCTCCATCATAATCTTGTACTTCAAATCGTGAGTCGTTAGGAACACAAAGTCTAGAGTGGACTCAAGTATTCCTTCTTCATCAATTCTCGCCTGCAATAGCTCCTTCTTGTACTTTCTTCTTCATACGCATCAGCTCAAGATTCGTGGCTTGAGCAACCTTAACTTTTTCTATTAAAGTTGGCTCTACGCCAGATACTGTACATCATCGCACTTGTTCCGCGATATGATCTTCTACTCAACGCAGCGTACCACGACGCTCACTTTTCCGGATGGTATCAATAGTGTGGTCGTAGTCTTTCAATAGCTCTAGCCAACGTCATTGCCGCATGTTGAGTTCTTTTTGAGTGAAGAAATATTTAAGGCTTTTATGGTCCGAATATATCTCCACTTTCTCCCCATATAGATAGTGCCTCCATATCTTTAGCACGAAAAACGAACGATCCGCTAACTCTAGATCATGAGTAGGATAATTCCTCTCATACTCTTTAAGTTGTAGCGAGGCATAAAGCTATGACTTTCCCACGCTGCATGAGAACACATCCTAACCCTTTGCCTCAAGCATCATCAGAGATAACAAATCCGTCTGAAACGGATGGTATTGTTAGAACAGTCTTAAAATAAGTCTCCTCTAAGCTCTTGGAAACTCTTCTCGCATTCTTCGCTCCAAACGAATTTCAGATCCTTTCGAGTTAAATGAAGTTAATGGAGTAGCGATTCGAGAAAACCCTTCCACAAATCTCCGATAATAACCAAATTAGACCCGTAAAGCTACGTGATTTTGGCCACCGACTTTTTGCTCTAACTTTGTATTGCTTCAATCTTCGCGGGTCCACGGATACTCCATGTTTTGACACTGATTGCGTGCCCCGTAAAATGCTACTTCCTCGCCGTAACTCGCATTTCTTCAATTTGGCATATAGTTTATTTTCACGAAGCCTTTGGAGTACCAAATTTTCAAATGGTGCTCATGATCTTCACGACTTTTGGAATATATGAGGATGTCATCAATAAAAACAACAACGAATCGATCCAAATATTCCTTGAATACTCGGCTCATCATATCCATGAAAGCCGCAGGAGCATTAGTTAGTCCGAAAGACACGACTAAGAATTCATAATGCCCGCATCGAAGTTCTCAAGGCGCTTTGGAATATCCTCGCCTCTAATCTTCACCGATGATATCCGAATCTAAGATCGATTTTTGAAAAGAATTGTGCCCTTTGTAATCGGTCAAACAAGTCATCAATACGAGGGAGAGGATACCTATTCTTGATGGTGACATGGTTCAATTCCCCGATAGTCAATACAAAGTCGCATACTCCCGCCTTTCTTCTTTACTGAATAAAACAGAACACCCCAAGGAGATGTACTTAGGACGAATGAAACCGATGTCCAACAATTCTCGTAGTTGAACCTTTAACTCCTCAAGTTCAATAGAGCCATTCGATATGGGGTTTTAGAAATGGGCTTTGTACCGTGTTCAAGATCAATAAAGAATTCAACTTCACGCTCGGGGTAGACCGGAAGTTCTTCTAGAAATACGTCAGAAAGTCAATAACAACAAGAATATTATTCAAATTTGACGTGTCTTTATTCAAATCCATAACATGGGCTAAGAAAGCTTGACATCCGCTTTTTCAATAAACGAATAGCTTTATGATTAGATATGACAAAGGATTGATTTTAATGGTTTAGTTGCTTGAATCCGCATAACAAAGTTGGTTAGGAATATGAAAACTAACAACCTTACGAAAACAATCAATTTTGGCATGATGAGTAGTTAACCAATCAATCCCTAAAATCACATCAAAAGCAAGTATCTTTAAAGAGATAAGGTCAATGTAAGGTAATGGTGCCAACTTGAATCAAACAAGATTTATAAACAAAGGATGTGATGAAAGTTTCTCCCAACGGAGTTTCCACAGATAGGTCAAAGTCTAATTTCTCCTGAGTCAAGTTTAAACGTTGAGCACATGCAGAGAGATAAATGAATGGGTAGCACCTTATCAAGTAAGGTATAAACTTCGCAAGAATTTATAAATAGCTTTCCCGTGATTACCTCGTTTGGGTTCCTCGATTTTGACCACCACAACAAACGCTCTTCCCTAATCGTTGACTTTTGGCCTTTCTCGACGATCTTTTTGAGTCACCGTCCCCACGAACTAGGTTTCGCTCATCAGCATAATCTCGAGCGATATGTCCTTCCTTTCCACAATTATAGCATACCTTGAACTGTTGTGGGCGCTTTGGACCGATATGTCCCTCTTTTCCGCATTTGTAACATACGACCGGTGGTCGTTCTCCTCCCTTAGAACCGCTTCTTTCGCCAAGACTGCTGTCTTCACATGGTCGTTGTTAAATCTCCTCTTTTAAAATCTCCTCCCGACTCGCTTTTTCTATTTTCATGGCCATGATTACCACCGAGTGGTTACCATTTTGTCCGTCTCTGCTTTTTCTCCGCCGGTTATCATTATTCTCGCTGATCGCTATATCTCGTACGATCTTGGTTGTGGTCCTCAATTGACCGTACTTTTCGTTATCTCGCTCTAATAATTGAGCCTGCTTTAACATCCGAATAGAGAGAAAATTTATGAGAAATGAGATACCGACGTATCGCCGTTTTCAAACCTCTAAGAAACATCCGCGTCATACGCTCCTCATTCTCCACCAAATGAGGTGCAAACTCGGATAACTCGCAAACTTTGCCTCGTCTTCGAGACACCGCCATGTTGTTCTCGCTCGGTCTAATAAACTCCACTTCCTTCATATGACGAACACTTTCGTGAAAGTATTTGTCATTAAATAGTTTCAAACGCTCTCCCAAGACATCTTGAGTGAAAAGTACCGATGGGTACGCTTCACGATCTCCACCAAGAGTCGCCTTCGCCACTTTAACATAAAGGTGGCGAATGGAACCTTCTGTTCCTCCGTGCATCCCAAGACATCGAATATCTTGGTAATTTGCTTGACCCATGTTTCGCGCATGATCGGATCTCGCTTTCCCTTAAATTCGTGGTCCCAACTCTTTGAATCGCTTGGTCATGACAACCCGTGAATTTCTATCATTTCCTCCTCAGATTTTGAACACGAGTCTCCTCGTCGATTTTGCATGAACCGCAAAAGCTTCTAAACATTCCCTCGCTCATCATCTCGCCAAGGTGTTGTTCACAGAGGAACATTGCCACTGCTGTTACGCTCTCCTCGTTGGTGAGTACAGCGCGTCTCCACGGTCTCATTTCCATTGTTAATATTCTCACGACATTCTCAAATCACCGCTATAAAACAAGGGTTAATTAAGGAAATCAATATATCACAAAATATCCCTATATATTGACCAACTAACAAATAAGCTTAGTAGGACACACTAGCGAAGGATTTACTCGCCTCTCCCTCCTAGTTCTATTCCCCGATCTCCGCCAGAGATTATATCCCTAACCTCTCGATACCAACCGCGACGCCCCCAAAATAGGTATACATCACCCATTCGAGTTGTCAATACATGATACGTAAAACAACTACAACTTTATTATTACAACAAGAAACTGCGAGTTTGAATACAAATATTATCTTCTGGACAATATCTATACTCAAATAAATCCTCATCACATTTATTGATACATTATTTTACAAAAATGGTGAGGACTACTAAACAACTCTTTCTAGGCAGTTTGTGGAAGGATTTTCCTTACTCGCCTTGCCATTGACTCAGTTGATGAGAAAGGGCGCGAAGTTTGTGTGGAATGAGGAGTGGGAGAAGAGTTTCGAGGAATCAAGAAATGACTCGTGATGCTCCTATACTTGCATTGCATTGCTTGGGGATAGGAGGGTACCAGATTTATAGTGATGCTTCTAAGAAGGGCTTGGGGTGTGTTTTGATGCAACACTTAAGGTGATTGCTTATGCTTCTAGATGCCTTAAACCTTATGAGGTGAACTAACCCACACATGATTTGGAGTTGGCAGCGGTGATCTTTGCCTTAAAGATTTGGAGGCACTATTTGTATAGAGAGACTTGTGATATCTTCACCGATCATAAAAGTCTTAAATACATTTTCACTCGTAAGGAGCTCAATATGAGGCGAGGCGTTGGTTGGAGCTTCTAAAAGATTATGATGCGAGGATTCAGTATCATCCGGGGAAGGCAAATGTTGTGACGCCCCCAAAATAGGTATACATCACCCATTCGAAATGTCAATACATGGTACGTAAACAACTACAACTTTATTATTACAACAAGAAATCGTGAGTTTGAATACAAATATTATCTTTTAGACAATATCTATACTCAAATAAATCCTCATCACATTTATTGATACATTATTTTACAAAATGGTGAGGACTACTAAACAACTCTTTCTAGAACCTTCATTCCATACCCGACTGCATTTTCGCTTATATTCTCGCCTCCCGAGAAGAAAAATGGAACAAAAGGAAAAGGGTGAGCTCAACTAGCCCAAAGAAGAATATTATGACTAAGATAATATACAACAAATTATCGTTAGTCTTCAACAGGAAAAATCTAATAGAATACAATAGACAACAAATTTTAAATCAATATTCGCAGCTGAAATAATAATTCATTAGAAGAGTTAAGTAGAGAATGCAAACTACTATCTTCTATGTATGAATTTAAAAGTTCACCGCTCATCTTTTATCCCCGTAAACATCAATCAATATACATCTGAATCAAATATTCATCTTTGCACTACAGCCAAAGATATTCATCATTAATCATGTTCATCTAAACACCTGTTCATCTTTGCACTACGGGCCAAAGATATTCTTTAGAAATCATTCATCTTTGCACTACAGGCCAAAGATATTCCATAATATCATCATTTAAGGCTGAAGATGATGAATTTTTTTTAAAAGAAACGAATCCAAAGGAAACAAAATGACAAGGATTAAGGATTAAGGATTCGTACTTGGTTTTATCCACGTCCAAAAATACCTTAAAAATAATCATAGTGGTGTAAAATTCAAGAATGATCAAAACATGGATACAATCAAAGCTAGTATCCGTATTAGATATTTTGAACGAAAAGGAAAATTTTCATTTTTCGATGAATAAAGTCAGATTCGTAAATAAGGTCGATAATCGTGAATAAAGGTCGTATACGTGAATAGTAACTCAAACACCAAAAGTTCCAAATTTGATAAAAACTTCAGATCAATATTTCAAAGATAATGATATTGTAGAAATAATATCATTACTTAAAAAAAATAATATCCCTTACCTCGAAAGATCGGTCTTTAAATTTAAACACCTTGACATAAAGGCTATGACTTGGACTTGCACCGTATAGCAATACTCAAAGTATACTCAAAATACTCACAAGAATACGCCGATAATATAGAGAGAGAAAACTTCAGCTTACGGTGTGATTTTTAATTCTAACCTAAGACCCTATTTATAGAAATTGCTAGAACACCAAAGTAGAAAATTTAATAAATTAATAATATTATTTTTTCAAATTTCCTATGCCCACTAATTTGGTCCAAGACATCAGCCACCATGTGACAAAACATTAAAAACGTTTTTCTTAATTTAAATAATTAAAACTTCCAAAAATCAATTATTTCGGAGCTTCGGAACTTCAATAATTCACAATAAATAGCCCTTTTATCAAAAAATTCGAATCTCGCGTTTTTTATAGGAAATTCAATTCTCTACAACTTTGCGTAAGAAAGTTTTTCCAAATTCCAAATGTAAATTGACCAAATCCACAAATGGGCGATTTTACAAAGCTATAATCAAATTTCAAATCGATAAATGGGGTCCACCGACATGTTTAACATGTTTTAAACATTTATTGCAACAAAAATACTCCTCCTCCTCGTATACTCATATATCCCACATTCGTTGTAAAAATATCACCATTATTATATTATTAAAATATAATAATATATTTAAATGAATTATTTTATCGTAAAAGATAAAATTTTAATTTTCAACAATTGTCACATTAAAATTTTCTCCATCCATATCCACATAAAATCAATATTTTTCTCATCATATGAATCAATAATTAATTATTCACAAATAATATTACGTAATCACAATATCGACAACCAGCAGCCTTCCCAGAAAGAGGGGGGGCTTTCCAATAAGAATTTCTCCTTATCATGCCGCAATTTAGGTGACCAAACCTCTCCTTAGCGTAACTTTCTAGACATTGCCAATAATGTTATCTAATAATATTATTCGAGATAATATGAATTATTGCTTCGATAATGAAAAATACCGTGTAATGACAATTATCAAACAACAACAATATAAAATATCAACGCAACAATTATTAAATCAATAAAATATCGAATGAGAATTATCGTAACCATTATTGAGTAGTGCCTTCTTACGTAAGAATCAATAATTGGTGCAATACCGCAATGCTACCGTGTTTTAACCAATTTAGTATTTTAACAAGATATTAAAGAATAACTACGCCAGTTATTTTTAAACAACTTATATTTGTGCTTTCTTCATCCAATTGCTTTTCATTATGGGGCCCACACATGGTCAGCGGCTTCATTGCATTTAATATTCCCCGACAAGCATTTAATATTCCACGACCAAACGAATATTCCCCGACAACAATGAATATTTTATAACCACTTGCTTATTTTGAAATATTTCATGATTTTACCCCTAACTATCCACATTAATCAAATCAACCCTTACTATTTCAAAATAATAAATTAAATTTCATTAATAATAAGTTGGGGTCTTACAAATGTGGTTGCAGATGCTCTTAGCCGAAAGAGTTCCGGTAGTGTAGTAGCCCTTATTACACAACCTCAGCTTATTTCAGATATGGAGCGGATCGAGTTGGAGTTGTATGTACGAGGTTCAGATGGGCATTTGGCGGGTATGAGAGTGGAGCCCTCTCTTATCTCGCGGGTCAAAGAAGCTCAAAAGGAAGATGGGGAGTTGTGGAGTATGACGCAGAATCTAGAGGAGGGCAAACAGTCTAAGTTTTGTATTGATGACCATGGTGTGATTTGGTTGGGTGAACGGTTGTGTGTACCGTCGGATCCAATCATTCGAGAGGCTGTGTTGGCTGAGGTTCATAGTTCGCCATTTTCTATTCATCCAGGTTCTACAAAGATGTATAGGGATTTGAAGAGGAATTTTTGGTGGAATGGGATGAAACGAGATGTGGCTGAGTATGTTGGGAAGTGCCTCACTTGTCAGCAAGTGAAGATAGAACATCAACGAGCTAGTGGCTTGTTGCAACAGTTAGACATTCCAAAGGTGGAAGTGGGAGGATATCACGATGGATTTTTTGACCGGTTTGTCAAGACTTTCGGGAAGAATGATGCCATTTGGGTAGTGGTGGACCCGGTTGACCAAATCGTCACACTTTTTGGCTATCCATGAAGGTTACTTTCGGTGGATAGATCGGCACATATCTTTCAAAGCAGAGATTGTAAGACTTCACTGGTACTCTCGTGTCTATTGTTTCGATCGGGACCCTCGGCTCACTTCAAGGTTTTGGAAAGGGTTTCAACGAGCTTGGGGTACCTTTACTCAACTTCAAGATTTCTTTTTCATCCGCGAAACCGATGGGCAATCTGAAAGGACTATTCGGGACGTTGGAGGACATGTTGAGGTCTTGTGCACTTGAGTGGTCGTAATTGGGATGACTATTTGAGCTTAGTTGAGTTTGCTTACAACAACAAATGGCATGCAAGTATTGGAATGGCCCCATTTGAGGCATTATATGGTAGGAAATGCCTGCACCAACTTGTTGGGATGAGGTTGGCGAAAGGGCCATGTAGAAGGGCCTGAGTTAGTCCAAATCACTACGGAGAAGGTAGCGGTGGCTAAAGAGAAATTGAAGCTCGGCTCGATCACGACGGTAAGTGTTATCTTGATAAGCATGTAAGGACTTTAGAATTTGAACCCGTGAGCAAGTGTTTCTAAAAGTTTCTCCTTGGAAGGGCATTCATCGATTTGGGTTAAAAGGGAAGCTTAGTCCACGTTATATCTATCCATTTGAGATTTTGGAAAGGGTCAGGTGAAGTTGCGTATCGGTTAGCTTTGCCTCCGCATGCCTAGCTCACGTGCATAATGTGTTCCATGTGTTTGTTAAGGAGTTATCATTATCATCCGTCAGCATGTGGTGCAATATCCGCTCGATAAGATTCGGAGGATCTTACTTGTGAGGAACAAGCCGACGCGATTTTGGATCGTCAAGAGCGAATTATGAGGAGGAAGACTATTCCGCTTTGTTAAAGTTTTATGGAGAAATCATTCTTGAGCGGGAGGCTACATGAGAGATGGAGGAGTCTATTCGAGCGGTAATATCCGTATCTCTTTGAAAATTAGGTGCGTTCTATTCTTTTGATTCCTGACTAAAATCTTTTTAAGGGGTAGGTGATGTAATACCCGAAAATAATAATAATAATAATTATAAAATTTCTTTGTTTAAACCATATTAATTGGACTTTGTCATTTATTTGGGTCAAACTAGTATTTAATTTATATGGGCTAATAAATATTAATAAGTGTGGATAAATTAATAGGTAAAATTGGGCTTAAAACTAAGTGGGTCTAATTTATAATTATGTAATTTTAAAATCCTATTAAATTAGGAGAGTTAGTAAAATATATTAATTAATAAAATTTGTTAATAAATAAACATATAACAAAACCTAATCTTACTTTCGTTATACTGACTGAGAAAAAAAAAGAGAATACAGCCGCAGCAGCTAAACAAAGGAAAGAGACGATCGAATTATACTGGTATGGCATAAGAATTAAGAATTTATAGTTATATATGTATATATGTATGTGTCATTTCATGACAGTCAAGTTTTGATGTTTTATTAGGTCTATTACTGCTTCTGACGTTATATATATATAAAGTTTGGTTACAGGTTATTCTATATATATAATATATATGTATATTTACCTAATCCATCAACCTGCATCATTGCAGGTGACGTTTTCATTTTATTTTTTTAATTTTTTTTTTGTTTTGTTCGTGTATATATTTATATATATTTATATTATATTTTAATAAGTATTTGGCCATAAAACTTATAAATCAGAATTGATAAATTAAATTGAAAGTTATGTATATTAATTTAAACTCGTTAATCTTGTTGATAATATTGTAAAAATTTACTCGATAATAAATTTAATAAAGATATTATGTTGTTAATGGTTAGATTTGTAATAAAATCTTATTTTATTATTAGATCGGACGAAAAGAATTTAAAGAACTGTATTGGGATAATAATTTTGGGTATTGCATTATCGATTCCAGGTACGGATTCCGTACTCTTTTAGCGAGACTCTTTTGTTTTTAATTTATTCGTTCGTTATGCGTTTTGAAAATTAGTATTGCCTCTCATGATTATTTCTTGTCAAATTCACTGTGATAAATTCGTTTGGCTCATAGTTGGAACTCATATTTGTACTCAGTAGACTAGTACAACATGTCTAAATTTATTTTGATATTTGTAGTAATGTATACGGTAATATTTTTGGAGACTTTGTGTTGATATCTCGCTTTAGTTTAACATGTATACGCTAGAACCCATTTGTGTTGATATTGTGGTCGCATGTGTTGTGACATGATATTTTGTTAGAATACCGTAGGGTATACCGAGCTATAACCACCGTGGGAGTACCACATGCATGTCCTCTTGGCACCGAGGTACGACACCTTCCGTGGCGGTGTGATCATCCACCTGCCTCCGCTTTGTGCTCCGTGGAGTTGGCCATTTGGTGTTTTGTTGTGGGAGGCGTATGGGTCGAATTCCTAGTTTCGCTTCGCTCATTATGCGGATTGGTGATGTTTTTACCAAACACGCCTTCCGATTTTACATGCATTGGATTCACTATCTAATGTGTGTGACTTACCTGTGGCATTATGTGATTTGCACTGTGTGGCATTATTTGACTTGCTGTGTGGCAAGGTATATTTTATTTTGTTTTGAGCTCTGTATGAAATAACACCCACCATTTGATTCAAATTTACTATTTCGTTGTGTTAGTTTTGTTCGTTTCGCTTTGCTTCATTTCATCTCATTTCATTTAAATTGAGTTAGTTATTTTGGCTTCATTAATTGTATTCTATATCCGTCTCGGGCATTTGCTCATGCCGTGTTTTTCTTCCCAGCAGTAATCGGGGGACCAAGGGCAAGTGTGACGAGAGCTTCCTTTAATCCAATAGTTTTGATATATTTTGTTAGGTTTCAAGACATTGATTTATTTAAAGTTGTAATAAGTATTTTAGATTGTGGATTGAGCCAGTTGGAGATTTATTATGGTTGACTTGTGGTATTTATCAGTTATTAAGACTATTCTTTTGTGGCTTTGAGCCTTGCTATAAATTTATTAGTTTTGTTGTATTTTAAGTAACCTCTCTTTCTATTTTGGAAAGGGGGTGTTACAGTTTGATGCAGCCTTCCAGAGCCAGAAGGGACTGAGTGTTAGGCCTCGCGTGGAGATAGGGGAGTCAAGTCGATCCGTTTGGTGTAGAGTTATGGAGGGGTTGTTTCCCCAGGAGCCTGTTCAGTTGACCCAGCAGGGCCACCAATTATGATTATGCTATGAACCAGTTGTAGATAGATGCATTAGTACCCCTTTTGTGTAATAGGGTTTTTATGTTGATGTAAACCTCAGCAGGTGTGAGGTAGTATCCCTATTTGTGATTGTAGGGGAGTATCATTTTGAGTTAATCCCATCTTTTGTGTTTAAAATGGGATAGTAGCATTTATAAAAATATACCTGTATTGAGCATGTGAGACACCGAAGATTGGTATATGAATATAAATGCATTATTATGATATGTATTGGAAAATTTAAATAGTAAATTACCTATTTAATGTTATGTGAATCCAGTAGACTGAATTGGAATTTTTTTAAAAAAAAAAACAAACTTAACCCACTAATCAGGGAGAAAGACTTCCAAATCTTGGTAATTTTAAAACTCTCACATAATGATCATCTGATTGTTTGAATACAATAGCGTGTTACATGCTAAGTACTTATATGATAATAAACCCGAGTAACGTGTTAGAATTTTGTATCACTAGATAATGCCACCCAGACGTGTACTAAGGAACCAAGAGATCGAAGAGTCAGTTAATAATGCAGCGGGAGCTCAACCAAACCCAATGCAAGATGTGACACCCCCAAAATAGGTCCCATCCATCCAACCTATTCTGAGTCGCCAAATACATGGTACAGAAAATAACTACAACTTTATTACTACAATTGTCGTGTAAAATACAACAACACATATACTGTGAGTTTTAATACCAACTGTGACTCATGGCCCAACTATGGACAACACCTCACAGTGATACCTTACATAAAGGTACAATCTAGAACTGTTTTAGAAATTAAAATCTTTGGGAAGTGCTCAAGGAAACCTTCGTACATAGGAGGTCATGAATCTAAGTTATGATAGATATCATATATCCAGAGAATTATCCTTGGTTGATCCAATAGACCCCAAAGAAAGACGAGAAGATTACTATCATGTTCCTTCCAATGGTGAGTCTTCTCTTGACATATAACTATCTCCACTGTCTGCAATTGAACATTATGTTTCAACCCAACTCCAAGATCATATAGGTAGTGCTCGTAGATATTCTTAGCAAGTGGATGTGCACAACCCTTTCTTATGATAACATGAGATTGTTTGTCATTAGACATCTTGTATGATAGTAGCAAAACACCCTTCCAAAGTTGGGTTCATCTCACCCTATTGTTGTTCACCAAAATCAATTATTAAGTGACGTATAATATACGACACACACATCTTAGGTCCTCAATACAATTATATATTGTATGTCATGCCGTTTTATAATGTGTTGAGAAACTTTGATAGTCTCGGACCACCACACTATTCCCTCATTATCCCCGCTTCGAATTTAAATACACTTTTTTATTACCTGAAAGGAATTGTGAAGCAAAAGGGGTGAGCACAACTAGCCCAGTAAAGAATATCATAACTAAAGATAATTAAATTATCAATAGCCTTCATCAGTAATAAATCAGAGATTTAGAACATATGGTAGATGATAAAACTTTTCAACCATAGTTACAGCTGAACGAGCAATCCATTAGAAGAGTCAAATAGACCATAAAGTCTATTATCTTCTCCATGTTAAAAGTCCACCAACAATGCTTTAACCCTATAACATTAATCAACAGATCCTGTTCACAGTCATGTGAATAACTCATAATCATAATTGTAGTTCTAATTTTCTCTTCTCATCCAAGACGAAAATATTTTTCATCACATATCTTTACCTGAAACATCAAAGATCATGGTTATACCAAATCACAGTTCCTGTTCATAATCATACTAATAAGTTCATCTTTGCACTACGGGCCAAAGATATTCATTAACAGTTCATCTTTGCACTACATGCCAAAGATATTCAACAACAGTTCATCTTTGCACTACGGGCCAAAGATATTCAACTACAGGTCATCTTTGTGCTACACGCCAAAGATATTCATCAATAATTCATCTTTGCACTACAGGCCAAAGATATTCATATCTCAAAGAAATATATAATCATTTCAGAATTTATATAAACAATAATTATAACCATAATGATCAATTCACCTTTGCACTTAAGCTAAAAATATTCAATTAGAAATTCAATGGTCATGATCATACCACCAACAATTCATCTTTGCACCATCGCCAAAGAGAACCCATAGTCACGATCATACCAATAATCTACCCATCTTTACACTTAAGTCAAAGAGAAATTTCATCACCGGATTATAAAAATGTTATATATGATAATAAAAACAATACGATCAACAACCGCATTTAATTTCAAGAGTAAGATTCATAAATCAATGATTTCATAACACCTTAATCCAAATGTTATAAATCACTTAATAATCTCATAATCTAATATTATTAATACTACCACAATTTTTAATCTTAAACTTATAAACAATTTATTTTAATTGTTTACACTTTACTAATTAATGCATTTAATCATACTAAAATGCCAAACTCATAAGATTTCATCACCAATAACCAACAACCTCATCAAAATCAGATATACCATATATAGGATTCCCAAGCCATAAAATCCTATTTTTTCAATTTTGTTACTTCACATAACATATTTAATTTATTTATTCATAACTAGTCCATTTTCATGAAAATTAACAAATCAGCCCAAAAATATTTCTTTTATGGGATTTAGCATAATATAGTCCCATATTGAACATATATTTTCTCTAATTTTTAAAATTCATTTACTATTTTTATACGGCCAAAACTCATAATATTTAGACATTTATCATAAATTGTACTTTTGTCCAAATATTCTAAAATTTGCAGAATATACTGATGTTATATAGATGTACTCCCAATAAAAATTTCACCAATTTTGGAGTTAACCACAAGTAGTTATAAGGGTTTACTTTTAAAATAGTCTTTTCTCATAAAATCCATAACTCCTAATCTATATATCCAAAAATCGCCATTTTTGGACACAATTAAGGAAACTCATCAAATTATCATTTCAAATTTTTACACAATTTTTGAAGGTCCAAAAAATTACGAAACATGATAAACATAATAATCCTTAAAATCCCTTACCTCAAAAGAACAGTACTTCTGACCGGAATGTCGAATGAAAAGTCGAAGGAAACTTTCACGAATAGAAACTCTCCAAGTATCTAAATACTCACAGAAATACGCTCGAGAATATAGAGAGAAAGAAAACTTGTTTCTGGTGTGATTTTCAATTCTAACATAAGCACCTATTTATAGGAAAATGCTAGAACGCCAAAGGAGACTAAAATAATAAAATATTATTATTATTATTATTATTACTCTCCTACGCAAGCCACCATATAAGACCAGCCATCTCATTTGAGAATATTTTGGCAGCCCACATGTTTTCAAACAAAAGTGGGTCTCACCCAATTTTAATAAAAATTATTTTATTTTCTAAAACTTCAATAATTCATAGAAAATAGCCCGTATATCAGAAAAATATGAATTTTATGTCTATTCCGCATGAAATCGAATTCTCTACAACTTTGTAGCTTTGAGTTTTTCCAAATTCCAAACAAAAAATATTCGAAATCCACAAACGGACGATTTTCAACAACGTTTCAACATCTTTTAAAATTCATAACAAATTATGCGTCAACGGTTCAAAATTTGTTGACATATACTCAACTCATATATGTATAACATATCAAAAAATCACAACGATCTAACGGTCGGATTAAAATTACAACTCACGCAATAAAGCTTTAAGAACACCGATTTGAGTTTTTAATACCTCCAATTCGACAAAATACTGATAAAATACCTCAACATTAATTCCTTCATTTATAACCACATAAATAAATCCATCATTTATATTCACATCAAATAAATATTTTCTTATCATATAAATTAATAATTAATTATTCATAAATAATATTATAGAATCACAATTATGACAACCAGTAGCCTCCTGTGAAAGAGGGGCTTTCCGATAAGGATTTCTCCTCATCGCAAGCCAAGCAATTAGGTGACCAAACCTCTCCTCGATGTAACTTTTTAGAAATTGCCAATAATGCTATCTAATAATATTGTTCAAATAATATGAATTATTGATATGATAATGGAAAATATCTTGTCTTAGTGATAATTATTGAAACAACAATAATATAAAATATCAACGCACAATTATTGAATCAATAAAATAAAATATCGAATAAAGAATTACCGTAACAATTATTAAGTAGTGCCTTCACGTAAGAATCAATAATTCAAAAATACGCAATACCGTGTTTCTACCGCAAACAACCACCAGCCAGACATCGTATTTTAACCACCGTGTATTCCAACAAGTTAGCATTGTAATAACTACGCTGTTATTTATAAAAACTCAAACTTGTCGTTTTCTTCATCTGACAGTTATTCTGTTATGGGGCCCATAAATGGCTGCACCGTCGTAAGAATATTCCCCGACAACAAGAATATTCCACGACCAAATGAATATTCCCCAATAGAAATGAGTATTTTATAACCACTTGCGTATTTGAAAATTTTATATATATCATCCTTAACTTTAATTTTTTTTTTATCAATTTAACCATTTACTAAATAATAATTATAAAAAAATTGAATAATTTATTTCATAAAATCCGGGGTCTTACACAAGACTTTATCAACATGATGGCTGAAGCTATGAGGAATCAAGCTCAACCTGCAGGAAATCAGGCGGGAAACCAATAGTAAATTGCCTATTTAATGTTATGTGAATCCAGTAGACTGAATTGGAATTTTTTTTTAGAAAAAAAACAAACTTAACCCACTAATCAGGGAGAAAGACTTCCAAATATTGGTAATTTAAAACTCTCACATAATGATCATCTGATTCTTTTAATACAATAGCGTGTTACATGCTAAATACTTATATGATAATAAACCCGAATAACGTGTTAGAATTTTGTATCACTAGATAATGCCACCCAAACGTGTACTAAGGAACCAAGAGATCGAAGAGTTAGCTAATAATGCAGCGGGAGCTCAACCAAACCCAACACAAGACTTTATCAACATGATGGCTGAAGCTATGAGGAATCAAGCTCAACCTGCAGAAAATCAGGCAGGAAACCAACTAGTCAACTTTAAGGACTTCAAGGCAGTAGGACCGCCCGAGTTTAGAGGAACAGCAGACCCGATAGAGGCCCAGACGTGGATAAAGGAGATTGAGAAGGCCTTCATTATTGCTAGAGTAGCAGAAGAGCAGAAAACAATTTTTGCTACCTACTTAATGAAGGGGTGAGGCTAACTATCGGTGGGAGGCCAACTAGAACAAAGCCGGATCGAATCGCGACTTGGAAGCGCTTCAAGACATTGTTCTTTGGGAACTACTTCCCGAGAGTACACAAGTGAGAATGGAGATCAAGTTTTGGAATTGAAAGAGAGAATATGTCGTGTCGAGTACACCGGAAGTTCAATGAATTGCTGATTCGCCCCACATCGTGGACACGGAGGTGAGGAAAGCAAGAAGGTTCAAAAATGACTAAAGCCGTGGATTTATAGTAAGGTAGCGCATTTTACAAATCACGCCATTCTAAACTCATTGGAGAAAGCTCTCATAGCGGAAGGTGAAAGCGAAGCGGTCTCAAAGTACAATCGTGAGAATAACAAGAAGAAAGTAGAAGGTGGGAATCGTAATGTTAGCAATGGCAGAGAACAACAAGAAGCTTAAATGGAGCAAAGGGGGTAGTAATTTGAGAGTCAAGCAAGGAAGTGTGCAACAAAAGAAGTCCTGTGTGTGAAATCAGTGGAAAGGGTCACCTCGAGAGTGCCTCAAGGAAAAATGGTATGTTATACCCGGGACAAGAAGGGCATACCTCACCCAATTGTCCTAAGGTGAAGAAGGGAGGTTGTTTTAACTTTGGTGAAGCGGGACATCGGATCAAGGATTGCCCGAGGAAGAAAAGCACTGATGGCGGAAACAACAACAGGGGAAATAACACTAGGACAACCAGTGGAGGACCAAAATTTAAGCAGCGCCAAACAAGCCAACAGCGAGGACATTCAATATGATAGTGCAAGATGTCGTGGCATCTAGGGAGGTGGTTTCAGGTATAATTTCGATCAATGATATAAATGCCTATGTGTTATTCGATTCGGGAGCATCATGTTCTTTCGTATCTGATGAATTTGCTCAAAGATTAAGTTTACCTCGTGAACTATTAGAACACCCAATGAATGTAGAAGTAGCAAACAAAGAAATTATCCCTGTAGACTACATCCATAGGAACTGTTGTGCTGATGTAAGAGGGTTTAAGCTTAACGTGGATTTGATACCGATTCGTCTTGGAGAGTTTGATGTAATCCTCGGGATGGATTGGTTATCGAGTTACGGAGCGATCATTGACTATAAGAGAAAGTGCGTACACCTAAAGACTCTGAATAAGTCAAAGGTGGTATTTCATGACAGTAAATCGCCGAGACAATCTTGTTGTCTAATGATGATACAAGCAAAGAAGTTGTTTAGGAATGGTTGTATAGGTTATTTGGCTCACGTTGTGGATACCCGCGGAGTCGATGGTGAACTGGGTCAGATACCTATTGTAAGGGAATTTGTTGATGTCATCCTAGATGGGATTCTGGGATTGCCACCAGATAGAGAGGTAGAGTTTGTTATCGATTTGGAACCAGTAACATCACCGGTATCCAAAGCGTGATCGTATGGCTCCTAGTAGAAATGAAGGAACTGATGGTTCAACTACAAGAGTTGTTAGATAAGGGATACATTCGACCGAAAGATCACCGCATGGGAGCACCAAATCTTATTCATAAAGAAGAAGGATGGATCATTAAGGCTTTGATCGACTACCGAGAGTTGAATAAGGTCACCATTAAGAACAAGTACCCATTGCCCAGTGATCAACGATTTGTTTAATCAACAAGGGGGTGAAATACTTTTCAAAATCGACTTGAGGACCTGCTCATCACCAACTCAAGGTGAGGCAGAGGATGTTCCAAAGACGGCATTCGTAACTCTCAGTATGACACTTTGAGTTTCGTAATGTCTTTTGATCGATTTAATGCGCCAAAGAAAGATTCATGGACTTGATGAATAAAGTGTTTAAACAGTATTTGGATAAGTTTGTTATCGTGTTCATCGATGACATTCTGGTATATTCAGAGATGGAGGAAGAGCACGCTGAACATCTAAGGATAGTGTTGGAGACATTAAGGAGGGAGAAGTTGTATGCAAAGTTCTCCAAGTGTGAGCTTTGGTTGCAGAGAGTGCCATTTTTGGGTCACATTATCAACAAGGATGGTGTTTCGGTGGATCCAGCAAAAGTAGAAGCAGTTATCAACTAGGGACAACCAAAGACGCTGACAGAAATTAGGAGTTTCTTGGGATTAGCAGGATACTATCAGAGATTCATCCAAAAATTTTCAAAGATAGCATCGCCGTTGACCAACCTTACTAGAAAGACGGTGAAGTTCGTTTGGACAGAGAAATGTGAAGAGAGTTTCATGGAATTGAAGAAGAGGCTCAGTCAAGCACCTGTGTTGGCTTTACTAGATAACACGAGAGGATTTGTAGTGTATATTAATGCGTCACACAAGGGTCTTGGCCAGCAATCGATGCAAAGATGGCAAGGTCATCATGTACGCTTCACGCCACCAAGGACTATGAGAAGGGTTATCCGACTCATGACCTGGAGTTAGCAGTAGTAGTTTTTGCCTTGAAGATTTGGAGGCACTATTTGTATGGCGAGAAGTGTGAGATATATACAGATCACAAGAGTCTGAAGTATATCTTTACGCAGAAGGAGCTAAATATGAGGCAGCACCGATGGCTAGAATTGATCAAGGATTATGATTGTGAGATTCTGTACCATCCAGGCAAAGCAAATGTAGTGGCAGATGCCCTGAGCAGAAAAGGCAGAGAGAAGTTATCAAGTCGACTCATTCAAGAGGAATTGGTGAAAGATTTCAACGACTTAACTTAGAGGTTAAGTATCCGATGGAGACCAAGGAGAAATTATTTACAAGGCAAAATGAGCCCGACTTTATTAGATAAGGTTAAAGAGGCTCAAGAGAAGGACAAAGATTGCGACAACATCAAGAAGCGGTTAGCTGAAGGGGATGAATTGAAATACAAGATTGATGGCACCGGACTGTTGAGATTCGAAGGACAAATTTAGATACCGTTAGTACCAGAACTAAGAGAAGAGATTTTGTAAGAAGCGTACAGTACGAGGTACTCGATACACCCAGGAAGCACAAAGATGTATCAAGATTTACGTCAACACTTTTGGTGGCCAAACATGAAGAGAGAGGTTGCAAAATGCGTTAGCAGATGTCTAACTTGTCAGAGAGTCAAGGCAGAGCATCAATGACCAAGTGGATTATTAAAGCCTTTAAAGATTCCAGAGTGGAAATGGGAGCACATCACGATGGATATTGTGGTGGGACTTTCAGCAACACAAAAAGGACACGACGCCATATGAGTGATCAGAGATCGCCTTACTTAAGTCGGCTCACTTTTTTGCCGATCAAGATCGTATAGTTTGGACCAAATAGCCAAATTATATATCAAAGAAATTATCTCGAGATATGGCGTACCAGTATCTATTAGATCGGATAGAGACCCGCGATTCACGTCAAACTTCTGGAAGAGTCTTCAAGAAAGAATGGGGACGCAGCTACGGATGAGCACTGCGTATCATCCGCAGACCAATGGACAAAACGAGAGAACGATTCAAACGCTTGAAGACATGCTTAGAGCTTGTGTGATGGACTTCAAGGGTAGCTGGGAGGATCATCTTCCATTAGTAGAGTTCGCATACAACAATAGCTATCACGCCAAAGATCGTAATGCCGCCGCACGGGCTACTCGTATGGGAGGAAATGTAGAATGCCCTTATGCTGGGATGAAGTGGGTGAACGTCGACTATTGGGACCAGAACTAGTGCAGCAGACCGCAGAGATCATCAAGGTGATAAGAGCCCGACCGGTAGCAAATTTCAAGATCGCCGTAAGAAGTATGCGCAGACTTACATCGCCGTAAGAGAGATTTTAAAGTGGGAAGCTGTGCATTTTTGAAAGTATCTCCCTGGAAAGGGAAGATAAGGTTTGGAAAGAAAGGTAAACTGAGTCCGAGATTTATCGACCTTCGAGATCTTTGAGGAAGATAGGCGAAGTGGCGTATGAGGTAGCTCTACCTCCTAAATCGAACATATTCATAATGTGTTTCATGTGTCGCTACACGACCATATAAGCCCGATTATAAGACGTGATATCGCATTTGAGCCAATTCAGTCGAAAAGGATTTGTCGTGACGAGGAAATTCTCGTTGAAATTTTAGATAGAAAAGAGCGTAAATTATGTAAATAAGGTTATACATTCTCAAAAAGTTCTTTGGAGGAACCACAATGTCAAGAAGCTTCATGGAACTCAAGAAAAGATGAGGGAAAATTATCCACATCTTTTTGAGTAACCCTATATGTAATTCCTGGACAAAATTTTATAAGGAGGGAGGATGTAATAACCGTGAATTTTAAGTCACTATATATGTATGTATATTATTGATATTTAAAACTTTGTGTTTATATAGTGATTTAATATGTGACAACATATGTGAAGTGGTGCATGGATCAATAAACATATATACTATAGTTATGGATATATACATTTATAGATTTCATTAAAAATGAAAGCTTCAGAAACCTAATTATACATTAGGTGAGATAATTAAATAACCTAAGGGTTATGGTAATAAGGAAAGGTTAGTATTTAATATGTATACTAACTTAAGTGGATAATCTTGTTATTTCAAGTGACTAATAATTTTAAACCTATTTCTAGTAAAGCTAATTAGGTTATGAGATAAAGTCTCATGTATATGTAATTAAATTTCATAAGATTGGGAATGGAAACTTTAAATAAACAATTTGGGTAGCATATATTAAAATTGTTAGACTATGTTCATTACATGGCCCAAAACAATTAAAGGAGAAGCCCAAAAGAAATAAAATGCAAACCAATACTTAGCCCACTTGATTAAGGGTATTTTAGACTTTTGATTAATCAAATTTGTGCATTAAAATAAAAGCAAAATGGAGGAGATAATGGGGCAAGGGGATCGACCACATTAGGCCATTTAAGGTAACAAAATTATGCTAATCAAGTTCCTTAATTAGTAACTCTTACATCAAGTACAAGTGTGTCCATCTCCCATTGGTTGAAAATCTACTTAGCACCTTTAATCACATGATTAAGCTTAATTGAAAGAGATAAGGCAAAGCCTTTTATCCAAGGACAAACAAAAGTATGGGGATCTTAGTTAAATCACCACATTTCATTTGCTAGACATTTCATTTTCTCTTATTCTTCTTCTTCTATTTTCTCCCAAGCTAGCAAAATACTAAGAGAGAAAAGAGAGAGAGGGGTTCGGTTTTGAGAGAGAGAGAGAGAGAGGTGTGCTAGTTTGTTTAATGCACCCTAAGATAATATACTATTTTGGTAAATCAAGGAAGGTTGCTACTAAATCAAGGTATAACCTAATCTTCATCTTCTTCTTCTATTTTGTGTTATAGCAAGTTTTGTTGGGGTTATGAACTAATACTCAAGATACCCTAGTTCTACATATCATCATGTATGGAACTAAGTATCTTGAGTGTTAGATCAAAGGTTTAGAGGAAGAAAATGAGCATATGTTCTCCTAGGGGTTAAACCATTGATTTTCTTCCACTAAATCTTGTGTAACTCAAGTTTACAACTTGGATTTGTGATCCGTCAAAAGGGGGTGCTAGATATACATGAGTTATTTAGTAAACCCAAGTGGTAGAACACAAATCTAGTAAGTATTGAAGCCATGGGGGCTGTTTTCCCAAAATAGTCCACATAGAAAATTTAAAGTTTTAAAACCCTAAAAAGCTACTATCCCCGTTTTTTCTTAGGGCTGTTTCGGATAGTTTCAAGTCTTTTAAAATCTGGGAAAATCACAGAGGTACCTTAAGAAGTTATCTACGTGTAGGAAAAAAACTAACACGCTTTCGATTTATAGGTTGTGCGAATGGCTATTTCCGTAAAGGACTCCTAAATATTAACACTCGAATTTATCACAGAGTATACATGGAAAAAATCCGAAATTTTTACAGTAGGTTCATATATGTTATGAGAGTATACCCTGAAAATTTCAAATATTTCTGAACAAAATTCGATTTATAAAAAATGAAGCAAGATCCGAGTGTTTTGGGCACTTTAAAATTAGTAAATCATTTTCTAAAATTCTAAAAAAATTTGGGGATCATTGTTGGGTCTTATACTGTCCAAATCCAGAAAAGAAGAATTTTTTGAATCAGTTTACTATTTTTTCTAAAAATGTTGAAGTTATGAATAAAAGAAAATAAATAGTTAAATGATGTCTTAAATAAGAAAGATGTGATTTTAATGTTTGAATACTCCTCATATATAATATTATGACTATTTTAGGGCATTTTGGTAATTTATAATAAGAAATATTATTTATGGCCTTTTATGGATATTAAATAAGAGGTTTTATAAAGGGTGAACAATTAGAAATAAATTGTTTATTGATCTAATAAATTATTAAAATGTTATTATGATATTAATAATATTAGAATATGATATTGTTAAGTAAATAAAATATTAAGATTAAAACTTTATTAAAATATTATTAAATGGTTAATAATATTTGATTTAAGCATTAATAAATGATTAAAGTATTATTAAATGATTAATAATATTAGATTAAAATATTAATCTTAGATTAAAATATTATTAAAAGATTAATAATATTAAATTAAAGTATTATTGGATGATTAAAATATTATTAAGTAAATAATAATATTCGAGATTAAATAAAATGTTATTAAAAATGTAATAACATTAGTAAAGGAATAAAATATTATTAAATGATTAATAATATTAGTAAATGAATAAAATATTAATAATATTGGTAAATGAATAAAAGTATTATTAATTGATTAATGATACTAAAGCATAAGTAAGATATTATTAAAGTAATAATATTAATGCATGATTAAAATATTATTAAGAGGATTAATAATATTAGTAAAGTACTAAAATATTATTAAGATGTTAATATTATTAGTAAGCGAATAAAAGTATTATTAGTGAACTAATAATACTAAGAGGTGAATTAAATATTATCAAGATTAATAATTAAGTGAATTAAAGGTAGTTGTTATTTAATAGTAAGAATATTATCGAAGTGTGATAATATTTCTAAGAACTAAATGTAATATATAATATCTATGTGATTACATAATAATCTAATGTTATGCTATGGCTAATTTAAAGATTAACTATAGGTCTCTCAAAGGAAGATAATTAAACCGCATAGTGGATATAAATTTAATCACAGAAATGTAACTCTACAAACGAGGCAAGTTTCCTAACTCAAACTCGAAAGTTATTATTTTCAAAGCATGTTAGTGAATAATTATTGATGATTATTCACATCTATAATGATTATTGAAATTCGCACTTTGTGCAATTGAATTCTCGCTCTATTATTATCGAACCGTGAATTAAATTAAAGTTCTTTCATTCATGAACTGCTTATGAGATAGATCTATGCTAATCAGATCACCTAGATCAAGCATGTTTAAATTTGTTAAATCAAATGTGTTTTAAAAAGTTGTTTTTATTAAATTGATATGATAAGAACTCTCGATCGAGAAATGATGAATTTGATTAAGGCATGATATCGATGCCGGATTATTAAGTGTTTATGCATAAATCATGGGGTATGAAAGGTCGATCCCTCAATACCAAAACTTATTAAGAGGTCCAGCTTTAAATGACCGAGAACCTCGCAAATGTTCATGGTTATTTCAAAACCACTCAGTTCATGTTATTCAATTATTCGAATATTCAATTGTTGATTATTAATTCACGTTCCTTCACAATATTATATTATTGTTGAACATTGAAAACAAAACTTCTTTCTAGTCATGATATATCTCCCTTGTATATAAACTTGCCAAGCAAATTAGTTGCTTACCCTTGTTATATCATGACATTTATTTCACTTAAGCCTGAAGGATCCAATACGAAGGATAAAGGCAAGGGCAAGATCCAGGAATAGTTTAGAATGAATGTTAGTTGCTATTATCTGATGGATTTTCTTATGTAAACCTTTTGTAATATGAATGGTGTGTTTAAGTTAAGGTTAAGAATACCTTGGAACTATGTTATGAAACTTTATTATAATGAACAATGTATGTTTATTATCCCATAATAGTTATAGTATGCTTATGATGATGATAGATTGTGAGCACTGAATCTGAGGTTAGAGAACCTGGATTTGGGGGCGTCACAGCTATTATCGAATTGTTGGCTGCTCTCTCTTGGTTGGGTTGACTCATTATCGCGCTCTAATAACTGAGCCCTATTTACAACATTTGAATACAAACACAGTTTGTGAGAAATGAGGTATTGACGTATTTCGAGTATCAAACCTTGCAGAACATTCGCGTCATTATCTCCTCATTATCAACCAAATGGGATGCGAACCGGGACAACTCGGCAAACTTAGCCTCATACCGCGACATGGTCATATTGTCTTGCTCTAACTTGATAAACTCCACCTCATTCATGTGATGAATACTTTCGGGAAAGTACTTATCGTTGAACAGTTCTTGAAATTTTTCCCAAGACATTTTGAATGCGGCAGGCTAAGTACGTTTTACTGATTCCCACCAATAATCTGTCTCTCCTCTTAGCATGAAGGTGGAAAAGGGAACCTTTTGCTCCTCGGAGCATCCCAAGACATCAAATATCTTGGTGATCTGCTTTATCCACGTCTCCGCCTTAAGTGGTTTTGGCTCTCCCAAAAACTCCGGTGGTCCTAGCTCCTTGAACTGCTTAGCGGTGACCATCCGAGAGTTGCCAGTGTTTCCACCTGCATGTTGCACGAATTGCATGAAGCCTCCTAACATCCCATCGTTCATCATTTGATCGGTGTTGTTGTTTACCTGAGGATTATTGTCTTCCTGTTGCACATTATCCTGGGTATTGATCATTGGTGACTCAACAATCTCATGTGTTTCATTTCTTATCTCGACATTTTCAAATGCCATTTTCAAACACTGCCACAAAAAAAGGGTTAATTGGCATGCCACATATTATCCCTATACTCTGACCGACCAATTAAATACCAAATAAACTTAGGTAGGTCATACTAGCGAAGAAATTTCCTGTCTCTCCCCTCCTAGTTCTTGTCTCACATCTCAGCCAGGGATCATATCCCTAAGCTCTAATACCAACTATGACACCCCCAAAATAGGTATACATCACCCATCTTGAGTCGCCAAATACATGGTACTGAATATAAATACAAACTTAATTATACAACAGGAGCTGAGAGTTTTTACACGAATATTATCTTCTAGACAATATCCAAACTCAAATGGAGTCCTCATTACATTTATTGTCACACTATTTTATAGAATAGTGAGGACTACTATAGCACCATCTCGGACCATCACTCCGTTACCCGACTAGTTTCGGCTACGCTCTCATTTCTTGAAGAAAATAATAGAAGTAAAAGGGTGAGCTCAACTAGCCCGGTAAGAAATATTATGACTAAGATAATGCAAAATAAGTTATCATTAGCCTTCAACAATGTTAAACTGAAAGAATATAATAGACAACAAGTTTAACTGCCGCGGAACAAACAATCCATTAGAAGAGTCAAGTAGAGCATGATATCTACTATCTTCTATGATTTAAAAAGTTTATCATTAACTTTATCATTGGGACTCAACTTAATAAATAAATCACATCATCGAATCATCCCTGCACTACGGGCTAAGGATATTCATTAGTATCACGTCCACAAATTATTCCTGCACTACGGGCCAAGAATATTCGTGTAATCATCAATGGTCATGATCATACCGAATTATCTTTGGTCATAATCATACCAATCAACAGTCCATCTATGCACGTAATCCAAAGATGACTTTCATCACAATATAAGCATGAGGATGATGATAATGATATAAGAATTCAATTAAAAGAAAGCAAATGATAAATTTTAAAGATTTATAATTTAATTTATCCATAATTCAATAATGTCTAAATTGTCAACATGATACTGCTTTGTGGAGTAAAATTCAAGAATAACATCCATATATCAAAAATAATTTGGACAAAAAAGAAATAAATTTTTCGGTGAATAGTACCCCATGAATAGTACCCTGTGAATAGTACTTTAGGAATAGTATCCTGTGAATAGTACCCCGATATGAAAAGTTCCCCGAATACCAGAGTGAACAATATTTGAGTGAATAGTAACTCGTGAATAGTACCCTGACATGAAAAGTGCTCTGAATACCCGAGTGAACAATATTTAAGTGAATAGTAATCGGGTGAATAGTAACCCATGAATAGTAATTCGTGAATATTACCCTAGCATGAAAAGTGCCCAGAATACCTGAGTGACCAATATTTGAGTGAATACTAACTAGGTGAATAGTAGCCCATGAATAGTAACTTGTGAATAATACTCCAGCATGAAAAGTGCCCTAAATACCCGAGTGAACCATATTTGAGTGAATAGTAATCGGGTGAATAGTAACCCATGAATAGTATCCCGACAAAAATATTGATATTTAATAAGAAAGTTCATATCAATATTCCATTGAAACGATACTGGATGAAGCGCAAAACTCAAGGATATTCCACTAATTTCAAGGATTATAGAAGCAATACTTACTATAGTAAGTTTAGATTTAAGAATATGAAAAGAAATAACATACGAAACTGCAAATGGATTTTCACCGTTATACTAAGACGTAATCCGCGTGATGCATTATTCCAACATATTAAAGGTTGAATACAAAAAATAGTATTCCTTATGAATACGAAAGAAACAATACCCCTTACGAATACAATAAATAATATCCGTTACCTTAGTAGAACGTTGAATACTACTATAGTGAAGTAGCATAATACTCTTCTTCTTGCTCTCTATAGTTTCTCTCTTTATAGCTTTTCTTGTGAATCTCAGTGAATTAGTGAGAATGAAAGAAGAATTAAGCTTCTATTTATAGGAGAATGGACAAAATAGTAACTAATTCATGAACAGTCTAGATTGATTCACTATTAGAATGAACGGTCCATATTGATTACTATTAAAACCACAACCGACGGTCCAAATTGATTTACTTTTAAAACCACCACTGACGGTCCTGATTGATTTACTTTTAAAACCACTACCGACGGTCCAGATTGATTTACTATTAAAACCACCACCGATGGTCCAGATTGATTTACTATTAAAACCACCATCAACGGTCCATATTGATTTACTATTAAAACCATCACCAATGGTCCAGATTAATTTAACTTATTACACTTTGGTACCCATAAAGTTTTCCAAGTTTGCATTATTCCCCTCTAACTTTTGTAAATCACTTATTTTCAATAAACACATTCTTAATACTTCAACAATTATTCATCATTAATATTATAACTCATAATATTTAACAACCAGATCATTCCCAAGAAAGAGGGTGCTTTCCGACAAGGATTTCTCCCTATTGGCGCGCAATTAGGTGACCAAATCTCTCATCGACAGAACTTTCTAGACATCATTAATATTATAAATAATAATATGAATAACTTTGTCGTCTCAATTATTGATTTAATAATATAAAATATTATGCAGATGATACTATGACAATAATTGAATCAAATAACGTGAGATACTATGCAATAATTACTATAGCAATAATTGAGTAAACTGAGTGGCTTCTTACGTAAGCATCAATAATCAATACCGTGTGCTACTATTCAACCATATGTATTACTGAACTTTTACCACCGGGTAATTCAACAGTTTAACGGTAAAACTTTCATCGTTATTTTTATAAAAAGATATTTCTATCGTTTTCTAACTACGACAATACCTCTATTGTGGGGTCCACAAATGATTATGTCGTCATACAAATATTCTCTGTTAAAACAAATATTCCCCGACTAATCGAATATTCCCCGACACAACGAATATTTTATATCAACTTGCTTACTTTGCAAAAAAATTCAAATATCACCATTAACTTTAACCTTTATCAATTTAACCATTTACTAAATAACATAATAATTATAAGAAAATTGAATAATTTCATTTCATAAAATTCGGGGTCTTCAGTACTCACAACAGCCTAATCTCAGATATAACCCTGAGCAAAGATTGCTAAATCAGCCCAAACCGGAGATAACCCCGCTGAGGGGAAAAATCATCATTTTGCCACCTCGATCCCACATTGCGCCATCTCAACAACATTTCATCATACATTCTACACAGAAGTGTCCTACAAGAACCATAACTCAAATCCCGCATGACTACTACACAAGACAGCACACTGGATGGAATTTGAAGACCCGAAGATCTAGGCATGGCCTTATCTTCCCGGCTTCGTACAAACTCTTATCCCATGTCATTGTGTAGCTCTCAACAACAGAATTCTGGAAATGTATTATACGCCTTAGTCGGATGCCCAGATTGAAAGTTATGAAGGTTTGAGAGGACAACGCGTTGTACGCGCGTGCGTGCATTTTGAGATTTGGCTGACCCACGGAGTCCGGCACCCCAAGCAACAAGCAGTACATTTCTTGGGTCGCCAGTAGTACACTTCTGCGGCTCGCCCTTTATAAATAAAGGGCTTGGTGTGATGCCCCCAAAATAGGTATACATCACCCATTCTGAGTTGTCAATATATGGTACAGAAACAACTACAACTTTATTATTACAACATATAAACCGTGAGTTTAAATACGATATTGCCATCTGCACAATATTCACACGCAAATAAATCCCCATCATAATTATTGATACATTATTTTACAAAATGGTGAGGACTACTAAACAACTCTCTCTAAACCTTCATTCCATACCCCGACTAGTACTGCTACATTCTCGCCTCCCGAGAAGAAAAATGGAACAACAAGGAAAAGGGTGAGCTCAACTAGCCCAAAGAAAAGAATATTATGACTAAGATAATATACAACAAATTATCGTTAGTTTTCAACAGGAAAAATCTAATAGAATACAATAGACAACAAGTTTTAAATCAATATTCGCAATGGAAATAATAATTCATTAGAAGAGTTAAGTAGAGAATGCAAACTACTATCTTCTATGTATGAATTTAAAAGTTCATCGCTCATCTTTTATCCTCAGTAACATCAATCAATATACATCTGGAATCAAATATTCATCTTTGTACTACAGGCCAAAGATATTCATCAGTTGGTCATGTTCATCTAAACACCTGTTCATCTTTGCACTATGGGCCAAAGATATTCATCAAAAATCATTTATCTATGCACTACAGGCCAAAGATATTCAATAATATCATCATTTAAGACTGAGGATGATGAAAATATTTTTAAAGAAACGAATCCAAAGAAACAAAATGACAAGGATTAAGGATTAAGGATTCGTATTTTGTTTTATCCATGTCCAAAAATACCTCAAAAATAATCATAGTGGTGTAAAATTCAAGAATGATCAAAACATGGATACAATCAAAGCTAGTATCCGTATTAGATATTTTGGACGAAAAGGAAAATTTTCATTTTTCGATGAATAAAGGCCGTATTCGTGAATAAGATCAGATATCGTGAATAAAGGTCGATAAGTGAATAAAGAACCCCGACACTAAAAGTTCCAAATTTGATTAAAAAGTTCAAATCAATACTTGACATCATGATATTAGAATAAATAATATCATTAAAAAAATTAATATCCTTTACCTCGAAAGATCAAGATTTCAATTTAAAACAATCAATATAAAGCTATGACTTGAACTTGCACCGTATAGCAATACTACAAAAGTATACTCAAAATACTCACAAGAATACGCCGATAATATAGATAGAGAAAACTTCAGCCGTGTGATTTTCAATTCTAACCTAAGCACCCTATTTATAGGAAAATGCTTAGAACACCAAAGTAGAAAATTTAATATAATAATAATATATATATATATATATACAAATTTGTCTACGCACCTAGAACCATCTGAATTCAGCAACTTGCATGTGTTTAATGAGGCTAACCAAACACAAAAATGTTTTTGTTAATTAAAACAATTAAAACTTCCAAAAATCAATTATTTTGGAGCTTTGGAATTTAAATAATTCATAATAAATAGCTCTTTTATCAGAAAAATTCAAAATTCACGTCTTTCCATAGGAAATTCCATTATCTACAACTTTGCAGAAGGAAGTTTTTCCAAATTCCAAACAGAAATTGACCGAAATTCACAAACATGCGATTTTACAAGCTATAATCAAATTTCAGTCAAGAAATGGGGTCCACCGACATGTTTAACATGTTTTAAACATTTATTGCAACAAAAATACTCTTCCTCCTCGTATACTCATATATCCCACATTCGTTGTAAAAATATCACCATTATTATATTATTAAAATATAATAATATATTTAAATGAATTATTTTATCAGAAAAAGATAAAATTTCAATTTTCAACAATTGTCACATTAAAAATTTTCTCCATCTATATCCACATAAAATCAATATTTTCCTCATCATATGAATCAATAATTAATTATTCACAAATAATATTACGTAATCAAAATATTGACAACCAGCAGCTCCTCAGAAAGAGGGGCTTCCAATAAGAATTTCTCCTTATCGGGCGCATGAATTAGGTGACCAAACCTCTCCTGTATGTAAACTTTCTAGACATTGCCAATAATGTTATCTAATAATATTATTCAGATAATATGAATTATTGCTTCGATAATGAAAAAATACCGTAATGTAATGACAATTATCAAACAACAAAGAATATAAAATATCAACGGAGCAATTATTAAATCAATAAAATAATCGAATAATAATTATCAGTAACCATTATTGAGTAGTGCCTTCTTACGTAAGAATCAATAATTGGTGCAATAACGCAAAGCTATCGTGTTTTAACCAATTTAGTATTTTAACAAGATTAATTCTGTAATAACTACGCTCAGTTATTTTTAAACAACTTATATTTGTCGCTTTCTTCATCCAATCGCTTTACATTATGGGGCCCACAAAAGACAAATACCATTGCATTTAATATTCCCCGACAATACGAATATTCCACGACCAAACGAAATATTCCCCGACAATAATGAATATTTTATAACCACTTGCTTATTCAAATATTTATGTATTTTACCCATAACTATCCACATTAATCAAATCAACCCTTACTATTTCAAAATACTAAATAGAGGAAAATAAATTTCATTTATTAATAATTTGGGGTCTTACAACCTCCCTCCTTATGAAATTTCTTCCTCGAAATTGACGACGTGACGTACTCGGTGTTTCAAAAGGTGAGGACACCTCGCTTTCATTTCCGCTTCCAATTCCCGTGTCATTTCCTCTATAAAGCATGATTCCTCCACAAAACTTTAACTTGTGGTATGACCTTTGCAGACGTAGAACATGCTCCTTCCTATCCAAGATCTTGATAGGTACCTCCTCATACGTTAAGTCTTCGGCTATCTCATCCGGTTCTAACTCTATAACGTGATTCGGGTCTTTCACATATTTACGAAGTACGTATATGTGAAACACATTATGAACACGAGACATACTTTGGAGGTAACACGAGTCTATATGCTACATTTCCTACTCGGGCCAAGAATTTGAAATGGACCAATAAATCGTGGATTGAGCTTTCCTCTCTTCCCAAATCTTGTAACTCCCTTCCATGGAGCAACTCGCAACAATACATGATCCCCTATACTAAATTCCACGTCCTTTCGATGAAGATCCGCATAACTCTTTTGTCGATCTTATGCCGTTTGTATACGTTATTGAATCATTTGGATCTTTTTCGTAGTCATACGTATTCAACTCGGGTCCCAACAATGTTGCTTCACCCACCTCGTCCCAACAACATACCGAGAGAGCGACATTTTCGTCCATATAATGCTTCAATGGAGCCACACCTATACTTGCCTCGATAACTGTTGTTGTAGGAGAATTCCACCAATGGTAAATACTTATCCCAACAAATTTCTTGAAGTCTAGGACACGTAGTCTTAATAGATCTTCAAGAGTTTGAATAGTCCTCTCTCGATTGTCCGTCTGCTTTGAGGATGGTATGCCGAATCAATCGTAAATCCGCGCCCATAGCTTTTTTGCAAGCTAACCCAAAATCTTAAAGTGAATCTTGGGTCACGATCCAAACTATGGATACAGGCATGCCATGCAAGCTCACAATCTCATTCACGTCATATATACTAGCAAGACGCTCAAGGAATAAGTCTCCGTGACGGCAAGAAATGAGCGACTTGGTTAATCTATCAACAATAACCCAAATAGCATTGATGCCTTGAGAAACCGTAGGAAGACCCGTGAATCTAAATCCATGGTAATATGTTCCCACTTCCATTTCGTAATTCAAGTGGTTGCAACGGACCCTTAGGTACTAGATGCTCGCCTTTACACGCTGACAAGTTAAACACATCGAGATAAACTTTGCAATCTCTCTCTTCATATTGTTCCACCAAAATGTATGTCAAGATCACGATACATTTTAGTACTTCCAGATGGATTGAAAATGGTGTATTGTGTGCTCCATCATAATCTTGTACTTCAAATCGTAGTCGTTAGGAACACAAATTCTAGAGTGGACTCAAGTATTCCTTCTTCATCAATTCTCGCTCGAATAGCACCTTCTTGTACTTTCTTCATCATACGACATCAGCTCTCCTGCCCGGTGGCTTGAGCAACCTTAACTTTTTCTATTAAAGTTGGCTCTACGCGTATACTGACATCATCGCACTCATTCCTCGCATATGATCTTCTACTCAACGCGCGCCAGCTACCACGCTCACTTTTCCAGATGGTATCAATAGTGTTGTCGTAATCTTTCAACAACTCAAGCCAACGTTGTTGCCGCATGTTGAGTTCCTTTTGCGTGAAGAAATATTTGAGGCTTTTATGGTCTGAATATATCTCCACTTTCTCCCCATATAGATAGTGCCTCCATATCTTTAGCGCAGAACGATCGCCGCTAACTCTAGATCATGAGTAGGATAATTCCTCTCATACTCTTTAAGTTGTCGCGAGGCATAGGCTATGACTTTCCCACGCTGCATGAGAACACATCCTAACCCTTTGCTCAAGCATCGTCAGAGATAACAAATCCATCCGTATTGGATGGTATTGTTAGAACAGTAATTTCAAATGAGTCTCCTCTTGAGCTCTTGGAAACTCCTCTCGCATTCCTCGCCCATACTTAATTTTGTATCCTTCCGAAGTTAGGGTTAATGGAGTAGCGATTCGAGAAAACCCTTCCACGAATCTCCGATAATAACCAAACTAAGTCCAAAAGCTACGACTTCACCATCGACTTTGGTTGCTCCCAACTTTGTATTGCTTCAATCTTTGCGGATCAACAGATACTCCATGTTTCGACACCACGTGCCCAAGGAATGCTACTTCCTCGCCGTAACTCGCATTTCTTCAATTTGGCATATAGTTGGTTTTCACGGGCCTTTGAGTACCAAATTTCAAATGGTGCTCATGATCTTCACGGCTTTTGAATATATGAGGATGTCATCAATAAAGACAACAACGAATTGATCCAAATATTCCTTGAATTCTCGATTCATCATATCCATGAAAGTCGCAGGAGCATTAGTCAATCCGAAAGACATGACTAAGAATTCATAATGCCCGCATCGAGTTCTAAAGGCGCTTTGGAATATCCTCGCCTCTAATCTTCAAATGATGATATCCGTAACGAAGATCGATCTTTGAAAAAATTGTGCCCCTTGCAGAATCGGTCAAACAAGTCATCAATACGTGTAGAGAAGATACCTTTTCTTGATGGTGACATGGTTCAATTCCGATAGTCAATACAAAATCGCATACTCCGCTTCTTTCTTCTTTACTTAATAAAACAGAGCACCCCAAGGAGATGTACTAGATCGAATGAAACCGATGTCCAACAATTCCTCGTAGTTGGACCTTTAACTAATGAAGTTCAATAGAGCCATTCGATATGGGTTTTTAGAAATGGGCTTTGTACCGTGTTCAAGATCAATAAAGAATTCAACTTCACGCCTGGGGGTAGACCGGAAGTTCTTCAGAAATACGCCGTGAAAGTCAATAACAATAGGAATATTATTCAAATTTGACGTGTCTTTATTTAAATCCATAACATGGGCTAAGAAAGCTTGACATCCGCTTTTTCAATAAAACGAATAGCTTTATGATTAGATATGACAAAGATTGATTTTAATGGTTTAGTTGTTGAATTGCATAATATGTTGGTTAGGAATATGAAAACTAACAACCTTACGAAAAACAATCAATTTTGGCATGATGAGTAGTTAACCAATCAATCCCTAAAATCACATCATAAGCAAGTATCTTTAAAGAGATAAGGTCAATGTAAGGTGATGGTGCCAACTTGAATCAAACAAGATTTATAAACAAAGTGGATGTGATGAAAGTTTCTCCTAATGGAGTTTCCACAGATAGGTCAAAGTCTAATTTCTCCTGAGTCAAGTTTAAACGTTGAGCACAAGCAGAGAGATAAATGAATGGGTAGCACCGCAGATCAAGTAAGGTATAAACTTCGCAAGAATTTATAAATAGCTTACCCGTGATCACCTCGTTTGGGTTCCTCGATTTTGACCAAATACAACAAACGCTCTTCCAGAACTGCTGACTTTGACTTTCGGGACAATCTTTTGAGTCATCGTCCCCATCGAACTAGGTTTCGCCACCGCATAATCTCGAGTGATATGTCCTTCCTTTCCATAATTATAGCATACCTTGAACTGTTGTGGGCGCTTTGACCGATATGTTCTCTTCCCGCACTTATATAGCATATGATGACGGTGGTCGTTCTCCTCCTTAGAACCGCTTGTCACCGGCACTGCTGCCTTTCACATGGTCGTTGTTAAATCTCCTCTTTTAAAATCTCCTCCCACTCGCTTCTTCTATTTTTATGGCCATGATTACCACCGTAGTGGTTACCATTTTTGTCCGCCTTTTTCTTTCTCCGCCGGTTATCGTTGTTTTGTTGATCGCTATCTCCTAGATGATCCTCGATTGTGGTCGCTTTCGGTTGACCGTATTCGTTATCTCGCCTAATAATTGAGCCTGCTTACAACATCCTGAATAGAGATAAAATTTATGAGAAATGAGATACCGACGTATGCCGGGTTTCAAACCTCTAAGAAACATCCGCGGCATACGCTCTCATTCTCCACCAAATGAGGTGCAAACCGATAACTCGCAAACTTTGCCTCGTCATCGAGACACCGCGTATGTTGTTTTGTTCTAATCGATGAACTCCACTTCCTTCATACGACGAACACTTTCGTGAAAGTATTTGTCATTAAATAGTTTCAAACGCCTCCCAAGACATATGTCGAAAAGTACCGAATGGGTACGCTTCACGCACTCCCACCAAGAGTCCCGCCTCGCCACGGAACATAAAGGTGGCGAATGGAACCTTCGTTCCTCCGCATCCCAAGACATCGAATATCTTGGTAATTTGCTTAACCCATGTTTCCGCCATGATCGGATCTCGCTTTCCCTTAAATTCGGTGGTCCCAACTCTTTGAATCGCTTGTCGTGACAACCCGTGAATTGCTATCATTTCCTCCTCAGATTTTGAACACGAGTCTCCTCGTCTCGATTTTGCATGAACCGCAAAAAGCTTCTAAACATCCCCTCGCTCATCATCTCGCCATTGGCGTTGTTCACGGGAGGAACATTGCCACTGTTGCACGCTTCTCCTCGTTGGTGAGTACAAAGCGCTCCACTGGTCTCATTTCCATTGTTAATATTCTCACGACATTCTCAAATACTATTATAAAACAAGTGTTAATTAAGGAAATCAATATATCACATAATATCCCTATATAATCGACCAACTAACAAATAAGCTTAGGTAGGACACACTAGCGAAGGATTTACTCGCCTCCCTCCTAGTTCTATTCCCCGATCTCCGCCAGAGATCATATCCCTATGCTTCGATACCAACCGTGACGCCCCAAAATAGGTATACATCACCCAAATGAGTTGTCAATACATGGTACGTAAAACAACTACAACTTTATTATTACAACATATAAACTGTGAGTTTAAATACGATATTGCCATCTGATAATATTCACACGCAAATAAATCCCCATCATAATTATTGATACATTATTTTACAAAATGGTGAGGAATACTAAACAACTCTCTCTAGAACCTTCATTCCATACCCCCCGACTAGTACTCGCTACATTCTTGCCTCCCGAGAAGAAAAAAATGGAACAACAAGGAAAAGGGTGAGCTCAACTAGCCCAAGAAAAGAATATTATGACTAAGATAATATACAACAAATTATCGTTAGTCTTCAACATGGAAAAAATCTAATAGAATACAATAGATAACAAGTTTTAAAACAATATTCGCAATGAAATAATAATTCATTAGAAGAGTTAAGTAGAGAATGCAAACTACTATCTTCTATGTATGAATTTAAAAGTTCATCGCTCTATCTTTTATCCCTATAACATCAATCAATATACATCCGAATTAAATATTCATCTTTGCACTATGTGCCAAAGATATTCATCGAGATGGTCATGTTCATCTAAACACTGCTCATCTTTGCACTACGGGCAAAGATATTCATCGAAATCATTCATCTTTGCACTACAGCCAAAGATATTCAATAATATCATCATTTAAGACCGAGGATGATGAAAATATTTTTAAAGAAACGAATCCAAAGAAACAAAATGACAAGGATTAAGGATTAAGGATTCGTACTTTGTTTTATCCATGTCCAAAATACCTCAAAAATAATCATAGTGGTGTAAAATTCAAGAATGATCAAAACATGGATACAATCAAAGCTAGTATCCGTAATAGATATTTTGGACGAAAAAGGAAAATTTTCATTTTCGATGAATAGTCACAGATTCGTGAATATTTTGGACGAAAAAGGAAATTTTCATTTTCATTTTCATTGTCACATTAAAATTTTCTCCATCTATATCCACATAAAATCAATATTTTCCTCATCATATGAATCAATAATTAATTATTCACAAATAATATTACGTAATCACAATATCGACAACCGTGCAGCCCCAAGAAAGAGGGGCTTTCCAATAAGAATTTCTCCATCTTGCCGCGCAATTAGGTGACCAAACCTCTCCTTAGATGTAACTTTCTAGACATTGCCAATAATGTTATCTAATAATATTATTCGGATAATATGAATTATTGCTTCGATAATGAAAAATACTCGTGTAATGACAATTATCAAAACAACAACAATAATATAAAATATCAATGCAAAGAATTATTAAATCAATAAAATATCGAATAAGAATTACTCGTAAGCATTATTGAGTAGTGCCTTCTTACGTAAGAATCAATAATTGGTGCAATACCGCCATATCTATCGTGTTTTTTAACCAATTTAGGTATTTTAATAGTATTAATTGGTAATAACTACGCCATTATTTTTAAACAAATTATATTTGTCGCTTTTCTTCATCCAACCGCTTTCGTTATGGGGCCCACAAAAGACCGTGTCAGTCAATGCATTTAATATTCCAAGAAATAATACGAATATTCCACGACCAAACGAATATTCCCCAATAATAATGAATATTTTATAACCACTTGCTTATTCGAAATATTTTTGTATTTTACCCATAACTATCCACATTAATCAAATCAACCCTTACTATTTCAAAATACTAAATAGAGGAAAATAAATTTCATTTATTAATAATTTGGGGTCTTACACTTGGGGTTCCATTTTAGAAAGAGAAAAGGCGAGGAAGCCATGTCCATTTTGCTCTGTACACACTATAAACTGAGTGCTTTCTCATTTTAAACACTTGTGAGCTTATACTTTGCTATATTTTACCAGTCGAAACCGAGTGTTCATTAAGTTAAAGCCATTTGAAGTCTTCTTGGCAGCCCACTGTAAGACTTTCTCCACTTTCTGCACACACAGTTATTCACATTGAGAGTCGTGTTGTGTGCGTATTCTTGGACTTCGGTCCGTGGCTTTTTATTTCTTTTGTATATATATACTTATATATATTTATACTAACATCATCGAATTATGCCTCGATTGAGCCTGGATTCACATCCGGAGAGTTTATTGCTTATATATATATATATATATAAATATTTACATCTCTGTCAGGCCTGAAGTTTACTTCGTGGCCTTTTACTGCTTTATTTACATTTCTGTCAGGCCTGGAGTTTACTTCGTGGCCTTTTACTACTTTATTTTACATTAAGTCCCGCCTGGAGTTTACTTCGTGGCGGTTGATTGTCTCCATATATATTTATGACTTTTATATATTTACATTTCTAATCCCCCATGGAGTTTACTCTGTGGTGGTTGATTGTTCATATATATATTTACAGCTTTTATATATATTTAACTGCTTACAGCTTTCATACAAACTGCAACATCATGTGAGCCTAGGAATCATGTGATCACAGATTCAGTCTTCTGGATCTAGATTTGGTTCCAATGATGAACATTTTCAGTTGTTTCCAGCTTGTAAATTATTTACAGTGTTTGAATTTCCTTAGATGGCTCTCATGCCCATAAGGAATTCGGCACTGCTATATATCTTATTTTCTCGAAGATGCCTCGCATCTCAAAAATAATAGTTAAGCCGAACACATAATAAAATGGAAGTATCAAAGGCCTCAATTACTATTGAGCATAAGGGTTTGAAAAACCTCTTTTACAAAACATCATTGCTATATCTTGTTAGAACTGAACTTTTATACAAAATTCAAACCGTTTGTATATAGGTGCAAACGAGGCATAGCAATATTTCCCGATTATTGCACATTGACCCACACACACACACACACACACATATTCATATAACAGGTTAATTGAAAAGTGGCGGTCACCGTGGTAACACGGATGTCGGGGGGTGCCTAACACCTTCCCTCCGCATAATCAAGCCCCCAGACCCTAACGAATCTCGTTTTCACAGACTTGTTAAGCAATGTTACATCACTAGGTCAATGTGAAAACCCTTTCTCAGTTGAGTTGGTGCAACCATTTAAAAATACCAACTGGCGAATCTTACAGTCCAATCGTCGACATATACATGTCGGACCTTTTCACAACTTGTTTTTTCAAACAAATCTCACCTAACATGAGAACACCAAAAGACAAGATCAGAAAAGGGACAATGAAAATCCCGACATCGACAGGTGGCGACTCTGCTGGGGACTTTCAGTAAGAGGGCTTAAGCCGCTACTACAAACTTTTCAATACTGCTATCTGTTTATGTGTGGATGTTGCATTTACATTTAAAAATGTGTGTGAATGCATTTACTTACTGCACTTAGTGCTTCGCACTATATCTGCTTAGGATATTAAACTGCTTTGCACATGTCATCATTTCCATACAGTGAGACACGTTGTATGTGAATATATGTTGGTGGTCCCTCCACCAAGAGGCTATCCTGTCGGTGTTTGATTACTGGACTCATAGGAAGACTAATTCCAACAAGGCTCAGGAAAGGCACCACCCAGATTCGCTCCAGTTGAAAGACTTGATTAATTTTCCGTCAAGTAAATTGCGATGATCTGGGGACCTTCATGCCAAAAAAACCGCGGGAGTAACCTAAGATAGGTCAGCCTCTGATAAACCAAACACGGAGGGAAGTCTCTTCATAATTTCCCATTTTAATTACTTGTAAATTCAATTACTTGTAATTACATTCCATGTCAATCTCAATGTAATGGAAAATATGAAGGAATATGTGTACATACATTCCCATTTATATCAAAGCCTGACATGTTATCTTACAAATAGCTATCATCCGTTTTGCAGGATAATACTCCTAAAACGGACACATCATATAGCATGCTACATTTATACATTCCCTAAGACTAAACTACATAAGTTTTTCATAGGGAAACAATTGGGCCTGTTACCCGTTCAAAGTCCAAAAAGGCAACAAGCCTATAGCCAATTATGGATTCATCTGACCAGTCTAATCCTACTCCTATCTCTCGTAAGGAGTTTGAAGGATTAAGCAAATAAATTACAGATTTGGCTGTTCTGCTCAAAGAACTACACCAGTCTACTCAGGGTCCACGAATACCCATACGTACAGAATCATCTGCACATGGAGGAAATCATGGTCTGAACAAAGAAACTCCAGTACCTGAGTCTCAGTTGGAAAAAGCCAAAAAAAACCCTGAAATCACCCATCTCAAAGAAGATCCAGACACTGATGATATTAGGAAGAATGGAAGAGACCATTCGGTCTATTAAAGGGATTGGAGCACCCGGGAGTGTTTCATATGCTGACCATTATATATTCCCTGGTGTTCATTATCCAGAGAAGTTCAAAACTACCAACTTTAAAAAGTATGATGGGTTGGGAGATCCTTACACACATCTAAAGGTATTCATTGGAGAACTCGGATCTTATGTCGAGGATGAGAAGCTCAGAATGCAATTGTTCCAGAAAAGTCTGACTGGAGAAGCCCAATCGTGGTACACCAGATTAGACAATTCCAAGATTTATAGCTGGGAAGAGCTAGATCATGCCTTCCTCAGTCAGTATAGTTTTCAATCTCAGATGGCTCCCGATTGGTACCAAATTATCAAGGTCAATAAATAAGCCAATGAGTCTTTCAGAGAGTATGCTCAAAGGTGGAGGTGCCTTGCTGCTCAAGTTGTTCCCTCTATGACCGAGTCTGAAATGGTGATGACCTTCATAGATATACAAGAAGCTCCCTTCTATGAGAGAGTCTTAGCTGGCATTGGTAGGCCATTTTCTGAAATGATTAAACATGGAGAGATGGGTAAGATGGGATTGAAGTCGGGAAAGATTCAAGACCTTGCTGCTCTAAAAGTTGTTGTTGAACACATCTAGTCTGGAAGTTATGGAAACAACCCCAGAAGGGTCTATAAGAAGAAAGAGGAGGATGTTTTGTTGATACAACAAGGATAAAAAGGCAGTTAGAACATGCCCATCCAGAGGAGAAACTACTCCCCCTTTCAAGCACAGTCTTCAAACCCTCCATTGCCAAAAATTGGAGAAGTCAGATGCACTCGACTGTTCACACCCTTAGGGGACTCACTCAAGAATATTCTCAACCTTCTGACAACTCAGAAGAAAATTACCCATCTTCTTCCAACAGCTAACCCGAATGGGAAGGGTTTTAATGCTAACATGAAGTGTGCTTATCATGCTAGAGCTCTAGGCCGTGATACTCAGGATTGCTGGGCCTTGAAACATAAGATCCAGGATTTGATTGATAATGGTGAGATAGTGGTGACTAAACCCGACCAACCTCATGTGCAAGACAACCCTCTTCCTCAACACAAAGAAGAGGAGGTTAATATGATTAATTGAAGCAGTGGACAGAGTTCCAATTACGGTGGTGAATCCTCCCAAACTAGCAAGGATAGTGCTGACAAATGGGATTATGCACAATTCCAGTTTATGATGGAACGGAAGATGAAAGCTCTTTGTAAGCAAGTCAACCAATTGGCAGAACTGGTGATCCATCAGCACCAAGTCACACGCCAATTAGTCAGCCAGGAGCATGCTAGTCTCCTTCCTCTTGTTATGAATACTCTACCATTGACTCCAAAAAGTGAAACCCTGTAGGATAAAATTACAAAAAGAGCAAATGCCAAATCCCGTCGGGATTTTTCCAACAAGAGGGAATTTACTTATCTGACCTAACCGATGGAGGAGATATTTCAGATGTTGATCAATGAAGAAAGAATCACATCTCTGCTACCTCCAATCAATCCCCATTTAAGACGGTTCAATTTTAATGGATTATGTCAGTATCACTCCCACTCTTGCGACACAAAGATCAAGAATGCCACACTCGCCATCTTATTCGTAACCTAATCGACAAATGGTGTCCTGCAGTTGGCAGATAATGACACTGTATTCCTCCAGAGTGGGAACACATTTCCTACAAAATGGAAGGAAGTCGTAGAAGTTATATTCGCTGAGGATGATTTCCTACATTTCCCACATTTCCTACAACTCACAATACAAGCAATTCAACTCAAAGGTGTTGATAATCCTTTGAAAGTGGCTACACCAAAGCCAATCATCTTGCCATACAGACCACAGTATCCTGTTGTCAGCCTACAAAAAGTGCCATAGAATTATGGAGAGGCTGAAAGATCCACATCCCACTTAACTGCTGCAGTGTTGAAGGAGAATCCACTGTATCTTCCCCAATAGGTGATGAAGCCCACCATAAGATCAAAGGGGAAAGTTCCCATGGAGAAGATCGAAGAGTTCCTCCGTATTATGGGCCATAATGAAGCCAAGATGATTTTAAGCTTGAGAGAAGCTCCACAACAAATATCCATACTGGACTTGGTTTTCTCTTCTGAAGATCACAAGAAGGTCTTGCTAAAAGTTTTGGAAGAAGCCCATTTGCCAAAATCAGTGGATGTCGAAAAATTCCAGCATCTGGTTGATCACATTTTTAACAACAATGTGATATCTTTCACTGATGACGGCATACCTCCCGAGGGGACTGGTCATTGTAAACCGTTGAACATAGCGGTTCTGTCCTCCGAATACATGGTAGGTGGAGTTTTGATAGATGGAGGATCATCTTTAAATATCTGCCCCTATGCCACTTTGGAGAAGATAAACATCAATCTCAAAAGGATAAGAAGCATCCATACGGTTGTCAAAGCTTTCGATGGATCCCGATGAAATGTTGTCGGAGATATTGAACTGCTTGTGGAGATTGGTCCACATACCTTCTTTGTATCCTTTCACGTGCTCAAACTAGCTACGAGATACAACCTGCTCTTGGGGAGACCGTGGATTCATATGGCCGGAGCCGTCCCTTCCACCCTTCACCAGAAGCTCAAATACATCATTAACAATAGCCTGGTCACTATTAATGCTAAGCCATAATGTCCTGAACAAGGTGACATATCACTCATCAATTTCAATTTAGAAGTTGAGCCGGTCAGTTTCTATTCCCTAGAGGTGAGCAACACTCACTATCATCCTATTGGGGTGCCACCTCTAATACCCAAGATTTCTGCCGAGGTAATATCGGCAACTCAAGAGATGATATCATTGGGTTATCAACCTGGACAAGGGTTGGGCAAAGCTCATCAGGGCATTAAGCGCCCAATTCAAATTCTCAGTCAAACTGGGACAGTCGGACTAGGCTATTCTACTAGTTCCAGTCACAGGAATCCTCACAAGCACAAATAGATTACTTCAGCTTCAGCCATACGACGATTATCTCAACCTACAGATCCTGAACCTGTACGGTCTCCAATAAAGGTGTCTGCCCATGTAATGGCTATGTTGTTTCCTAAATCGATACCGGTCAAAGGAAAAGAGGTACTGATTCCAGATCCCGAAGTGGAAGAAAGGGAATGGAGACGTAAACATGACATTGCCAGGCGGTTGTCAAACATACGCATCATTGTCCATATTGAGGGCATGAATAGAGACATCCCAGACAATGATTGTCTAGATATCATGGTCATCATTCAGGAGAAGGAGGACGATGACAGCCCCTTCATCACTGCTATCCAGCAGGACTTCATCCTTGGCAATTGGAGCAGCATTCCATGCATTTGCCGACAAGGGTAAAAAGGGCAGAAACTCCCTCTGCCCTGTAGATAGCAATAACTGCTTACTTTTTATGTACATAATTCGTCGTTGTTTTGTCATTACATGCTAACACTTTGTATGATTGAACAATTTCATATATTAAATGAAGCATTTTTGTTTCAGGACTCTGAATTTAGATGTGCCTAACTTACTGATGAGGTGCCTATTCTCCACAAGGACTATAACTTTGATGTAAAGTTGGACTCAGACTTGATGGAAATACAAGAGGACTATGAGATACCTCAGGAAATCAAAGAATAGGTCGAAGAAAAACTCAAGCCAAATCTTGATCAAACCTCCTCTTTTAACCTCGGAACCTTAGAAAACCCCAAACTAATCCAGATTGGTACGGACCTTACTCCAAACCAAAGGAATGACATGGTTACTCTAATAACCCAATTCCAGGATTTATTTATATGGTCTCGTAAGATATGATGGTCTTGTCCACTGACATTGTCGTTCATCGCCTCCCCATCAAAGAGGGATTCAAGCCAGAAAGGCAGAAGCTCAGGCAATTAAAACCTGAGTGGAGTTTAAAGGTTAAAGAATAAATTGTGAAACAATTTCAAGCTGGCATCATCATGGTGTCAACATACCCAAAATGGTTATCCAACATAGTCCCCGTGCCTAAACCGGGAGGAAAGGTGCGAGTTTACGTGGATTACAGGGATTTGAATAAAGCTTGCCTTAAAGATAGCTTTCCCGTTCCATTTATCCACATCCTCATTGACAATACTGCTTAATACGACATGTACTCTTTTGCTAATTGTTTTATGGGATACCATCAAATCATGGTTGCTGAAGAAGATTGTGAGAAAACTGTATTCATCACGCCTTGAGGAACCTTTTGCTATAAACAGTTGTCATTCGGCCTCATCAATGCCGGAACTACCTATCAGCGAGTTATGATGGCTCTTTTTCATGACTTAATGCACAAAGAGATAGAGATCTATATGGATGACATCATTGTCAAGTCCCGAAGGGAAGAAGACCACCTAGACCATCTCAGAAAGCTCTTCAACAGGATGTGTAAGTACAACTTGAAGTTGAATCTAACCAAGTGCGCCTTTGGCATTAAATCAGATAAGTTTCTAGGGTTCCTAGTCAGCCACAAAGGGATTGAGCTGCATCCCACAAAAATCTAGGCCATCACAAAAATTCCCATTCCTCAGATAGAGAAGGAAATACGCGGATTTTTGGGATGGATCAACTTCATCATCCGATTCATTTCCCAACTCATAGCAACCTGTGAGCCTATCTTCAAGTTGTTAAGGAAGAATTCCTCCATGAAATGGAATGATGAATGTCAGAAAGCCTTCCTTACAATCAAAGAACAACTAGTCAAAGATCCTATTTTGGTACCTCCCAGGGATGGGGTTCCCCTGTTCATCTACCTGTCCATTAATGACAATGCCATGGGCTGCATGCCAGAACAGAAAGACGATAGAGGCCAAGAGTGAGCTATCTATTACCTCAGCAAAAGATTCAGCAGTAGTGAACACAAGTACACTCTGATTGAGAAGACTTGTTGTGCTTTAGGATGGACTTCCATAAGGTTAAAACATTACCTCTATGGTCACACAACCCATCTCATATCCCGCGTGGATCCTCTCAAGTACCTGTTCAACAAACCCATGTTAAATTGTCGGCTGTCCAGATGGCAGTTGATCATATAGCAATTTGACATCATCTACGTGATGCAAAAGTCTATCAAAGGTCAAGGAATTGAGGATCAACTAACCGCCGCACCTTCAAGGGATTTCAAACCCTTGGAAACATATTTCCCTGATGAAGGGGTAATGGCAGTTTAGCAACACCATCAGTATGATACACACCAATCATAGAAAATGTATTTTAATGGAGCTGTAAATATGGAAGGTTCTGGAGCTAGAGCAGTTCTAGTAGCCATTACTGGGGGAGCGAGATCTCGTCATGCCATTAAATTGCGCTTTATCGGCACCAATAACACAAATTGAGTATGAAGGTTGTATCATGGGGCTAAAACTTGCCTAATTAATGGGCATCAGATGGTTAACTGTCTTTGGAGATTCTAAATTGGTAATCAGACAAACCACTGGAATATATCACATTAAAGAGCTACATTTGCTGCCTTATCATCGGCAAGTTATCCAGATGGCTTCGGAGTTTGAAGAAATAACCTTCCTCCACATTCCTCGAAATAGAAATGACTTTGCGGATGTGCTAGCAACTTTGGCCTCCTTGATCAACATGTCTGACAAGGAAAACATGCCAAGCATCACATTTGCCTTGCAAAAGGCTCCCGCTTATGGGAACTACATTGGAGAAGTATCGGATGAGCTACCTCCTGCCCAACACCTTTGGTATCAGCACATCAAGGAGTATCTATGAGATGGATCTACACCCGCTGAAGCGAGTTCTATTGAGAAAAAGAGGATCCATCGAATGGCTATGAAATTCTACCTGAGCGAAGACACACTCTACAAAAGAGATGCAGGACTAGGTCTCCTCAGATGTCTGGACAAGGACCAAGCTTAGAGGCTCATGGATGAAATCCATGGTGGATTATGTGGCCCACACATAAGCGGCCCTCTACTTGTTAAAAAGATCCTCAGAATAGGGCATTACTGGCTCTCTCTCAAGGGTGACTGTGATGATCACGTCAAGAGATGTTACCAATGCCAAATTCATGGGAATGCTATCCACGCCCCTCTAAGGGAACTCCAGAATATGAGTTCACCCTAGCCCTTCTCAATGTGGGGAATGGATGTGATTGGGCCCATCAAGCCCAAAACCAGTAATGGGCGTCGGTTTATTTTCACCATGATCAACTACTTCACCAAGTGGGTAGAAGTAGCCTCCTTCCCCAGGGTTACCAAAGAAGTTATCATTGGTTTCATCAGAAATAATGTCATTTGTCGATATGGACAACCAGAGGTAATTGTGTCAGACAATGCTAAGAACCCCAACAACAAAATGATGGAGGAATTATGCAATAAATTCCACATTAAACATCTCAACTCTATCATCTACCTGTAGGGATTTCGGCACAAAACGCAGAGGAAATAGAAAATAAATCGAAGCGATTCCAAAACCCAAAACAGGATCCAAGCGAAACTGAAATTAATTCAGTGGTTTAGATATTATACCGATTATAAAAAAGTTCTGAAATAGCTTCGAATCCTTTACGCAATCCAATTAGAACCGTGCCTCTACGGTATCCACACGAATGCCGCATGAACCGTTGAATGATTCTGCAATAAGAGGGACTTGCGGTACTAGCCACCAAAGGAAAGATTATGAAACTGTTTTCTCTCTAGTCTCTCTCTAAGAGCGGCTAGGGTTTTTCAATTATGATGTAACCCTAAGTAGGTGCTATATATCATATATATAGTAGTTAAAAGGAATTAATCAAATCAAAACCTAATTTCATAAAATCCGAATATATATATATATATATATATATATATATATCTTAATTAAGTCTTACTTATTTAATATACATATATACAATTATCCTTTTAATTTAAATTCGTGATTGAAATACTATTAATCATATTAATATATTTAAATCCTTAAAATTTAAATTTATTCCCTTTAAATTACGTTACATGTAAAGCGACCTTATAGGTTATTATTACGTTGTCAATAATTTTATAATCATATTATAAAATTATAAATAGTGAGTGGTATCTAGTAATGCATCACTGCTACCCAAGTAATAATAAGATTGATGATGCAACCTTTTCATGACCAATGTTTTAATGTAATTTAATCCTTTTAACCTTAATATCCTAGATTAAACTCGAGTCATGGAATGTGTCGTACTCTTCATAATTTAATCTGAGTTTTCTTGATCAATGAGTAGACTATATGAAATAAATCACTATTTGAGCATGGTCATGCATTTCATAGTCCTACTCAATCAAGAGGCCTATGGATATCACCCCTAATATATATAGGATGATTAAATTCCATCTAGATCACTCATATTCCTCACACGATTCATAATGTACCCAATAATCACCTTTATAGTCCACCCAATTAAAGGTGACATTTGATGATATCAAAGTACATAAATTCCCGTGTAGAAATATAGTGATTTCGTGCCTGGAGGACCATTACATCATTATCACTATGAGAATTTCTAATGACACTTCGCATAATGCTCCACATAAATTCTCATGGTGGGTCCGCATCGAAAGACATCGTTCTCAACATGTACCTATGCATTGACTTAATATCTTATATATTTATGACCAATGAGATTTGGTCATCAATCGAATCCACATACTAGTCTTAATGCATCATTGTTGTCCCATCAATAATGATACTTGACTAGGGACATTTAAGAACAATGATACTAATTGTAATTATATAATCTCATGTTCAAGTCACATACTTGAAACTATATAATTTGTATCACTATTCTAAGGATTTTTTATTATGTTAACATTTATATAACGCAGTAAATAAAACCATAATAAAATCATTCATTTATTCAATCAAATATAATATCAAAACGTTAAGCAATTATATCAAATAATTGGCCTCTAGGGCATAAACTCTAACACTACCGTCCAAAGATGAATGGTGCTGTTGAAGCGGCTAATAAGAATATTAAAAAGATCATGCAAAAGATGTCTGCCAATCATAAAGGATGGCCTGACTTGTTGTCTCTGACTCTGTTAGCCTGTAGAACTTCAATGCGCACTTCTACTGGGGCAACTCCCTACTCATTAATCTATGGGATGGAAGTAGTGCTCCCCGTAGAGGTGGAAATGGAATCCCTCAAAGTGTTGATAGATGCTCAGCTGGATAAAGACCAATGGTTACAAAACATGTATCACCAATTGTCTCCAATAGAGGAAAGACGAACCACTGCTATCTTCCATGGTCAGTTATACCAATAAAGGATTGCCAGATCCTACAACAGGAAAGTCCAGCTATGGCAGTTTAAATAACATGACTTAGTTTTGAAGAAGATCATTGACAACCAAGATTAATCCAAGGGAAAATTCGCCCCAAACTGGGAAGGCCCGTTTGTTGTCAAGGAGGTATTGATAAGAGGTGCTATCAGATTATAGGAAATGAACAACGATGAATTTCCATAGCTCATCAACTCGGACACCGTGAAATGGTACTATGTCTGAAGTTACCATCAAGCAAACATCTTGGTTTTGGATCACTAGATCCCCAGTCACTTCAGGTTTTCTAACCCTTCACTACATACAACCCTTCTTTATACCCATCTGCCCCATTAGGGAGAAACACACTTTTCAAACCAACAATCTAGTTTCAGATCAACAGATCCTTCGTTCCACTTCGTTTCAAACCTTTCACTCAATTCAGGTTATCCCACCAGGGATTAAACCTTCACACCTGCAGTTTGTCATGTACATGGGATCAAACTTTTCACCAGCAGTTTATCCTGAACATGGGATAAAATTTTTTGGCTACAATCCGCCCTGCACATGGGATGACCTACGTCGACCTGATCTCCCCAATACACAAGAGTACGTAGGTAGCCATTTATTGGACCGATATAACCTTTATAAAAACAAAAACAACACCCTTTCACCATATCAATTTGTCCCATTAGGGGCGAACTACGCAGACCTGATCTTTCCAATACACAAGAGTAAGTAGGCAACTATTTTTATGCAGTGTTCTAAAAATTGGCCTAGGCGGCACCTAGGCGCTAGGCGGGGGCCTGACGTCGCGCCTAAGGCTAAATCGGTGGGAAAAGGCGCTAGGCGGTGCCTAGGTGGGAAGGCAAGAAGGCGGGCTAGGCGGGAAAGGCGGGGCCTAGGCGGATTTTTTTTTAATTACTACCAAAATCAGATTTTGATGTATTTATTTTTCTAATGATTTATCATATTCTTAATGCAGTTGAGCATATCAAATCACAAATGTTAAGTGAACAAGATCAAGTCAAAATGGATAATTTTATTATAGTTGTAATCTTTTGAACTTGTACTAACTTCAAATTATATAAATGATGATACATTTGTAATATTTAGTTTAATTCAATATAATTCTTAAATTTATGTTTAATTTCTTAAGTTTTAATATTGAATTGAATTCTTAAAATTTTAAAATTTTCTTATTTAATATCAATTGTGTTTATGAATAAAACTATTTAAACTAATACGTTAAAGATATGTTAGTCATACTTAGTATATGGTATTTGTCATTTTCTTTAAGTCCTCAATTTTGAATATTACACAAATAAAAATAATTTCATAATTAATAATATCACATGTCTCATTTAATAAACTTCACACTAATTTTTAAAATAATATTTATTTAAGTTTTTAAGAGAGAAGAAATAAGTATATACTTATATATATAAAGATAATACTTACTAACACTAATTCTATAATTTAATTATTTCAAGCAATGGATATATATATATATATATATATATATATATATATATATATATTCTTAAATTTATGTTTAAGTTCTTAAGTTTTAATATTAAATTGAATTCTTAAAATTTAAAATTTATTATTTAATAACAATCTTACTTATGAATAAAAGTATAAAACTAATAGCCTAATACGTTAAAGATATGTTAACCATACTTAGCATATGGTATTTGTCATTTCCTTTTGTCCCCAATTTAGAAAATTACACAAATAAAAATAATTTCATAATTAATAATATCAAATGCCTCATTCAATAAACTTCACACTAATTTTAAAAATAATATTTATTTAAATTTTTAAGAGAGAAGAAATAAGTATATAATTATATATATAAAGATAATACTTACTAACACTAATTCTATAATTTAATTATTTCAAGCAATGGATATATATATATATATATATATATATATATATATATATATATATTCTTAAATTTATGTTTAAGTTCTTAAGTTTTAATATTAAATTGAATTCTTAAAATTTAAATTTTATTATTTAATAATAATCTTGTTTATTTATGAATAAAAGTATAAAACTAATAGCCTAATACGTTAAAGATATGTTAACCATACTTAGCATATGGTATTTGTCATTTTCTTTTTGTCTTCAATTTTGAAGATTACACAAATAAAAAAATAATTTCATAATTAATAATATCAAATGTCTCATTCAATAAAATTCAAACTAATTTTTAAAATAATATTTTTTAAATTTTTTAGAGAAAAGAAGTATATATATGAAGATACTTCATACTAGTAAGTAGTAAGTAGTAATACTAATTTTATAATTTAATTATTTCATGTAATACCAATGGATATATATATTAATTCTTAAATTTATGTTTTCTTTCTTAAGTTTTAATATTGAATTGAATTCTTGAAATTTTAAATTTTATTATTTAATAACAATCTTATATTTTTATTTATGAACAAAACTAATACATCAAAGATATGTTAACAAAGCTAGCCATACACCATATAACTCAATAACTATATACTACATAATATTTGTCATTTTCTTCAAGTCCTTAATTTTAAAAATTACACAAATAAAATTAATTTCGTAATTAATAATATCAAATTTCTCATTCAAATAAACTTTACACTAATTTTTAAAAATAATATTTATTTACATTTAAATAACATTTATTTACATTTTTTAAGAAAAAAATTAAAAATACTTGATGGCATATTGCTCAACACGTGGCATGAAGTAAACATTCTTGATAGCTTACAAAGTTTGTGGTTAGGGTGTACACATGATATCTTTACTCAAAGTTAAAATTTAATACCCACTACTCATAGTCATAGTCATCACTTCAGTCATCTGATCTTTCTTCCATTCTCTAAAAAAACGTGCAGACCATTACTAAAGTGAAGAAGAAAGGGCAGAACTGCAAAAGAAGAAGAAGAAGAAGAGGCACGGGCGCACGGCCGGACGGCCGCCACTGCTCCATCGTAGCGACAGTGCCACTCCATCGCCGCCACATGGCCACAACACCACTCCATCACAGTGAGTTTTGATATCTTGTAAACATCAATTAGCTTGTTTGTGAACATCAATTAGCTTGTTTGTAAACTCCACAACGCCACTTGTTTTTGAAATTTTCCTTTCTGCTAAGCAACTAAAAAGGTTTGAGTTCATCAACAAACTTTAAGCTCAAATTAAAACTGAACAATCTCAATCACAGTAAGTAAACATTCTTGGGTCACAGAACAAGTATTAATATCGACAGTCAAAATGAAATACGAGTTTGGATGCGACACTAGTGAGGCCTGTGAAATAATAGTTCCAGAGCAATGAGCATCCAAAGAAAGTTGTACATAAACAAAAATACAACAAACCGTACTGTGTATACCAAACAGTGAAAATAAAATATAAAATAACCAAGCATGAGCTATAACTGTGTATAGCAAATAGAGAATATGAATATCTTATTGACTTACTTATTTTGCCTCTGTTTGTTGCTGCCGCCTTCTATTGACTGTGTCATTTGTAGGTTTGTTTCAATGGCACAAATTCCTTCTTCGGGAGCATCTAATTCTGCTATTGTACCTGAATCACAATTGAAACGTGCATCAAATGAGGTTGGATGGGAGTATGGGATGTTGATTAATCCTAAAAATACCGATAAGGTGAAATGCAAGTTGTGTGGACATTGTATTAGAGGAGGGTTTATAGAATTAAATAACACATTGCGAAAATTACGGGAAATAATAGACCGTGCCCAAAGGCTACTGATGAAGATAAAGAAAAGTGTAAAGCCGCATTAGAAGAAGTTAAAAGGAAGAACAAGAAAAAAGGAAAGAGATTGAAGAAATTAGAAGAGAGGTTAATATAATTGATGAAGAGGGAGAAGAAGAAATTGAAGTGACAGGGTCAAGAAAAAGACCACAATTGATTGAGGCTATGGATAAATTTGCATCGACCATAAATCCCGATTCTTTAATGAGTGCAAGTAAAAAGCTACGACAACAAAATATTAATAATGCACTTTAGAAGGAAAGGACGCATAGTGTGTTTTAATACATGGCTCGATGGGTGTATGAAGTCGGTATTCCTTTTAATGTTATCGACTGTGAAAGCTTCAAAAGGTTTTGTGAGGAGGTTGGTCAATATGGCCCGTGTAGCGCCCCCAAATCCGGGTATCTTCCAACCCGACAGATGGTGCTATACTGTACAAACATTCATACATTTATTCAATTGAAAAGCCTCAAAAGAACGAACATCTCTTCTATATTATCAAAATAATATTTACATTGTCCCAAGTTCTAAACACATTACAAAGGTTCTTTGTCATAATATCAATAACATTACAACAATAACCTATACTATTACATAGGTAGCTTAACGATCTGCCTTAGCTTTTCCTTTATCCTTATTTGATCCTTCGGGACGTTAAGTCTTAGTTGCATTCATATGGTTCAAGCAAGGGTGAGCATAACTAGCTCAGCAAGTATGACATTTTCAATAAATAACATGCTTGATACATAAGAATCGTATATCTTTAATAACTGAACAATAGTTATGAAGTACTATTGATGATTCAAAATAGCACTTCATCTTTCTTTCAAAATGTTTTACAATAATATCGGATTCAAGAAAACATTCACTCGATCAAAGACCTTGAGCATTTCTTTCTTCTTTGAAAAGGACAACCGGAACTAAGTCCGTAAGCCCGGTATTACTTACGAGCACTTCTAGGTGATCAGCCTATTGTACTCTATGTTGATCAACACTACATTCATTAAACGTATGTACGTTTAATTGGTGGCAACCCTACGTGCCTGTCGTTTAACGACAAAAATATTTATTTAACATTTCAGTCTTCTTTTGAATACCATATCAAGTAGTTGACAAAAGATAATAACATATGATAATAGATGAATAGATTATCAATAATCCACTCAATATGTCAAGTCTAGCCGAAAGGATTGGCTTTAACTTCATCATACATTAGTTCATACGTAAGAATACACGAACTTCGAAACTTGTTCAGATTAAACTGAGACAAGAGTTAGAATACTTTCCTTTAGCGTCTGCTACGGTATAAATACTTTACGTTCAAGTCTTTCAAGTCTCTACAATACATGATCACATAATGCCTCACATTAGGTCATATATAACCAAGTATATATATGACTATTTTACCCTTCATCTCAATTTAATTGTGTATTAGATTCATTTACTATTCATTCAGGTTTATCATTATACTTGCATTTATATTTGACTAGGTTATCTCAACCTTTATACAACATCCTTAAGGTTTAACAAAGTTTAAACAATGTTAAGTTATGTTCCTTAAAGTATGTTTACTTTTAAATCCATTACCATTCTTTCTTTGTACTTATAAATATTCTTCACTATCCTTGTTACGAGATCGGCTCAAATATGGCGCCACTTTTATAACTATAGCTTCAATACAAGCATTTGAGTTAACAGTGGAGAGGTCCGGAACTTGGCGCTGCGACGCTAGTCCTTACTTAGTGGGCCACGCTACGACGCCACTTTCTAAGATGTCTTGTTCATTTTTCATGGCAATCGCCACAAACAAAATGTTCTACAAGCCATACAAGGCTAGTTTCTAGTATGCTCGATTCTTTATTACAACAAGTGCCTATTTCATCATTTGCCTAGGGTTGGCCTTGCATGCCGCCAACTCTGCTTACCGTAAATTTTTTCAAACTTTAAATTTTGTGAACTTCCCGGACGCATAACTTCTTCGTTATAAGTCTGAATTGGCTCGTTCAAAAGCCTACGGTTCACAAATTACGTAATCTACACGTTCATGCAAAATTTTATCTATTTGACTTCGTTTGCTAAAAATTCACCTATTGGTTCATTTTTAACGTAAACGATAAACGTTCGTGAACGTTCAACGCTCGTTTCTTCATTATAAGTCAGAATTCGGTCATTCTTGAGTCCGCAACTCTAAAATGACGAATATGACTTGTCTCTATTAGAAAATTAAATTTCTGAGTTCAAACTCAAAATTTGACTTCTAATCCGGGAATTTCACGAATTCGACGATTATCGTCTTATCGTTCGATTTCCGGCAAATCTTCATTACTTATGATTTGTTCATTACTTCACTTGAATTCATTTCATTCTATAAACATCTTCACATACTTAATATAAAAACTTATTTCCATCATTGCATTTTGACTTAATTCATTCATGAGATTATAACTTATTCAATTATAAACTACTTATAGCTTTATTGTTCATAACTTATGAAAGTTATTGTCTTTTAATCATCATGCATACATGTTTTCACATATAGTTTCATTCATGTATATATAATTAATATACATACAATTTATTTACTTTCATTAATAAACTCATGACAAGTTCATAATACTTTCACATAAGTTTATAACTTATGCTAGCTTAAATGACTTATTACCAACTTATGTGGCTTAAGTTCATTACTTACACATTCTTCTCACTTCTTAACATTCATGTTCCTTAATTCATCTTTGCTTATCAACCTATCATGAATAGAGATAGAAGATAATTAGAGAAGGAGTCTTACATTTGAAGTCTTTGTAAGTTGTCTTCTTCTTCTTCTTCTTCTTCTTATGTAAGTAGCTTATTTTCAACTTAATCACCCTAACAATTAAGCACTTTGAGAGAGTGTTTGGATTATTTGAACAACTAAAAAATGGCTTGTAAGCCTCCTCTATATATAGATTTCCCAAAGTTAGGGTAGTTTGGACTTTAAACCAATCCCACCTCCTTATGAACCTCGTTACTATTCATTACTTGCATGGCACAAAACTAATCCTTTGCTTGGTCTTAACATCAACTTGGTTACCACTTAACTTGGTCACCACTTATCTTGGTTACCACACATTAACCACATTAGTATGGTTTGCCCCATGGGTCACCATAACCCATTGGACTTTAATTTGGGCTTAGTTTAACCTATCTTTTGGGCTTGCATTAATTAACTTGTTCATTAATTAACATTGGGCCTTAACATTTAATTCACTTGGGCTTGTACCAATTGTTAACCAATCTTCCAAATCCATTACATATACATAATGTCTATGTATTATTCTCGAATTATAATTTGTATACAACTTCATTATATACAATATTCCTTCATTCATACAAACTCGTATAATACTTTGTATTATACTCATTTTCATTCCCTTGTACAATACATAAGTATCATACCCTTAACGATTTCTTACTAATACTTCGCTTTCCTTAATATTCTCAAATTAAGTCCGTAAGCAAAATATTACATTTTCCACAACTAGATTATTATTACATAATCTGTCTTACCTTGATATTCTATCATTACATATTTCTCAAAAATTCAAAAATAATTCCCGAGCAAATACTGATGAATAGTGTTTTAAAGAAAATTTCTCAGAAAACTTTTATTTTCGTCTTAGAAATTCAAACACTTTAATTTCTTCACGTAGCTCAAATACTACGACATTCCAACATCAATAGGTTATAGAATGACAACCATCTTGATATCACAAAGAATATGATTTTATTATTATTTAATTTAATAAAATCATTTTATAATAAAATTCGAATTTCTTGGTCATTACATTCTTCCCCCCTTATAAAGATTATGTCCCCAGAATCTCGTCTTACTTTAATCAAATAGATGAGAAAAATTTTTCTTCATCTTTTCTTCTAATTCCCACGTTGCTTCTTCGGAATCGTGGTTCTTCCATAATACCTTTACCGACGGTATTACTTTGTTCCGCAGAACTTGCTCTTTTCTATCAATGATTTGAATCGGCGATTCTTCATAGGTTAAATATTTCTCGATATGAATCGGCTCATATTCGATTACGTGCTTATAATCCGGCTTATACATACGCAATACAGATACGTGAAACACGTTATGTATTATTTCTAGGTCTGGAGGTAATGCTATCATATAAGCTACCTCTCCCACCCTTTTTAATACCTCAAAAGGTCCTATAAACCTTGGACTTAACTTCCCTTTCTTTCCAAAGCGTATCTTTCCTTTCCAGGGAGATACCTTTAGAAATACATACGAGCCTACTTCAAACTCTCGATTTAATCTATGTGAGTCCGCATATTTCTTCTGTCTGTCTTGAGCTGTAACAAGACGCATCCGAATTAACTTTATTACATCCGCTGTCTGCTGCACCAATTCTGGTCCTAGCATCCGTTGTTCTCCCACTTTATCCCAATACAATGGTGTTCCGCACCTTCTTCCGTACAAAGCTTCATAAGGCGGCATGCCTATGCTTGCATGATAACTGTTGTTATACGCAAACTCTACAAGTGGTAGGTGATCATCCCAACTACCCTTAAAATCCATGACGCAAGACCTTAACATGTCTTCTAATGTCTGAATTGTCCTCTCGCTCTGCCCATCAGTTTGTGGATGATAAGCTATGCTTAACTTCAACTGTGTTCCCAGCTGTTCTTGCAAACTTCTCCAGAAGTTCGATGTGAATCGTGGATCACGATCTGACATAATCAATACTAGTACTCCATGTCTGGAAATAATTTCCTTGACATAAAGCTTAGCTAACTGGTCTAAGTTATACTTGACCCTAATTGGTAAGAAGTGAGCCAATTTCGTCAATCGGTCTACTATTACCCAAATTAAATCGTACCCTTTGGTCATTGTCGGAAGTCCCATCACGAAGTCCATCGTGATATGCTCCCACTTCCATTCTGGAATCTCCAATGACTGTAACAAGCCACTTGGTCTTTGATGTTCAGCTTTAACTTTTTGATAAGTTAAGCATCTACTCACGTATTCAGCTATTTCTCTCTTCATATTCGGCCACCAAAAAATCTGTCGAATGTCTTGATACATCTTAGTGCTACCAGGATGTATCAAGTACCTCAAACTATGAGCTTCTTGTAACACTTGCTCCTTTAATTCCGTCTCATTCGAAACCCAAATTCTTCCTTCAAATCTTAATAATTCTTCATTATCAAGACTATACTTAGTATCTTCCTTATCAGATATCCGCTTCTTCACTTGGTTACACTCGTCAGTCTTGAGTTGTACCTCCTTATCTCTCTCTACGATGGTAGATTGCATCTCCGTCATAAAAAGTATCTTCCTAGAGTCACTTGGCATCTTCACTTCTATTTCCATCCTAGTCATCTCTGTTATTAACTCATTTTGAGTTGTTAACACAGATAACCTTTCTCGACCCTTCCTACTTAAGGCGTCGGCAACTACATTGGCTTTCCTATGGTGATACAGGATTTCACAATCGTAATCCTTTATCAACTCTAGCCATCTTCTCTGTCTCATATTCAACTCCTTCTGAGTGAAGATATACTTAAGATTCTTATGGTCCGTATATATCTCACATTTCTCCCCATAAAGATAATGTCTCCATATCTTTAAGGTAACACTCTCTGCATGCGGCCGGTTCTGGATCATGAGTAGGATAGACTTTCTCATAATCCTTTAACTGCCGTGATGCATACGCAATGACTTTGACATGCTGCATGAGCACGCAACCAAGTCCTCTATGCGAAGCATCGCTATAAACTACAAAATTTCCCGTGTCATCGGGTAATGACAAAATAGGAGCTTCACTTAATCTTTTCTTCAATTCTTGAAAACTGTCTTCACATTTATCCGTCGACACGTATTTCACCGTCTTCCTTGTCAAGTTAGTCAATGGGGTAGCTATCTTTGAAAAATCTTGGATAAATCTTCGATAGTATCCCGCTAACCCTAGGAAACTCCGTACCTCAGATGGCGTTTTCGGTTGTTCCCAGCTCATCACTGCTTCTACCTTTGCTGGATCCACTGAAATCCCTTCTTGGTCAATGACATGACCTAAAAACTGTACCTTCTCCAGCCAAAATTCACACTTAGTGAATTTTGCATATAACTTCTCCTTTCTTAGTGTCTCCAACACTAATCTTAAGTGTTCAACATGATCTTCTGGCGTCTTTGAATAGACTAGAATATCATCGATAAACACTACGACGAACTTGTCCAAATATGGTTTGAACACTCTGTTCATCATATCCATAAATGCAGCTGGTGCATTCGTCAATCCAAATGACATTACCAGAAACTCATAATGACCATAACGAGTTCTGAATGTCGTCTTTGGTATATCCTCCTTCCTAACCTTTAATTGGTGATACCCCGTCCGCAAATCTATTTTAGAAAAATACTTTGCCCCTTTCAACTTATTAAAAAGATCATCGATCCTGGGCAATGGGTATTTATTCTTTATCGTTAACTTGTTCAACTCTCGATAGTCGATACAAAGTCTTAACGATCCATCTTTCTTCTTGACAAACAATACCGGTGCACCCCATGGGGAAACACTCGGTTGAATGTACTTTCTATCCAATAGTTCTTGTAACTGAACCATTAGCTCTTTCATTTCCACAAGCGTCATACGATACGGTGCCCTTGAGACTGGTGCCGCTCTTGGCACTATGTCTATTACGAATTCGATCTCCCTATTCGGTGCTAACCCCGGTAATTCACTTGGAAACACATCCATGAATTCGTTTACTATGGGTATTTGTTCCATGGTTGCTCCTACTCGCTGGGTGTCAACAACATGGCACAAGTAACCCACACATCCCTTCCTTAAAGTTTTCTAGTTTGTGTCATCGTAAGACAACACGAACGTCCTGGAGATTTATTACCATAAAATACTACAGGAGGTGTTTCAATGTCCTAATGCTCACACATTTCTTCTGGAAATCTATAATTGCTCCATGGTTAATCAACCAATCCATTCCGAGAATTACATCGAATTCTCCCAACTTTATCGGTATTAAATCTACCGATAATTTACAATCCCGTATATCTATGCAACAATTCCTATGAATATCTTCAATAGGAATTATCTCTTCATTTGCTACCTTAATAATCAAAGGTATAAGCAACTTTTCGGAAAGTAATTCTAATCGTCTTGCAAAATCACATGCTATAAACGAACAAGTAGCACCTGAATCAAATAGCACGTACGCATTTATGTTATTGATCGGGATAATACCTGCAACTACATCCCCTGATGCCACTGCATCTTGGACCGTCATATTAAAAGTGCAGGCCATTGGTCTACCCAGCTAAGCTGGACCACTAATAGCCAACTTACCGCTATTAGTGCCCTTATTTCCATCCGCCTTTCTTTGGGCGATAGCTTCTTTGCTATGTGGTCAGTTGATCCACATACAAAGCATCCATGGTTTTTCTTTGGATTGGGACAGTTAGGCAAAATGTGCCCTTCCTGTCCACAATTATAACATACTGCCTTTACCCTTGAGACAGACTCCTACTTGAGTCTTCCCACAGGTTTTACATGCATCCATCCTCCTTTTTGAATCCCCTTGCTTTACTCCGGTATTCCCAAAGTTAAAACTCTTCCTCTTTTGACTGTCGCCACTACCACTGGCTCCCTCGGTCTTTATTCTTCCATCAACCCTGCCCTTGTTTTTCTTATCCTTGTGGTACTAGCTGAGAGCCTCATTCCCACCTTCGGCAATTATTGCCTTTTCTAATATGGTTCCAAAAGAAGTACTTTGGAACACGTAAATTCTAAGATAGATCCGAGGTTTCAAGCCACCCCGTCAATCGCCTAACCTTTCTCACTTCAAAGTCCACTTGATGTGGAGCAAATCTTGCCGATTCATTAAACTTGGCAAAGACATCTTTGGGAACACGATCGTATCCCTTGTTTCAAATCAAGAAACCTCATTTCCATCCTCCCCTGCATACTCGTGGGAAAATAGTTCTAGAAGAAAATCTCCTTGAACCCTACCCACGTTAAGTTTTCTATTCCAGCCCTAACCTGGTTTGCCTCCCACCAGAAATTGGCCTCCCCTTTCATCATATAGGTTGCAAAGGCAACCTTTTGACCTTCCTCAACATTTGATATTACAAATGCTTTCTCAATTTCTTTCACCCAAGTTTGTGCTTCTATTGGGTCTGTAGTTCCTTTGAACTCCGGCGGACCGACACTTTTGAAATCCTTAAAAGTAGTAGCTATCACTACTCCAGTATTTATGGGTACATTAGCCCCAGTTCTATTAAACGCAGCCGTTAAAAGATTAACGAACTCTTGCATTGGATTAACCGGACCTTCTTCCGGTTGTTCAACATTAGTATCTTGATTTCGTTGTCTCTTTCTTGGCAGCATTTTGCTGTTAAGAAAACAACACGTCATTATTACTTTCTTCTTCTTGTTTTGTTATTATTTGTACTGAAATAATAACTCATACCCATTACTCAATATGTTCCATAAAAAGACTTATATTGATTCATAACTTGTAGCATAACACTACATTGTTTACATTACTCAGCCTTAGCTGATTACATTACCATCCCGCAATTATTTTCCAAAAATTGGGATTTACAAAAGACTACCCTTGATATACAAAAGAGAGTTTTACGTCACTACTAGATACATAATATTTACATATCTAAACTAGTCTAGCTATAACTAGATTACATTTGCCGAATGGCATTCTCAAAATCTTTCTTGGACAAACCGGCTATGACATCTCGACTAATGGTATGTCGAGTCCGCTTCGCTCACTGGATATCCAAATACTTGTTGTTTGAAGTCCACATGAGAACTCCTATGTATATAGGACATCCTCTCTATCTTCTGCTGTTTAGTCTTTAGCTCCTGCTTAAGCTCAAAGACTTCGTGTTTCAGCTCGTGGACCTTGTCCTTGGCTAAAACACGATCATCGTGTTCCTCTTCCCACATACCCTCCATACTTAATTTGTCCTCCCAGACAGCTTGGAGTTCCTCTTTCAACTCCCTAACTTCTTGACATTAGTGGACGTTTCTATCCAGAACTGACATGAACAACGTCTTCATTGACTCCCCCGTAGTCAACTCTTCTGTAGGTGGAACCTGATCAAAGGACATCACGTCCACCTCTTCCTCTAGCATGCCATCAAATATAGACATGTAGTCTAAATCGTCCGAGTCTCCAGACTTGATTGTCAGCACCTCTGGTTCTACTGCTACGGGATTGGGTAGTACCTCTACTCGATTAACCGAATCCTCGCTCACTACATGTATATCTCTATACATATCTGAAAGTAGTATGCATACAAGCCAATCATGTTTGATGATAAAGCATATACTTTGTAAACAATCTTATTCATTTATTAATAAAAAGTATTAATTTATTAAAGGCTTTTAATTATCTACATGATCTTTGTTTTTATAATATGTGATAAACCCATAGTTTTAAGCAATGCTTTTAGAATAATGATGATGATCATTCTAATGAGATCTAAATTCTTAGAAAGCTTAAAACTAAAATAGTTCCCAATAATTGGATTACTAAATTGGGGATTAGTGAATCCGGATAGATTGGTACATACGTTGCTTGCTCATTGGATGAGGATGATTGATCTCATGATCATTTGTGTGGAGACACTAAAGCAAGTATGTAGGTGCTTATTAGAGAATAAGTTCACTGAACGTGGCTCGCTAAGGAATACCTAATGGAGTTTTATTTGTCTGTCAATAGGAATTCCTGTAGTGATAGTAATACAAGTAATCCTTGGACTTGAGATCATCATAGTATCTTGTGTATGATGAGTTATACTTTGACTTATTCCTTAAGACCCTTAGGGTATATCAAAGGGTATGCTTGGGTATAATAAGTTGTATATGGAGATAATGTATGATCAATAAAGAATCTACCACTTCTAATAAAAGAAGAGAAATGTCCTATGTGATTCGATAAATGACAACCCAAAGAGTCCTTGGTTACAAGCGTAATGAAATTAGAAAGGAGTTTCTAATTTGCATTATTTGAGTTATGCATTTAAGGATCGAAATACATATAATTAAATAAAATAAGACTTGACAAGAATTCCATGTCTTATATTTAATTGGGACATCAGATGGTGGAAGGATTGAATTGTCTGGTAACTATTTACTCAAAGGTTCTTTTTATGATTAATGTTGTAATCTATATTATCCGGAAAGTCGTTGATCGCTAGGGAGGCTTATCCCTATTGTAGAATAAATATTATTTATTTAAATAAATTAATTGTTTAATTTATTTATTTAAATAAGATTAGAATTGTTCTAATTGATTTATTCACAACCGGTTTAATATGGAGAACCTAAAGGGTCACACCATAAAAGGAAGAATAATTATTTAAGAAGTTAATGGCATAATCGTAATAATATGTTAAGTATATTTAATTTAATCTATGGTGATAGAATAAATTAAATAGCTTAATATTTATTATTTAATATTTTAGAAATATTAAATATAAATTAATAAGAGGAGTCTTATTAATATTATTACAATTATTATTATTTTAATTTCTAAAAGAGTTTAGGAATTAATTTAATATAAGTACTCTCATTTATTCCTAATTGGATTAGGAAGGAAAATTAGTTAAAGGAGTTTAATTAATTATCCCTAATAAGATTAGGGAGTTTAATTAATTAAAAGAATTTAATTAATTAAAATAAATCTCAATTCCTTAATTGTTAAGGTGGGTTGCCCACATCTATAAATAAGAGGAGTCTTATTATGGGTGAATGAGGTTGTTGACTTTTACAACATACGTAATTCCAATAGTTGGGAGAGTACGCCCCCTTTTTCGATACAGATAGGAAAAACTAGGGTTTGAGCCAATACCCCATCTTCTTGAATCTTTTTCTTTCTTGGTGGATCACCTCTAGAGGCCAAACACTTGGGTGGCTAACGTTGATCAAAGGAAGGAACCAAACCCGGTGGATTCAAGTTGAACGCGAAAAGGATTTGGAGGTGAACTTGTACCTGAGGAAGCTCGATCTTCAAGGGTATGATTTTATTCTTTATCTTTTCGTTTAATTAATAATTGTGCATAAAGGGTGATCCGGGTTTATGGTTTGTAAATTTTTTAAACTCTGATTTTACACGTTTCCGCACTTTTATGCAATTTGATTGCGTTCATGATTATTACAAACCTAACAGTGACATCAGAGCCAAACCTTTATGCCAATTATTAATTGTTCAGATTTGATATGTATGTTGATATGTGTTTAGAACAATTTAATTGGGCATAATTTAATTGTATAAAATTTAAAAATACAAATAATAAAAAAAAACGGTAATTGATATCCGAAAATCTGTTTGAAAATGGCCATGTGTGGAAGCACGGAAATCATGATTTACTGAAATCATGGCAGTAATTTTTTTTTTTGATGCAAATGCACGGAATGAAAAAAAAAAAAAAAAAAAAAGGAGGGGCATGAAGCATGCACGCAAATCAAGGCAATCCTTTTAATTAATTAACCGAAATCATGGCTGTAATTTCTTTAAGGTTTGTACACGTTTTTTTTTAAAAAAGAAGGAACGGATATATATATATATATATATATATATATATATTATATATATATATATATATATATATATATATATATACTAATATATATATATATATATATATTCTTAATTATTATATAATTAAAATAAAAGTTTATTTTAATTTTAAAATAAAAGGTTTATTTTAATATTAAAATATAAAGTTTTATTTTAATTTTAAATAATTTTATAATTAAAATAAAAAAGTTTATTTTAATCTTAAAATAAAAGGTTTATTTTAATATTAAAATAAAAGATTTATTTTAATTTTAAAATTAGAATTTCATGCTAACTAATTAGAGTTGGAATTGGATTCCATGCTAACTAATTGGAGTTGAAATTTGATTCTATTTTTTCCTTAAATAAAGGAGTTTATTTAGATGAAAATAAGATTTCATATTATTCAAAATAAAGGAGTTTATTTGTGAATAGAAAGAGAGAATCCTAATTTTCTTAAATAAAGGAGTTTATTTAGATATGAAATATAATTTCATATTATTCAAAATAAAGAAGTTTATTTGTGAATGAAAAGAATATCCGTGTTTCCTTTAATAATTTTTTTTTTATTATATGGAATTGGATTCCATAATTAATTAAAATAAAGGAGTTTATTTTGATTAAAATTTTGATTAAAATAAAATAGTTTATTTTATTCAAAAATTAGATAAATTAAAATAAAATAGTTTTATTTTAATTTAAATTTGGATTAAAATAAAGGAGTTTATTTTGATTCAAAATAGATTTTATACTAACTAAAGTTGCCCATTAAATGATATCAATATATATATTAAATGTTTATTATTCATGAGATGAATGTTATTTATTGATGCATATGGTGATGTGTATGATAATAAATGGGATTGATTATGGACTATTGACCAATATGATTGGATTTTATTTTAGTTGGATGCATGAATGTATGGGTTTTATTAAATGGGGTCTGCGTGACCTCGCCTTCTCTAATTTTTCTTAATGTAAATTCTATCTCTCTCTATGTACTTCCCTCGATCACGATCAAGGTTTCTATTTATTTTAAATAGTTTTGTAATAGGAATAGTTAGAATTAATTTTGAAGAATTAGAGATCAAGAGCAAGGAGCGCTTGAAGACCCGCTTTGTAATGGAGCCCGAGTTTAAATGTAATAGTTATATTTAAATATTATTTCTTGCACCCCTGGGGTTTGACCTTTTGGTTCACTTGGTGGCTCTAGTGAACCAAACTAGAATAAAAGTCCATAATCAATTCGGGTAGAATATAGTATTCTATATGTGTATGCTTATACTATATATATTATATATTATGCAAACATGCTTCGCATGTTTATTAATATAACGTATTTTATATATATATGTAAATGCGCGCTAAAACAAGATGAGAGACAAATTAATAACAAACCCCTCAATTTTTATATTAAGTCCTAAGCGTTCAAAGATATTTGGAATATCGAACGTCGCCTTCTAACATGATAAAATTAATAGAGTATTAAATATTTAATATGAGTTTGTTGTGTCACCACAAGGCAAGTATTAAGTATTTAAGATGTTAATTTATCACATTTGATGCTTATAAAGAAAATTGAACAATATTATTTTGTTGTGTCACCACAAGGATGATATTTTCTTTTTGAATATATGGAGTGCTAGGTCGGACTTAACTTGGATAATTTTGATTCTGATGTGCCACCACTGATCAAAATAATCTAAGAGGCAAAATAAAAGGAGTTGCATAGTTGATGTAATTGACAAAAGTTGTCTACCTATTTATTTATATATAGTTTGTTGTGTCACCACAAGGCTATATACATTTGAAATGGGATCCTTATTCTCACTAGCTAATCTTTAATTAGATTTTGCGAACTATATAAGTGAGGGTAATATAGTTTGAAGAAAATAGTGGGAGATACCAATTTAAAACAAGACCTAAATTATTTTGGTAATTAATAAAAGAATGTATGTTAAAATGTTGTTAATTACAAATTCATTTACGTAATTTTACAATGTCTAAAATTACTATCATCATGCGAAGCATATTAGATGCTAAATTAATCGAACCAAGAATTAAACGGATTGGTTAAAGAATTTGAGAATAGTTCTCATGGCTGAAAAGCTATCTTATGTCCTTAATACGCCTATCCCTACAATGGTTGCGCATAATGCCTCGAGGAAGAGATTGCCACTTTTAGAAAGTGGCAAGATGATGCACATTGGCTCGAATGCATCATGCTCGCATCTATGAGTAACGAGCTTCAGTGTCAGCGTGAAACTATGGATGCTTCTACTATATTCCTGCACATCAAGTAGTTGATGGTGAGGAAAGTAGGACTGATAGATATCAGATATCTAAGGAGCTCTTCCGATCTAGAATGACCAATGGCACTATAAATGCGAATAAAAAGTTCTTAACATAATCAATTTGATTGATCAATTAGGACAACGAGTTTTGTCATGGATGAAGAGTTGAGCCAAGATTTGATCTTGCACTCACTCCTGGACTCCTTTCACAATTGTTGTGAATTTTTTCATATGAACAAGCTAGATATCAGCCTCGCTGATTTGCTTAACATATTGAAAAATGTTGAGAGTCACTTTCCAACCAAGAAAGATCAAGTCTTACTGGTAGGGGCCAAAGGATCTTCTGAAAAGAAGAACGATTCAAAGAAGGTATAATAGAAAGGCGTAAACAAAGGATAATAAGAACAAAAGCGTACGGATAACAAAGGAGCTTGCTTCCAATCGCAATAAGCCGTGACACCGGAAAGAAATCATGAGAAGCATCTTGCAGAGGCTAACCAAAGAAGCTTAGTGAAGTTTTCTACATAATACGCTTTTTGTTCATGATTGAAATAAATTTTTTCTTTAAGTCAAGGTTCTACTTGGGTATTGGATACCGACTTTGGTTATCATAAATATAGATTTATGAAGGGACCAAGCAGAAGTGGAAAGCTAAACAAATATAAGTAATGCTATGTGCGGGAAATGTAGCAAAGGTTGCCATATTAGCCATAGAAACTTATAGTTTAGCAATGCCTACGGGCAAATCTATTAAGTCAATAAGTTGTTATTGTATTCCAGTTCTTGTTAAAAATATTATTTCCATTTTATTGTTGGACAATGAAATCTTTGGTATTATAATTAAGAACAATTGTTGTTTTATTTATAATAATAATGTTTTGTATAGAATCGAATATTACTTAATAAATTTTGTATACTTGACTTACATGAAAATAATTTTGCATATTGAACAAATTAGTATAAGAAAAGGAGATGATCATTCAAAGAGTTGAATGTGTGTATTTGTTTGAATACAAGTATGAATTATTTGAAAGGTTCAAAGAATTGAAGTGAAACAAATTGACAATGTATTAAGATTCTTTGATTAGATCAAGGAATAAATACTTGTGCAATAAGTTTCTGGATCATCTCAAATGGTTTTCTCATAATGGACGCCTCCTAATACGCAATAATTGATTGATGTATCTGAAAGGAAAAATCGTACCTTGTTGGACATGGTACGGTCCATAATGATTTTATCGAAATTCCAGTATCCTTCTAGGATCATGTCCTAGAAATGGTCGCATATCTCTTTAAAAGGTAACCTCAAAATCAAACCCCAAGACTCCATAAAAGTTATGGATGGGAGGATTCTAATCTTAAGTATGTTAAGATAAGGGGTTGTCCAACTTATGTGAAAAGGTTTCAAAGGATAAGCTTGGGACAAGATTTGACAAGTGTCGATTTGTGGGACATCCTAGAGTAAGTTTAGGGTATATGTTCTATAATCCTGTTTAACAAAAGGTGTTTATTGCGAAACACCTTGCCTTCTAAGATAAAGGTGTTTATCATTGAAGGGGCTAGTGGGAGGATAATAGATCTTGAAAAGTTCATGATCCACAAAACACTATAAGTCAAATAAGAAGAACCTGTAGATAGACCTATTGTACCACAAATCGAATCGTAAATCTGAATAGTACCAAAGATACCTAGGAGGTATGGATTCATCATGGATGATGATGATGAGGTACACATCATAGAAGATGATGATCCGTAGTTACATTCGATGAGGTAAGACTTCTAGTATGTACAAAAGGGTCGATTAGAGCGTCCGTGAAATTTCTAGTATTATATGATGATATACTACTACGGATGAGGAATTACATACCAATGCTACAATCAGTAATGATAAAGTTGTCTAAACATTCCTCCATGAATGGTTTGGGAAGAGTATCTTAATTGGGGATAAAATCTATATAAATAGATTTAAGAGGATGCTCGACTTAATCCAAGGAACGTATATTCATATGATGCTAAAGTCGTTTAGCATGGCAAACTCCAAGAGATGTCTCATGTCGATGAGCTATGGAGTATATCTCTTAATAGTCCCCACAGACTCTCGAAAGAGAGGTCGCATGAGTGACAATCATGCATGCAATGAAATGTACGAGACCGATGTCGATCACCATATTATGGAGAAGTTCACTATGAGTCGTTGAAAAACATCTTAAAGTGCTTAACCTAAGACTAAGGATGTGATCATATTCATGGTGGATCTTAATTAAAACTAGAGGGCTTAATGCACTCAAGTTTTTCGATGACAGACCAAGATTTACGAAAAATCCACTTTAAAGTAAAGCGTTATCTTGAGCAAAGGTGCGATGAATTGAAAGGTTCCAAACAACAAAGAGTTGGTCAAGTTAGTAATAAAGACAAAGTATATAGCTATAAATGAAGTCGCAAGTTGATTGTTTGGATTAAAGTTCATTACGTAACTAGGAATAGTTCCTAAGTCTCATCTTGGATCTAAACATGTGTTGTGGCACTTTCATTTGATTATTAGAATCATTGAAAGATGGGAAATCACTATAGAGATAGTGGACTCTCAAGAACAACATTACATATCCATTAACTAAAGCTTATCCAATGCAAGGATAATCGCCACTTAGAGTAGAAAGAGTATAAGATACCATGATTTATTGGCTTTAGTGCAAAAGTGGAGATTGAAAGTAGTATGCATACAAGCCAATCATGTTTGATGATAAAGCATATACTTTGTAAACAATCTTATTCATTTATTAATAAAAAGTATTAATTTATTAAAGGCTTTTAATTATCTACATGATCTTTGTTTTATAATATGTGATAAACCCATAGTTTTAAGCAATGCTTTTAGAATAATGATGATGATCATTCTAATGAGATCTAAATTCTTAGAAAGCTTAAAACTAAAATAGTTCCCAATAATTGGATTACTAAATTGGGGATTAGTGAATCCGGATAGATTGGTACATACGTTGCTTGCTCATTGGATGAGGATGATTGATCTCATGATCATTTGTGTGGAGACACTAAAGCAAGTATGTAGGTGCTTATTAGAGAATAAGTTCACTGAACGTGGCTCGCTAAGGAATACCTAATGGAGTTTTATTTGCCTGTCAATAGGAATTCCTGTAGTGATAGTAGTACAAGTAATCCTTGGACTTGAGATCATCATAGTATCTTGTGTATGATGAGTTATACTTTGACTTATTCCTTAAGACCCTTAGGGTATATCAAAGGGTATGCTTGGGTATAATAAGTTGTACATGGAGATAATGCATGATCAATAAAGAATCTACCACTTCTAATAAAAGAAGAGAAATGTCCTATGTGATTCGATAAATGACAACCCAAAGAGTCCTTGGCGTTAATGAATGAAATTAGAAAGGAGTTTCTAATTTGCATTATTTGAGTTGTGCATTTAAGGATCGAAATACATATAATTAAATAAAATAAGACTTGACAAAGAATTCCATGTCTTATATTTAATTGGGACATTGTATGGTGGAAGGATTGAATTGTGCAGTAACTATTTACTCAAAGGTTCTTTTATGATTAATGTTGAAATCTATATTATCCGGAAAGTCGTTGATCGCTAGAGAGGCTTATCCCTATTAGTAGAATAAATATTATTTATTTAAATAAATTAATTGTTTAATTTATTTATTTAAATAAGATTAGAATTGTTCTAATTAATTTATTCACAACCTATTTAATATGGAGAACCTAAAGGGTCACACCATAAAAGGAAGAATAATTATTTAAGAAGTTAATGGCATAATCGTAATAATATGTTAAATATATTTAATTTAATCTATGGTGATAGAATAAATTAAATAGCTTAATATTTATTATTTAATATTTTAGAAATATTAAATATAAATTAATAAGAGGAGTCTTATTAATATTATTACAATTATTATTATTTTAATTTCTAAAAGAGTTTAGGAATTAATTTAATATAAGTACTCTCATTTATTCCTAATTGGATTAGGAAGGAAAATTAGTTAAAGGAGTTTAATTAATTATCCCTAATAAGATAAGGGAGTTTAATTAATTAAAAGAATTTAATTAATTAAAATAAATCCCAATTCCTTAATTGTTAAGGTGGGTTGCCAACATCTATAAATAAGAGGAGTCTTATTATGGGTGAATGAGGTTGTTGACTTTTACAACATACGTAATTCCAATAGTTGGGAGAGTACGCCCTCTTTTTTCGATACAGATAGGAAAAACTAGGGTTTGAGCCAATACCCCATCTTCTTGAATCTTTTTCTTTCTTGGTGGATCACCTCTAGAGGCCAAACACTTGGGTGGCTAACGTTGATCAAAGGAAGGAACCAAACCCGGTGGATTCAAGTTGAACGCGAAAAGGATTTGGAGGTGAACTTGTACCTGAGGAAGCTCGATCTTCAAGGGTATGATTTTATTCTTTATCTTTTCGTTTAATTAATAATTGTGCATAAAGGGTGATCCGGGTTTATGGTTTGTAAATTTTTTAAACTCTGATTTTACACGTTTCCGCACTTTTATGCAATTTGATTGCGTTCATGATTATTACAAACCTAACAATATCATTTTCTCCTGACATCTACAATAAAATAATATAGTTTGATTAGTACACGTCAGTAAAATAATAAAAACACATAACATAAGATAATACATTTTTATAGGGTTATCTTTCATCTTTTACTTCTTTATTAAGGTTATGGCTTAAGGTTCTAATCCCCCTTAAGTTTTACAACCTAGGCTTTGATACCAACCTGTAGCGCCCCCAAATCCGGGTATCTTCCAACCTGACAGATGGTGTTATATTGTACTAACATTCATACATTCATTCAATTGAAAAGCCTCAAAAGAACGAACATCTCTTCTATATTATCAAAATAATAATTACATTGTCCCAAGTTCTAAACCCATTACAAAGGTTCTTTGTCATAATATCAATAACATTACAACAATAACCTATACTATTACATAGGCAGCTTAACGATCTACCTTAGCTTTTCCTTTATCCTTATTCGATTCTTCGGGACATTCAGTCTTAGCTGCATTCATATGGTTCAAGCAAGAGTGAGCATAACTAGCTCAGCAAGAATGACATTTTCAATAAATAACATGCTTGATACATACGAATCGTATATCTTTAATAACTGAACAATAGTTATGAAGTACTATTGATGATTCAAAATAGCATTTCATCTTTCTTTCAAAATGTTTTACAATAATATCAGTATTCAGTAAAACATTCACTCCAGTCAAAGACCTCGAGCATTTCTTTTTTCTTTGAAAAGGACAACCCGGAACTAAGTCCGTAAGCCCGGTATTACTTATGAGCACTTCTAAGTGATCAGCCTATTGTACTCTATGTTGATCAACACTACATTCATTAAACGTATGTACGTTTAATTGGTGGCAACCTCGCGTGCCTGTCGTTTAACGACAAAAACATTTGTTTAACATTTCAGTCTTCTTTTGAAAACCATATCAAGTAGTTGACAAAAGATAATAACACATGATAACAGATGAATAGATTATCAATAATCCACTCAATATGTCAAGTCTAGCCGAAAGGATTGGCTTTAACTTCATCATACATTAGTTCATGCGTAAGAATACACGAACTTCAAAACTTGTTCAGATTGAACTGAGACAAGAGTTAGAATACTTGCCTTTAGCGTCTGCTACGGTATAAATACTTTACGTTCAAGTCTTTCAAGTCTCTACAATACATGATCACATAATGCCTCACATTAGGTCATATATAACCAAGTATATATATGACTATCTTACCCTTCATCTCAATCTAATTGTGTATTAGATTTATTTACTATTCATTTCGATTTATCATTATACTTGCATTTACATTTGACTAGGTTATCTCAACCTTTATACAACATCCTTAAGGTTTAACAAAGTTTAAACAATGTTAAATTATGTTCCTTAAAGTATGTTTATTTTTAAATCCATTACCATTCTTTCTTTGTACTTAGAAATATTCTTCACTATCCTTGTTACGAGATCATGCCATGCGGCCAAACTTTATAACTTCATTTCGTATTGCATGACGCGAAAGTTAACGATGGAGAGGTCGAACTTGGCAGTGCCATGAGTCCTCCTTACTTAGTGGGCATTTCTTCTGATGCCCTTTTTCGGTATGTCATGGTGCATTCATGGTGCTGGCTTTCACAAAATGTTCTACTGATTTATACTTGCGGTATGAGTTTCAGTATCCTTGTTCTTCATTACGGCTCTGCTGGCGCCATCATTTGGCCTTAGGGTTGGCCAGGCGCCAACTCGCGACTCTGTACTGAATTTTTTTAAACTTTAAATTTTGTGAACTTCCCATATGCATAACTTCTTTGGTTATAAGTCCGAATTGGCTCGTTCAAAAGCCTACGGTTCACAAATTACGTAATCTACGCGTTCATGTAAAAATTTTATCTATTTGACTTCGTTTACTAAAAATTCACCTATTGTTTCATTTTTAACGTAAACGATAAACGTTCGTGAACGTTCAACACTCGTTTCTTCATTATAAGTCAAAATTCGGTCATTCTTGAGTCCGCAACTCTAAAATGATGAATATGACTTGTCTCCATTGGAAAATTACATTTCTGAGTTCAAACTCAAAATTTGACTTCTAATCTGGGAATTTCACGAATTTGACGATTATCGTCTAATCGTTCGATTTCTAGCAAATCTTCATTACTTATGATTTGTTCATTACTTCACTTGCATTCATTTCATTCTATAAACATCTTCACATACTTAATACAATAACTTATTTCCATTGTTGGATTTTGACTTAATTCATTCATGAGCTTATAACTTATTCAATTATAAACTACTTATAGCTTCATTGTTCATAACTTATGAAAGTTATTATCTTTTAATCATCATGCATACATGTTTTCACATATAGTTTCATTCATGTATATATGATTAATATACATACAATTTCTTTACTTTCATTAATAAACTCATGACAAGTTCATAATACTTTCACATAAGTTTATAACTTATGCTAGCTTAAATGACTTATTACCAACTTATGTGGCTTAAGTTCATTACTTACACATTCTTCTCACTTCTTAACATTCATGTTCCTTAATTCATCTTTGCTTATCAACCTATCATGAATAGAGATAGAAGATAATTAGAGAAGGAGTCTTACATTTGAAGTCTTTGTAAGTAGTCTTCTTCTTCTTCTTATGTAAGTAGCTTATTTACAACTTAATCACCCTAACAATTAAGCACTTTGAGAGAGTGTTTGGATTATTTGAACAACTAAAAAATGGCTTGTAAGCCTCCTCTATATATAGATTTTCCAAAGTTAGGGTAGTTTGGACTTTAAACCAATCCCACCTCCTTATGAACCTCCTTACTATTCATTACTTGCATGGCAGAAAACCTATCCTTTGCTTGGTCATTACATCAACTTGGTTACCACTTAACTTGGTCACCACTTATCATGGTTACCACACATTAACCACATTAGTATGGTTTGCCCCACGGGTCACCATAACCCATTGGAATTTAATTTGGGCTTAGTTTAACCTATCTTTTGGGCTTGCATTAATTAACTTGTTCATTAATTAACATTGGGCCTTAACATTTAATTCACTTGGGCTTGTACCAATTGTTAACCAATCTTCCAAATCCATTACATATACATATTGTCTATGTATTATTTTCGTATTATAATTCGTATACAACTTCATTATATACGATATTCCTTCCTTCATACAAACTCGTATAATACTTTGTATTATACTCGTTTTCATTCCCTTGCACAATACATAAGTATCATACCCTTAACGATTTCTTACTAATACTTCGCTTTCCTTAATATTCTCGAATTAAGTCCGCAAGCGAAATATTACGTTTTCCATAACTAGATTATTATTACATAATCTGTCTTACCTTGATATTCTATCATTACGTATTTCTCGGAAATTCAAAAATAATTCCCGAGCAAATACTGATGAATAGTGTTTTTCAGAAAATTTCTCGGAAAACTTTTATTTTTGTCTTAGAAATTCAAACACTTTAATTCCTTCACGTAGCTCAAATACTACGACATTCCAACATCAATAGGTTATAGAATGACAACCATCTTGATATCACAAAGAATATGATTTTATTATTATTTAATTTAATAAAATCATTTTACAATAAAATCTGAATTTCTCGGTCGTTACAGCCCGGGTTACCAACCTCCAAGCCAATACCAACTAAGGGAGCCATTATTGAAAGAGGAGGTAGAGAGGACTAAGAAGTCACTCAAGAAGTAAGAAGAGGAATGGTCTTTCAATGGTTGTTCAATCATGATCGATACTTGGACTGATAGAAAAAGAAGAAGTATCATGAATTTGTGTGTGAATTTCAAAGAGGGCACAACTTTTCTTTCTTTTAAAGAAGATTCTGAGGAAGCACACACTAAAGAATATATTTTCAAATATGTAGATGATTTCATTGAACAAGTTGGGCCACAAAATGTAGTGCAAGTTGTTACTGATAATGCTTCCAACAACATGACCGCGACAGACTTGTTAATGATAAAGAGGCCACATATGTTTTGGACTTCTTGTGCCACTCACACTTTGAACCTCATGCTTCAAGGAATTGGCAAGCTACCAAAGTTTAAGGGAGTGATTGAGAAAGCAAAGGCCTTTACTATCTTTATTTATGCACATCATAAGACATTGGCATTGATGAGGAAGCATACAAAAAAGAGAGACATAGTGAGGCATGGCGCTACTAGATTTGCAACTTCTTTCTTGACTTTGCAAAGTTTGATGGAAAAGAAAGAGAAGTTGAGGTATATGTTTACTAGTACTGAATGGGATCAATGCAAATTGTCAAAAAATACTAAGGGAAAAATGGCGTATGCTACTGTCTTGAGTTTGAGTTTTTGGAATGAAGTAACACTATGCTTGAAAGTGTTTGCTCCATTGGTAAAGGTGCTTCGCCTTGTTGATGGAGACCGAAAGCCATCAATGGGTTTTTTATATGGAGAACTCAAAAAAGCAAAGGAAGAGATCAAAGAGGCATTCAAAAATAATGAGACTAACTATCGTCCCATTCTCACGATTATCGATGCTAAAGCCAAAGACCGGCTTGATAGTCCTTTGCATTTGACGGCTTACCAATTGAACCCTTATTACTTCTTTAAAGATCCTAACATACAAAGTGATCCACTTGTCATGGATGCGATGTTTACTTGTGTTGAGAAGTTCTTTCCCGATGACTTCAATATGCAAAGTCTTGTCATAAATACAGAGTTGTTGAAGTATAAGAAAAAAGAGGGTGGGTTTGCAAGACCTTTAGCAGCGGCGGGATGTGCAACAAATGATAATAATTATGATTCGAGTATAAATATTTATTGTTTAATCTTTCTTTACTATTTAATACTAGTTAAAATATTTGTTAATAATTTACAATCTTTAATGACTAGTTGGATGGTGGTCCAATTATGGCAATAGTACACCCAACTTGCAAAGGATGGAAACAAGGATTCTTTCGTTGACTACTAGTTCATCCGTGTGGGAGAGAAATTGGAGTACTTTTGAGGGGGTAAGTATCAACTACATAGTATATAGTAACTAGTAAGTGGTTTATTAAGTAAAATCTAATATAAATATATAATTTTTTGATTTTTTTTAAAAAAAAATTCATTTTTTGTAGATTCATACAAAGAAGAGGAATAGACTAGATGCAACAAGGTTGAACAATCTAGTCTATGTCCAATTTAATGCAAGGCTTAACAACAAAAAGAAACGGGAGAAAGATAGGAAAGTAGATGTGCTACTAGCAAGTGATGCTTTAAAAGCGCAAGGATGGATTGTTGAAGGTGGTGATGATGAAGTTAAGGGTTGTTCGGGCCTTACTTGGGAGACGGTTGGTGAAGCATCCAGAGTGGATAACATGCTAGAGCCTAGGAGAAGTAGTAGAATTGTTGGAGTAAGAGAACTTCATGAAGAAGATTTTTTGTCTGATGATGACATAGAGGAAGAGGGAGATGAGGAGTATGAGTGTGAGTCCAATGGAGACATTATCTTGGAGGGATATGGAGATGAAGAGTTAGAAATATAGATTGATATGGGGATGAAGACTATTAGTTTGTATTTTTGATTATTTGTTTGTGTTTGAATTTTGAACAATTGTGTTTGTTTAAACTTTGAAGTTGGCTATATGGATGTGTTTAAACTTTAAACAAATGCCTTTATTATCTTTATTATAGATTATTTTGCTTTATATTATTGTTTTGTTAGAATAATGTGAGATAAAATAGTAAAATTGACTTACAATAAAAAATCCTGCCTAGGCTCCCCCAGGCGCTAGGCCTCCCCTGGCCGCCTGCCTCCCGCCTAGCGCCTTTTAGAACCTTATTTTTATGGCCCGGTCACACCACATAAAAAAACACTTCTACACCCTTCTACACCCTTTCACATACATCGTTGAACCTCTTACACTAGGTTCAAACTACGCAGACCTGATCTCCTCTTCAATAGGAGTATGTAGGCAGCCATTCATGGTTCAGTCTTACCCCTACCAAAATACAAAAACTTATCACATGGTACTGGGATCAACCTTCAATCCACCACACTTTATCGACTTTAGACCAAAGGGATGGAACTAACTGATCTCCCCACACAAATGGGAGAATCGGCGACTATCTAAGCTATGGTTGAGTTCTCAAAGAGAAACACCAATCCATAAGAGATGGAACTACCTGGACTCCCCCATACAAAGGAGTACCGACGACCATCTGTGGTGCGGTCAACCTCAGAGAGGAAAGGCACACTCCTCCCCATTACTACATATAGAAACTAGTCCCAATACACCAAAGGGTAGGGAATACACACAGATCAACGATCCATTCTGAAAGATCCTGAGACATCTCAATGTCCACCCATCAAGGATGAGTTCAAAATACATCAAGATCATAAGTCCTAGAGAAGCATACAAATATCAAGCATGTAACAAGGCACAACTAAAAGGGAAGTGAATCAAAATATATTTTCCTGCCATATATAATGATGTTTGATATATACAATATGTATTGTACATGATAAAATGGCTAAGCTAGTCTGTGCAGAAAAATACAAGCCCATCTATAAATCAGTGTATATGCGAGCTATCAAGTCCAACATGGCATCTCTCTCGGAAGAAAGAGGTAACGTTGTGAGCTTCTGCCCAAGGGTATCTACACGAGCCAACAAATCCACAGCCAACTGCATGGTGACACTGTGCTCATCAATAAAAGCCCTCATCTCTGCAACAATAGCAGTAGTATGGGACCTCGCTACAGTACTATCAGTAACGACTACATTCCGGGCAAATATAGCGCCATCCCGCTCAATAATCAATACATCTCTAGATGATCTAGCCTCATCCTGCTTGGCAATAGTGGTGTCTCTATGAGTTAAAGCATCATCTCTCTCCAATAAAGCAACATCTCTACCAGCAAGAGCTGTCAACATCAAGGCCCTAGCCTGATCTCTCTCAAATGTCATCAGATGCAGGCTCTGCTCTAAATACTCTGTTGAATACGGGGTCATAGTAGCAGTTATACTAGGAGAATCAACAAGAGTTGCTGTCAAACCACCAAACAACTCCTCGGCAGGAGAATCAATGTCCTCTACCGGCTCTCCACCATCATAATCAATCCCCGATACCGTGGATACTACTGCAACCGATGTAGTCTCTGTCTCCATCCATGCAGAATACTCTGCCAAACAGCCCAGATGGCTAACTAAAAACTCAGCTAGCTCACGCTGATCCCAACATGCATACACCTTAGATCTGTCATCTTCTAACAAATGGCAAGAAGCCAAACGCTGACCTAATGCCCCCTCAAAAGGATGGACGTCTTGAAACTGGTCGAACTGTGACACACAGCTAGTGGGTTCATTCCCCTCAAACCAGCCAGAGGGAGATAATCCATGCCAGATGCATGAGTAATGAAGCTGTAGGGTGAACTGAGCCTTGTACACGACAAAATGTCAAACGGATCTCCGATCCCTACCAAAAACACCGAACGGAATGTAGCGTCTGTACACTCCGCTGGATGAAAGGAGTATGATATGGCTATCTCATGGAAAAAATAATACCCATATCGTTGGAAGGTGCCAATCGGTCTCAGGTGTGAAATAAACCACACATACATCAGGACTGAGCTACCTATGAATACCCATGCAGGATAAGTGTGGCAATATATGGCCGACCTCAATGTCTCTATCACAATCATCGGCACAATGGTATGACCCTCCTTGAGAGCTCTCACTGCCATGATAACACCAATGTCCAGCTCATCCATATACAGTGGCATGTACACATAAGCCACTACGCACATCATGAGTACGTCTACTCTAGCCATATGCCACTGATCCTCCGACGTGGTAAAATCCCCAAAGTCGTGCATAACTGTCCACTGAGCCAAATTTGTCTATCAGAAAACGCTGGGACACCACATGACCAAATGTAATCTCATCCTCTACTACTCTACGCCTCAGCCCGGTGAGGGTCATGAACTGGAAGCTCATGTCGTCGATAGCCATCCAAACACAAGTCCTGTCTAGTGACAAAACTATCAACTGCTCGTACCCCTCGAAGGTGGGAGTCGACTCCTGGGTCCCCAATCGAAAAACCTGCCTCTCAGATACCCAATGCTCCAACATGCCATCTACAAAGCCCACAAAAACCTGGAACATCAGGAGGGTCATGGAATGTTGTAATAACTGATCTACGGTCACCGGGTCTGGAGGTGACAAACTATCATACCATGACCTCAGACGGGAGGCTACCAATACTGGTGGGATGTGATCAATGCGGCCAACTGTCGAAGAAGACATCTGCGTGGGCCGTATCATAAGACCATGCAGGGGTCAATGTTGAATATCTCTGGACATACATATGCATAATATGATACATGCATGATAAACAATAGATGGCAATATGATGTAGGGAATGGAAAACAATACATACATTCTTAAGCACATCATCTCTGTACAACTAAAAATACAGGGAAATGGGGCACAGATGCCCAATAACTTATAGAAGCCTATCAAAAGATATAACGAGAATGGGACACATCCACCCAGTATCTAATAGAGGCCTATCAAAAGATATAGCGAGAATACACATCAGAAGAAGACAATGGTATCAATGTCTACATTATCAATCCTGTCTACCTAATGTAACTCCTCCTGAGTCATTGGATCTCCACCAAGTGGGATGTCAGGCCTATACAATAGAGGATCTGCGTCGACAAAAACATATAGGTCACCTGAAGGGCCAGGCCCGAAGCTGGAAGGATCAAAAGTATCTGCCTCTGAAGGATCTCTACCCAAGTGCCGGATAAAGAAATGTGCCTGGTCGAACTGCCGGGTCAAACTTTCAATCTGTGTTAAATGAGTCGGATCTCAGAAATAGACCATCCAATCCGTCATCATCACGGACCCAGGAACCATATCCCCCATGAACTGAGTGGCGAGGGTCTAGGCTCTGATAGTACGATGGGACCACCAGTGATGGAACATATCCTGAGTATACGGACCCTCTGAAAAAGTAAAGCCGTCAACGCCCATCAATGGGATATCACTGACAGGCGACTGTGAAACAGGCCAATAACGCCTGGCAGGAGGCAAGATCGGTACACGAAACTCCTCTATAGTGCTCCTAATAGCACGCTCTCCCAAATAGAGCTCCCATCCTCCATCTGTGAAGAGAGGAATCCTACGGGTGGATATCACATACTCGAAAACCACCGGTGCACCCGCCCCAAACCCAACAACAAATGTTCCCCGAATAGGGAATCCAAGTGATAGCATCACCGTCAAGAACTCCAATCAGAGACGACAATGGGTGAAACCTCAATTATGTGAACCTCCGCCAAGATGTGGAGTGATGCCATCGTCGTCCTCGTGGATAGGTATCTAAACCTAACACACTCATAGGACGCAAGCATGAGAGCCTCACAAAGGCCCAAAACTGCCAACACAAAGGCAAACATTTGCTGTCAGTCAACACTCTTAACCTGCATATGGGAAATCATAAGAGAAATACTCACCAGCAGAAATAGGTAAAATCCTAGCCAAGCCTCCGTCAAGCCCTGCGAATGCATACCCTTGAGGAAATAGGCGAAGGTATAGGAACCCTAGTCATACTCTCCAATACGGTCCACATCTCGTGTGGTGCTGACCAAAGTGAATGATATGGTGGAAGAGTTATCCGCTATGAAGTAGCCCCTAATGATTATCAGGAACAATCGCCGAAGAATGCGATCCCTAACTCTCACATCATCGGGTATGGGCTCACTTAACAGCCCACTCATAACATCCACACTCAAAGGACCTGTACGAACTGTCCTACCCTTGAGCGCCTCAACCAGGACTCCTAGTAAGGATTTGACGACAGTCGGACTAATATTCGTCGTACAAGGCACTGGCGCCCCTCCAAACTCCATACCAGTGATAAATCGCCAATCCATCGACGTCATCATCACCTCACAGTCCAACAAATAGAGAGACTGAGTCTACGTAAAGCCAGGATCCTACATCACAAAGAAAATCAACATCAGAATCCTTGCTCCACATCAATAGGAAAAAGGAAGATCAAATCCAGCTTGTACCTTGTTTGCATGCAAGTAAATTGAGGGGTGTTAACTCAAATCATCCAGGAGCTCTAGAATCATCACCTGAATGCCTGGAAGATCCCTGCGGGGAACATAAGTAGCAGGAGTGAGGTCCACAATCGGTACATCCTCCTCCTTGTCCTCAACATTTGGTACCTCAACCCGGATAGGACGGATAACCACCTCCACCAAATGACGAGGTTGTCTAACTGAATGGGGTTGAGGCACATTAGAAGCCCTCCTCCGCACACCTGAAGTGGTCCTGCGGGAACTACTCGGCTGATCCGGATCCATATATTTGGATACAAGTCTCCAAATCACCTCAGAAAGGGTGTGGTAAACTCTAACCTGGAGCTTTTCAAAGGCATTTTATGACTATATGCATGCATGCATTACTTTAACATATGCCTACAGTAGTGTTAAAAATGCATGACTACCCAATGCCTACATTTTGGAAAATTTTGCTAGAGTCTCCTTTATAAACAGGACTATCCACATGCACATAGGCATGACTAGGTGGTCATTCAGTAGCACACCTACCCACAATCATAAACATCCTATATGCATAAAAATATTAAAGTCATAATCTGTAAGGGTAGCCTAATTACCAGGATTACTTTGCTTTACCACCTTTTTTCATTTGTCCTCAAATAGGATAAAAAATAGCAGAAAAAAGTGTTAATTTGACTGTTTCAAAAGTCAAATTTTTTTACATCATTATGTTTAGCATGGTTAAATATTAACATTTACTTTATTGAATATTTTTTATCAAGTCATATGAGCATGCATATTCAGTAATATGTGTTTAGAAGTATTTCATATGATAACTCATTTTCCAACGGATAAAAATTGGAAAAGAAGACATGCATACGTTACCAGGACTGTGTAGAACACTTGTACGGTGACATATTTTGTAGAAAACTGCCCGAACTCAGCAAATCTGAAGAAGAGCTCTCGGATTCTCTATGTGGCGCAACTTGAAAATGACTTGTGAAAGCAACAGGTGCCTTAAAGCCACCCACGGCTGGCCGTAGGTGTACCTGCGGCTCCCCTGGGTGGGGCCCACCCCTCCGACTTGGTCTAATTTGAGTTACAAAGGAGGTCTCACAAGCTAAAAAAGTCAAATCAGGAAAAAAGATGATATGCGATTGAGCAGAAAAGCCTGAAATCCTAGTTTTCAGAGACCAAACTGCGGGTCTACATATCACTCATTGGTATTTGCCCAAACTCAAAGTTTACTATACCAATGATCACAAATGTTGCAAACTAAACTCGACAATACCTCACGAAGGTCCAATGCCATCAGTCCGGGGTTGTAACTCTAAAACATTTTCCCCCAACGAAAACTTTATCCAATTCATCCATTGATACACACGTCAACGAAGGTCGAGCAACCTTGATGACATTCAGTCACTGGAAGGTAAATCCAGCGAAGCATCGGAAGTTATCCGATGATCTCATCCGTTGATACACACATCAACGAAGGTCAAGCAGCCTTGACGTTATCCCCAGCAGGGATCTCATCCGTTGATGTACATTTTAGCGAGGGTCGCAAAATTTCGACAACACCTGACCGTGGTGAAAACTAACTCGGCGAGAGCAATGGAAGGACCTGGCAATACAAACTAGGAAAGAACATCTTCCCTGATGATGGAATATGTTATACACATCTTCATTAGACAGAACACAAATCCCCAGAATCTCTTGTACTTGAGAGATACATCCTTAGTGGAAAGTTTGTATCAAGGATTTAGGACTTTGGTGATAACCCCAACGTCAACATCCTGGAAGTTCCTGAGAGCTTTGGAGTACACATCCAAGCAGTTCTTCATGATCATCAGTGATAACTCCAGTCCCCATCAGAAGCCGTGGGAACAGTCATCACATCCTGTTGGAAAAAGGTCCAACAAACCACATACATCATGCATATACATCATGCTGCAGTATATTGCATTATGATTATCTTATCACATTTCAAGTGTCTAGTATTCTTTATCCTATCCATACCATTACATTGCATGAATATGATAAAGAGGGACATCTGTAGACACTCAAAAATTTCTGTATTCCTATTTCTAACATTGTAGGAGAACAGAATCGTCTTTCAGAGATAACCCTGGAGGACCAACTAGTTCTAGTTCCAGAGACAACCTCGAGATACTCAGTCTAGTCCCGGAGACAACCCTGGGAGTTTCAGTTCTAACCTCGGAGATAACCCCGATGAATGCAGTTCCAGTTCTGGAGACAACCCCAAAATTATTAGTTTTGCCATCCTGGAGATAACCCCAGGAGTTTCAGCTTCAACCTCAGAGATAACCTCGAGAAATGCAGTTGCAGTTCCAGAGATAACCCCAAAAAAGCTCATTCCAACCCTTTGCAGTCAGCTTCAACCTTAGAGATAACCCTGAGGCACTCAATTCCAACCCTGAAGATAACCCTAAGAGGTCAGGCACACCTCAGAGACAACCCTGAGGACCTTCAGTACTCACAGCAGCCCAATCTCAGAGATAACCCTGAGCAATGACTGCTAAATTAGCCCAAACCGGAGATAACCCCAGTGAAGGGAAAAATCATTATTTTGCCACCTCGATCCCACATTGCGCCATCTCAACAAAATTTCAACATACATTTTACACAGAAGTGTCCTATAAGAACCATAGCTCAAATCCCGAGTGACTACTACACAAGACAACACACTTGATAGAATTTGAAGACCCAAAGATCTAGGCATGGCCCTATCTTCCTGACTTCGTACAACCTCTTATCACATGTCATTGTGTAGCTCTCGACAACAGCATTCCGGAAAGGTATTATACGCTTTAATCGGATGCCCGGATTGAAAGTTATGAAGGTTCGAGCGGACAACGCGTTGCATGCATGCACGTACTTTGAGACAGCAGGGCCAACGGAGCCCAGGGCACCTCAGGAAACCACAGATACATCTGCGGCTGCCGTAGGTACACTTGTGGCTCCCTCCTCTATAAATAAAGGGCTTGGGGTGGCCATTTTAGAAAGAGAAAAGGCGAGGAAGCCCAGTCAATTTTGCTTTGTACACACTATAAACTTAGTGCTTTCTCATTTTAAACACTTGCGAGCTTATATTTTGCTATATTTTACCGGTGAAAACCAAGTGTTCATTCAATTAAAGCCATTTGAAGTCTTCTTGACATCCCGTTGTAAGACTTCTTACATTTCTTAAAGCCTTTCTCCACTTTCTGCACACACAATTATTCACGTTGAGAGTCGTGTTGTGTGCGTATGCCCAAACTTCGGTCCGTGGCTTTTTATTTCTTTTGTATATATATACTTATATATATTTATACTAACATCATCGAGTTATGCCTCGATTGAGCCTGGATTCACATCCGGAGCGTTTATTGCTTATATATATATATATTTAGATTTTTGTCAGGCCTGAAATTTATTTCGTGGCCTTTTACTGCTTTATTTTACATTAAGTCCCGCCTGGAGTTTACTTCGTGGTGGTTGATTATCTCTATATATATTTACAGCTTTTATATATTTACATTTCTAATCCCCGTGGAGTTTACTCCGTGGTGGTTGATCGTTCATATATATATATATATATATATTTACAGCTTTTATATATATTTAACTGCTTACAGCTTTCATACAAACTGCAACATCATGTGAGCTTAGGAATCATGTGATCACAAATTCAGTCTTCTGGATCTAGATTCGGTTCCCGTGATGGACATTTTCAGTTGTATCCAGCTTTAAAATTATTCACAGTGTTTGAATTTCCTTAGATGTCTCTCATGCCCATAAGGAATTCAGCACTGCTATATATCTTATTTTCTCGAAGATGCCTCGCATCTCGAACATAAAAGCAGTTAAACTGAACACATAATAAAATGGAGGTATCAAAGGCCTCAATTACTATTGAGCATAAGGGTTTGGAAACCTCTTTTACAAAATATCATTGTTATATCTTGTTAAAACTGAACTTTTATACAAAATTCAAACCCTTTGTATATAGGTGCAAACGAGGCATATCACTACTTCCCGATAATTGCACATTGACCCACACACATACACACATTCATATAATAGTTTAATTGAAAAGTGGCGGTCACCGTGGTAACACAGATGTCGGGGGGGTACCTAACACCTTTTCTTCGCATAATCAATCCCGGGACCCTAACGAATCTCGGTTTCACAGATCTGTTAAGCAGTGTTACATCACTAGGTTAATGTGCAAACCTTTTCTCGGTTGAGTTGGTTTAACCATTTAAAAATACCAACTGGCGACTCTTACAGTCCAATCGCCGACATATACATATCGGACCTTTTCACAACTTGTTTTTTCAAACAAATTTCACCTAACATGAGAACACCAAAAGATCAGAACAGAAAAGGGACAATAAAAATCCCGACGTCGACAAAGTAACTATGAATATTTATATAACGTAATTATGAATATTTTAATATATATATATATATATATATATACCTCTAAATATTCAGATAAATATTTATAAACAAATATTTTATCTAAAATTTATAAAATTAATATTTTTATAAATATTTATATGAATATTTAGAGATAAATTTAAAAATATTGGAGACTACAAAAATACTTTTTTTAAAAGAGTAACATATATATATATATATATATATATATATATATATATATATAAAATATAACACATGAAACATGAAAAAATTTAATAATGACTTGTAATTCAAAAAAAAAAAGTTAAAATTTAAGTTATTGTCAAACACTAAATAATAATAAATGACTTAAATTTAGTTTGACCAACTTATAAGTCATTGCTAAACACCCTCTAATTAAAGATACAAAGAGAAATTAATATTTGATTATAAAAAAATTTACAAGTCAAGAAAAAAGGAGAATTTGAAAAAGGAGAGTTAAAAAAGAACTTACACACCATTGGTGTAACTTAATTGGTCTATGCCGGAACCATTGGCGCGACTTAATCGGTGCAGTTTGGTCAATTTTTGGTGCAATTTCGGGAGCGATTTTGATTCTTTGCCCATCCCTTGTCAAAAAGTGTAAGACCCCGAATTTTATGAAATAAAAGTATTCAATTTTTCTTATAATTACTATTCAGTAAATGGTTAAATTGATAAAAGTTAAAGTTAAGGGTGATATATGAATTTTTTCAAAATACACAAGTGGTTATAAAGTATTCATTGTTGTCGGGGAATATTCGTTTGGTCGTGGAATATTCGTAATATTACGTGCAATGTATGCCATCATTTAGGGCCCCCATAACAAAATAACTGTCCGAATGAAGAAAACGACAAGTTTGAGTTTTTATAAATAACGGCGTAGTTATTCTTTATCATTAACAACATTTGGAATACCCGGTTGGTAAAATAAAAAATCTGCGTTGTTACACAAGATGAATACTGCGGTATTACACACGATTTTTTGAATTATTGATTCTTACGTGAGAAGGCACTACTCAATAATTATTACAATGAATTCTTGCTTCAATATTTTATTTTATTGATTCAATAATTGTCTTTGCGTTGATATTTTATATTATTGTTGTTTCAATAATTATCAACGCATAATATTTCTCATTATTAGATCAATAATTCATATTATTTGAATAATATTATTAGATAGCATTATTGGCAATGTCTAGAAAGTTACATCGAGGAGAGGTTTGGTCACCTAATTGCTTGGCGCAAGAAGGAGAAATCCTTATTGAAAGCCCCTCTTTCTGAACCTGCTGGTTGTCATTATTGTGATTACGTAATATTATTTGTGAATAATTAGTTATTGATTTATATGATAAGAAAATATTTATTTGATGTGGATATAAATGATGGATTTATTTATGTATTTATAAGTGAAGGAATTAATGATGAGGTGTTTTATCGGTATTTGTCGAAATGGAGAACAAAATATGGGATTTTCGTAAAAATTAGTTTATTACTTGATTTTGTAAAATCCATAACTCTTTAATGTATAATGAGTTAAGAGATGAGCCATATATCAAAAGAAAGCCCTAGAAGTAAGCTAATCAGAGAAATTTGAATCACCCAAAAATTCTTTGTAGATATTTCGTGGTGAAATTTTGAATGAAATCGGTCCGAAGGACTAATAGTCCAAAAAAATCGGTGTTCTTCACTATATTATGTGAGTTATAAATTTTGATCCGACCGTGGATCGTTGTAATTTTGGATATGTTATACATATATAAGTTGAGTATATGTCCACAAATTTTGAACCGTTAAAATGAGCGTATGATTTGTTATGAATTTTAAGAGGTAATCGATTCTTAAATTAGGTTTTGGTGGAAAATTCTAGAATTGAGTGGGCCCCACTCTTGGTTGTTGGGGAAGATGGCTGATTTTTGGTGGGTGGAATAGTAGCGAGTAAAGCCATCGGGTTGCGTTGTTAAGTCTGCTTTGGTGGCTAACATTTTCCTATAAATAGAGGGCTAAGTTAGAATTGAAAATCACACCGTAAACAAAGTTTTCTCTCTTTCTCTCTCTCTATATTATTGAGCGTATTTTGTGAGTATTTAGATACTTTGAGAGTTGATTGTTCATCAATTGCAAGTTTCATTCAAAGATCACTTCCCGACCTTTCCTTCCTTAAAATCTTCTTTTGAGGTAAGGGATAGTAAGGGATGTTATTTTCTTCTCAAATGATATTATTTCTTGATATCATTATCTTTGAAATATTGGTTGGAACTTTTTATCAAATTTGGAACTTTTTCATGTCGGGGTTACTATTCACGAGTTACTATTCACGAGTTACTATTCATGAGTTACTAGTCACGAGTTCTATTCACGAAATACTATTCATGAAGCGTGAAGATGTTTTTTTTGTGGAATTTCTATCTTTTGGTGTCTGAGTTATTATTCACGATACGGCACTATTCACGAATCTGAAGACTATTCAATAGAAAAATGAAAATTTTTCTTTTAAATCTAAAATATCTATTCGGATACTAGCTTTGATTGTATCCATGTTTTGATCATTCTTGAATTTTACACCACTATGATTATTTTTTGAGGTATTTTTGGATGTATAGATTAGGAGTTATGGATTTTATGAGAAAAGACTATTTTAAAAGTAACTATTTATAACTCCTTGCGGTTAACTCCAAAATTGATGAAATTTTTATTGAGAGTACATCTATATAATATCGATTGTACTACTGTGAATTTGAATTTTTGGATAAAAGTACAATTTATGATAAATGTTTAAATATTAAATTGGTTTTGGCCATATGAAAAATAGTAAATGAATTTTTAAAATTTCGAAAAATATATGTTCAATATGGGACTATTTTATGCTAAATCCCGAGAAAAGAAATATTTTTGGGCCGATTTGGTATTTTTCATGAAAATGTTCTAGTTATGAGTAAATGAATTAAATATGTTATGTGAAGTAAGAAAATTAGAAAATATGATTTTATGGTTTGAGAATCATATATGAGGTATATCTGATTTTTGATGAGGGTTTTGGTTATTGGTGATGAAATTTTATGAGTTTGGCATTTTATGATGATTAAATGCATTAATTAGTAAAGTGTAAACAATTTAATTAAATTGTTTATAAGTTTAAGAAATGATTAAAATATTATTATAATATTAATAATATTAGATTATGAGATTTCTAAGTGATTTATAACATTTGGATTAAGGTGTTATAAATATGGATATGAATTATTGATGAATATCTTTGGCTTGTAATCTGAAAAGATGACTTATTGATGAATATCTTTGCTTTGTAGTGCAAAGATGAATTATTGATGAATATCTTTGGCTTGTAATGCAAAGATGACTTGTTGATGAATATCTTTAGCCTGTAGTGCAAAGATGAATTATTGATGAATATCTTTGGCTTGTAATGCAAAGATGATTTGTTGATGAATATCTTTAGCCTGTAGTGCAAAGATGAATTATTGATGAATATCTTTGGCTCGTAATGCAAAGATGACCTGTTGTTGAATATGTTTAGCCTGTAGTGCGAAGATGAATTATTGATGAATATCTTTGGCTCGTGTGCAAAGATGACCTGTTTGTTGAATAATATCTTTAGTCCAGTAGTGTAAAGATGAACTGTTGATGAATATCTTTGACCCGTGGTGCAAAGATGAATTTATTAGTATGATTATGAGCGAGGAACTGATTTGGTATAACCATGATATTTGATGTTTCGTAAAAAGGCAATGATGAAAATTATCTTCGTCACCGGATGAGAAGAGAAATTTAGAATCACAATTATGATTATGAGTTATTCATATGATTGTGGAAAGGAACTGTTGATTGATGTTACGGGGATAAAATATTGTTGGTGGACTTTTAACGTGGAGAAGACAATAGACTTTATAGTCTATTTGACTCTTTTAATGGATTGCTTTCGTTCATTTGTGCACTATGGTTTGAAAAGTTTTATCATCTACCATATGTTCTAAATCTACGATTCATTACTTGATGAAGACTATTGATAATTTATTTATCTTTAGTCATAATATTCTTTCTCGAAGCTAGTTGTGCTCACCCTTTTGTTTCACAATTCCTTTCGAGTAATAAAAGTGTAGTCTGGGTTGAGCGGGGATAACAAGGGAATAGAATCGGTGGTCTATAGTTGTTGAGGTTCTCCCTAAAGAGGTGAATTAACCCAACTTTGGAAGGGTGTTTTGTCACTATCATACAAGATGTCTAATGACATACAAACTCGTGTTATCATAAGACATGGTTGTGCTCATCCACTTGCGAGTATATTTACAAGCACTACCTATAAAATCTTGGTGTTTGTTTGGAGTATAATACCCAATTAGAGGCAATGGAGATAATGATATGTCGAAGAGAAGACTCACCATTGGGAAGAATACGATAGTAATCTTCTCGTTTTTCTTTAGGGTCTATTAGATTGAACCAAGGATAATTACGTGGCCATATGATATCTACCATAACCTAAAAGCATGGCCTCCCATGTATGCGAAGGTTTCCTTGAGCACTTCCCAAAGATTCTAATTTCTAAAACAGTTTTTGACTATACCTTTATGTAAGGTGTCATTGTGACGTCTTCTGATTGGTATATATTTTGTATCCAAACTCACAACATATATGTTGTTGTTGTATTTTGCACGACAATTGTTGTAATAAAGTTGTAGTTGTTTTTCCGTACCATGTATTTGACGACTTCGAGAATGGGTTGGATGGAATGGACCTATTTTGGGGTCGTTACATTTGGTATCGTCGAGCTATAAGTAAAGAGCCCCGTCTCACCGGGTGACTTCTGTTGATGGGGGATGCACACCATGTCTCCGTGGGGGACGCCGATTCTGCATGGCAAACCGATAGTATCAATGTGAGGTGTCTTGACACAAGTTGGTGTCCGAGTTTACATTTGGTATCGAGCTTAGGGATATGATCTCTGGCGGAGATCGGGGAATAGAACTAGGAGGGAGAGATGAGTAAATCCTTCGCTAGTGTGTCCTACCTAAGCTTATTTGTTGGTCACCATAATATCGAGATATTATGTGATATGTTAATTTGCTCAATTAACCTTTGTTTTTTGAAGTTGTATTCTAGAATGATATCTGAAATACGAGGAGATGAGCAATGGAGAAATCATGATGACGGGGAGATAGAATCGAAATGAAAACAAGGTATTCTCAACTCTTTGAAATACAGTGCGTAAATTTCGGGAGACGAAATTTCATAAGGAGGAGATTGTAAGACCCCGAATTTTATGAAATAAAAGTATTCGCTTTTTCTTATAATTACTATTCAAGTAAATGGTTAAATTGATAAAAGTTAAAGTTAAGGGTGATATATGAATTTTTTTCAAAATACACAAGTGGTTATAAAGTATTCATTGTTGTTTGGGAATATTCGTTTGGTCGTGGAATATTAAATATTACAATGCAGTATGTATTTTATGGGCCCATAACAAAATAAGCTGTCGAATGAAGAAAACGACAAGTTTGAGTTTTTATAAATAACGGCGTAGTTATTCTTTATTAACAACTTTGTTGGAATACCCGTTGGTAAAATAAAGTAATGTCTGCGTTGTTACACGATGATAGCACGGTATTACATGATATTTTGAATTATTGATTCTTACGTGAAGAAGGCACTACTCAATAATTATTACGATAATTACTTGCTCAATATTTTATTTTATTGATTCAATAATTCTTTGCGTCGATATTTTATATTATTGTTGTTTCAATAATTATCAACGCATGATATTTCTCATTATTAGATCAATAATTCATATTATTTGAATAATATTATTAGATAGCATTATTGGCAATGTCTAGAAAGTTCTGTCAAGGAGAGGTTTGGTCACCTAATTGCGCGCCAGTAAGGAGAAATCCTTATTGGAAAGCCCCTCTTTCTGAGAACGCACTGGTTGTCATTATTGTGATTACGTAATATTATTTGTGAATAATTAGTTATTGATTTATATGATAAGAAAATATTTATTTGATGTGGATATAAATGATGGATTTATTTATGTATTTATAAGTGAAGGAATTAATGATGAGGTGTTTTATCAGTATTTGTCGAAATGGAGAACAAAATATGGGATTTTCGAAAAATTAGTTTATTACTTGATTTTGTAAAATCCATAACTCTTTAATATAATGAGTTAAGAGATGAGCCATATATCAAAAGAAAGCCCTAGAAGTAAGCTAACTGTAGAAATTTGAATCACCCAAAAATTCTTTGTAGATATTTCGTGGTGAAATTTTGAATGAAATCTGTCCAAGGACTAATAGTCCGAAAAATCGTTGTTCTTCACTATATTAAGTGAGTTATAAATTTTGATCCGACCGTTGGATCGTTGTAATTTTGGATATGTTATACATATATAAGTTGAGTATATGTCCACAAATTTTGAACCGTTAAAATGAGCGTATGATTTGTTATGAATTTTAAGAGGTAACCGATTTAGGAAATTAGGTTTTGGTGGAAAATTCTAGAATTGAGTGGGCCCCACTCTTGGTTGTTGGGGAAGATGGCTGATTTTTGGTGGGTGGAATAGTAGCGGTAAAAGCCATCGGGTTTGCGTGTTAAATCCGCTTGGTAGGGCTAACATTTTCCTATAAATAGAGGGCTAAGTTAGAATTGAAAATCACACCGAAACAAAGTTTTCTCTCTTTCTCTCTATATTATTGAGCGTATTTTGTGAGTATTTAGATACTTTGAGAGTTGTTTATTCAAGATAAGTTTCATTCAAAGATCACTTCCGACCTTTCCTTCCGAAATCTTTGATTCTTTTGAGGTAAGGGATAGTAAGGGATGTTATTTTCTTCTCAAATGATATTATTTCTTGATATCATTATCTTTGAAATATTGGTTGGAACTTTTATCAAATTTGGAACTTTTTCATGTCGGGTTACTATTCACGAGTTACTATTCACGAGTTACTATTCATGAGTTACTAGTCACGAAGTTACTATTCACGCGAGTACTATTCATGAAGCGTGAAGATGTTTTTTTTTGGAATTTCTATCTTTTGGTGTCTGATTTACTATTACTATTCACGATATTCGGCACTATTCACGAATCTGACTACTATTCATAGAAAATGAAAATTTTTCTTTTCGTCTAAAATATCTATTACGGATACTAGCTTTGATTGTATCCATGTTTTTGATCATTCTTGAATTTTACACCACTATGATTATTTTGAGGTATTTTTTGGATGTATAGATTAGGAGTTATGGATTTTATGAGAAAAAGACTATTTTAAAAGTAACTATTTATAACTCCTTGCGGTTAACTCCAAAATTGATGAAATTTTTATTGAGAGTACATCTATATAATATCGATTATACTCTTGTGAATTTCGAATTTTTGGATAAAAGTACAATTTATGATAAATGTTTAAATATTAAATGGTTTTTGGCCATATGAAAAATAGTAAATGAATTTTTAAAATTTCGAGAAAAATATATGTTCAATATGGGACTATTTTATGCTAAATCCCGGAAAAGAAATATTTTTGGGCCGATTTGGTATTTTTCATGAAAATTTTCTAGTTATGAGTAAATGAATTAAATATGTTATGTGAAGTAAGAAAATTAGAAAATATGATTTTATGGTTTGAGAATCATATATGAGGTATATCTGATTTTTGATGAGGGTTTTGGTTATTGGTGATGAAATTTTATGAGTTTGGCATTTTATGATGATTAAATGCATTAATTAGTAAAGTGTAAACAATTTAATTAAATTGTTTATAAGTTTAAGAAATGATTAAAATATTATTATAATATTAATAATATTAGATTATGAGATTTCTAAGTGATTTATAACATTTGGATTAAGGTGTTATAAATATGGATATGAATTATTGATGAATATCTTTGGCTTATGCAAAGATGACTTGTTGATGAATATCTTTGCTTTGTGAGTGCAAAAGATGAATTATTGATGAATATCTTTGGCTTGTAATGCAAATGATGACTTGTTGATGAATATCTTTAGCTTTGTAGTGCAAAGATGAATTATTGATGAATATCTTTGGCTTGTAATGCAAAGATGACTTGTTGATGAATATCTTTATATTTTAGTAGTGTGAAAGATGAATTATTGATGAATATCTTTGGCTCGTAATGCAAAAATGACTGTTGTTGAATATCTTTGCTTTGTAGTGCAAAGATGAATTATTGATGAATATCTTTGGCTCGTAATGCAAAGATGACTTTTGTTGTTGAATATCTTTGCTTTGTAGTGTAAAGATGAATCTGTTGATGAATATCTTTGACCGTGGTGCAAAGATGAATTTATTAGTATGATTATGAGCAGGAACTGTGATTTGGTATAACCATGATATTTGATGTTTCGAGTAAAGACGGTGATGAAAATTATCTTAGATCACCGGATGAGAAGAGGAATTTAGAATCACAATTATGATTATGAGTTATTCATATGATTGTGGAAAGGCTGTTGATTGATGTTACGAGGATAAAATATTGTTGGTGGACTTTTAACGTGGAGAAGACAATAGACTTTATAGTCTATTTGACTCTTTTAATGGATTGCTCGTTCATTTGCAACTATGGTTGAAAAGTTTTATCATCTACCATATGTTCTAAATCTACGATTCATTCTTGATGAAGACTATTGATAATTTATTTATCTTTAGTCATAATATTCTTTCTTGAGCTAGTTGTGCTCACCCTTTTGTTTCACAATTCCTTTCGAGGTAATAAAAGTGTAGCCATTTGGGTTGAGGCGGGGATAACAAGGAATAGAGCGGTGGTCTATAGTTGTTGAGGTTCTCCCCCTAAGAGGTGAAGCGAACCCAACTTTGGAAGGGTGTTTTGTCACTATCATACAAGATGTCTAATGACATACAAACTCGTGTTATCATAAGACATGGTTGTGCTCATCCACTTCTTTGAGTATATTTACAAGCACTACCTATAAAATCTTGGTGTTTGTTTGGAGTATAATACCCAATTAGAGGCAATGGAGATAATGATATGTCAAGAGAAGACTCACCATTGGGAAGAATACGATAGTAATCTTCTCGTTTTTCTTTAGGGTCTATTAGGTCAACCAAGGATAATTACGTGGCCATATGATATCTACCATAACCTAAAAGCATGGCCTCCCATGTATGAAAGGTTTCCTTGAGCACTTCCCAAAGATTCTAATTTCTAAAACAGGTTTTTGACTATACCTTTATGTAAGGTGTCATTGTGACGTCTTCTGATTGGTATATATTTGTATCCAAGCTCACAAAGATATGTGTTGTTGTATTTATTTTGCACGACAATTGTTGTAATAAAGTTGTAGTTATTTTTCTGTACCATGTATTTGACGACTCAGAATGGGTTGGATGGAATGGACCTATTTTGGGGTCGTTACAAAAAGTATATATGTAAAATAACGAGTTACAAGAAAAATTTATATAAATTATTTTGAAAATTAATTATATTTTTTTTTCAAAATTATAAGTGTGCGAATATGATCATTATAAACTACATCTAATTAACAATAAACTTTAATTTTTGTAAATTAGAAAATATATCTATATGTGCTCAATTATAATTTCAAAAATTATAACTTTTAAAAAAATAAAACCGGGCATTTATTTTGAGACGAACGGAGTGAAACATTTAACTGTATAAAATTGTGTCCAAATAAATAAAAAAATTTAAATGAAAAATGATGCGTTTTGGGGGAAAAGAGAGGCATGCTTATTGGGTTTGTCTTAATTTTGGGCAACAATTTACTAGTCATTGCAAAAAAAATGTATTAAATAAGCAACGGAAAAAAATTATTGCCAATGAATGTGGCCTATATTAGGCAACAAAATATAGCAGCAAAATTTTTTTTGTTGCCGACGATGAGAAGAAATCTCATCGGTTATAAAAAAGAAAATAGGCGGTGTGTTTTTTTTTCGCCAACGATTTGGCAACAAATTTTTACAACGACTTGTGAATTTCGTTATGAAAAATGAAAGCCTTTCATAAACTGAAACGAATGACAAATTTCATTGCTAAACATGCATTTTTGGCAATGACTTTATAAGTCATTGCACAAAAAATTATTGCCAAATGTCTATTTTTTTGTAGTGATTAATTAAATTAATGAGGAATAATGTTATAATTCAAAGTGTGAATTTAATTGAGATTATTAAATTCAATGAGTTGTTAAATAATTTTAGTATTGTTCTAATTAATTAAATAATTAATTAGAGATTTATTGAGAAAATAAATTATGTGTTATATTTAATAAATGATAATTTTAATTATGCGATGATGTGATTTAATGGGTAATATTGTCTTTAATTTAATTAACTTTAAATAATATTATTTGATTAGTTAAGTGTGACAAATAAACTATATAATAAACAAGTTAATTAAAATAATGGGAAAGGGAGTCAATTTGAAAAAAAACCAAACAATACTTTAGGACCATGGGTAACTGTTGAGCCTTAATGCACATAACTAATACCCATGTATATCAGTTATATGCATTATATCTGTCTTGTGTCTTCTACGCATTTTTATTTCCTAAAACCTAAGTCAGAGAAATTACAAAGAGAAAAAAGATAATTTGAGAGAATTGAGTTTAAGGAAGAAGACTGGGAGAATCATAGGAGGAATTCCTAGAATCTAAATAAGAATCAAAGGGTGAGAATTCAAATTCTAATCCTTGTTTATTATGTTCTTAAGTTTTTCCATGAAAACATATTTTAGTTCTCTATAATTGATATTTTATGGACGACTGTTAGAAATATGGTATTGTATGTGATTATAACAAGTTTTATATCAATTATCCTTGATTTAGAGTAATCAAAATTCATGAAATCTGTTAAAGCATGAAGAACTTGAGTTTTGATGATAAATATACAATATATATGATTTTGGTGTTAAAATTGGGGTTTTGGTTGATGAATCGATTAGATAAGTTATTATATATGTTAACATGTATATATAATCTGTTATATTTGACTTAAAAATGATTTTTAGAAGTTAAATTTGTATGAAATAAGCTTTAAAATAAAGATTTAAGTTTTGTTATAAAAAGTACAAAAAGACTAATTTTAGAACCAAAATTAGTATTCAATCCATGTTGTAATCTGTAAATTGACGATTGATTGTATTAATATGTTTAAATACGAAAACAATGCATGTTACACGAACTGATTTGGTCAAGAAATGAATCTATGGTGTGATGATTTGCTAAGGATGTCTAAAATGAGCTTTTTAGCAAGAACATGAATTTAAATGGGTTAAATATGATGAATACAGTTGTTTTGTTGTTTAAAATTGATGTATACATGCTTGGTAATAATTGTGTGAAGTCTATGTCTTTTGGGTTTGTTAAATCTACTGATTTCATGTGAAATTCATGAATTTTGGTCCGATGAACAATGAAGTCACAAACTGCAGAAATTGTATCTGGGTGACCCCGCCCCGAAGGGTGTTACCAGGCTTATTTCTCCGGTAGGGGTAGCAGAGTTGGATAATTTCAATTTTCGTCGTGTGCACTCCACTACATGTTAGTCTAATCTAGGCTAATGAACATAATAATGTGTTAGATATGTAATATGATGTCATATCAGATTGTTAACATACATGTGATGAAATTGTATGGTAATTTGATAAGTTGTATAAGGGCTAAACGTTATGTTCATGAGAAGATGTATTGATGATCAAACTTAAGATGTGAGACTTCAGTCTTGTATATAAGACTGATGGTAATGGGCAGAACTTAAACTAAGTTAACAAGTTGTATTAAAAGAGGGAACTAAACCTATGAGGTTAATATGAGTGTAACTAATGAATGTTGTGAATGCATATGGTATGTGTGTAGGACTTGTGGTGAACGTGAGTAGTAATCGTTTAGCCTATGCACGAGGCAAGTTTCTAAACCTTACTTCTTTACATTGAGCAAGTTTCTAACCCTAATTCTACATTGAGCAAATTGTTATTTTATATCATTACTGATTAAGTTCCTTATCTCTAACTTGATTATAGTTGTACAAGCTTTTCAAATTCTAATTATTGAGCAAACCTTAGCTTATTATTCAAGCAAGGTTTCTTATATTATTCAATGCCTATGTTTTGGTTAAGCCTACTATTCCTTTATGGAACCATGTCTTGTATATGATGCTTATCTACTTATGATTCAACAATATTCTATCATTTCTATTGTATTCCTTTATATATTACGTTGTTAACGAACTCGTGAATGATTATTAAATCCTTATTGATTCAACTAATCCTTAGTTCATGATTATAAAACTCTAAATTACCCTTGAGATCAATCCAAACCAAACTTCCTTCGGTGCGGACTCTAATGGCAAAGCTGAGTTAAACAACCCTACTACATGGGATTATATTACGCGATAGCGTTAAGATGTTGTGCACATACATGGTATATAGGGTTGATCCCCCTAAGTACGAGAAGTTAAGTCCATATAGTCTTACAACTGTTAAAGGTTTAAAGTAAAAATACTTGATAACCTGGAACATAGTTCATGGTCTTGTGACCCTCAGATGTACTTTTGATTCCTGTTCTAATCTTTATTCAAAAGCCGAGACTTCTTTTGGTTCAGTATCCATTGTTTATTTGTATGTTATTATTATTATTCTATTATTAAACTTGTGGGCAATTGTTTCTCACTCTTGCAAAATAACATTGCAGCTAAGATTGAGAAAGTTGATGAGCCATCCACAAGTAAGGGCAAGGGCAAAACAAGTAAATGATAAAGACTTATTTAATATTTGAGAATGTTTATATTAAGACTTATGATGTAATGTTTAAGACTTATTTGTTTAAGATGTTTCTGCAACTGATGTATTAAGGTTAGATACCCTGGGATTTATTCGTTTAAGATGTTATAACCCTATATTAGGAGGATTTCCATTTCAATTTTATGGTTATCATTATTATGGGTAGTTAAATGTTAATTATTTTGTTGAGTGAACATCAAATCTGAGGGAAGTTTGAGTATCTGGATTCGGTGGTGTCACAAATGCTACTAATTTTAATTTAATATTATGATAATATACTGAAATTTATCCCATCACTCGCAAAGTCACACGCCATATATGAGTCTGCCTATAATTGTTTTTATTGGGAATTGATATATTTATCTTGGGTTGTGTGTTGGGTGCTTACAAATGGCCATTTATGCATGCCCTCGTGCATGTGGATAGTCCATATTATAGGGGAGACTATGGCAAAAAAATTTCGTTGGTCGGGTAATTGAAAAGAGGCATATATTTATATAATACCTACGTATATGCAAAAACAAATGATGTAAACTTGTCCCAATGCATATACAGACCATGTATGATGCAATGATTCATATTTTATCCCTAGGAATCTATTATCTTTAGGCTACTATATATGTTTTCAATTAAAATATGTAGGATGACATAGGATCATACTTCATTCTAATTTGAGATCCACAACAATATAGCATGCCTTTGGGTAGTCCATCTCATGCTATGTTACTTGTTTTGGTATGTATCCTCATTCCATTCCCAAAGCAGCATTTATAATGCACATTCAAGTTATATATACATATACATCTATATATATTTATAAGCATCATAAATGGCATTGAGCTGAATTGTAAATCTCTAACAAGGGGAATACAATAATTCTTGTCTGCAGTAGGTATCATGGTATCATGGACCTCTATTCAGACCATAGTTGGATGAGTTGACAAAAGTCAGGTGTCCAGATAGGTGCTTCAGCTAAATTTAGAGCTGGTTGCCAAGTGTTTTTGGATTTTGCGTATAGTAACCCGGAATGTGTAAATGGTCAGAAGAAGATAAGATGTTCTTGTTTGAACTGTAAGAATGTAAATTACATGGATAAAGACATTATCAACTATCATTTACTTGTTTTTGGGTTCATGAAAAATTAAGAAGAATGCTGGTGGGCACATGGTCAAAGAAGAGATAGTGGTACATCACACGTACACAATCCGGGCAGCAGTACCCATCGTACGAATGAAATGGTTCGTGATATTATAGGCTGGATTTTGACTAGGAACAAGGTAGAGAGCAACCTATGAATTCTGATGCCAAAGCGTTCTTTAAGTTTTTAGATGAAGGTAGAGAGCCGTTGTGGCATGGTTGCACCAAGCACACTACATTGTCTGCAGTGGTGACATTACTCAACATTAAGGCTGATTACAACATGCGCCATAAGTATTTTGAGTCGCTTTTGAAGGCCATTAAGAGTATGTTGCCTAAGGGTGAAAAATTGCCCTAAAACTACTACTATTGTAAGAAAATGGTGAAGAAGTTGGGTCTTGGATACCAAAAGATTGATGCATGTCCGAATGATTGCATGTTATTTTATAAGTAAGATGAACATGAGACAAGGTTCACGTTTTACATTCATGATCGGTTTATGCCTAATAAAGAGGGTGTGACAAAAACAAAAACAAATATACCATTTAAGATTTTAAGGTATTTTCCAATTACACATCGGCTAAAAAGATTGTACATGTCTTCTAGAACAGCAGAACATATGACTTGGCATGTGAAATCTCAAGCTAAAGATGGGGAACTAAACCATTTCGCAGATGGGCAGGCTTGGAAGGATTTTAACTTAGCACATCTTGGGTTCGCATTGGAACCTAGGAATGTGAGGCTTGGATTGCCCACTGATGGTTTCAACACGTTCGGCCACTCTACTGTTCCGTACTCCTGGTGGCCTGTGATTGTTACTACGTACAACTAGCCTCCTTAGATATGTATGAAATAACCATACTTGTTTCTTTCACTTGTGATTCCTGGTCTCAAGAGTCCTGGAAAGAACCTAGATGTTTACTTGAGACCTCTAATAAACGAGTTGAAGGTATTGTGGGAGGATGGAGTGTCGTGGCATGCTGACTCCTAGTTCATTTCCGTGTTGCTGCCATGCAGCCGTCTTCAGAGTGCCACATACACAGTACAAGCAATGTATAATACCAAGTCATAGCATGACATGACAATCATGCAATGGCCAAGACCCACTACAAAAGTGGCACCGCAGCGCCACTTAGCAGAATGTCCAGAAAATGTTTTTTTAAAGTGTTCAAGTATAGAAATGTGATGGTAACTTAGTCTAATGAATATAAAGACTTGTTAGACATATAATGAGGTGTTAAAATAAATTCTTAGCACGTCCATAACACAATTACGTGTGAATTGAATGACTAAATGCATAGTTACCTTATTGTTTGTGAAGTCTTAATTTTTGACAATAAGTGTAGTAATTGACTAAGTATAGTCATGAACTCGAGTTAGACAAAGAATAAATGTGTGATGTTTAGTAATTTATAATTGACTAGTATTGTGAATGTAAATGATATGTAGGATTTAAATCAAAGAACGAGTTTTATTAACGTGTAATCTACGCACGAGGCAAGTTTCCTAACCCTACTTGTTATCATTAAGCAAACTCTCATTGTTATTGATTAAGTCTGTTTCGTATATTAAAGCTTATTAATCCTTCAAGCATGATGTTGTTATACAATAATTATTCTATTGTATACTTTAGAGATTGTATCCAAGTTAAATTATCAGTTATTGTTAAACCTTGTTAGACTAGCGAACCCTTATTGATTCGACTAGTCCATAGTTGATGAGCGTTTTAAATTTCAGAACCCTTGATGAATTATCCAAACCAAACTTCCTTTGGTGTGGACTCGAATGTCAAACTGAGATGAACAACCCTGTAAAGGGGATTACATACGCGTTAGCGTTAAGATATTGTGCACAGTGTGGTACTAAGGGCTGATCCCCCTAAGTACGAGAAGAAGAGTCCATAGTCTTATGACTGTTAAAGGTTTCAAGTATAAACACTTGACAACCTAGGACATAGTTCAAGGTCTTATGACCCTCAGAAGTTCTTTTGATTCTTGTTATTCATTCTTGATTCAAAATTTTAGCTTTATTTCAGAAGTTGTTAATTCATGCGCATGTTATTATTCATTTGTTATATTGTTATACTTATGGGTAATCTTGCTCACTCTTGCGTAATGATAACATTGCAGTTAAGAACGAAAGAGCAGACGAACCTTCCACTAGTAAGGGAAAGGGCAAGATTAGCAAGTAATGAAGACTGTTTTATTATTGTGATTATGTAATGATGATTAGAATTGATGTTACTTAAGACTTATTTGTTTATGATTTCCGCACAGATGTTTTAAGGTTAGAGTAACTTGGGATTTTATTATTATGGTGCAGTTGATGTAACCCCTTAAGGGGAGATTTATTATTTAATTCTATAGATTGCATGGTTTGCATTTATTTATGGGTAGATAGATAGATGATGTTGTACAGTGAACACCAAATCCTGTGGAAATGGAAGTACCGGATTTAGGGGTGTCACAGGTTGGTATCAAAGCTGTAGGTTATGAACCTTAGGTGGGGGAACAACCTTAGGTAGTAGCCCTGTAAGAGATTGAGAACATAGTGGTGGTAAAAATCTTATCGAGTTCTAAGAAATGAATTTCTAAATTCATTGAAGATAATAAAAGACTTTATGTGCTTATGTGTTAATCTATGTGTTCGCTAGCACGGATTAGTAACTAAAACTTAAAAGTTTGTTGTCGGGGATGTTGGATGTTTGGAGGAGCTAGTCGAGGAGGAACCCCCAGTACCTGGAGGAGAAACCCCAGTACTGCAGAGAGGAGAGCCCCGAGACATTCATATCGTCGTGGGAACAAATTGAGCTCCTAGATGATCCAGAGAGAGCCATCTCCATTGATCACTGGAGTTCCCACCGAACTCCATTGATGCTGAGATGTATGATGCACTTTATGATCATAAGATAGAGTTGCAGGACACTGTTCAGGAGCTGACAGAGAAGATTGTTATACAGCAGAGTACTATTGAGTAGAAGGCTGAGGAGATTGAGACTCTTCACACACGTTTAGGAAACGTGGGGTGGGATCTGGTTCACGAGAAGGGTCAAACCGAGGATAAGTCCGCAGAAATAGAAAAGTTGAAGAAGGATCTGAAAGAGAGCTCAGAAAGGCTTGCCATAGCAGAGGAAGGCTGGGTAAAAGAGTCACATCGTGGTGATCTTGCAGAAGATGATCGTCGTGCGAAGAAGGCTAAGCTTAGGGAGATGTACTCTATATTTCACAATGCAATGGATACGGCCCAGGATCGAGTTATGAAATACCCAATCCAGTTTGAAGGTCTACCATCATACATTCTTGATCGTAGGACGATGTCTCGTATTATGGAAGAAGAACGTGGCAAGGCTATCCAACGTCTTAATAGGCAATGATAGTATTAGTTTAATTATGTAAAAACTATTTGATAGTTAATGATGTAAAATCTGATGTGTTTATAAACAAAGGAATATTTTGATGTTTTAAATCCTGTAGATTCTTTATCTCGGGATAGTGGATGTAAATAGTAGTGATGCTATCTATTGATGATAAAACTTTTGAATTAAATGAGAATGTCAGAGTTTATTTGAATTGATGTATTAAAAATATGCCGCCTAGAAGAAGACAAAACCGTCAGCAAGCACAAGAAGAACCAATGAACAACACTGACGCCAATGCTAATCCTGTTTAGCAGTCGGTGAACCTTTTGGCTGGGCCAATTAACAATCAACCACAAGCTCCACCAAACACTTCGTTTAAGGACTTCAAGGCGGTGGGACCGCCAGAGTTTAAGGGTTCCATAAACCCAATCGAAGCTCAGACTTGGGTGATGGAGATGGAGAAGGTGTTCGACGTCGCTCGGGTAAGAGAGGATCAGAAAACCGCGTATGGAACGTTTATGCTGAAGTCCGAAGCTAGTTATTAGTGGCAGGCAAACAAAGTGAGAGGAGGTGAGGGTGTAATATCCTGGGAAAGATTCAAAGAAATGTTCTTCGAGATGTACTTTCCAGTAAGTTCACAAAATCAGATGGAAGTTCAGTTTCTAGAGTTGAAACAAGGGAGTATGTCAGTAGCTGATTACGCGGCAAGGTTTAACGAGTTGGCTAGGTTCACCACATACCAAGTGCACACCGACGACAGGAAGGCAAGACGATTCGAACAGGGACTGAAGCCCTGGTTGTATAGCAAAGTGTCAATGTTCCAAATTGAACACCTTTGTGGGAGTGTTAAAGAAGGCCATACTCGCTGAAGGTGGAAGAGATGTGGTCACTAAGTACAATCAGGATCAGAAGAAGAAGAAAAGTGAGAATGAAGGTAACAACAAAACTTGTGGGAGTAGTACTGGGGGTAATCACAGTCAGAAGAGGAAGTGGTCTGAAAATTTTTCATCTGGAAGTCAACAGGGAGGGCAGAAGAAGAAGATAGAAGCGTGTCCAACCTGCGAAAAAACTTATTTGGGAGTTTTCATGAAAGGGAAGCGAGTGTGCTATAATTGTGGTCAGGAAGGCCACATAGCACCACACTGTCCGAACCCAAAGAAGGGTGCTTGCTTCACATGTGGCTCAAAGGACCATCTTGCAAGAGATTGTCCTAAGAAGGGATCAGGAGGGACGAGTTCAAGAGGAAATAGAGGAAATACTAGTGGAAGCACTCTGACCATTGCAGGACCAACCGCAACCAATCGAATCGACAAATTTAACGCTCAACACGACAAAGGCAAGATGCGGTGCAGTCTCGCGATGTGGTGTCAGGTATCATTCCGATCAATAAAATTAATGTTTATGTATTATTTGATTCGGGTGCTACTTGCTCATTTATATCCAATGACTTTGCTAAGAACTTAGAATTGTTTAAGGACGAGTTAGAATACCCCATGAACATAGAAATTGCGAATATAGAATTAATCCCTGTTAAGTATGTGCACAAGAACTCTAGAGTAGATATTAAGGGTAATATCATGAACGTAGATCTTATCCCTATTCAACTCGGAGAATTCGACGTTATTTTGGGTATGGATTGGCTATCCAATTGTGGGGTGGTAATTGACTGCCAAAAGAAGCTTATTAACCTTATGACTCCATCAAAGGTTGTGTTTTATGGTAGCAAGTCACCTAGACAAGCGAGTTGTCTGACGACGATGTAGGCCAGGAGATTGTTAAGACAAGGCTGTGTAGGATATCTAGCTTACATAGTTGATAGTCGGAAAGAGAATCCAAAAATAGATGAGATACCAGTAGTGAGAGATTTTGCAGACGTATTTCCGGATGATTTGCCAGGACTTCCTCCAGATAGAGTAGTTGAGTTTGTAATCGATTTGGCTCCAGGAACGGCTCCAATATCGAAGGCACCGTACCGAATGGCACCGATAGAGATGAAAGAACTGATGGTCCAACTACAAGAATTACTGGATAAGAAGTACATTCAACCCAGCATATCACCGTGGGGAGCGCTGGTTTTATTTGTGAAGAAGAAGGATGGAACAATGCGACTCTGCATAGACTACAGAGAACTGAATAAGGTTACGATCAAGAATAGGTATCCATTACCGCGAATTGACGACTTGTTCGATCAGTTAAAGGGAGGAAGATACTTTTCAAAGATAGATTTGAGAAGTGGTTATCATCAACTGAAGGTGAGACCAGAGGATGTACCGAAGACAGCATTTAGAACACGATACGGTCACTACAAATTTTTGGTAATGTCATTTGGTCTAACAAATGCTCCTGCAGCATTTATGGGCTTAATGAATGGAGTGTTCAAACCGTTTTTGGACAAATTCGTAGTGGTATTTATAGATGATATTTTGGTATATTCAAAAACCAAGGAAGAACACGAAGAGCATTTGAGGGTGACATTAGAGACTTTGAGAAGAGAGAAGTTGTATGCTAAGTTTTTGAAATGTGAATTTTGGATTAAAAGAGTACAATTTCTTGGACATGTGATTGATAGGGACGGAATTTCGGTGGATCCCTCCAAAGTCGAAGCTGTAATTAACTTGGATCAGCCGAAGACACCATCAGAAGTAAGAAGTTTTCTTGGATTGGCAGGTTATTATAGAAGATTCATTCAGGATTTTTCAAAGATTGCAACTCTGTTGATGAATTTGACTAGAAAATCGGTGAAATTTGTTTGGATGGAAAAGTGTGAGGAAAGCTTTCAAGAATTAAAGAAGAGGTTGAGTACAACACCTGTGTTATCTCTTCCAGATGACACAAGAAATTTTGTGGTTTATAGTGATACGTCGTATAAAGGACTTGGCTGTGTGCTTATGCAAAATGGCAGAGTTATTGCGTATGCGTCATGACAACTGAAAGATTATGAGAAGGGGTATTCGACCCATGACTTGGAGTTAGCTGCAGTGGTTTTCGCTTTAAAAATTTGGAGGCACTATCTTTACGGGGAGAAGTGTGAAATATATATAGATCACAAGAGTCTGAAATATATTTTTACACAGAAAGACTTGAACATGCGTCAAAGAAGGTGGTTGGAATTAATTAAGGACTATGATTGTGAGATTTTATACCATTCGGGTAAGGCAAATGTGGTGGCCGACGCCCTAAGTAGAAAAGGTCTGGAGAAATTGATGATGTTGACAGCTCAGGAGGAGCTAATTTTAGCAATGGAAAAGCTGGAATTAGAAGTGAAGTATCCTATGGAGATCGATGAGAAGTTGTTCCAGATGCAAGCTGGTACAACTTTACTAGATAAAGTTAAGGAGGCTCAACTTCAAGACGAAGAATGTGAGAAAGTGAAGAAAAAGATATCTGAAGGGACTGAACCGAGATTCAAAATAGACAGTGAGGGACTACTAAGATTTGAGAGCAGAATTTGGGTACCGCCAGTACCAGAGATTAAGAAAGAAATTTTGAGCGAGGCTCACAACTCAAGATATTCGATTCACCCTGGTAGCACCAAGATGTACCAAGATCTTCGACAACATTTTTGGTGGCCAAACTTGAAACGAGAGGTTGCAGAATATGTTGCCAAGTGTCTGACATGTCAGAAAGTTAAAGCAGAACATCAGAGGCCGAGTGGGTTATTACAACCTTTAGAGATCCCAGAATGGAAATGGGAGCATATTACAATGAATTTCGTGGTTGACCTACCGACAACATAGAAAGACTACGATACAGTATGGGTTATTATTGACCGATTGATGAAATCCGCACACTTCCTTCCGATCAAAATCAGATTCAACTTAGATCAGTTGACGAGGTTATATGTGAAAGAGATTGTTTCAAGACACGAAGTTCCAGTGTCAATTGTTTCTAATAGAGATCCGCATTTTACGTCGAATTTCTGGAATCGTCTACAGGAATGCATGGGGACACAATTGCGAATGAGTATGGCGTATCACCCTCAGACAGATGGACAGAGTGAAAAAACAATTTAGAACTTGGAAGATATGTTAAGAGCTTGTATAATGGACTTTAAAGGAAATTGGGATGATCATCTACCGCTCGTTGAGTTCGACTACAACAACAGTTACCACGCTAGTATTGGCATGCCACCCTATGAAGCGCTATACGGCAGAAAGTGCAGAACTCCGCTATATTGGGACGAAGTTGGCGAAAGACAATTACTAGGCCCGGAATTGGTACAACAAATAGCAGAAATAGTCAAAGTGATCCGAATAAGATTGGATGTAGCCTCAAGATGAGATGGAAAGAAATATACGCCGATCCACACCGTAAGAATGTTGAGTTCGAGCCGGGTAGTTATGTGTTTTTAAAGGTCTTTCCCTAGAAGGGAAAGATCAGATTCGGAAAGAAAGGGAAATTAAGCCCAAGATTCATTGGACCCTTTGAAGTTCTACGAAGGGTTAGAGAAGTTTCTTATGAGGTAGCCTTACCTCCAGCTCTAGAGAATGTCCACAACGTTTTCCATGTCTCAGTCCTACAACCCTACAAACCCGATTACAAGCACGTGATTGAATATGAACCCCTACATTTCGATAAAGATTTATCTTACGAAGAAATTCCTGTTCAAATTGTCGACCGCAAAGAACAAGTTCTGAGAAATAAAGTAATACCTTCTATTAAGGTAATTTGGAGGAACCACAACGCTGAAGAAGCTACGTGGGAACTCGAAGAGAATATGATAAAGAATTATCCTCATTTATTTACTTAGAATATTATAAGCGATTATCGGGGATGTAATCTTTGTAAGGGGGGGAGAATGTAACGGGACGAATTATTGAGTTGTGATTCTGGGGACGTAATCCTTTTAAGAGGGAAAAGATGTGACAACCGAGATTTTGTAATTTAATTTTAATATTTATTGATTGAATAAATATTTTTCGATGAATTAATTATTAGATTAAATAATTAATTGATGAAGTTGTGGTAGATTAATTTAATTATATGTGTTATATTTATTAAATTAATGTAGAGAATTTTATTATTCAAGTATATGATTATGTGAGCTTATTGTATTAAAAGAAATATTTAATAAGTCTGATAGTATTTTAATTAATTTAATTATTAATTAGAGATTTAATAATTTGATATTATTATTAAATGAGAAAATTTAATTATGTGACTATGTGCATTATTGAGAAATCATGATATTTTATTTAAAGTAAATTAAATAAGATATTAGATTTATTTTATAATGGGTGTGACATTATTTAAACTATATGATAAAGTTTAATTAAATTAAATGGTTTTAAACCCTTTTCTAGCTAGCCAAACATGGCACTAATGGGGGTTGGGAGCAGTTACCCATGATAGGTAACTGACCACCAACACGCGTCAGTTCTTCTCCTTATTAACAATACGTCTTCTTCTTTCTTCTTCATTATTTGCCTAAGTCTAGAAAGTGTAACAGAGAGAGATACAGAGAAAGAGTTGAGAATTCATAGATTTTTTTAGAGGATTGTAAGAGTCATCTAAGAAGGAATTCATCTCCTATTATTTCACTATACGCTTGGGTAATTCTCTTCAACCCAATTTCTTTTTACGTCATGTAGTTTTTATGAAAAAAATGGCTTTTATACTTTCTGTGAGTCTCTGTAAATTGGGAAACTTTGTTAAGGATATATGTAATAATTCGTGTAGCATAGCATGTTTTATATATATTGTATATGATTCCATATCATAAGTTTCATAATATTATAACTTGTTGTTTCAAAAAATTACAGAGTATGTTATTTGGCCATATGGCCCTTATACGTAATTTTAATATGTCAACCATAAATGTTTCTACAAAATTTCTACTTATATGTGAATATGCATGATAAAATGAACAAAACAAAATTTGAATGGTTGGATTTGGTTTTATAACGAATCCTTGGCGTTGAATTTTAGGATTTATGTTCAAAACTTCAAGAACATCAAGAATAGTACAATTTGCATGCTCGAATTCTGTAATTATGTGTTTTAATGGGTTAAAATTACTCTATAAGTGTTGGGTAATGATTATGTATGAATTATAACATGTGGGTATGTGTAATTTGGTGAAATTAATGTTTATGTAGTGTTTATTTCGCTAAATTCTGTGTTCTTCGCGAACTGAAAATTCAGAGTTTGGAGTGTCGCGTCATGCATACCAACTCCTATTTCATTTCCTGGCAGAAGTAGCGCATCGTATATAGCAAATACCAAGTACCAAGTCAAATACATACAGCCTCTTCTCAAAGACCCACTACAAAGTGGTGGCGCCCATGAATGCCACTTAGCAGAATGTCTAGAAAATGTTTTTTTAAAGTGTTCAAGTATAGAAATGTGATGGTAACTTAGTCTAATGAATATAAAGACTTGTTAGACATATAATGAGGTGTTAAAATAAACTCTTAGCACGTCCATAACACAATTACGTGTGAATTGAATGATCAAATGCATAGTTACCTTATTGTTTGTGAAGTCTTAATTTTTGACAAGAAGTGTAGTAATTGACTAAGTATAGTCATGAACTCGAGTTAGAAAAAGAATAAACTTGTGATGTTTAGTAAGTTATAATTGACCGGTATTGTGAATGTAAATGATATGTATGATTTAAATCAAAGAACGAGTTTTATTAACGTGTAATCTACGCACGAGGCAAGTTTTCTAACCCTACTTGTTATCATTAAGCAAACTCTCATTGTTATTGATTAAGTCTGTTTCATATATTAAAGCTTATTAATCCTTCAAGCATGATGTTGTTATACAATAATTATTCTATTGTATACTTTTGAGATTGTATCCAAGTTAAATTATCAGTTATTGTTAAACCTTGTTAGACTAGCGAACCCTTATTGATTCGACTAGTCCATAGTTGATGAGTGTTTTAAATTTCAGAACCCTTGATAAATTATCCAAACCAAACTTCCTTTGGTGCGGACTCGAATGTCAAACTAAGATGAACAACCCTGTAAAGGGGATTACTTATGCGTTAGCGTTAAGATATTGTGCATAGTATGGCACTAAGGGCTGATCCCCCTAAGTACGAGAAGAAGAGTCCATAGTCTTATGACTGTTAAAGGTTTCAAGTATAAACACTTGACAACCTAGGACATAGTTCAAGGTCTTATGACCCTCAGAAGTTCTTTTGATTCTTGTTATTCATTCTTGATTCAAAAGTTGAGCTTTATTTCTTAAGTTGTTAATTCATTCGCATGCTATTATTCATTTGTTATATTGTTATACTTGTGGGCAATCGTGCTCACTCTTGCGTAATAATAACATTGCAGTTAAGAATGAAAGAGCAGACGAACCTTCCATTAGTAAGGAAAAGGGCAAGATTAGCAAGTAATGAAGACTGTTTTATTATTGTGATTATGTAATGATGATTAGAATTGATGTTACTTAAGACTTATTTGTTTATGATTTTCACACAGATGTTTTAAGGTTAGAGTAACCTGGGATTTTATTATTATGGTGCAGTTGATGTAACCCCTTAAGGGGAGATTTATTATTTAATTCTATCAATTGCATGGTTTGCATTTATTTATGGGTAGATAGATAGATGATGTTGTACAGTGAACACCAAATACTGTGGAAATGGAAGTACTGGATTTGGGGGTGTCACATCACAGGTTGGTATCAAAGCTGTAGGTTATAAACTTAGGTAAATGTACCTTAGGCTATAACCTGAGAGAGAGAGAGAGAGAACGATAAAGATTAAAATATATATAAGTGAAGATTCAAAGAAGAATCTTGAAGTATCTAGAAAATGAGGATTCAGGAATTTCCTAACTCTGGTAATAAAAATGTTAAGATGATATCTATAAGATAAAGATGACAAATATAATAAGAATAAACTCGGACGAAGTTTTGTTGATAATAGGGAAAGAACCCTGAGGTAAATTGATGATCACGACGTGATCGGATTAAGCTATGAAGTGATAAATAGTCTGTAATGACTAAGTGTGTATAGCTTGATGCTATAAGTGAATGTACTATGAAATGGTACGATATGAACTCATGAGGAGTTGTATGTGATGAGATACGAAGAATTCATATCAAGTAAAGTGTAAGATAGGGTTAAGTGGGATTTCAATTGAGGACCCATGTCAATAGCTGAGTGATATGATTCTTTGTTATGGGCGGGGAATTGTACTTGGTGTAAAAACCACTTAGTTCTGGCACTGATAATCATTGAAACATTTTTGTCGCGCTATTTGCTATATACCAATTGAGAAGGTGATTCTTTTCTCATGTGTATAACAAATAAAGAGGTTATAGTTAGAGAATATAAGGTTAAGTTGCGAGTTCTTAAAATGCATACTTATGGTACGTTCGTGACTCATGATCTTATGGTTTGAACCCCTCAGCGAATGGAAGACTATGGTCTGACTAGGGTAAGTTCTTAAACTCATATGATTATGGCAAGTCCTGAATTTCCAAAGTGTGGTAAGTTGGATGAACTATATCGGGTATATATATGTTATGAAGCTAGAAATTTTGGTATAGTAAGCATTGATGGTGATAAAGATTGATAGAATGAAGCAATGGAGTAAAGTTGATGGAGAAATATGGATTTTCTAAATCTTCTAGCTCTGCTAGATTTTCAAAATTTATTGACTTCGTGATAATGTTGGCATTTCTGTTTTCTCGAAAAAAACTTTGGATCATGTGATTGAACCAATGATGTTTTAAAAACAATACCATTATCCATATATCTATGCTAATTGTTTCGGCTAAGACAAAATGATTTAAAAATTTTCAAAAGGTATTTCTGACCATTTATATCATTTTGTATGGTGTAGAAATGGTAAACGATGGAGTCATCAATACAGTTAAACCTAGTGATGGTTGTGATCGAAAGATCGTCAGCCCACTATGGTATGATGTAATATGACAAAGTCACATAATGGTGGAATCCTCAACGTACTACTAATCTGGTACGACATCATGACGTCATAAAAGAATTTTGGTTTTCTTTTAAGTTATAAAGAAGGTCAATTAAGTTGGCCAAATTATTTCGATTGATGTCCGAATTGTTAATAAAAGTCTAAGCTATTAGATTTGGCTAGACGAAGGTTGAAAAATATTTGTGAAATTCAAGCGTTCTTGACTATTTACACCAAGCCAGATTACTCTAGTGCGGATTTAGATGTGGAAAAGCTGAGGTGAACAACCGTATAAGGGGACATGTTTTTGGGGACAATAGTTTCGAGCGTAACGCATGTAGTCGTTACAAAATACTACGTTGCGGCCCAACGTAGTGGTACAATAGGCTGGCCACCTAGCGTACATGTTGAGGGTGTTTTCAGTCTTTGTGGTTGATAAACATTCTGGTTTGTAGTGCGAAGGATTGTGATGAAGCACTGGTTCACAGTCTTGTGTGACCCCTCAGCATAATTTGGAATGTGAGTTATTCATACTACTTCCCGATTATTGAAAAATCGCGGAAGACTCTTATAATTCTGTGTGATGAATGTAGTGAGTAGAGTGTTCCTTAGAAAGGAGAATGTGGTAGAATGCAAGTGAGCAAGTTATAATGAAATTTCTGAAAAGAGAATGGATAAAATTATTCAAAAGAATATGTAATATTCGAAATACCATTGAGTAGAGGAGGTTTCGGTGATTCCGAGGACGGAATACTTATAAGGGGGAGAGGATGTAAGAACCCGAATTTTTAGAAAATATTAAAATAAGAATTTAGTGAATAAAATTCTTAAGGCTTGTGAAGGGTTCAAATAAAAATATATAATGTGTTACCAGGTGTGTGGTATTGTGTTACATAGGGTAATATGAGGTATGTAATTAGTAATGTTGTGTTTAATAAATATATACCATTATTATATATTTGTTAGAAATTGTAGAGATAAAGTTATATGAAGATGGATATGATTTATCTATCGACATTAAATAATTTATAGAATTATTTTATAATAGTAAGTTGGTGACATTAAAATATCTTTGATAATCACCAATTTCTTGAGTATATGTACGAGTGAATATCAAGTCTAAAGTAGTGCAATCTTATGCTTTAATGGTTGACGTATAGGAGTTGGGCTAAACGATTCCTTTAGAGAGCGGAGGTATATACGAATTGGTAACCGATCTAACTCACTGTGAAAATAGTGTAGACGAGACGGAAACTGATTTGTTGGTAGTTTGTGGGAAACCACTCAGTGTACTATATTGAATACTATTAAAAACTCGAGGTGTGTTAGGTTTGGAATTGTATATATGTACATTGTTGACGAGAGAAGAGAATCGATATACCTTTAAAGTTGTTAGAGAATTATTGAGTGAATTGATACACGGCAAGAAGTGAAGATTAAAGGAATATATGTATGTGTTATATTCGAGTTTTGTGTTATTGGTGGAAAGAAGTACTATAAATGAGATTTTATAGTTGAGAGAAATAGAGTTTTAGAATTCGAAGTGTGATTCTTAAATTGTTAAGGAAAATAGTAACCGATGGTGTGAAACCAAAGAGGGGATTTATGATTAGACGAGTTAACGCTTAAATAGGAGGTGTAAAGTGTTTAGAAATGTAAGTATTCAGTTCTGCTAATGTAGAACTTGTCTGCCTGAGAATTTGGTATGGCGCAATGCAATGCCATTACTAAGCTTATGACCAGTAAATAAGTAAATTGCGTCGACTGTAAATATCGCTTTTAGAATTTAAAATCTAAGAAATGGGTATTAAGGACTCATAAGGATAATAAAATCCTAAATGACGGTTAAGTTGTCCATGCATGGATTTGAATAAGGTTTAACTAATTAACCCGTATTAATTAGTGGCTAATTAAGTGATATTATGGAATATTATTCTATTAATTAGAGGAATTCATAATAATTATTGAAAAGAAATGATTAATATTAATTAATTATTGTGTGGGTTGAAAGTACCCAACTAAATGATAATTAGCCCAATTAAAATATTAATGTGGGTATAATCATTAAATAATATTAGTATGGGTAATATGGAAAATATGAGCAGTAGTAATATATAATACCTACGGCTTAAGAATACGTGGGTTATGACATTAAATTGAGACTAATGATATAAGGTACCAAGTGGTACAGTGAAATCATATGTGGTGGTAATACAGAAATAATTAAATTACTGCGTATTCTAGAAACTGGTAGGAGATTAAATGTTTGAATAAACATTAAATAATGTTATAATGTGGTTATGTGAGTAGTAGAAATAATTTTGGAACTACTCGGGCAATAATGCCTAACTGCGTTGTTTTAATGCGTGTATTTAATGTACATGGATTATATGTATATTATGTAGCACCTACTAACTTGAAATGTTTATTCATATGGTGACATTAGGTTATAATATATAGTTGATATAGCATAAGAGTAAAAATGTGTACAAGTGTGTAGGCTAAGTGTTGCTGAGAGTTTCTTTTGACCCAAAATGAGTGACACAAGGATATGAATAGTGACTACAAGCTATAATACGTATGTTTTCAAAAGGCTAAATCCTAGATGATCATGGTTAGCTTGGTGGTTGGTATGGAGTGGTTGAGCCACCCTTCTTGAACCATTGTTTCATTGCATTGCACCATGAATTCAACCTCAGTGCTAAGTCATTATCTAGTCCAAACTTCTTCTATAAATAGGAACCATGTTTATCAGTTGATGTTCTTGAAGTTATCTGAGATTTTGCTAAGTAAAAGTTGAAAGCATACAAGCATTCTTAGAGTTTAAGAGTTCAAGTAGTAGCAAGTTCTTTCACATTACAGAGGTATAACACCTTTTTCCTTGTTTCCATTTTCATTCTCTATAAAAATGGAGTCTTGAGTTCTTGTAATTCAAATCCTTGATTTTGTGGAATTGCATGTTAATGAGGTTGGGTGATGTCCATATAGTTGTTATATGATCATATAAGTATGTCTAAATTGTTATATGAGTGTTTAGAATCGAATTGGTGAATAATTTTGTGGTTGGGATGGAGTTCTGCCGAAGCAGACTCTTCTTGGCTCGAACCGGACACGGCGCAGCTGCACCGGAATAACACTGTGTCGGCCTCTGAAATTGGTTTTTGCTGTCTATTTTCAAAACTGGTTAATGTTAGGCAATCATTTTGGCTTAAACTAGCATGCAAGCATGTGTAATGTGTATGTATAATTATATTATGCTAAGTGAGCATGTTTTACTAAGATTAGCATGATTTGGTAGAAGATCTTTAACAAGGATTTTTAGTTTTGAAAACAAACTTTGTTAAAGTTTATGTTCTGCAAATTTTGAGCTTAGTGGTCTATATACAAGACTGATTTTACACATAAATGAACATGACATGTGATTCATAGTTCCTTTGTTCATGACCACGTTATTAGGCTTTGTGTAAAGAAGTTTTTCAAGAAAAAGCTTAACATAGTGAACTAACATGCATGACTACTATATGATTTAAACTCTGACCTTACCAGCATGATAACATGACTTGACTATGTATGTTTAGACCTTTGAAGTTGTCTTGTATGTATTGAATGGTATTGTTCAAGTCTACAATGGTTTCAAAAGTAAACTTGAACATATTTTTAGAATCTAGTTGCATCGCATGGATATCTATATTCTAACGGATTTATATATCATGATATGTCTAGAATATCCCTAGATATGATTTATATGTACTATGTCGCATCATTCATGAAAAATGATTTCAAAGGAAGCCTCGAGCATGTTTTCAAACTTAAGTTGTATTACATATGAGTATTTAGTTTGAGATGCCATGTTATGTTTCATTATGTCACTAAACATAAGTCTTATATGATAAGCATAATGGAAGTAAACCAAGCATGAGGTTAAAGCATGTTTTAAAGTGTTAAATGACAATAGCTATGAGTAAAAGATGTGAATATGTACGAGCATGTGTAGTAAAGATTATGTGACCTCTTTATGAGAACATAAGGCTAATTAGTACACCTAGTGATTACATAACCCTATTTGGTTTTGATTCGTGGAAATCCTAAACTAAAGTCCCTAACATATAATGTTGAACTTGAAATGGTCTTACAAGTATGTAAAGACCTCTAGCGTGTATGCATTTTAAGTGTAAGTGTCTAAGTGTATTAAAGTATGGACTGAAAATAGGAAGTGCAAAGCTCAGGTCTTGAGTTCAGCTGGGGACATGGTAACAAGGCCAGATCCCCTAAGCTCGGATAGAAGCAATTGCACCATCCTACAGTTTGGGATAAGTTGTGTTTTATTTTGATCTGATGTTTGAAGCATGCTTGTATGATTACTTTAAATTGCAATATGTGACCACTATGCTATGTAATGTGTTAGGAAGCATCCTATGTGATAAAGATGAATGTTAATTAAGACTTTTAAAATGTTAAAGTCCAAAGGAATGTTTTCAAGATATAAAGCAATGACACGTTGTTGAATTTGTGATGTATTACCATCAGGTGTGTGCTATGAGAATATAGAATAGGTGATGTGGTATGAAGTTACAACTTAGTTGAACGTTTATGCATACGTTTGAACTTACCTATGAGTTTTAAATGAGTCGAACACGTAGTGAGTCAAGTGTGTGGTAGCTATATATGAATGTTGATGTCATATACGAGTGGTTAAGGTATACCTAGACATACCTAGCTATTCTAAGCGTATGATGAGAAAGTGAAGTATAGGTTTTATGAAACCTAGTTAAAGAACAATGTAACAATAGTATTACATTGAGAATGCATGAAATATGTTACTAATGGATATGAATCCATGATTATATAACCGTGTAGGAATACACGAAGTGCAGATAAGCTTTAAGCAGTTAAGTCATAGTTGATAAACTACAAATCTGGAAAGTCTTTCAGTTCCTATTTGTTATATGAATTTGATAACTGTTAGTTGATCTATATTATGATATGCAAATGTTGATGTATATATATGAAATGCATATGAGATATGTATGAAATGTGAAAGTTGATCTTTGATGATATGCTTGTGAAATAAATCTTTATGCCTGTTATATGAGAAGTAACATGCGTAGTAAATATTAATTGATTATGAATGCATGAACTGAATATGATATTATATGTTATGTGCTGCATGAAAATTGTTAGAATTGCTGGGCTGTCGAGCTCACCCTTGCAAATGACCACTTTTACAGGTTAAGGATACACGGTAAAGGTTATGTACTACTTGATTGATAAAGTCCAATTGCATCGAAGGAGATTGATTTATTATTTAACTAGATGCTCTTGAACCATGTTTAGATTCTAGTAGACGTACATGATAGTAGTTTATAATGTTTAATATCTGTTAAGTTGTACTATGTGATACATAGAGAAATTCGAATCGAGATGTAAAGATTTATACGAAAATTTAACAAAGTGAATCATAGAATAATATGATTCAGGGATTTGTAATTGATTCGAGTTAAGATATCAATAAAAGATTTATTTTTTAAAGGAGATTGAAAAAGTTTAAATTATTCCGTATATTTGTATAACATCGAATGTGATGTAAAATAGGAATAGTAAATGACTAAGATTAGAAACTTATTTAGGGCGGTTATCTCCTCATTCTGAGTTTCTATCACAGTGCGCAGATGCACATTCCTATCCAACAAAGATAGATACAATGCTCTCGTTGCATCCGGAGGTGTCGGCTCCTGAGTAGGCACCACCGTATTAACCGATGTCACCTCTATTTTTTCCTCCACGTCTAACATTTCGTTCAAGTATGATGCTAAACCCATAGTCTCCTCAGATATGTACTTCTCAATGTCTGAGTCATCTAGTACAACTATCGGTACCTCCGCCACTGGCATTGGTACTATCTCAACTTGATTCACTGAATCCTCACTTATCATATCCACGTTTCTAAACATCAAGCTATCGGTTGACATCTACAAACACATAACACGTTGATTAGTACATAATACACAATCGTATAAGCACAAATCACATTTAATATCTTTAAGATTAATTTCCATCTTTTAATTCTTTCGATACTGAGTTATCTCAATACCTTATTAATTCAATTGACTTGAATTTCATTCCTCGGACTTCACCTTCCTTACGAGGTTATTAGCCTAAGGTTTTCCCCCCCTTCAGTTTTATAACCTAAAGCTTTGATACCAACCTGTGACGCCCCCAAATTCGGGTATCTTCCAACCCGACATATGGTGCTCCACTGTACTAAATCCATACAATCATTCCATTGAAATACAACAAAATGAATGTAATTACTATCTTCTTATTACAATCAAAATATAATCCTTCCTAGGTTCATAAACCAATTACATCGTTCATTGTTCATAATGTATAATACATACAAACTTACTAATCTATTACACAATGGCTAAGCATCCATCTTAGCTTTGCCCTTATCTCTCTTGGCATTCACAGTACGTTCATCCTTAACTGCAATTATATAATTCACGCAAGAAGTGAGCATGACAGCTCAACAAGTTTAATCAAGGATAACAATAATACCACATTCGTGAATTATATAACAATTCTGACATAACTGAACAATAGTTATGAAGTATTATGAAATGATAATACTTTAACAGTTCATAACATCAATTCCCAAAGTATAGAATAGATTAGGAATTCTGAACTGGTCGATAGACCATGAACAGTAACTTTCAGTTTTCATACTTGAAAAGGAGTCCACAACACTAAGGCTGTTCATCCGCATTACTTATGAGCACTTCTAGGTGATCAACCTATAGTACTCTATGTTGATCAACACTCATTCATTATACGTATTTACGTTTAATATTTTTGGCAAACTCGCGTGCCCATCGAATAATCGATGAAAAATACTTTTGTTTGTTCATAGACAAACCTTACCTTCACGTCCGTACCAATTACTTGGCATAGGATAACGTTAACATTTCTATATAGAAAGATATGAATATCAATCAATCTATATATTACGAATAGTCTAGCCGAGTTAAAATCTGGCATCGACCCTTTCTTTAAAATCAGTCGTGCAATTCAGTTCAACGAATCACATAAAACTTGGCTAACTTGAAAGTTAGACAAGAGTTAAGAAAACATGCCTTTCAGAGTCTTCAAATAACTTAATCGATTGACCACAACCTTTACAGAATCTACATTATATATTCACATAGCACACTATAATTAGCTAACAAAGTGTATATTTTGCAAGTCTAGCTCTCTTTCTCTCTCAATAATCTAAGTTGGAAATTTGTAAAACTCCCAAATGAATCAACCTAGCTTTCTATTTATAGGAAACTAGAATGGAGGGCATAATAGACTTAACACACCCAACCTCCTTACTATTCATATGTGGTCACCAAGTAAAATACTTGGTGACCAAGCCTCAAACTTGGCTTGCACACCAAGTGGCCGACCCACTCATGTCATGGGTCATCTCATGGGTTGCCCCATGGGTTTTACCCATTCGGTGACCCACCAGTTCGATCCATAGTTTGATTTTAATGAATTGGGCTTAATTAAATTAATAATGGGCCTTAACTTGGGCTTACCCCACTAACCCCTTGGGCTTGGTCATTCAATTGATTGGGCTAATCATAATCCAACACAATTGAATTAGTCATTAAGTCTTAACTTAATTCTATAATACGAATCGTATCCCATACGTACAATTCACGTATTCTCTCTGTATACTACTCGTATAATAATCGTATTGTACTTAGTATTTACTCATTGTATTATACATAGATACTAAATAGCACAATAAATGTATAACACTCGTATTAACCCTAACGCAATTCCTTCTACGCATATTATTTCCTTCTCAGAAATCAATATACTCAACCCTTAGGTTTTAAGTCTGCATGCAAAAAACTGCGTTTGCCATAAATGAAAGATTATCAGATATTTCATCTTATCTCAATATTCTATCATTACGCGTTTCTCGGAATTTCAAAATAATTCCCCGAATAGAAACGTATAAATAGTGTTTTTACGGAAATTTCTCAGAAAATAATTATTTTCGTCTTGGAAATTCCAAACAAATAATTCTAGCACGTAGCCAGAATACTAACCACGTTAACACATTCTAGGTCGTAGAACGACCTTCACATAGCTTACTCACAAAACAATCAATTAAATTCATTTAATTCACATAATCAAATAAAAATTTAATTGTCAAAAAAATCCGATTTTCTCGGGCATTACAATTTTAGCTAAAGTTGTTATTTCTTTATACCATGATTAAAATTCATGAGATGTATTAAACGTTTTATGATGTATAATTTTATGTTGAATTGTAAAGCTAAAGTTAGAGTTATCTGATATGTAAAGGTTATCGGATTAAAATGTAAAATTTTATATAACAACAGTGATAAAGTGAATCATAAAATAAGATTGATTCAAAAACATGTAGATGATAAAGGTTTTAATTTAGGGAATTAAAGTAAAAAGTCATAAAAGTTTAAATTATTCCGCATTTTATAAATTTTAACATCGAATAATGATGTAAAATCATAAGGTAGACGTGTTATTAACGACCGAAGTTGAGAATTAAATTGTATGAATTTTGGGGTCGTTACATAAAATATGACACACACACACACACACACACTGTAAGTGCTTAATACAATCATATATTGTTATGCTATTTTATAATGTATTGAGACTTCAACAATCACAGCCCATCACTTTAATTTCTTGTTATCCCCGCTCGACCTAGCTACACTCTTATTACCAGAAAGGAATTGTGAAGCAAAATGGTGAGCACAAATTGTGACGCCCCCAAATCCAGGTATCTTCCAGCCCGACATATAGTGCTACACAGTGCTACAGTTCATATATACATTCAATTGAAATGCCTCAAAAGAACGAATATGTCTTATATATATATATATATATATATATATTCCAAACAATATTTCCATTCCCCAGGTTCTTTATAACCATTACATGTGTTCTTGTCATAATATTAAATAATAACAACATTCAACCTATACTATTACAAAGGTAATCTATAGGTTCGCCTTAGCCTTCCCTTTATCTTTACTAGATCCTTTGGTTTGTTCGGTCTTAGCTGCATTCATATAGTTCAAGCAAGAGTGAGCATAACTAGCTTAGCAAGTGTGACAATTCCATTTAAACAATGTGCTTGAAGCATATAAATCGTATATCTTCAATAACTGAACAATAGTTATGAAGTACTATCGATAATTCAAAATAGCACTTCTCTTTTCTTAAAACGTTTCACAATGAACAACATTCAGTAAAACATTAATTTCGGTCCAAGACCTTGAGCATTTCATACTTTCTTTAAAAAGGACAACTCAACACCAAGTCCGTCAGTCCGACATTACTTACGGGAACGTCTAGGTGATCAGTCTATAGTACTCTATATTGTACAACACTATTTTCTTTAAACGTATGTATGTTTAAATTTTGGCAACCTCACGAGCATGTCGTTTGATGATAAATCATTTGTTTAGCATACTTAGTCTTCTTTTGAAAATCATACCAACATAGTTTGGCAAAACTTGACAACATTTTGATAGATTATAAGAAATCCAAAAACATCTTAAGTCTAGCCGAAAGAATTGGCTTCGACTTCATCATACATCAATTCATGTGTAAGATACATGAATCATAAAGCTTGTTCAGAATGAATATAGACAAGGGTTAGAACACTTGCCTTTAATGCTTGCTACTGTTTAAGTACTTTTCCTTTTGAGTCTTTAAAGTCTCTACAATACATGATCACATAACATACCACATTAGGTCATATATAATCAAGTACGTTTACTACTATATCTTACCCTTCTTCTCAATCTAATTGTTCATTAGATTGTTTAACATTGGTTCCGGTTTGTCGTTATGTTTTACATTCACATTCGAGTAACTTATCTTTAACCTGTAGTTGTATTACTTAAGTTTTTTAACAGCATTCAAGGATGTTACTTTAGGTTTCTTAATGTGTTAGTTCATTACTAATCAACCAATTTCCTTTCTATCTTTATAAGCCTTCTTCTATATGCATAACCTAGTGTTGGCGCTGCGGCTCCAACTTCTCTTTTTTGTTCACGTTGCGGCACGAGTTAGCAGTGCCTATGGTTTGGACTTGGCGCTGCGACGCGAGTCCCTTTGTTACCTGTCGTGCTGCGGCACCACTCTTCAGTAGCTGATGGTCAAGTCTAGTGCTGCGGTGCCATGGATAGTGCCTTGGTTGGCGCTGCGGTACTAACTCTGTGCACCAGATAGTTTTGATAGACTTTTTGCTTATCTAACTTTCCGGACTCCTAAATTGTTCATTTTAAGTCCGAATTGGCTCGTTCAAAAGCCATTAGCTCACAAATCACATAAACTACGTGTTCATGTAAGAATTTTACATTTTTGAATTTGTTAACATGGAATTCACCTTTTAGTTTATTTTTATGAAAACGATAAACGTTCGTGAACGTTCATAGCTCGTTTCTTCGTTCTAAGTTGGAATTGGGTCATTTTTGAGTCCGCAACTCTAGAATTCCAATTGAGACTATTCTCCATCGAAAACCAACGTTTCTGAGTTCAATGTCAAAATTTGACTTCCATTCCGAGAATTTCACGATTTCAACGATTATCGTCTAATCTCATAAATTCCGCCATAACTTCGTTACTTAAGATTTTTACATCATTCCAAATGGATTCATTCCATCATACTAACATCCTAACCAAACATATTTCATTAATGTATACACATGATAAGTTCTTACATGTTCTTCATTAATCCATATCATAAATAAGTATGAATTACGTATACATGGCTTATTAAGGTTTAGGTCCATTGATTAGCCATTCTTATTACTTCTTAGCAATCATGCTCTACCACTACTCACTTCTCTAACAATTAAAGAGAGGGAGAATCATGGTTTAGGATCATTACCTTTGATGATCAACTTTGTTCTTCTTCTTGCTTCCTGGATTATGAAAGACTAGCTCTTACTTTTCTTGCTTCTTCTCTCTACTAAATAAACACTTAGATGTTAGTGGAAAATTTAATAAGTAAATAATCTAGCAACTCTTCTCTTATTTATAAGATTTCCTAGTTGAGGCTATAATGGACTTTTAGACAATCCCACCTCCACAACTCCACCTCCTTACTATTCATCTCTTGGTCACCAAGATGATGCCATGTGATCATGGGGCCCACATGAGTTGCCCCATGGGTCATTTATACCCATTTGATCGATCCACGTATCCAGTTCTTACTTTGGGCTTTAGGTTTAATTAACTTTAACTTAACCTTTGGGCTTCTATTAATAAACATTGGGCTTTAACATTCATTCCCTTGGGCTTGTACAACTTCTGCACAATCCTACAAGTCCAATACAATTGCTTAATACGTTATTATTATTCTCGTATACTAACTCGTATACTTATTCATCATATACGACATACCATCATTCATACATACTCGTATAATACCTCATATCATACTCGTATTCATTACCTCGTACAATACTTACGTATCATACGATCATCGTTTACTCATTAACGTTTCACTTTCCCTAACGTTCTCAAATTTAGTCCGTAGGCGAAAAATTGCATTTTCCATACGTGAATTATTATTACATAACCCATCTTCCCTTGATATTCTATCATTACGTATTTCTCAGAAGTTCAAAAATAATTCCCGTGCAGAAATCAGTGAGTATTTTTCGGAAAAACTTTTATTTTTGTCTTAGAAATCCAAACACTTTAATTCCTTCACTTAGTCAAAATACTACGACATTCCAACATATCTAGGTTATAGAACAACCTTCATCTTATTAATACATAATAATAACATATAATATAATTTTATTCATTATTTAATTAAATAAAATTATTTTACAATAAATTCGAATTTCTCGGTTGTTACATTCACCCCTCCTTATAAGGATTCTGTCCCCAGAATCTCGCTTAAAAATTTAAATAAACAACTGAGGATAATCCTTCCTCATCTTTTCTTCCAGTTCCCATGTTGCTTCTTTGGCATCGTGGTTCTTCCATAACACCTTTACTGAAGGTATAACTTTGTTCTGCAGAACTTGCTCTTTTCGATCAATGATTTGAATTGGCATTTCTTCATACGTTAAGTCCTTCTCGATATGAATAAGCTCATACTCTATTACGTGATTATAATATGGCTTATAAGGACGTAACACGGACACATGAAATACATTATGTATTCGTTCTAAGTCTAGAGGTAATGCTATCATGTAAGCTACCTCTCCTACCCGTTTTAAAACCTCAAAAAGTCCTATAAACCTTGGACTTAACTTTTCCTTCTTTCCAAAGCGTATCTTTTCTTTCCAGGGAGATACCTTTAGAAATACATACGAGCCTACTTCAAACTCTTTATTTACTCGATGCGAGTCCGCATACTTTTTCTGTTTGTCTTGAGCTGCTATGAGACGCATCCGTATCAGCTTGACAATATCCGCTATTTGCTGCACCAATTCAGGTCCTAGCATTCGGCGTTCTACCACTTCATCCCAACACAATGGTGTTCTGCACTTCCTTTCGTATAAAGCTTCGTAAGGCGGCATGCCTATGCTTGCATGATAAATATTGTTATACGCAAATTCTACTAATGGTAGATGATCATCCCAACTACCCTTAAAATCCATGACGCAAGATTTGAGCATATCTTCTAACATTTGAATTGTTCTCTCGCTCTGGCCATCAGTTTGTGGATGATAAGCCGTACTTAACTTCAACTGCGTCCCCATCTGTTCTTGCAGGCTCCTATAAAAGTTTGATGTGAATCGTGGATCACGATCTGACACTATCAAAATGGATACTCCATGTCTGGAAATAACTTCCTTAACATAAAGTTTAGCTAACTGATCTAAGTTATACTTAACGCTTATTGGCAAAAAGTGAGCCGACTTCGTCAACCGGTCCACTATTACCCAAATCGCGTCATACCCCTTCTGAGTAATTAGAAGTCCCACCACAAAGTCCATCGTGATATGCTCCCACTTCCACTCCAGAATCTCCAATGACTGTAACAATGTCAGTAGAATAATAAAAACACATATCATATATAATGCATTTTTTAAGGTTAATTTCATCTTTTACTTCTTTGACTTTTCTTAAGGTTATGACTTAAGGTTTTAATTCCACCCTTAAGTTTTATAACCTACTGCTTTGATACCAACCTATGATGCCCCCAAATTTGGGTATCTTCCAACCCGACATACGGTGCTACACGGTGCTACAATTCACACATACATTCAATTGAAATGCCTCAAAATAACGAATATGTCTTATATATATTCCAAACAATATTTCCATTCCCCAAGTTCTTTATAACCATTACACGTGTTCTTGTCATAATATTAAATAATAACAACATTCAACCCATACAATTACAAAGGTAATCTATAGGTTCGCCTTAGCCTTCCCTTTATCTTTACCAGATCCTTCGGTCCGTTCGGTCTTAGCTGCATTCATATGGTTCAAGCAAGAGTGAGCATAACTAGCTCAGCAAGTATGACAATTCCATTTAAACAATGTGCTTGAAACATACAAATCGTATATCTTCAATAACTGAAGAATAGTTATGAAGTATTATCGATAATTCAAAATAGCACTTCTCTTTTCTTAAAACGTTTCACAATGAAAAACATTCAGTAAAACATTAATTTCGGTCCAAGACCTTGAGCATTTCATACTTTCTTTAAAAAGGACAACCCGACACCAAGTCCGTAAGTCCGACATTACATACGAGCACGTCTAGGTGATCAGCCTATAGTACTCTATGTTGTACAACACTACTTTCTTTAAACGTATGTACGTTTAAGTTTTGGCAACCTCACATGCATGTCGTTTGACGACAAAACATTTGTTTAGCATACTCAGTCTTCTTTTGAAAACCATACCAACATATAGTTTGGAAAAACTTGACAACATTTAGATAGATTATAAGAAATCCAAAAACATCTTAAGTCTAGCCGAAAGAATTGACTTCGACTTCATCATACATCAATTCATGCATAAGATAAATGAATCAAAAAGCTTGTCCAGAATGAACATAGACAATGGTTAGAACACTTGCCTTTAGCGTCTACTACTATTTAAGTACTTTTCCTTTTGAGTCTTTAAAGTCTCTACAATATATGATCAGATAACATACCACATTAGGTCATATATAATCAAGTATGTTTACTACTATATCTTACCCTTCTTCTCAATCTAATTGTTCATTAGATTGTTTAACATTGGTTCCGATTTGTCGTTATGTTTTACATTCACATTCGAGTAACTTATCTTCAACCTTTAGTTGTATTACTTAAGGTTTTTAACATCATTGAAGGATATTACTTTAGGTTTCTTAATGTGTTAGTTCATTACTAATCAACCAATTTCCTTTCTATCTTTATAAGCCTTCGTCTATATGCATAACTCTAGTCTTTCAAGCGCTGCCAAGCGCCAACTTCTCTTCTTTGTTTTCATACCGTGTCATGAAAGTTAGTAATGTTTATGGTCTCGACTCGTATGCTGCAAAGACGAGTCCCTTTGTTACCTACCACACTACGGCGCCACTCTTCAGTGGTTGATGGTCAAGTCTGGCGCTGCGGCGCCAACTCTGTGCACCAGATAGTTTTGACAGACTTTTTGCTTAGCGAACTTCCCGGACTCCTAAATTGTTCATTTTAAGTCCGAATTGGCTCGTTCAAAAGCCATTAGCTCACAAATCACATGAACTACGTGTTCATGTAAGAATTTTATATTTTTGAATCCGTTAACATGGAATTCACCTTTTAGTTCATTTTTACGAAAATGATAAACATTCGTGAACGTTCATAGCTCGTTTCTTCGTTCTAAGTCGGAATTGGGTCATTTTTGAGTCCGCAACTCTAGAATTCCAATTAAGACCATTCTCCATCAAAAACCAACGTTTCTGAGTTCAATGCCAAAATTTGACTTCCATTCCGAGAATTTCACGATTTCAACTATTATCGTCTAATCTCGTAAATTCCACCATAACTTCGCTACTTAAGATTTTTACATCATTCCAAATGGATTCATTCCATCATACTAACATCCTAACCAAACATATTTCATTAATGTATACACATGATAAGTTCTTACATGTTCTTCATTAATCCATATCTTAAATAACTATGAATTACTTATACATGACTTATTAAGGTTTAGGTTCATTGATTAGCCATTCTTATTACTTCTTAGCAATCATGCTCTACTACTACTCACTTCTCTAACAATTGAAGAGAGGGAGAATCATGGTTTAGGATCATTACCTTTGATGATCAACTTTGTTCTTCTTCTAGCTTCTTGGATTATGAAAGACTAGCTCTTACTTTTCTTGCTTTTTCTCTCTACTAAATAAGCACTTAGATGTTGGTGAAAAATTTAACAAGTAAATAATCTAGCACCTCTTCTCTTATTTATAGGATTTCCTAGTTGAGGGTATAATGGACTTTTAGACAATCCAACCTCCACAACTCCACCTCCTTACTATTCATCTCTTGGTCACCAAGTAAAATCACTTTACTTGGTCACTAAGATGATGCCATGTGATCATGGGGCCACATGGGTCATTCTTACCCATTGGATCGATCCACAGATCCTGTTCTTACTTTGGGATTTAGGTTTAATTAACTTTAACTTAACCTTTGCGCTTCCATTAATAAACATTGGGCTTTAACTTTCATTCCCTTGGGCTTGTACAACTTCTACACAATCCTACAAGTCCAATACAATTGTTTAATACTTATAACGTATAATCTACGTATTATTCTCGTATACTAACTCGTATACTTATTCATCATATACGACATATAATCATTCATACATACTCGTATAATACCTCGTATCATACTCGTATTCATTACCTCGTACAATACTTACATATCATACTATCATCGTTTGCTCATTAACGTTTCACTGTCGCCAATGTTCTCAAATTTAGTCCACAGGCAAAAAACTGCGTTTGACATACATGAATTATTATTACATAACCCATCTTCCCTTGATATTCTATCATTACGTATTTCTCGAAAGTTCAAAAATAATTCTTGAGCAAAAATTAGTGAATAGTACTTTTCGAAAAATTTCTCGGAAATTTTTTATTTTCGTCTTAGAAATTCAAACACTTTAATTCCTTCACATAGTCAAAATACTACGACATTCTGACATATCTAGGTTATAAAATAACCTTCATCTTATTAACACATAATTATAACATATAATATAATTTTATTCATTATTTTATTAAATAAAATTATTTTACAATAAATCTGAATTTCTCGGTTGTTACACAAATAGCCCAGTAAGAATATCATGACTAAGATAATTAAATTATCAATAGCCTTCATCAGTAATAAATAAGATATTTAGAACATATAGTAGATGATAAAAGTTTTCATACATAATTGCAGCAAAATCAACAATCTATTAGAAGAGTCAAGAAAAACATAATGTCTACTATCTCCTCCACATTAAAAGTCGATCATTAATATTTTATTCATGTAATACCCATCAACAGTTCTTTGTTGTAACAAAGATAAAAAGAACTTTCATCACCTGTCTTTACCTGAACCACCAAAGATTATAGTTAAATTCATAATTTATGTTTATAATAATATAAATCAATAGTTTCTCCTTGCCACAAAGGCTTAATAGAACTTTCACTCAATGTCCTTTCCACAAAGGCTAAGATACTCAATAATCATATCGTCTTTACACTCTACACCAAAAACATTCAAATATAACAAGATTGGTCATGATCATGCTAATCAATTTTATATATTTGCACTACGGGCCAAAGATATTCAATGGTCATGATCATACCAATCAATTGTATATCTTTGCACTACAGGCCAAAGATGTTCAATTGTAAAACCAATGATCAACAGTCCATCTTTGCACTATGGTAAAAGACATAAAACAATAAAATCAATAATCATCTGTCCAAATTTGCACTACGGGCCAAAGACATACAACTGTAAAATTAATAATCAACAGTCTATCTTTGTACTACGGAGCAAAGATATACAACTGTAAAACCAATAATCAACAGTCCATCTTTGAACTATGGGCCAAAGATGACTTTCAACACAAATTTAAGTATGAGGATTATAACAATGATATAACGAATCAATCAAGTGAAATCAAGGATAAATATTGGAGATTTATAATTCAATTTATCCAGAGTTCAAGAATGTCCAAATTGTCAACATGATAACTAATTGTGGAGTAACATTCAAGATTTATATTCATGTATCAAAAATAATTAGGATAGAGATAAACCAATTTTATCGTGAATAGTACCTCGTGAATAGTACCCAAATGAATAGTACCAAATGAATAGTATCCCGTCATGTAAAGTACCCCGAATAAATAGTACACTATCATGCAAAGTACCCCAAATGAATAGTACCCCGTCATACAAAGTACCCTAAATGAATAGTACTCTTGTAACGACCCCAAAAATTCAGACAATAATATTCTACTTCTCGATCATTAACAATACGACTTTAATCTATCTTTACATCATTATTCGATATTAAAATCACTAAAAATGCGGAATATTTAAAACGTTTATACATTTCCTTTTGTATTGCCCTAAATCGCAACCTTTACATTACATCTCTTCGATTCAAATATATATCATGAATCGTTACAACAAAATGATTATACAAAGTCTTACATCATAAATAGATATCCGTATACACCGGATAGCCCAACTTACAATTCAACAACATGTTACATTCAAAATATTAAATACATTTCTCATAAAATATAAGTAATCTTCGTGAATATGGATCTCTATAATTCACTTAGCACATATCCCTACCTTGAAATCTTGACCTGCAAAAATTATTATTTGCAAGAGTGAGCTCAATAGCTCAACAAGTTCTAACAGTTTTCATGCATCACATAGCACATAACAATATGCTCAACATACATATCTTAATAACTAAAGTAACATGAAATACATGCTTTAATTCACATAGCAAATATAAAGATTGAGTTCCTTACTCAATCATCATTATTTAACCAAAACAATGTAGTCATAAATTGACTCTAACATTTCATGATTACAACATGTATAACATATCATGCTCACTTACAACACATATATCATATCATGCAATTTAAAATAGTTCATCAAGTCCACGTAGAAAATAGGAACCGAAAGACTTGTCTTGATCGTTGTTTACCAATAACAGTTTAACAGCTTACAGTTATCTACACTTCATGTGTCCTACACAATTATATAATCATACACATCAACTATTAGTCACATAGCAACGCATAGTAGTTGTAATATAAACTTTACGCTATATCTCATAAGTCCGATGACATCCAACTTTGGATATGCTGTAAATGTAATAAACCGGTATTTTCTATATAAATAAATAAGAAATTTTGCATATAATTTTTTTTAAAGATGAGATTATGTGCCAAGTAATGTGTATGTATATATGTGACAAATAAAATTTATTTATTACATGAATAATTTCAAATAATTTTATTTTAGAATTATTTATCATTATAAAGTATATTCGTATAATAATTAATTTTATAAGAGAAAAATGTTTTTATTATTTATTTTCCATGAAAATATGATTTTGTATTATTTAAATAATATATGAAAAGATTATTAGAATTGTTATAATTACTATTTTATTATATGAATTTATTCAAATTAATTAAGTTAATTATTTTCATTTAATTAATTATGGTACTAATTTGAAAGATATATCAGATATGGAATCCAAAATTTATTTCTGGATTTTGATCAATGAATGAGAATAATAATATTATATTAAATATAATATTACTTTTCGGTGTTATAAATATAAACAATATATGTGTAGACTGATAATGGTTAGTCAATTATGGTGTATCACGACAAACCCTAGTATTATTGTCATAAACCATAATTGGAAACTCAGAACTAGAGTTTAAGATCGGTCAAAAATTGTGTTATATGAATTATGTTGAGTATTAAGGAATTTAATGATAATTAGGGAAACCCTAATTATTATTTGAAAACCCTAATTAAAATTAGAAACCCTAATTTGCTAATTAGGAACCCTAATTGCAAAAATAAAAAATCCTAATTATTATTTTAGTAAATTGAATTATTAATTTGGGAACCCTAATAATATTAAGGAACCCTAATTATTTAAAACCCTAATTTCTATTTAAAAACCCTAATTTTAATTAATAAGTTCTAATTAAAATTTTATTACACTTTAAACTTAATTTTTCAAACCCTAGAAATTATTTGGGAAACGTTAAGGTTTAAAATCTAGTGATTAAACCCTAGATTCAAGTACCATGGACAAGAATACCATTAAAATTAAAAGGAAATTGACCGAAATACCCTTTTTGTCCCATTCTTGAATTATTGCTAGCAAAATCTAGCAAAATCTTACCAAGTCACCACCCTAAGCATAGACATGTGCCTACAAGCTCTACAATTCAGCTAATCCACCAGCCACATTCATTATATACAAGTTTTATATAAGATCAAGAGAGAGAAAGTGCATTATTTTCCCCTATTTGTTCACTTACACTTAGGCAAACTCTCTCAAGCTCAAACCCACGAAATCCAAAGGTGTTTCAGTCCCCAAATCAAGCCCCACTAACTCACATAACAAATTAGTAGCCAAGGAATCAAAATTTGTTCATAATAAGGTATGAAGCCTAAATCAAATCTGATCTTGAACCCTATGTTAGATGTTATGATTTAATGTTAAAACATGTTGTTTATAGTGTACATAGATGATATCGGTTGCTAGATGTTAGATCCATAACATCTAGAGGCTCGGATTTGAAGTTTTCAAAAATCTGGAAAAAATTTAAAAAGTGGTCTGACAACGAATGTCAGACCCTATAAATCTTTATATGTTATGTATTTTTGTTGTTTAAAGGTTTCAACTTGTAGTATGATGTTAGGACTTTAATCTGAAACTTGAATCATGGTCAGATCATATCTATAACTCAAGTTATGAGTGGTCAAAGTAAGTTGACCGATCAGAAATTCTGAGTTTCTGGGCAACCCAGAAACCCAGAATTTCTGACAGTCATTTTTGAAGCTTTTGATCTTCCTGTTATTTTATATTTTGGTCAAGTTATTGTTTTTATCTTATAGCCTGACATGAGAACTACACATTTATACTTTCATATTGCATAGAACATGAACATATTTCAAGATATTGTTGGTCAAAGACCGTTGACCGGCCATGACTGGGCGTTTCTGGGTAACCCAAAAACTGCCCAGAAAGGGCCTAACAACTTATTCAACTGCCTGGATCTTTCTTATGTTTATTATTTTGTGTTATTGTATTCAAGTTATAATATGGTAGTTATGCTACATATTAATACTTTTAGATCGCTTATATTACAAACAGACTGGATTTTGGGGATAGTCAAACCAAGCAAAAAGTTCACGGATGAGTTTTCTGGGTAACCTAGAAAGCTTCGTAGCGTAACCGACATGGTTTGAATTTTAGACGTGATCTAGCTATTCTGTTGTTGTTATGATGGTTTGATGTAATAGATCTGTTCACGTGCACGTTGTCTACACACTGGAAGCATTATATCACTAAAACATTACACGAGCAACAAGTAGTGGAAGCCCAAAGTAGGCTAGTCGATCTGTTCTTCATTTCTGGGCAACCCAGAAATGAAGAACAACTTCTGACATAATATTTGGAATTTAATAACTTACTGATCTGTTGTTGTATTGCCATAGAACTTGTTTAGAGTTGTAATACTACATGATTATTAGAAAATTAACACAAATACCGACCCAGACACCTAATGATCTAATATCTATGCTTCGTTAAACTTGATACCCTGCAAACCAGCTATGAAGATTTGGGTTTGCTGAAGAACACCTTCAGCGACAGTTTTGTCGCCTAAAGCACCTTTAGCGACACTTAATTTCTGAAAATTATATTTTTATTAAATAATTAGAGAAAATTAGTTTTTAATTATTAAAAATAAAAATTAAATTACTAAAAATTATTTTAAAATTTGAAAATCAGTTTTTAATAATTTTTAATATATTTCATAAATATTTAATATTTTTTAAATATTAAAGGTATTTAATTTATTTAATTATTATATTAAATAAATTATTTAAAAATGATTTTAATAATTGAAAATCATTTAAAATTATATTATGGTATAAGAAAATATTTTAAGTTATTTTTATTGACTTTTAATATTTTGTGATAAATTTCATTAATAATTTAATATTAATGATAATTAAGTTATTTAATAAATATATTAAATAAATTATGAAAAATAGAATTAATGATTTAAAAATCATATAAAAATGATTTAAAGTTTATAAAAATATTTTAAGTTATAAAATATAACTTTTGATATTTGGTCATGAAAAAAATATTAATATTTTATTATTAATGATATTAGAATTATTTAATAATTATATTAAATTAATTAATTAAAATGATTTTTAATATTATAAAAATCATTTAAAATGAGAATAAAGTGTTTAAAAATATTTTAACTTATAAACTATAACTTTTAATATTTAAAGGATAATTTTATTAATAATTTAATATTAATGATATTAATTTAATATTAATGATAGTAAACTTATTTAATAATTATATTAAATAAATAGTTTAAAATAGTTTTATTAATCATTTAAAAGGATATAAATGAATTAAAAATATTTTAAGTTATTTTTAATGACTTTTAATATTTTGAAAAATAATAAATTAATATTTTAATATTAATGGTAATTATTTAAAATGATTTTAAAATGTTTTAAAAATCATTTAAGGGTAATATTAATACTTTAAAAATATTTTGAGTTATTGTAAATAACTTCAATTTTTTTTAGCAATGGTTTCATTAATAGTTTAATATTAATTAAATATTAATGATAATGGAATTATTTAATATTTAAATCATTTAATAATAATTTTGATGTTTGAAAAATCATAATAAATTATAATAATTGTTTAAAAATTATTATAAGGCTATGAAAAATAATATGACTAATATTTAAAATATCTAAACGAATATTGAACTACACGATAGAGTTTTAGACTCGATAATTAATTCGATAAAGTCATTTTGATTAATCAAAAATATTTCAGAAATTGATTTGAACTTAGATAATTTGATTAGATACGTATTTGTTTGTGATGCAATGACTGTTAAACATATGTGATAATGTGATTAGGTTATGTGCTAATTATAATTAGCAGTACTGTGTGATATGATATATTATTCTAAACAAACGAATGATCTTATTAATGATAGGTTTCTATATAAAAGATAAAACTAAGTTGCGTTATTGTATGCAGCAGCTCATGCAAGTATCTTATCTTTGCATTTACTTTATGCAATGGACATGCGTAATCGAATATCGAAACTGTCTTTTTCATTGATTCAAATATCTTAACCTTTGTATATACTTATGAAATGATTCTGTATAAGTAAGTTATTAGGTTATAATCTGTTGTACAAGTTCTTTAATTCTCCTATTATAGATCAAGTTATATATTATGTTCGTTAATTTCTAAGTATGGTTATACAAGTGACCTCACTTGGATAATTATTGTATTTAATCACATGTTGATACATACCTATTGATTTTCGGTATGTATACATTAATTAAATATCGTATAAGCTATTTGACCCAGCTAGACACAGATTTAGAAATATCGTTGAACATGATAGAAATTTATTATATTCAATCAAATTGTTTTGGTTTGGATTCCCGACTAAGTATGAACATCCTGAACATGGAAAAACTTTTGTGCACCTAAGGTGGATAGAGTGAACAATAATATCGTTCTTGCATGTAGTATTGATCAATATAAGGCGCATTGGGATGATCACCCTCGTACCCATAAGTTATGACGGTTTGCGAATGAAGTTCTGCTAAACCTTAGCAAAAATTGAAAACAAAGTTCATAGTCTGTCGACTACTCTTCAGTTATAGTTAGTACGTAGTTTCAAAAATTTTGATATAGAATTGTTATGTTGTTATTATTGTTCAGCTTACTTCACAACTGTTGATTCGTTGTAGAAGTGTCATTCAAAGAAAATATTTAATTCTTTCAGCTAATATTTATTGTTGCTATTACTTGTTGGGCAATCAAATGCTCATCCTTGCTTAATTTAAATGTTTTCAGCTAAGTGTGAGCAACCAGAAGGTTCGGACAAGAACAAGGAAAAAGGAAAGCAAACAGAATAAGTGTTATGTTATCTTTTGTAATAGTTAGACAGTATTAAGACAATGATATTTATTATCTATCATGTAATGTATTGTAGTAAAGGTTGCGTACTTGGGATTAGACTCTGATGTATGTAAATTAAGTTTGATATTTATATTATTGCTATTATTATTAGTATTATTCTGCTCATAGAAATGGTATCGTAAAGCACCAAGTTCGAGTTTTAAGTACTTGAATTTGGGGGCGTTACAGTAAACATCATATTAACCTATTTTTAAAAGTTATTGGACACCCATTTTGGATAAGATGGACAGTCCAAAATAGTATTCAAAAAGGGGTGTTCAAAAATGTTTTTCATTCTTTCCCAACTTTACCCTCTCTAGCTAAAACAGTCATAACTTTTCCGTTTCAAAATATTTTTGAGTGATTCTTGAGACCACGCGAAGCTAACTTCCAGGACTACAACTTTTATTCTTTGACCTTTTCCAAATTCTAAACACAGAATTTTAGAAAATTTGTTCAAGGTGACTTCCCCGAGTTGGTTAGACAGTTTTGACGCAACTATTTTTAATGGTCATAACTCTTTGCTCTGAAGTCGGAATTAGTCCGTTCCGGAATCTATGGAAAGCTTATTCAGTGAACTATAATATACCAAAAGTCCAAATTTTTTTAAACAATTTAGTTAACCCCAATTTTTCTTTTTTTGGATCAGCAGTCCACTATTTTTTCAGACTTCTCGTTTTGGCATCCAAAACTCACCTCGACTCGTTCCAACCTAACTTTCTTTACAAATAAGTCTAATTTAACATAATCAGACTCGTCTAAGGTCTTGGTTCCATATCTCTAATTACAATCATTAGAACTCATTTACATAATCAATTCCAAGCCAAAATAAACATAGTAAACTAACTAGTTTACTAACAAAACTTCCAAAATTCAAACTTTAACTAACAAACTAAATACAATATTTAAAATAATAACATTACCAAAAATTAAATAAGAAATATACCCGAAAATAAGAATTCCACAAACTGAATACGCACTCGACCAAGATTTAACTGAGGATATCTTTATAAAAAGTCCTCCCACAACAAAGCCTTTCTCAAAATTGGAGGCCTTATTGTTGGTGAATGAAACAAAGGGCCAAGCCCATCTATTTATAGGTTTAGAAAAGGGGTGAAGTTCTCAATTTAGTCAATTTGGGACTTGGTTTATACTAATTTTAATTGGTTTATACTAATTTTTCATATTTTTAACATGCTAAGTGTATTCATTCATCACGAATTCGTTTCTTAACCAATTTGATCCGTTCAAGTTGCGTTGTTTTCGTTTTATAGAGGAGAACAATAATCATCCATCAATTTAAAGTATCAATCACGAATTCATCATCAATTTTAGTCTCAAAGTACACCAAAATACACATTACCATCAAAACCCAAATTCCTCGTCTTTAGCATAAATACATGAATTTGATTTCTGAAAAATCATTTTTAGATGAGCATTATGAAATTATAAAATCTAATAACATATATAACATCATAACCCACAAATTCATTAACCAAAACCCCAATTTTAAAAGAAACTCAAGAACACATAAACTAGAAATACAAACTAGATTATGTACCTTTAATTCCTTAAGAAATAAAATTAATCTTATTAGTAAAATTATAATTTCTATTCAACCATTATAATCATAACATTATTTAACAAATTCCCATTCCTCTAATTTAATTATTTAATTAAATTAGAATATCACTATTACACTCAAGTAATAAAAAATACGTATAAATCCCATCTATTTTATCACACTTAAATAAACTATCTCATAACAATTTTCATCAAATATTTATTTAATACCATAAATATTCATTTTATTCCATAAAGTTTCTAACTAAAATATTTAATGTACTTAATAGATATTTTACTCGCATTATACTAACATTTACATTTTCATACAATATATTACCTTCTCACTTTATTAAATCAATTATACTTGTATTAATTCACTATTTTAATTAAGTGAATTATTCACACTATTTATGAAACTTAACTCATAATAATTTCCATTGCCCATAAGGCATAACAATTAAAATTATATTATCTCATAACATAATTTCAACTTAATTTAATTAACTAATATTATTTAATTTCTTTAATAGTTTAGTTAACTATTAAATCTCACATTCTCCAACATATGAATATATAATTCTCTTCAAACCAAATCACATAATTCAAAATATATACAACTCATAATAAGAATTTTAATTGTTAAATTCTTATTTTAATAACTTATGAAAATTTGGGTTGTCACATCCTTCCCTCCTTATAAGGATTCCGTCCTCAGAATCAAAGAAACCTCCCATACTCGGTTTTCACCAAATCTCTTTTCAAAATTTATCGTTGAATATCTTCAACACATTACCTTAATATAAGTTTTATATTTCCTACTACATTCATTACTTCAACAAATTCTAGGTTTTATTTCATAACTTTCACTTGAACTCAATTATATTTTGAGTATTATATATTCTTTAACCCATTCATTTCCTTCTCTAAGGATCGTTATCATAAACACTCGGGATATTACAACTCTAGTATGAATAGTACCCATAAATAGAGAGTACGAAAAAAAATGATATCCCTTGACGAGTACAAAAGAAATGATATCCCAGACAAGTATGAAAGAATATACGAAACTGCAAAGGGATTTTCACCCGTCATGCGGTAATCCGCGTAGACAAATTATTTCCACAATTTAATAAAGAATGAATACGAAGGTTTATTAACCATGCATGCGATAATCCGCGTAGACAGGTTACTCATGCAGATTAATAAAGAATGAATACGAAGGATTATTCACCATGCATGCGGTAATCCACGTAGACAGGTTACTCCCACAGATTAATAAAGAATGAATATGAAGGGTTATTCACCATGCATGTAGTAATTCGCGTAGACAGGTTACTCCCGCATATTAATAAGCTATAGAATGACAACATTTACGTGTATGAAGTAATATCTTATACACATATGAAATACATAATACCCCTTACGAATATGAAAAATAATATCCCTTACCTCAGTAGAAGATTGGATACTACAATAGTGTAATAGCAGAATACTCTTCTTCTTTCTCTCTATAGTTTCTCTCTCTAGAGTTTTAGTGAATTTGTAAGAAATAATGAAGTAATGAGCTTCTATTTATAGGAGAATGGACTAAATAGTAACAGATTCACGAACGGTCCATATTAATTTACTATTAAATGGACGGTCCATATTGATTTACTATTATAACTTCAACCGACGGTCCATGTCACACCCCCAAATCTGGGTACTTCATTCCCACAAGATTTGGTGTTCACTGTCTAAACATTCATTTCTAACTACCCAAATATAATAAAGATTAACAATAAACCTTCCCATTAAAGGATTACATCAATAAGTTCAATCCAATCTCCCAGGTTATCTAACCTTTAAATACAAACATTAAGTGCGAAAAATAAAATAATTATATCTCAAAAATTAAAACAAAGTCTGACAATATAGAAATCAACATATTTACAAGTCTTCAACACTTGTTCATCTTTCCTTTTCCTTTACTGGTGGTAGGTTCATCGACCTTCTCAACTTTAGCTGTAATGGTTATATAAGCACGAGTGAGCAAACAAATGCTCACTTGAAGTGACAATGAAATAAAAATATCATAACAATTGCCAAGTGAATAGGCTCAATAGAACTGAATAATATGCTCTATCAATGATAATCAGGAAACAGAATTTGAAATATATGTATCTGAGGGTCACAAGACCAAAGTTATACGTATTCTTTCAACTTAAACTTAAACAGTCATAAGATTGTAGGGACTTCTCATACTTAGGGGGATCAATCCTTTGTATAATGTATTGTGCAAAAATATCTAAACGCTTTGCGTAAATAATTCCCTATAATAGGGTTGTTCATCTCAGTTTTAATATACGAGTCCGCACCAAAGGAAGTTTAGTTTGGATAAGCTTCAAGGTAATTTAGAGTTCAACGAACATCAACTAAGGATTAGTTGAATCAATATAGTTTGATATCACTTCAAGTGTTTGATAACAATATGATATGAAATGGTCATGAATTATAAGTGAATCAACTTTATACATCGATATCATGATTTAGAAATGGACTAGAAAGCATAGGCATTGAATATTATAACAAACTTTGCTTGAACAATAATAAGCTAAGGCTACTAATCTTACTGATCAATAAAAAAAGTGAGTTAATGAACGTGCATGATTAATTACAAGTTGAAGAATAAAACTTGCTCAACATAAGAATAACAGAATTTAGGAACTTGCGTAATAAGAAACAAAATTAAAGATAGGAACCCTTCTCAAAGTAAGAGTTAGGTTGAAGAGTTTGCATGAACATAATCAAGTTAAAATATCTATATAAGTAGGTTTAGGAACTTGTTCAATACATCAATAAGGTTTAAGCACTTGCACAATCGTAAAAGTAGAGTTAGAGAACTTACCTCTTGCGTAGGTTAAACAATCAATACTCACGTTCCCCACAAGTCCTACACATACCATATGTATTGATAATACTCATTAGTTACACTAATATTAGCTTTATGAGTTTCTTTCCCACTTTTAGTAAAACTCATTAACTAAGTTTAAGTTTAAACAACATCACATCTTTTCATGAGCATCACATTTTAGTTCTATTACAACTAATTAAATTATCATATCATTGCACCATATACACATTACCAAATTGATACAGCATCCTATTACATGTCCAACATGTTATCATTCTCTTTAGATTAGGTTATACTAATACACAAAGGACTGCACTTGCATTCGTGCATCCCGACGCCCTCCGATTGCCTTCAAATGCACAATAGTCCTAAATATGGACATTTTGACCCCTAATAACGACATAAAATTAAACAACTTAAAGAATAAAAGTTATAGGTCTATTCGTCCTCATTCCGGATCATCTTGAATCGCATCAATCGGAGTTCGTATGAAAACGTTATGCTCATTTTAGTAAAATATGTCCGACCAAATTTTCTTAACTTAGGCAAATCAGACTCCCCTCCCCCCACCCCCCCCCCCACTGGGGCGGGGGTTTTTGTACTACAATAGCCAGCAGGGGTGAGGGTACCTTCTGTAATTTTGCGAATTTACATCACGAACACTACAGAAAGCCAAATTAGGCCTAAAAACTCTTTTCAAACAACCATACCAACCTACCCAAGGTGTAATATATTTACAGAAACATAAACTAATATTTCTAGCATGTTTCTAAGCACATAAACAACATAAACATCAAAATTACAACCTTTAATTTCACTATTTTTATTATTTCTTCTTTTTTTGACATTTATAGCGAAATTATTCATTGTGAATTCGTTTTACAACCAAAAGAGTTAGTTTTAATTACGTTGTTTTCGTTTCTTTATATATTTTCACAATCAATAAACAATTTACACTTATACTATGAATTGAGTACCAATTTTAATTCTAATTTAAGCCATATTCAACATATGTCAATGCAAACTTACTGTAATATGATTTCCTCCATAATAAAATATATCACATGAATCAATTTACTCTAAATAATCTATAAACCACATGAAAACAATTTATATCAACAATTATCATATAAAATCACATAATAACAAATTAATCCTTCACACCAATTTTACAGAGAACTTTTCATGTATATAAAAACTAGAACGTTTAGAAAGTATGATTATACCTTTGATTGCCCGTTCAAACTTTGATAGATGATAAGAATGATCTTTTACTTCTCTTCTTTCTTCTCCTCACTCTCTCAAAACACAGAGAATTTCTTCTCTTCTTTTCTCCCTCAAACTCTCTAGTGCTCTCTGTTTTCTTTCTTTTTCTAACTTAACGTAGAAATAAAAGACTAACTAATATGCGTATATAACTGTCAAAAATATAATTCCCCTCCTTTATTTCAGTCATGTTTTATTTTAATTTATTATCATTATATATATATATATATATATATATATTTAAAATTAAAATTCCATAAGGCCTTGTTTGGAAAAATCAATTAAAATAATGACTTAATCATTCCTTAAGCCTTGTTTGGCAAAACAAGATTAAAACAAGAATTTCAAAAGCTCTAAGGCTTTGTTTGGTAAAACCAAATTTATAACTCTTTTAATTTATGTTAATAACTCATTTATCATATAGTTTTATACAACAAAATTATAATTTTCCTTATAATTATAATTTTATTTAATAAATTAACACATCACTTTAATTACAAAATCAAATTAGAATAACATCATAATAATTCATTTAATCATTACAAACTCTCTAATTTAATTATTAATTTAAATTAGTGTATTATCTCATAATAATTAATTTCCTTAACTCATAGATTATTTATTTAACAAATAAATAATCAATTCAAATACATTAAACAAATATTTATTCAACAATAAACACATTAATTAAAATATTTATATAATTCAATAAATATTTGGAATTATAATTAAAAATTCTGTATTGTTACAGTCCATATTGATTTACTATTATAACTTCAACCAACGGTCCATATTGATTTACTATTATAACTTTAACCTAAGATGTATATTGATTTACTATTATAACTTCAACCGACGGTCTAAAAAATTAGCATATCTCTCCATAGAATAATAAGACAAACTTAGAACAAACACCTCATGACAAACCCCTCTATTTATATTAAATATTGAATAAATATTTACCATAAATCACTTATCTTTAATCAACACATTTTTAATCTTTCAACAATTATTCATCATTTAATATTATAACTCACAATATCGACAACCAGGTCGTTCCCAGGAAAGAGGGTGCTTTCCGATAAGAATTTCTTCTTATTGGCGCGCAATTAAATAAATAAACCCCTTTCCTCGACAGAACTTTCTAGACATTGTCAATAATGTAAATAATAATATGAATAACTATGTCGTCTCAATTATTGATTTAATAATATAAAATATTGTGCAGATGATACTGTGATAATAATTGAATCAATAATATTTGATACTATGCAGCAACTACTATGACAATTATTGAATAAAACTGAGTGACTTCTTATGTAAGCATTAATAATTAGAGATACTGTGCAATACTTTATTTTACTGTGCAACAACGCGTATTACTATACTTTTATCACTGGGTATTTCAACAGTATAATGGTAAAAATTTTGTCGTTATTTTTGTAACAATCCAAGATTTTATTATATATAATTTAAAATATTTATTAAATTAAATAAATATTTTATTGATGTGATTGTTGTTAGTAAACATTTATTTGATGTGATTGTCGTTATTAAATATTTATAAATTGATAATATTCTAAATTAAATTAATTTATAATTTAGAGAGTTGTAATATAACATGAGATGTTATATTGTTGTGGTACGTTAAATTATTAAATAAAATTATAATGAAATTATAATTTTGTGATATTTGTTTGAGTGGAATATTTATTTAAAATATAGTATTAATTTATTTGATTAATGTTGGATATGGAAATCCAAATAAATAATATGTGATTATAAATTATAAACTAAATTATTTATTAAAATAAAACTAAAGTAGTTTTAAATTGATTTAACCAAACAACACTTAAAATATTAAGTCTTTATTTTAAAGACTTTTTGCCAAACAAAGCCTTATGGCTTTTGGATTTTTAATTTTTAGATAATATAAATAAAACAAATAAAATAAATTAAATAATAAATAAAACATAATTATAACTTATACATTATATTTTGTATCTGATTAGGCTTATTATGGCCATATCAGTTTCTTTTTACGAAATTTGTTATCAATTGGGTTTTGGTTTACGCTTTAGTTATTTGCTAAGTCTGAGAAGAAGGTTTACAGAACAGAGAGTTTGTGAGAGAATTTGAGAGGAAGTTTTGAGTTTTCAAGCAATTTTTGTGGTGTTAGCAAATATTATTCAAGCTAATTGAAGATGTTATTCATAACTTTGATATTATACATATATATACACATATATATGTTTCACGGCAATAATTTTTTTTATATTCTGTGAATTCCATCTTTTCGAATTGTTGCTATACAACTAAATTATGGTGATTGTATGTGTTTGAGATGCTAGAGTTATGTTTAAACAAGGAATTGGTATGCTAATTACAGTTAAAAGTGGGAAAAGTAACTATAGTGTATATATTTCTCATATGGCTTGTGAAAGTACCAATTTTAGTGGTCATCTTGTATGTTAAACTGTAAATTGAGTTTTGATTATGCTAGTCCATTAAAAAAACGAAGAGAACGTAGTTTGAACGAACTGATTTGGTGTAGAACTGTGATTATAGTGTGAATTTTTGTAATGGAATTCAAAATTGGAGTTTTTATATGAAAATCTGGAATTTGAGGATTTAAATTAGTTAAAGTTGTTATTAAATTGTTCTAAGTGGTTGAATATGTGAGGAATCATGTCTGTGTTAGTTCTATACCAATTGTCTATGTTAATATTACTGCTTTGTGGGTGAAATTCGTGTTAATTGGCTTAAGAATAGTGCGAAAATCATTCTCTGCAAAACTGGAATTGGTGCGTAGCACGGGCGCGCGACCTCTTGGCACGGGCACGCAGTAACCTAGGTAATATTGGCGTGGCCGCGCTAGTAGCCAGCCAGAGATAGTGAAGTCTGCTATTTCTGCAGACCTTGAACACTTATTGTAACTTAGTCTAATGTTATGTTAATGTGAGAAACATGTAATGTAAGGGTTAAAACAAAATAGTATCATGTGGTTAGTAACTTTAATATGTAAGGTTAGTAAGTTGTGAAAATAATATGTTATAGTTTAAGAAACTTCGTGAATAATGAATAAGTGTTATTAAATTACACTTGTGATTCTGAAATGTGTATGGTAAGGTCAGACTTGAACTAAAATAACAAGTCTAACTAGAAGAGAGTGTTTTTTTGATACGTGAATATTAGTATATCTAATAGATATTGTGATTCCACTAAAATATGTAGGTGAACGTGAGTTGTAATTTATAGCTTACGCGCGAGGCAAGTTTCTAAACCTTATCTTTTTACATTGAGCAAGTTCTTACTCTAAACTTTAATTAATCAAATTATTGTACTCTTAATCATTATGTGAGCAATCTATAACTGTAACTTTATTCGAACAAGCTTTGAATTCCAATAGTTATTGATGTATTCTAACTTTTTTATTGTTAGACAAGTTTCTTTATTGTCATTCTTGTATTGTGAATGTAGTTTCTTGAATTCCAAATTCCTAATGCCAAATTGTCGTATTTCAACTACTTGGCACAAGTTATTCTTATGTTGAGCAAGTTTTACTTTTAGCTTGCTATTACTTAATATAGATTCAATAATTTTATATCTTGTTTAATAAGATCGTAGCCTTAGCTTAATATTATTCAAGCAAGGTTAATTGTTATTCAATACTTATGCTTCATAGTTGTTTCTAAACATGAGTTTAATATATAGTTAGTTCAATTATGATTATTCATTGTTACATATTATGTTATTATTGATCAATTGTTGTGTTATCAAACCTTATTGATTCAACTAGTCCTCTAGTTATTGATCTTTAAAACTCTAAATTACCCTTTAAACATATTCAAACCAAACTTTCTTTGGTGTGGACTTGTACTCTAAAACTGAGAAGAACAACCCTATTATAGGGGGTACGCAATGTGTTTAGATGTTTATGCACAATACATTGTATGAAGGGCTGACCCCCCTAAGTACGTGAAGTCCCTAGAGTATAAATATTAAGGTTAAAGTTGAAAGACTACTTGTAACCGTGGACATAGTTCGTGGTCTTATGACCCTCAGATATATATATTTCATATTTTGATTCCAGTTTTTTGGTTATCATTGATAGAGTACTATTCAGTTTAGATGAGTTTATTCATTGGCAGCTATTATTCTTTTGTTGAATCATTGTTATATCTAGTGAGCAATTGTTTTGCTCATTCTTGAAATAAAATCATTGCAGCTAAAGTTGAGAAGGTCGATGAACCTAAAACTAGCAAATGAAAGGGAAAAAATGTGCAAGTGATGAAGACTTGTAATTTCATTTATTGTCATGATGTTGGACTTTATATTTAATGATGTGATGTAATTCTTTTATTTCCGCACTTGATTGATGTTTAAGGTTAGATGTTTCCCCTTTTATAGTTCTAATAAAAGAGCTCTAACTCATGCAAGCATACATGTGTCAACAAGTAATACAGAGTAAGTAAAGTATCGATCCCACAGAGAAAGTTGTTAATTTTAAACTCTTATGCATTAATTAACTCACTATACTTATATGCTTAGACTGATGACTAAATTGTTGAATTAAACTAATTGTGATTACCAACTGAAAATAAGAATACAAATGAAATAAATATAATATGGAAACAATGGGACCCTAACTTCATTTAATAGTTCATCTAATCGCCACGATCATGCAAGAAGTGTTCATATATCACAGGAAAATAGCCAAGAGCACGAAGATAGTTATAACCATTTTTCAATGCACTATAACCTACTTACACAACATCTACAGATGTTAGACTCTATGTAATCACAAACACAATCAAAATCACCATATATACATCACAAGATTGCAATTACATTGATTTTAAGCATAAGCCCTTACTCTAGCTCATACGGTGAAACAGTATATGTCTATCTGGTTCACAAAATACGCAAGCCATATACGATAGCCCCATATTCGCATGCTACCATGATTACAATCCATATTTATATGTTCATTGTCAATTCCATACAATTACTGAGACGAATGGTGATCAAGCATTCATACATGTAAAACAACCATGACAAATATCCCATATGATATGCAAAACAATTCTAGCATTAAGTGTACAACCAAACTACATATTAAAATTCGTTAGAATCCCATAATGGAGTTTACTTCATGACTGAACCAAAGGCCATTATGGGATTAATGCTAAACATGATCAATAAACAAACAATTGATGTAAGAGAGATAGAACGTTCAAACCCAATCGCTGAATAGAAATCAATGTTTAACTATTAAATCCTCATAGAAATCCAATAGATAATAATCAAAATCCATGATGACAGAGAATTCCAAGAAGAAGTAGAGAAGTAGATATTATGGCTTCCGTTCTATGTTGGAATCTCTCCTAAGGTGTAAACCCTAGTTTCTATGATGAAAAATACGTAAAAGTTATCAAGTGTGTGTCTGACACCAGTCAGAATTGTTTAAAAAACATTACACATCATTTAATTACAAATTAAAAATAAAACAAAATTACAACATCGACGATCGCGTTGTGCATACGCCTCTATATAACTTCTCTCGCTTCGCTAGCGAGACTTGCGATCATGTATATCCAGTCCGGCCCAACCTCTCACGGGCGGCGCTCTCATCCTCGCGCCAGGTATCATCTCTTCCCTCGCGGTCGCGCGACTTATAGAAGGTTCTCATTGTTTAGCCATGTGCTCGCATGCGGTATGTAGTCAAGCTTGTCTGCTTGCTGGCGCTACTTGTCCTCTGCAGATTCTGGTTCTAGTTCTGTCCTGCTGCTGCTGCTGCTCTTTCATGCTTGATCCTCTTGCTTGCTTGGTCTCCATGCGTCATTGTCCATCAATGCCATGCACATCCTCGCCTTGTGACTAGCCTTCACGCATCCATTAGCCTCGTGCCTCTAATATCACCAAAATTAAGCCAATTCCTGCACTTATTTACCAAAAGGAGTTTTAAGTAAATGCAATGCAAAATAACGTGAATTGTAACTAAAACACAATGAAATGTACTTGAGATAGGCACAATTCGCATGAATTGGTATACAATATGTAGGTAAAAATACCACTTATCAAATACCCCCAAACTTGAAATATTGCTTGCCCTCAAGCAATGCATACTAATGAATAATGAAAATACAACTACTAAACTATGCAACTACTCTATGATGCATACTAGTCTCACACAATCTCATCCATAACAGAATTTCAGCCCAAATTACCTCAGTGAATTATCCAGATCCGTGAATACAGTTTCAAACCAAACTATAGACATAATATCCTACGCTTAGATAATTCATGAATGCTATAGAGATGCTGTGTGTGTGTGATGTTCACAAAAACTTGATCTAAGCAAAGAATATATATGCTACACTGCTCCAAACAGAAAATTATAGTCTAAAGCAAGACTCATATATAATCATGTAACACAGATTGTTTCAGCATATCAACACAAACTAAGGTTCAACAATGGGTTCATTGCTTTATTGCTGCTCACGAGGGCGATTTCGCACTTTCCCGCGGTGTTTATTGCTATTTTTCTTTTCTTTTTCTCTTTTTTTTTTCACATGACTGTGCAATGTCTCAACCCATTAGGCACACTGCTGCCCCTTAGCGAGCTTTCAACCAATGACTCCCAGACCATGAAAGACCTTAGGGTGATAGGTGTAGAGACAATCCCCTCGGGCATACTTACTCAAGCAGCCAAGGCCCCGAATTAAGACTAGCCACGTTATTGCTATTTGATTATTTTTTTATACATACCATACCCATGTTTTCCCAAAATTTGCACATCAATGATTCATACAGTCTACAACACTTTCCTCATGTTTCTCTTTTTAAAACTACATGTTCTATCAAGCAATGTAACATACACATCTTAAACCTACAAGTGATTGTGAACAAGTTAAATACCTCACAAAAGCATTTAAACAAAGAACATGAATCTCCTCGTGTAAAATATTATATCACAACCCATGTTATCCCAAATATTCTCAAATCTTTCACAATTCACTATCATCATTGGCTAGGCAAAAATTTCTATTAAGCAAGAATTTGTGTAAGACATGCAACTAAATTAAAACAATAAACAAAGAATAAAAATTAAAAAAATTCTGCAAAAATTTAACTAACTAAACACTTAAACATGCAAAAATTACACTAACATGCAAAATTACACTAAACATGCACCAATTAAATAAAACTAAACTACTAAACTACTATGCTATGATCCCCAATACCCCCAAACTTAAAATATTCAATGTCCCCATTGAATGAAGGTAAATGGTATAGAAAACTCCCCTAATAATCGGCTTGACCACCCTCCTCGGGTGGTGAATCTGGTGGTGGATATGGCACGACTATTCCAAACTGCGACCATTCTAGCATTGTTCTTCACTGCGCGAAGGCTTCGGCCAAAGAGCGCGTGAGGTCCGACGCAAACGTTCAAAGATTGACATACATGGCGTTGACTTTGCGCGTCGACCGTCGGAGCTAGGAATTGCGAGGAACGGTGGGTGCTCGGGTGTAGGGAACTCCATCCTCTGTCTGAGGGTGCTGCATGGACGGCTCGAGAATTATAAGTCGGAGAATAAATCCTCGTCCGCGCGGGTGTGGTTCTCCACCCTTCTACTCCTTAAACGTGGTGATTGTGGCTGTAGTGATGTCGGGGCTTGGTTTCTGCAGTTGCTTGTCATTCCACGAGACTCCCTGTTGGATACAAAGTATGGCTACTACAGATGCGTGCGGGATACTGCCAGTCATACTCTCTTGCCAATAACGCTGCATGTTCTAATGAATTAGGTAACCGACGTCAATATATTTGTCTGTGATGATGCCCCATAAGATGATAGCTCGCTCGGTGGGTACTTCAAGCTTGTGAGCGGATGGAATTAATTTTGTGCATATGAACAGGTTCCATGCTTGCGCATAACGATTCAAGGTGGACGCTAGGAAGGATTTTGGTTCGGTCGTCCTGGTTTAAAATTCCATGTGGTTCCTGGGATGCATAAATCCGAAACAACTACGTCCAAGTGTGTCATCAAATGTGCACCTACGACCCAATTCGCAGACCCAGTCGGTGATGTACCAGTTATGCCAAACACTGCTCTGATGGCTGAGGGACATGATGAGTAGGTTTTATACCTATGAATCTGATATTATTAAACTTAATTATTGTTATCTTTAATTGTTTTTTAGTATCTTTTTATGTGTTTTGTGTTTATTTCTTATAGGTTGTAGATTGAGGGACAAATTGGTCATTTCGAAGAAGAAAAAGGTCAAAAATCATGAAAACTAGAGCTGAGTGGCATTTTTATAATTACGTTGTCCTGAGCAAGAGCCTAGGCGCTTGGAAATGGCCTATGTTGAGCGCCTAGGCACTCATGTGCAGAAAAAGGAGAAATTTTCTACTGCCAAGTGGGTTTCTGAAGCCAAAAAGGAATCTGATTGAGGTGGGAGACTAATACAAATAGGAGAAGACTTTAGAAAAGACGTATCACTCAATTTTTTAAGAGATTTGTAGAGAGAACAAGGAAGAAAAACACGAAGGAGAATTGCAAAGGCTGAAGATCTAAGAGAGAGTATTGGAGCAAATTTAGAGTTTCTTCTTCTCTTCTCTAGTTTTATTTTTTGTAACTATCTGGGATGTTTGGATTATTAATTTGGATGATGTTTTTATTTATTATTATTATGAACTAAATTTTCATTAAGATTGCAACGGAACTTGGTATGTAGTTTAAATTACAAGCTTCCCATTGAATGAAAGTTGGTTTTTATTGAATTGTTTATCATATCTTATGTTTATTGATTAATTGTTTAGCCAACAATTACTGTGATAATCTATATAAAATTGGAAGATGGAGTATAGATTGAGATCTGGATATGATAACATCTGTTCATATAATCTGAATAGGGTTAATATGATTAGCATGTAGGATAGGAATATACCTATGTGTCTTTTGTATCCATTGAAAGAATTTGTGCGTAAAACCCTAATTAACTTGATTCACATATGAATATAGTGAGTTGATTAACTGGGGTGTTCCTTGTAATTCCTCATCTTAAAGATGGGATTTAGGAGGATTTGTTCACGTGTCTTTGGAAGAAGTGCATGAATTTTATAAAGCATTATTGGATAATGATTCATATTAATTAATTGATTTAAATGGGAAGTAATTAGTTTAAATGAAATACCAAGGGAAGTTGTAATCTTAACTTGTTAAATCTACAGTTATTCTTGTGAAATTCTGATTTTAATTATTAGTTTTGTTGAGTTTAATTTTCAAATCACAAACAATATTTCGTAGTTTAAAATAGGATTAATTGCATTGTAATTAGTAATTGATAAATATTATTCTATTTCCTCGTGAGAACGATATCCTTGCTTGCTGAATATTATAATTGAATGCGTATATTTCCGTGTTAAAGTGCTATTAAGAAATTAGGCAACAAGTTTTTGGCGTCGTTGCCGGGGAAATTAGTTTAATATTTTGTCATTATTAATTTTGATAGTGTTAATCTTAATTTAAACTTTTTCTTTTCTGTTATATTTAGGTGTTCTTGACTAGTGTATGCAAACGCGATCGAAGAAGCCAGATTTATTGCCTCACGAGGACGACATCGAGAAAAAATTTCAGCGGTTGCGTAAGTGGGTTAAAGAAACCAAAGAGGCACTTGATAAGAAAGATATTATGGTGAAGAAGAAGCAAAAAAGCATCATGGGGATTATGCTACTGTAGTAAGTTACTAAAATTCGATCGAGTATTACGAGGCTGCCATTCTTCTTCTACAAGTTTTGAGATAAAACCGGGGACAATACAGATGATTCAAAATTCATGTCAGTTTGGAGGGTTACCGAATGATGATCCGAACGATCACATAGTCAGCTTTATAGAGATCTGTGATACTTTCAAGTACAATAATGTGTTAGAGGATGCAATAAGGCTAAGGTTGTTTCCATTTACTCTCAGAGATAAGGCTAAGAGTTGGCTCCATTCACTACCACCAGGCTCGATAACTACATGGAATGTCCAGGCCCAAAAATTTCTTGCAAAATTTTTCCCGCCTGCAAAAACAGCAAAGTTGCGAAACGATATCATCTCTTTTGTTCAGCATGATTCATAATCACTATATGAATCTTGGGAGAGATTCAAAGACTCATTAAGAAAATGTCCACACCATGGGATTCCTAAATGGCTTCAGGTGCAAACTTTTTATAATGGTTTATTCAGCACAGTGAGATCAAGTATAGATGCTGCAGCGGGAGGAGCTATTATGGCCAAGAATTGTGATGAGGGATATCAGTTGCTTGAAACCATGGCAGCTAATAATTATCAATGGCTAACAGCAAGAACGGCTCAGCCAAGGATAGTCAGGGTGTATGAAGTGGATGCGATGACAGCATTGTCAGCTCAAGTGACAGCTCAGATTTCTGCTCTTACAAAGAAGATAGATGCACTTGGGGTACAACAAGTTCAGAAAATGGAAACGATTTGTGAAATATGTGCGGGTAGCCACTAAAGTGATCAATGTGCAATAAATCCTGAGTCAGTCCAGTTTGTTTCCAGTTATAACAGGCAGTAGGGCAGTTATCCAAACAACTACAATCCAGGAGTGAGAAACCACCCGAATTTTTCTTGGAGTAATAATCAGTTACATGCTCAATCACAAGCTCCAAGGAAATCATATCCACATGGATTTTAGCCACATCAACAATCTCAACAACACCCACAACCTCAATAACCTGATAAGCTATCACAAATGGAAGAATTGTTGGCAAGATTGGCAACTCAGTTTGAAGCCACAACAAAAAACCAATCAGCTACAATAAAGAACCTTGAGAACCAAATTGGGCAAATAGCTAATGCTTTGAATACTAGAACTCTAGGTTCTTTACCTAGTGATATGGAGAAAAATCCAAGGAACGATGGAAATGAGCAATGTAAGGCAGTTACACTCAGAAGTGGGAAGGAGTTGACTACAGATCTAGACGGACAAAAGAAACTAATTTCTGTTGAGGATGGTGAACAAGAGAGTGGAAATTCGAAAAGTAAATCTGGGGAAAAAGTTGTGAAAAAACAACAAGAAGATAAGCAAACAAATGCATTCATTACCACATGCTAGTTTCCTCAAAGATTGCAAAAGCGAAAATTAGATGAGCGGTTTTCAAAATTTTTAAGTATTGTATTCAAAAAGTCAAAATCAACATTCCATTCGCAGATGCTTTAGAACAAATGCCTAGCTATGTGAAATTCATGAAAGATATTTTAGCAAGAAAGAGGAAGCTAGGGGAGTTCAAAACTGTAGCGTTGACAAAAGAATGTAGCGCAATTCTGCAAAGAAAGTTACCACCGAAGTTGAAGGATCCGGGTAGCTTCACCATACCGTGCACGATTGGACCCCAGTTCTTTAACAGATGTTTGTGTGATTTGGGTGCGAGTATTAACTTGATGCCACTTTCGATCTACACTCAGTTGGGACTACCAGCACCAAAGCCAATAAATATATCTTTATAACTTGCAGATAGATCAGTGACATACCCTAGGGGTATTGTGGAAGACATATTAGTAAAGGTGGACAAATTCATATTTCCAGCCGACTTCATTGTGTTGGACTATGAAGAGGATAAAGACATACCCATTATCCTTGGAAGACCGTTTTTAGCCACTGGAAGGACATTAATTGATGTACAAAAGGGAGAGTTAACAATGAGAGTCCAAGATGAAGAAATAACTTTTAATGTTTTCAAGGCTATGAAATTTTCGAAGGGAGAGGAAGAGTGCTTTAGAGTTGATCTGATTGAAGAAGCAACTGGAGAGGTATTTAGTGAATCTGTGAATGAAGACCCTCTTGAAACCGCATTGGTTAGTGAAAATTTATTTGATGATTCAACTGTGCTAGAATGGGTTCAAACGTTAGATTCAACTCCGAAGTTCACACGATGTTTGCAAAATTTGAACCTTTGGATTATTGGGGAAAGCCAGATGAAAAGGTGAAAACATCCTTAGAAGAACCGCCTACCTTGGAACTTAAACCATTGCCTAACCATCTACGGTATGCCTACCTTGGTTCTTCTTCCTCCTTTTCAGTTATTATTTCTGCATCACTTGATAAGGTTCAAGAAAAAAAGCTACTAAGGGTACTTCGGCAATACAAGACTGCTATTGGATGGACTCTTGCGGATATCAAGGGGATAAGCCCATTAATTTGCTTGCATAAGATTTTGTTGGAAGATGAAGCGAAACCGACTATTGAACAACAACGAAGACTCAATCCCATCATGAAGGAAGTTGTCAAAAAGGAAATCATTAAATGGTTGGATGCGGGAATTATCTACCCTATCTCAGATAGCTCATGGGTAAGTTCGGTTCAATGTGTGCCAAAGAAAGGGGGAATGACAGTAGTTGCAAATGAGCATAATGAATTGATCCAACTCGAACAGTTACGGGTTGACTGGTGTGTATGGATTACAGAAAGTTGAATAAGGCCACTCATAAAGACCATTTTCCTCTACCATTCATAGATCAGATGTTGGACAGGCTTGTAGGGCACGAGTATTATTGTCTCTTGGATGGATACTCGGGTTATAACCAGATTGCCATTGCACCCGAGGATCAGGAGAAAACAACATTCACATGCCCATATGGTACCTTTGCTTTTCGCAGAATGTCTTTTGGATTATGTAATGCGTCGACGACATTTCAACGGTGTATGATGGCTATTTTTTTTGATATGGTCGAACAAAATCTCGAGGTATTTATGGATGATTTTTTAGTTTTTGGGGATTCGTTTGATTATTGTTTGGAAAATCTCACTCTCGTGCTCAAAAGGTGTATGGAAACGAATTTGATTTTAAACTGGGAGAAATGTCATTTTATGGTGCAAGAGGGAATAATCTTGGGTCATCGAGTGTCATCAAAAGGAATTGAGGTTGATAGAGCTAAGATCGAAACCATTGAGAGCCTGCCACCACCTATTTCCATAAAGGGTATTCAAAGTTTTTTGGGACACGCTGGTTTTTATAGACGATTTATAAAAGACTTCTCCAAAATTACGAAACCACTTTGTAATCTTTTGGAGAAGGATGTCCCATTCAACTTTGATCAAGCATGCCTAGAAGCTTTTGATGTGTTGAAGAAGAAACTAGTTACCGCACCTGTAATCATAGCGCCCAGTTGGGTATCCGTTCGAATTAATGTGTGATGCTAGCGACTTTGCGATTGGCGCAATTCTTGGCCAACGAAAGGATAAAATTTTTCACGCTATATACTATGCTAGTAAGACGTTAACGGATGCCCTACCGAGAATGAGCTATTAGCAGTTGTTTATGCATTTGATAAATTTTGCTCATATTTGATTGGGACAAAGGTGATCGTGTTTACAGATCATTCGACAATTAAGTACTTAATAGCAAAGAAGGACGAGAAGCCGAGATTAATTAGATGGGTATTATTGCTACAAGAGTTTGACTTGGAGATCCGGGACCGAAAAGGAACAGAAAATCAGGTTGCTGATCATTTATCAAGATTAGAGAATTCATAACTAAAAAAAAAATGACACAATAATGATCAATGAATTTTTTTTGGATGAACAACTGTTTGCGGTAAGGATGGATACACCATGGTATGCAGATTATGTAAATTTCATTATGAGTAAGGTGTTTTTGCCAGATTTGACAAGTCAGTAGAAGAAGAAATCTCCATGATGTGAAACAGTATTTATGGGATGAGCCATTTTTATTTAAATAGTGTGGCGATCAAGTAATAAGAAGGTGTGTCCCAAAAGGTTAAATGGAGAATATTCTATACCAATGTCATGCATCTGACTATGGTGGACATTTTGGGGGAGAAAGAATGGCAGCTAAGGTGCTTCAATGTGGATTTTTCTGGCCAACACTCTTTAAGGATGCCCGTGTGTTTTCTTTGAAATGTGACAGATGCCAAAAAGTTGGTAATATATCAAAGCGACACGAGATGCCACTTAATATGATACTAGAAGTCGAATTGTTTGATGTTTGGGGCATCGACTTCATGGGACCATTTCCATCATCTTTCAGTAACTCCTATATACTTCTAGCGGTGGACTACGTTTCGAAGTGGGTAGAAGCTATAGCATCGCCCACCAATGATGCTAAGGTTGTGGTTAAGTTCATTCAGAAGAATATTTTCTATAGATTCGACACTCCTCGTGCAATTATTAGTGACGAAGGCACACACTTCTGTAATAAGCAGTTTTCATCTATTCTCGCTAAGTACAGAGTCACTCATAAGATAGCTACTGCTTACCATCCACAAACAAGTGGTCATGCCAAGGTATCGAACCGAGAAGTGAAATGAATCCTCGAGAAGATAGTGAATCCTAGTCGAAAAGATTGGGCTAGCAAGTTGGATGATGCTTTATAGGCATACCGTACAGCTTACAAAACTCCAATAGGGATGTCTCCGTACAGGTTAGTATATGGGAAGGCATGCCATCTTCCAGTTGAACTAGAACATAGTGCTTATTGGGCAATTCGGAAGTTAAAATTGATATGTCTGTAGCGGGAGAGAAGCGCCTCTTACAATTGAACCAAATGGATGAATTCAGACTATAATCGTACGAGAACGTGAAGTTATATAAAGAAAAGATTAAGAGGTGGCATGATGAAAATTACGGAAAGAAAGTTTGAAGCGAGGAAAAAGCAATGCTATTATACAATTCAAGGCTTAAACTGTTTCCGGAAAGTTGAAATCCCGTTAGTCGGGGCCATTTATCATTACAAAAGTTTATACTCACGAGTTGTGGAGGTGGAAGACCGGATGTCAAACGTAATTTCAAAGTCAACGGTCGAAGATTGAAGCACTACTACGGGGGTTGTGTTGATCGTGAAAAGACATCGGTCGACCTTATTTGATTAGAACAGAGAAAGAAAGTCGGCCCGGTGAAGACTATAAACCAAGTGCTAACTGGGAGGCAACCCAAGAACTTTTATTGTTATTTTTTATTTTTACTTTTATTTATTTTATTTACTTTATTGTTAGTTTATTTAGTGGTTAAACTTTTATAGTTTAGGATTTGTTACACCCCTGACGTTCTCTAACACGATATTCAATTGATTTCAGGATATGAAACAAGATTTCTTAATTGGCGGGTTTGACTAATGGCCACTACGACTACCCAACCGGGGGTCTCACTCACCAGGAAACCAAGCATTTATGTGCTTAATAGATGAATGTCCATTTGTCAAAATCTCAAATTTTTAATCATTTCCTTCATTTTTAGTGTTATTGAATTGCTTAATGGTGTAGGGTATTTTTGTTTTTGTTTTTCTTTCGTAGTATGTTAGTCTAGTTAATTATGTAGTTTATCTTAGTTTAGGGTTTTTAAAATAAGTCTTAATCTCCTTGAAAAAGAAGAAACTAACAATTAAAGTTGGGGTATTGCAGGTTGAAATCAACAAGTTTGGAAAATTATCACCAAGACATGCCCAACCGCCTAGGCGCCCAAGCCCGGCACAAAACAAGCGCTTAGGCACCTCACTACAGTAGCTGAGATGAGAACCAAGCACCTAAGCGCCCACGCCAGGCACAAGCCAAGCGCCTAGGCGCCTAATTGCAGTAGCCGAGACAAGCCACAAGCGCCTAAGCGCCCACATCTAGGCCAAAACAAGTGCCTAGGCGCTCCAAGTATTTAAGGCATTCTGTTTTCAACCGCCTAGGCGCTTTAACCAGTTCAAAACCAAGCGCCTAAGCGCTTCTACTGCAATGTGAATTTTTTTTAAGCCCTAATCGAGCATAGTAAGTCCAAACCCAATTCAAACACTCTCTTGTGCTCTCCCACTCCAACTCAAACTCACTCAAATCGCATCCCTCTCTGACTGTACCCACGATAATCAACATTTCCTTGTATAAGCATAATCAAACACTCAATCCCCTACCCAAACTAAGGCAATTAATCTCCATCTTGTCATCCTTCCTCACCAATTCGGACACCAACTTACATTTAAACCCCATCTATCTGAAGTAAGGGTTCAAAGCTCAAATTGCTCCTGCAACTTTGATTGGAACATCATATTTGGCTATAACCAAGTAAGTGTGCATGATTTTCGTGCAATTTTTTTTGATTCACTTGGATAATAGCTACGTTAGTACTTTGAAGCTAGTTTCTTTTATTGTGTTGGGTCAAGTGGGTTTGGGTACTCTTGATTGTTGCTTGTATTGCATTGGAAGGATATTGTGCTTAGTAATTGAAAAATTTGGTGAAACTTAAGTTTGGGTGAGTGCTTCAACAATAGTGTTCAAAATTTTTGCACACCAAGTGTTCGATAATTTGTCACAAAGAGGATTTGGCCATCCTACGCCACTGAACATCATTTGGTTGGGCAAGAAAATATCTCATAAGACTTATGGCTACTAAGAGGTATAGAGGAGAGACTTCGGGCACTTCGTAAAAGTTTGACAAAAAGAGATTTACAAGTGCTAAAGCGTCCGAAAGATATTACAATTCGCTTTCTTGTAAAACGCTAATTCCGAAGCGTGGATTATTGCGAGAGATAGAAGATGGGAATTACTACAAATGATTGGGAGTAGAAGATGGGCCGAACTTTACATTGGCCCGGATTCATCGGTCGTTAAAATTGTTAAGGAATTCTACGCCAATGCAAAAGATCATATTGGAAACATGATTGGGGTTCGCGGAAAATCAGTGGAAGTCAGTTCCAGGTCCATAAATGCTTACTACGGCTTGAACACAATACCCAATAATGGCTTCATGCAATATTTAGAAACACGCGAAATGGACTACAGTGAGGTCATTCAAGCTTTGTGTACACGAACACAATGGAAATTAAATGATCAATAAGAAGCTATTTTGTTCCCTACATCCGCATTAAGTAGTTACGGGAAAGCATGGCATGCCTTTATTTGTGCCAAGTTGATGCCGTGTAGACATACTAGTGATGTTATAAATCAACGGGCAACATTGCTTTTCTGTATTGCACAAAGAAAATCTATAGATGTGGGTCAGTTATACATGATTCCATTGACAGAGCAATTCAAGGAGGGACCTCAGGTGAACAACCTCATCCATCTTTGATTACTGGACTATGTCGACAAACTGGCGTAAAATGGGATGCCGAAGAAGCTACACAACCTCCTTTAGCCGCAATTGACCACTCAGTGATAAAAAAGTACAAGGTATGGGGCGGGTGCACACCACACCTGAAAGGGTTAGGTTTCATTATTGTGCCTCCCGAGCCTGCAGACGAGCCTAATCAATAGTCCCACGACAATCCTTCTGTAGCTGGAAGTTTTGGGCCACCACCAAATTTTTTAGAAGATATTCGTCGAGATTTAAGCAATCAAACTAGAAGGATTGACATGGTGGCTACTCGAGTTCGGCAGGGTTTTGACTGAATGGAAAGAAACCAGGATAGCCTAGCTCACCGACAAACGGAGGTGTATCAGAACTGTAGTGCAGCATTCCTAGAGATGTTTGCCCGCATGAATCCAGCTGCCGCTCCCTACCAATTTCCACCATTGTCTGCATACCCCCCGACTGATGAAGAAGAAGAAGAAGAAGAAGAAGAGGATACTGACGTTGAATAAGGCTTTGATCTTTCAGGGAAGTCCTTAGTGCCTAATTTCTTATGTTTTATTTGTTATATACAATGAGGACATTGCATAGGTTAAGTTTGGGGGTGCATTCTTCTAGTTCCAGTTACATTCATGTAGTATTCATTTAGTAATTGGAAAAAGAAAATAAAAATTCAAGTATTTGCATGTTTCCAGCTGTTAGATAGTTAAGTCTGTTTTGGCCAGTGATGAGATTGGAATTGAGTAGACAAGTATAGTATTGACTGTTAAGACTGTGATATGATTTCTTGTCATGATTTGAATCTTTACCTGTTTAAAACTGATATAATAAGGATAACACAGTAAAAACAACTTTGTTGACTGATTGAGTTAAATTCACACATAATGGTCTTCTTTCGGATAATACTAGTTTGAATGAATAAAAGACATGAATAGGCGAAGATGACTGAATTTAGACAAAAACTTAAGTTTGGGCGGATAATTTGGGATATATAAGCTTGAAAAAAAAATGATGAAAAAAAAATATATCATGGCTAGTCTTGTTTGGGGCCTTTGTTACTTGAGCAAAATGCGCTTGGGGATTGTCTTTACACTTAAGCGCCCTAAGGTCTTATATGGTGCAGGAGTCGTTGGTCGAAAGCTCGCTAAGGGGTAGCACTGTTAGCCTAATGGAATGAGACATTGCATAGTCATGGTTAAAAAAAATATATGAAAAAAAAACAATAAAACGAGAAAAGAGCAAAAAGCCCCGTAAAGCAAGGTAAAGCATAAGTATCCCGGATTGGACTCTTGAATTTGGTGGAAGTTTGACTTTAGTTTGATCTTTCTTGTTCATGAATTTTATGAGTTTGCATTGTATGATGCCTTTAAAGAGATCTATTATGTGTTGTATTTAGCATTATATCAGTTAGCATGGATGTTGAGCACACACGCACTATATCAATAATAACAGCGTAAGATTTGATGATTGACAAGGAAATTATTGATCTGTCTTGATATGATGTACTAGCATGTTTATTATGACTTCTCTGAGGCTTGATGAATAGATTTTGTTTTGTTTGACTGTTGGAATTTAGGCATGTAGATAGTTGCATTTGCATTGCATAGTCAGTTATTACATTGTGTTGTGTTGCTTAGGGACAAGCAATTGGTTAAGTTTGGGGGTATTTGATGAGTAGGTTTTATACCTATGAATCCGATATTATTAAACTTAATTATTGTTATCTTTAATTATTTTTTTAGTATCTTTTTATGTGTTTTGTGTTTATTTCTTGTAGGTTGGAGATGGAGGGACAAATTGGTCATTTCGGAGAAGAAAAAGGTCAAAAATCATGAAAATTAGAGCTGAGTGGCATTTTTGTAATTACGTTATCTGAGTAGCGCTTTAGGCGCTTGAAATGGTTTATGTTGAGCGCTGGCGCTTCATGTGTGAAAAAAAAGAGAATTTTCTCTTGCCAAGTGGGTTTTTGAAGCCAAAAAGGAATCTGATTGAGGTGGGAGACTAATACAAATAGGAGAAGACTTTAGAAAAGACGTATCACTCAATTTTTCAAGAGATTTGTAGAGAGAACAAGGAAGAAAAACATGAAGGAGAATTGCAAAGGCTGAAGATCTAAGAGAGGGTATTAGAGCAAATTTAGAGTTTCTTCTTCTCTTCTCTAGTTTTATTTTTTGTAACTATCTGGGATGTTTGGATTATTAATTTGGATGATGTTTTTCTTTATTATTATTATGAACTAAACTTTCATTAAGATTGCAACGGAACTTGGTATGTAGTTTAAATTGCAAGCTTCCCATTGAATGAAAGTTGGTTTTTATTGAATTGTTTATCATATCTTATGTTTATTGATTAATTGTTTGGCCAACAATTACTGTGATAATCTATATAAAATTGGAAGATGGAGTATAGATTGAGATCTGGATATGATAACATCTGTTCATATAATCTGAATAGGGTTAATATGATTAGCATGTAGGATAGGAATATACCTATGTGTCTTTTGTATCCATTGAAAAGAATTTGTCGTAAAACCCTAATTAACTTGATTCACATAGGAATATAGTGAGTTGATTAAGCTGGGTGTTCCTTGTAATTCCTCATCTTAAAGATGGGATTTAGGAGGATTTGTTCACGTGTCTTTGGAAGAAGTGCATGAATTTTATAAAGCATTATTGGATAATGATTCATATTAATTAATTGATTTAAATGGGAAGTAATTAGTTTAAATGAAATACCAAGGAAGTTGTAATCTTAACTTGTTAAATCTGCAGTTATTCTTCTGAAATTCTGATTTTAATTATTAGTTTTGTTGAGTTTAATTTTCAAATCACAAACAATATTTCGTAGTTTAAAATAGGATTAATTGCATTGTAATTAGTAATTGATAAATATTATTCTATTTCCTTGTGGAAACAATATCCTTGCTTGTTGAATATTACTATTGAACGCGTATACTTGCGTGTTAAAGTGCTATTAAGAAATTAGGCAACAGACTATTCGATAGTACTCCTAACAAGCTTCCCAACTGATAAATTTTTTGCTTTCCATGACATCGTTATCGTGATCACTGGATGAGGAATCAGAGGAGGAAGAGATGGAGATTGAATGTCTTCTTTTTGGACCCATGAGCAACTGATAGGTAGAGAATGTGGAAGCTTTGCGACAGCGGAGAATACTCCCAACTTACTTGTGCACAACCCAGCAAAATAAACCCTAGAGTGAAGCTAATGAAGAGGGTTGTGATATGGGCAGTGATGGGTGGTGAGGAGGCTTCTTATTATGGGAGAGGAGAGAAGGACGCTTATAATAGGTCACGTAAGAAGTCGAGTAGACCACGGATCGAATTTTAACTTAAAAGGAAGTTTCCACATGGCAGGCGCTGGCGGCGGTCGCACGACTCAGATAGTCTTTCTTCGCTGCAAGCATGAGGTTTGCTAAAGGTATCGACATTCACAGGCGGTCCACATGCGATGCACTCCCGAGTCAAGAAGATCGTGAACTTCCAATCAGCAGATTGTGATGAGGGTAATCCAAAGCACTACAAGAATATGAATACAGCACCGATTATGTATCAAGCAAAAATAGAATGGATCTAACTACTATTCTACTGAAAAATTGAAAAGAAATTAGAGGTGAAATTAATGGGTTGTCTCCCATCCAGCGCTAAGTTATATTGAATTAGCTTGACTGTCTCGGAGTCTCATGTTGATAAGAGAATTGCGGTGACGTTCTGTCTGTCCACCTTGCTACCAAAGTAATGCTTCAACCGCTGACCATTTACCTTAAAGGACTTGTCCGGGAACTGATTATATACTTCAATTGCACCATGTGGAAAGACCGTCTTTACTATAAATTGACCCGACCATCGTGATTTTAGTTTTCCAGGAAAGAGTTTAAGTCTGGAATTGTAGAGCAAAAATCTTTGTCCCGGTTCAAATGTCCTTTCCATTATTTTACGGTCATACCATTTCTTCACTTTCTCCTTGTACAACTTCGCATTATCATATGCCTGTAATCTAAACTCATATAACTCATTGAGCTGAAGTAGCCGTTTCTCCGCTGCAGATGTCAAATCAAGGTTGAGCTTCCGTGTTGCCCAATATGCCTTATGCTCTAGTTCTATCGGGAGGTGACAGGCTTTGCCATTCACAAGTTGAAAGGGTGACATGCCCAACGGGGTTTTGTATGTGGTGCGATAGGCCCATACAGCCTTGTCTAACTTTAACGACCAGTCCTTCCGTGTTAGATTCATAACTTTTTCCAGGATTCTTTTTACTTCTCGATTTGATACTTCGGCTTGGCCATTTGTTTGTGGGTGATAAGCTGCGGCGATGCGATGATTCACCCCATACTTAGCCAAAGAAGGTCAGAAACTGCGCTCGTTGCGTAAAATGACCGCCTTCATTACTAATGATAGCCCTTGGAGTTCCAAACCTCGTGAAAATGCTTTTGTGTAGAAATTTGAGGACGACCTTGGCATCATTAGTCGGAAGAGCTGCAGCTTCAACCCATTTTGAAACGTAATCCACTGTGAGCAAGATGTAGAGATTTCCACAGGAAGAAATGAAAGGTCCCATGAAATCAATGCCCCATACATCGAAAATTTCTACTTTTAGGATGGTATTCAATGGCATTTCATTCCTTTTAGAGATATTACCCACTCGCTGACATCTGTCACATCGCTGGACAAAACTGTATGCGTCCTTGAAGATAGTTGGCCAGTAGAACCCTGCTTGTAGTACTCTCGCTGCTGTCCGTTCACCACCATAGTGACCTCCATACACCGTGGAGTGACACTCTTATAGAATCCCCTCGGTCTCGCTATATGGAATACACCTTCTTATCACTTGATCAGAACACTATTTAAACAAGTAAGGCTCATCCCATATATACCATTTGACATCATGCAGAAATTTCTTCTTTTGATATCCCACTAAGTCAGAAGGTACCGTCTTACTTACTAGATAATTCGCGAAGTCTGCAAAGCATGGCACTTCCCCTTTCACCATAAACAACTGCTCATCTGAAAAGGATTCATTGATCATAACATTATCATTTACTTCCCTTTTCGGATTCTCGAGTTGAGATAAGTGGTCCGCCACTTGATTTTCAGTTCCCTTTCTGTCCTTGATTTCCAAGTCAAACTCCTGCAGTAATAAAATCCATCTAATCAGCCGAGGTTTTGCATCCTTCTTTTCCATTAAATGTTAAATCGCCGCGTGATCCGTATACACTATCACCTTTGTGCCAATCAAATACGCTTGGAACTTATCAAAGGCGTATACCACTGCCAATAACTCTTTTTCTGTGGTGGTATAGTTCAATTGTGCATCCGTTAGGGTCTTGCTGGCATAATAGATCACATAAAATATCTTTTTCTTTCCACGCCCCAAAACAGCCCCTACGCAGATAATCAATCGGCGGCCACACATCAATTCAAACGGTAAAGTCCAACTGCAAAAGAATCACCGTGTTGAAATCAGCTTTCTTCAAGTGTTCAAAGCCGACATACAAAGGCCATCGGTCTGAACTCAGCATCCTTCTCCAATAGACTGCATAGTGGTTTAGTTATTTTGGAGAAATCCTTAATGAATCTGCGGTAGAAACCTGCATGCCCCAGAAAACTGCGAACTCCTTTTATTGAAGTGGGTGGTGGCAAGTGCTCAATAGTCTCCAGTTTCGCCCTATCCACCTCAAGTCCCGTCTTTAAAACTTTGTGTCCCAATATGATCCCTTCTTGTACCATGAAGTGACATTTTTTCCAGTTTAGCACTAAATTTGTTTCAACACATCTCTTCAAGACCATAACTAGATTCTTAAGGCATAGATCAAATGAATCCAGAAGACTGAGAAATCATCCATAAATACCTCCACATTCTATTCCACCATGTCTGAGAATATGGCCATCATACATCTCTGAAACGTGGCTAGAGCGTTGCACAACCCGAAAGACATCCTTCTAAAAAAAAGTGTCGTATGGACATGTGAAAGTAGTCTTTTTCTGATCCTCCGGAGCTATCATAATTTGATTGTAACCCGAATATCCATCCAGAAGGAAATAGTACTCATGCTCTGCTAGTCTTTCCAACATCTGATCAATGAATGGGAGCGAGAAATGATCTTTCCTTGTAGCTTTGTTGAGCTTGCGGTAGTCCATGCAAACTCTCCACCTCGTTACTGTTCGTGTCGGAATTAACTCATTATTCTCGTTAGTCACGACTGTCATGCCACCTTTTTTTGGAACACACTGTACTTGGCTCACCCATGAGTTGTCTGAGATCGGATAAATTATTCCTATATCTAGCCATTTTAGCACCTCTTTCTTGACCACTTATTTCATTATGGGATTAAGCCTCCTTTGTTGCTCAACTGTTGGCTTGCTACCATCTTCCATCAGGATCTTGTGCATACAATATGATGGGCTGATTCCTTTGATATCCGCTATGGTCCATCCAATAGTCGATTTGAACTCTCAAGCACTCGTAGTAGTTTTCTTCCCCGACAAGATGTTAATGCGTACAATAATTACAGGTAATTTTGAATCCAAATTTAAAAATGCATACCTGAGATGATCCGGAAGTGACGTTAATTCCAGGTCTGGTGGTGTCTCAAGAGATGGTTTTAGCTTTATTGAGGCATCTCCAGCTATCGTCAATGGCTCTGCAGGTGGTCTAAATCTCCTGAATTGGGGATTGGTATCCAGATATTGCACGAATTCATTGAATTCATCATCATCCGCATCTGAGTTCTCATTAGTGATATTCCTCAAAGGTTCATAGTCCGCTAGACTCTGTATGTCATCATCTAGAATTCGATTCACCCAATCAACGAAGAAACAGTCCTCTTCACCTGTTGGGAATTTAATGGCCTTGAAGACATTAAAAATGACCTCTTAATCCTGAACGCGCATCGTGAGTTCCCCTTTTTGTACATCTATCAGAGTCCTACCTGTGGCTAAGAATGGTCTCCCTATTATGATCAGTATACTCTTATCCTCTTCAAATCTAGAATGATAAAGTCACCAAAAAATGAACTTATCCACTTTAACCAACACATCTTCGACAATTCCCCGTGGGTATGTGATGGACCTGTCAACTAACTGTAACGATATGTTCGTTGGTCTTGGAGTCGGCAATCCCAACTGGTTGAACACTAACAACGACATCAAATTTATACTTTCCCCCAGATCACATAAACAGTCGCTAAAATTCATCTTCCCAATGGTGCACGGAATTGTGAAGTCGCCTTTATCTTTCAAATTTTGAGGTAGTTTCGTTGGCTGAGCACCGTGACCGCATTCCTCTATCAAGGCTACTGTTTCGAACTCATCTAATCTTCTCTTCCTTGACAATATACCTTTCATAAACTTTGCATAGCTTGGAATTTGTTCCAATGCCTCTGCGAAAGGTATGTTGATCTGCAGTTTTTCAAATACCTCCATAAACTTGCTGAACTGTCTGTCATCTTTCTACTTAATTAACCTCTGCGGATATGGAACTTGAGGATGCAGTGGTTATACTGGACTCTTTACCTTCTCTTCTGAACCTGCTTTATTCTTCTCTTCCTGTTGAACCGCAGAATTTTCTAGATTTTTCTCCACTTCGCTTCTCGCTTCGCTTTTGCCATACGGCCAAGCGCCCTCCTTAGTATTATCATGCAGCGCTATGCGACTTGCGTAGATTCTCAAAAATCTTTTTCCCGATCGCAATGTGATTGCTTGACACTTCTCCTTCTTATCTCTTCTAGGATTTGTCTCTGTGTTACTTGGTAATGCACCCTGGGGCCTATTAGTAAGCATGCTCGCCATTTGCCCCACCTGAGTCTCCAAATTCTTGATAGCCACTGCTTGGCTTTTGATCATGACTTCAGTGTTTGCCATGTATTTTAACATCATCTCCTCCATCTCTGATTTCTTTTCTGGATGTGGTGCAGCTAGAGTGTGGTGTTGTTGCTGTTGAGGAAATCCCGGTGGAAATGGTGGTTTTGGTGGAAACTGTGACTGCGATGGTTGCGGTTGAAACTGTTGGTTTGACTGGAACTGATTTTGCTGTTGTCCTTGGTTGTTAGACCAACTGATGTTCGAATGATTGCGGTTGTTGGGATGGTATGTGTTCTAAAATTGACCTTGGTCTTTCCTATAGTTGCTCACATACTGTATTGACTCCGAGCTGATAGCACATTGATCCGTGGAGTGTGACCCCGCACAAATCCCACAAATGAAAGCAACTGTTTTCACTTTACTGTCTGCCAAAGTATCTATCTTTTTAGCCATAACAATCATTTGTGCCGATAACTGTGTAATGGCATCAACCTCCAACACACCTGTAACCTTGGGCCGTGCATCCGGAGTCAGAGGATTCTCGATAATCATTCGCAGCCCATAGTCTCAATAAGTGTATAGGCCTCATTATAGCTCTTTTGCCCATAATGCCCTCCTCATGCACAAGCATCCACAATCTGGCCTCGATCGCCATCCCAAACCATTGTAAAACGAATTTATTACCAACTAACTGCAAAACCGTGATGCGACACACTTCTAAGCATCTCTTTATACCTCTCCCATGCCTCATATAAGGACTCGCCTCATTGTTGTTCTCGAATCGAGATACGGCCGCCCTCATCTTCGCAGCTTAGCCATCAAGAACTTGGCTAAGAATTTCGTATAAGTCCTCCCATGTGGTGATCGACCTGGCAGAGAGTGCAACCAACTTCTAGCCTTATCTCTCAATGAAAATGGAAATAACCGTAGTCTGATGGCATCCTCCGTCACACCGTTATATCTAAATGTGTCGCAGATCTCGATGAAGCTCAATAGGTGTTCATTCGGATCATCCGTAGCAGCACCCCCAAACTGTACTGAGTTCTGCACCATCTGAATAGTGCCCGGTTTAATTTCAAAGGTATTGGTTGTTATCGCCGATCTGACTATGCTCGACTGTAATTCGTTTATGTTCGGCATGGAATAGTCCCTTAGAGCCCGATGCTCTACTCTTTGCTCAATTCTCTATTCTTCCGCCATATCCGATATAGTACTCTCTAACTGAGCTTGTAGATTTCTTCGTACGCTAGCTTTCCAACCTCTCCCATTTATGTTTTCCTGCGCTGGTGTTAATTCTGAGTTGGATGATCGTATGTGCATAAAACTCTACAAGTACCTGTAACCAAAAACAAAATAAAAATAGAAATGAGAAACGAACAGAGTTATCTAAGTCATACAATATAGCTTTAAAGTAAAGATAATTATCTAAATTAACGCCTTTCCCCGGGAACGGCGCCAAAAACTTGTTTCCCCTTTTATAGTTCTAATAAAAGAGCTCTAACTCATGCAAGCATACATGTGTCAACAAGTAATACAAAGTAAGTAAAGTATCGATCCCACATAGAAAGTTGTTAATTTTAAACTCTTATGCATTAATTAACTCACTATACTTATATGCTTAGACTGATGACTAAATTGTTGAATTAAACTAATTATGATTACCAGCTGAAAATAAGAATACAAATGGAATAAATATAATATGGAAATAATGGGACCCTAACTTCATTTAATAGTTCATCTAATCGCCACGATCATGCAAGAAGTGTTCACATATCACAAGAAAATAGCCAAGAGCACGAAGAGAGTTATAAATATTTTTCATTGCACTATAACCTACTTACACAGCATCTACAGATGTTAGACTCTATGTAATCACCAACACAATCACAATCACCATATGTCTATGCACAATTGCAATTCTGTTGATTTTAAGCATAAGCCCTTACTCTAGCTCATACGGTGAAATAATATATGTCTATCTGGTTCACAAAATACGCAAACCATATACGATAGCCCCATATTCGCATGCTATCATGATTACAATCCATATTTATATGTTCATTGTCAATTCCATACAAATACTGAGACGAATGGTGATCAAGCATTCATACATGTAAAACAACCATGACAGATATCCCATATGATATGCAAAACAATTCTAGCATTAAGTGTACAACCAAACTACATATTAAAATTCGTTAGAATCCCATAATGGAGTTTAGTTCATGACTGAACCAAAGGCTATTATGAGATCAATGCTAAACATGATCAATAAACAAACAATTGAAGTAAGAGAGATAGAATGATCAAACCCAATCGCTGAATAGAAATCAATGATTAACTATTAAATCCTCATAGAAATCCAATAGATAATAATCAAAATCCACGGTTGACAAGAAATTCCAAGAAGAAGTAGAGAGTAGAAGTAGACGTTTAGGCTTCGCTTTCTACGTTGAATCTCTCCCAAGGTGTAAACCCTAGTTTCTATGATGAAAATACGTAAAAGTTATCATGTGTGTCTCGACACCGCCGTAATCGTTTAAAAAAAATTACACATCATTTAATTTCGAATTAAAAATAAAATAAAATTACAACATCAAGATCGCGCTGCGGCCGCCGCTACTTATAGCTTATCTCCGTCGTCGCTACCGCGAGACTTGCGATAATGTATATCCAAATTCAGACGACCTCTCATCACGGTAGCGCTCATCCCTCGCAAGTGCATCTTCTTCCCCGCCACGACTTGCGTAAAGGTTCTCATTGTTTAGCATTGTGCTCATGCTACGCATGCCATGAGTCAAAGCTTGTCTGTTCCGCAACCACAAGCTTTTTTGTCCTCTACAGATTCTAGTTCTGGTTTTGTCCTGCTGCTGCTGCTGCTCTTTCATGCTTGATCCTATTTCTTGCTTGGTCTCCATGCGTCATTGTCCATCCATGCCATGCACATCCTCGCCTTGTGACTAGCCTTCACACATCTATTAGCCTCGTGCCTCTAATATCACCAAAATTAAGCCAATTCCTGCACTTATTCACCAAAAGGAGTTTTAAGTAAATGCAACGCAAAATAACGTGAATTGCAACTAAAACACAATGAAATGTACTTGAGATGGGCACAATTCGCATGAATTGGTATGCAATAAGTAGGTAAAAATACCACTTATCATTAGACAACCTGGGAAGATTTTTGATTAATGATGTAACCCTTTAAAGGGATGATTTCTGATTTAATTATATTTGGGTAGATAGATATGAATTAATGGAAAGTGAACACCAAGTCTTGTGGGAATGAAGTACCTAGATTTGGGGGTGTCACAATTTTTATAAAAAGGTTATTTCTGTCACTTTTTATATTCGACAGTTATTCCGTTGTGGGGTCCACCAATGATTGCGCCGTCGTACGAATATTCCTTGACAAATAGAATATTTTTCGACCAAACGAATATTTCCTGACACAACAAATATTTTATATCAACTTGCTTACTTTGTAAAATTTACACATATTACCCTTAACTTTAACATTTTATCAATTTAACCATTTACTGAATAGAATAGTAATTATAAGAAAATTGAATACTTTTATTTCATAAAATTCAAGGTCATATATATATATATATATATATATATATCCACGATGACAAAATTAACCATCACTAGAGCCATCATATATATACTATTTTGTGTGATGACTCAAATAATCCATCACAAAATATTATCTATTGTGATTGCTTTTGAAAATCATCACCAAGATCCATCACGCATGCTTCGTTTTCTAGTAGTGAATTAAACTAATACTAATAGTAATAATAATAATAAGACTCCTCTTATTAATTTATATTTAATATTTTAATATATTAAATAATAAATATTAAGCTACTTAATTTATTATATCACCATAGATTAAATTAAAGACACTTAACTTATTATTATGATTATGTCATTTACCTCTTAAATAAATATTTTTTTTATGGTGTGACCCTTTAGGTTCTCCATATTAAACCAGATTATGAATAAATCAATTATAACAATTATAATCTTATTTAAATAATAAATTAAACTATTTAATTCATTTAAATAAATAACATTTATTCTACAATAAGGGTAAGCTCCCTTAGTGATCAACAACTTTCCAGATAATATAGATTTCAACATTAATCATAAAAGAACCTTTGAGTTAATAGTTACTATACAATTCAATCATTCCACCATATAATGTCACAATCAAATCTTATTTTATTTAATTTTATGTATTTCGATTCTCAAATGTACAACTCCAAATAATATAAATTAGAAACTCCTTTCTAATTTTATTTTGCCTTAGCCAATGACTACTGGGTTGTCATTTATCGAATCACATAGGACATTCCATTCTTTTACTAGAAGCAGTAGATTCTTTATTGATCATTCATTATCTCAATGTACAACTTATTATACCCAAGCATGCCCTTTGATATACCCTAAGGGTCTTAAGAGACATGCCAAAGTATAACTCATCATACACAAGATACTATGATAATCTCAAGTATAAGGATCACTTGTACTACTATCACTAAAGGAATTCCTATTGTCTGGCAAGTAAAACTCCATTATGTATTACTTAGTGAGCCACATCCAGTGAACTTATTCTCTAATAAGCACCTACATATAGGGCTACAAATGAACCAAACTATTCACGAACCAGTTCAGTTCAGTTTGGTTCAAGTTCGGTTCGGTTCGAGTTTGAGTTCGACTTGCTCACCTAGTCGAGTCGAGTTTACACATAGTGTTCCGTTTGATTGCTCGATCGAATATGTTCGCGAACCATGTGGTTTGGTTCATCTTTGTTTGCAAACAGTTTGAGTTCGGTTCGGTTCTGTTTGGTAAGTTTGAGTTCGGTTTGGTTCGATAAGTTCTTTCAGTTTGGTTCGATAAGTTCAAGTTCAGTTCGATAAGTTCGTGTTCGGTTCGATAAGTTTGAGATCAATTCGAGTAGTTCGATTTCTTAATTACATGTATAAATTGTTTCTGAAATTCTAAATTCAAATAATTGGTTATTTCATATTTAATTCTAAATGCAAAATTGAGCTATATGACCATCTTTTCCACAACCGAAACATACATTGGAAGGCTGTTGTAAGACCCCAACTTTTATAAATAAAGATGATTTTTTTTCTATATATCATTTCTGAATATTTTGGTATTGATTTATTATAATATTAAAGTTGTGGGTAATATTTATAAATTTTGCAATGTAAGCAAGTTCTTATATAATATTTGATTGGTCGGGGAATATTCGTTTTAACAGGGAATATTCGTACGACGGCACAATCATTGGTGGACCCCATAACGTAATTATTGTCAGAATGAGAAAATGACATAAATATCTTTTTATGAAAATAACGGCGGAAGTTTTACCGTTAACTGTTGGAATAACCAGTGTTAAAAGTACAATAATACGCGTGGTTGCATAGTAGCACACAGTATTGATTATTGATGCTTACGTGAGAAGTTACTCAGTTTTGTTCATTTATTGCTACAGTAATTGCTGCATAGTATCTCACGTTATTTGATTCAATTATTGTCGATATTTTCTATATTATTAAATCAATAATTGAGACGACAAAGTTATTCATATTATTATTTGCAATATTGACAATGTCTAGAAGTTATGTCAAGGAGAGATTTGGTCACCTAATTGCGCGCCAATAAGGAGAAATTCTTATTGGAAAGCCCCCTCTTTACTGGGAACGACCTGGTTGTTAAATATTACGAATTATAATAATGATAAGCGTTGTTAAAATTATTGAGAGGATTTTTATGAAGTATTTGTTGGACCCCTATTTACCCATTTTTCAAAATAATCAGTAGGAAGTTATTCAGTATTATATATATATATATATATATATATATATATATATATATATATATATATATATATAGTGGTGTGGCACATGAATAAATGAAATGAAATGGAAAGTCACATGGTGTGAGACATTCACGGGTGGGAAATGTAGGAATTGGATAAGTGATTTATAATTGTCTTATTTGTTAACTAGTAACAAATTTGGTTTAAAGACTTTAATGGCTATTATGGCGTCCCAAAGTGAAACCTTTTAAAAACTCTATTGACTTAGGTGATTTTTGTGGGTGTGTGAAGTGCCGTGGACGGCGGGGTGAATTTTTTATATATATAAGTTTTGTTTTATTAGATTATAAATAGAATATATTATATTTTATTTAAAATTTTTGTTTTATTAGAATGATTTATTGCATAGTGCTGCATAGTAAATCAAAATTTTCAAACGATCGGTCAAAGAATTGCGCCCGTGATTATGGTTACTGTGCGTCCGTGATTTCTAAATTTAAATAGTATCCTTTTCAATCTCCTATAAATAAGATGCTTAGTTAGAATTGAAAATCACACCAGAATCAGAGAATTCTTCTTCTATAATCTTGAGCGTATTTCTTTAGAGTTTAAGAAAGCTTTGAGCGTAGAAAATAGTGCAAGTTTTCTTCAAGAATATCCCCACCCTACCAGTCCGAATACTCTTCTTTTCAAGGTAAGGGATGTTATTTTTGTTCAATATTCTCTTGAAATAATATTTTCTTCCATACTTTGTAGTATGTAAGTAATATTATTTCGTTTGAGATTTCGAATTCTATACTCATTTGGTTAAAGTTTTGGCTTCTATACTCCACGAAATTAGTAGAATATCCTTGATATTTGCGCTTCATCCAGTATCTTTTCATGGAAATATTATTCTGAGCATTCTTGATAAGTTTTAACTTTTTCATGCCGGAGTACTACTCACGGGTTACTATTCCCGAATTACTATTCACGGGATACTATTCACTCGAGTACTATTCACCCGGGGTACTATTCATGATAAAAATTGATTCGTTTTCGATTCAAATCATTTTTGGTACAATATAATTCTTGAATTTTACTCCACAAAGCAGTATCATGTTGACAATTTGGACGTTATTGATTTCTGGATAAATTAAATTATAAATCTTTAAAAATTTATCCTTGAACCTATTTTATTGAATTCTTATATCATTGTCATCATCCTCATATTTATATTATGTTGAAAGTCATCTGTGGCCTGTAGTGCATAGATGGACTTGGTATGATTATGACCAAGGATTATTCTAGATAATCATGACGTAGTATATTACAAATGATGTGGTAAAAGTCCTCATTGGCCCGTAGTGCATTGATGGACAGTTGTTGGCATGATCATGACCATTGATGAATACACGAATATCCTTGGCCCGTAGTATATGGATAATATGTGGCTGTGATACTAAAGAATATCCTTGGCCATAGTGCAGGGGTGATTCGATGATGTGGATTATTTATTAAGCTGAGTGTCAGCGATAAAATTGATGATAAACCTTTTAAATCATAGAAGATAGTAGATTTTATGCTCTACTTGACTCTTCTAATGGATTACTTGTTCATTGCGATTAAACTTGATGTTTGTTATATTTTATCGGTTTAACAACATTGAAGGCTAACGATAAATTATTCTGCATTACCTTAGTCATAATATTTCTTACTGGGCTAGTTGAGCTCACCCTTTTGCTTTCATTGTTCTCTTCAAGAAATGAGAACGTAACCGGGACTAGTCGGGGAACGGAGTGATGGTCCAGATGTTTACATTAGTAGTCCTCACTATTTTATGAAATAGTGTGATAATAAATATATTGAGGACTCCATTTTGGGTTTGAATACTGTCTAGAAGACAATATTCGTATTAAAACTCTTAGTTTATGTTTTGTCTTATTTTACACGACAGTTGTATTATTAAGTAGTATTTGAATTTTGTACCATGTATTTGGTGACTCAAGACGGGTGATGTATACCTATTTTGGGGGCGTCACAGTTTGTATCAAAGCTTAGGGATATGATCCCTGGCTGAGATGTGAGACAAGAACTAGGAGGGGAGAGACGGGGAATTCCTTCACTAGTATGACCTACATAAGTTTAATTGCTATTTAATTGGTCGTTCAGAGTATAGGGATAATATGTGGTATGTCATTTAACCCTTTTTTGTGGTAGTATTTAAAAATGACATTCGAGAATATTGAGAATAACAATGGAGCACAAAAGACCATTGAGTCACCACAGGTTAATACCCAGGATAATGTGCAACAGGAAGACAATAATCCATAGGTAAAGAACAACAATTAAATGATGAACAATGCGATGTTCAGAGGCTTTATGCAATTCATGCAATATCAGGCGAGAGCGGCTCCTGTCCAAAATGCAGGTGGAAACATTGGCAACTCTCGGACGGTCACCGCTAAGTAGTTCAAGGAGCTGGGACCACCAGAGTTTTTTGGAGAGCAAAAACCACTTAAGGCAGAGTGGTGGATAAAGCAGATCAACAAGATATTTGATGTCTTAGGATTCTACGAGGAGCAGAAGGTTCCCTTTGCCACCTTCATGTTGCTAGCAGAGGCAGATTACTGGTGGGAATCTGTAAAGCGTACTCAACCTGCCACACTGAAGATATCTTGGGAGAAGTTCCAAGAACTGTTAACGACAAGTACTTTCCCGAAAGTATTCATCACATGAAAGAGGTAGAGTTCATTAAACTGGAGCAAAACAATATGACCGTGTCATGAAGACGAAGCCAAGTTTGCCGAAGTTGTCCAGTCGGTAAACCAGAGTGTAGACACTCAAAATTTTCTGCATTCCTATTACTAACATTGCAGGAGGGCAGATTCGTCTTTTGGAGATAACCGTGAAAGATAGCTTACATCCATTCCGGATACTACCGAAAGTTTAGCTCCAACCTGGAACACAAACTGGGAACATCATCTCAAACCCGGAACACACACCGGGAATGTTATTTCCAATCTCGGAGATAACCCCAAGGTACAGATCATCAAAAGACCAAGAACAACACCGAGAGGATGCCTCGTCTCGACAATAACACCGCGACGCTCGCCCAAATCCCGAGACAACACATCGAGTATCAACCCCATCCTTGGTGATAACCCCATGAGATGCCATTGTAGTTCCAACGATAACCCCGAAAATGCTTGTTTCAAACATATGCAATCAGCTTCAACCACGTACATCCCCGAGGCACACACACCTCGCACACGAGTTAACAACGCAAGCGAGATAGAACACCCATAGATGACAGTGAGACATACAAACAAGCACCAGGCCAATCTCAGATGTAACCCTGAGTAATGTATGCTTTCCGCTTAAACCGACGATAACCCCAGTGAGGAGTTACCACGTCATCTTACCATCTCAACAAGATGATATCGCGGTATACCAACAAGTAGTCCAATCTCACCAACCCTCGAAAGCAACGCTCTACTTTCAACTCAAACCGGCGATAACCCCGAGGAGTCAAACGTCATCTTGTTCTTTCAACAATGGCACGTCGTCTCAACACTTCATACATACATACATCCAACAATGTCCCACAAGAACCGAGGATCGACAATCCCGAGTGACTATTACGCGTGACAAGATTTTTTTGATAGAATTTGAAGCTTGAAGACCATGGGCATAGATTCTCTTCCCGACTTCAGAGAACCTCTAATCCATGTCATTGCATAACTCTCGACACAAGTGGTCCGAAGAAGGTCGATATACCTCGCTTGGATGCTCTGGATTGAAGTTCTGCAAGTTCGAATGGACATTACAAAGGCATAAGTGCACGACATTACGAGACGACGGGACCATGCGAGGCTCGGATGCATCACGACCAACCAGCAGTACAATCACGATCGCCGTAGTGTACTGCGGCCATCCGCTCTATATATATGAGCCTTGGGGTCACCCATTTGAGAAAAGAGAGAGGGGAAAAGGCGAGGAAGCCCCATTCCATTTTACTCAGATACACATCTTTTGAGTGTTTCCTCACTTTTAAACACTAGTTAGCTCACATATAGCTATCTTTTATCCGTGAGAGCTAAGTGTTTATCCATTTAAAGTCATAGAAGTCTACTTTGGCAAACCCCAATCGTAAGCCTTCTTATATTCTATAAAGCCTTCTTCTCATATTAGCACACACTTGTTATACACATTGAGAGTCGTCGTTGTGTGTGCGTTTGCCTCGACTTCATCCGTGGTTTTCATTTCTATCTCAGATATATATATACTTATATATATATATATTTCATATATGGACTAACATTATCGAAAGTTATGCCTCGATTGAGCCTGCATTTCTTGATGAGTGTTTAATTGCTTATATATATATATATATATATATATATATATAATAAATATGGTCGATCATATCGATTAGCCCGGATTTTATATCCGTGCGTTTAATTTCTTTTATATATATATATATATATATATATATATATAACCGTTGTCGACATATTTGATGAGCCCGGATTCACATCCATATGCATTTAGTGCTATATATATATATATATATATATATATATATATATATATATATATATATATAAAGCTATTTATATCGGACATATTTGATGAGCCCGGATTTACATCCAATGCGTTTTATCGCTTTTATATATATATATATATATATATTATATTTTATAGGATATATCCGATGAGCCCGGATTCACATCCAAAGCATTTAGTGATTATATATATATATATATATATATATATATATATATATATATATTTACATTTCTGTCATGAGTTCACTTCATGGCCTTTTACAAATTTTATTTATATTTCGTCTACATTCCTTCTCATGGAGTTTACTTTATGATACTGATCGGTTTACTACATCATATATTATTTACATTTTGTCCGCTTATTGAGTTTACTTCGTGGTGGTTGATCATTTATTATATATATATATATATATATATATATATATAGCTTATATATATATAATCGCTTATCGCTTTCCATACAAATTGCAAGTATTACATGTGAGCCTAGGAATCATGTGATCACAGTTCATCCATCAATCTAGATTCGGTTCCTATGATGGACATTTTTCACCAGTAGTAGCACTGTATATTATTTTTTACAAAGGTCTCAAATTTCCATGGATGGTCATTATGCCCATGAGGAGTTCTAACATCATCAGATATTATTTTCTCGAGAATGCTTCGCATCTCAAAAATAAAAGCAAACAAGTTTAACATTTAATAATAAAATGGAAGTATGAAAAGGTCTCAATTCCTATTGAGCATGTGGTTTGAAAAACCTCTTTTACAAAAACGTCATTGCTATATCTCGTTAAAACCAATTTTTCTATAAAATTCAAACCTTGTATATATAGGTGCGAACGAGGCCTCGCACTACTTTCAAATAATTACATCATCCACATCCACACACACACACACACACATTTATATAACAATTTCTTTGAAAAGTGGCGGCCACCGTGGTAACACGGATGTCTGGGGTGCCTAACACCTTCCCTCCGCATAATCAAGCCCCCTGACCCAAAATGAATCTCTTGCTTCACAGACCTGCCTAGCAAAGTTGTCAAAACACTGCGTCAATGTGCAAACCTTTTTGTCATATTGGTGCAACCAAATAAATACACCAATCTGGCGACTTTTAAAGTCAAATCGTCGACATTATACATGTCGGACCTTTTTCACTTGTTTTTCAAACAAATCTCACATTAACATGAGAACACCAAAGAACAAGTAACGAAAAGGACACTCAAAAAATCCCGACGTCGATGTGTGGCGACTCTCACCGGGGACTCCAAAGAAGAGGGCTTAAGCCGCTATTTCAAGCTTTTCAAAATTGTTATATGCTTGTGTGTGAATGTTGCATTTACATTTATGATGAATGTGTACGAATGCATCTTAATTATCGCACCGCTAAATATCTATCTCAGATATTAGTGCTTCATACATGTCATCATTTTGCATAAACGGTGAGACACGCCAGATGTGAATGTATGTTGTGTGGTCCCTCCACCAGAGGCTATCCTGCTCGTTGTTTGATTATCGGACTTGTGGGAAGAATGATTCCCGGGGCTCGTGAAAGGCACCACCCAGATTCGCTCCAAATGAACGACCGATTTAACTTCCCGCAAGTAGATTATACGATCTAGGAACCATCATGTCGAAAAGCCGCGAGAGTAACTCTAAGATAGGTCAGCCTCTGATAAACCAAACGCGGAGGGAAGTCTCTTCATACTTTCCATTTTAAATTACTTGTAAAAACATTTACTTGTAATTTTATTCCATGTTCATCCATATGTAATGGAAAATATGAAGAATATCTGTGCATGCATGACATGTTATCAATTAACAACCGGTTTTGCAGGACAAAATTCCTAAAATGGACATGTTATGATAACATTTATCTTACCCTAAGACTAAACTACACATAACTTTTGTAGGGAAGCAATTGGGCCTGTTACCCATTCAAAGTCCAAAAAGGCCACATGCCTACAACCAATCATGTCTTCTTCTAATCAGTCTAATGTTGTTTCCTAAGAAGAATTTAACGGATTAAGTAAACAAATCATAGACTTGGCTGTTCTACTAAAAGAATTACACCAGTCTACTCAGGGTACGAAGATGCCTACACATACAGAATCCTCTACACAAGGAGGAGTTCAAGGTCCGAAAAACAATTCCGTAACATCGCTTGATACAACCAACAAAGACCCCGAAAACACCCATCTCAAAGGAGATCCGCATAATCTATGATATCAGAAGAAGGTCCTCCAAATGGAGGAAACTATCCGCTGCTCTCAAAGGGATTGGAACACACGGCAGTGTTTCATATACGCACCTTTGCATATTCCCCGTGTTCAATATCTAGATTAATTCAAGACCCCTGATTTTGAGAAATATGACGGATTAGGGGATCCTTATACACATTTAAAGGTGTTCATTGGAGAACTTGGGTCTTACGCAAAAATGAAAAGTCTCAAATGCAAATTGCTTCAAAAAAGTCCGACTCGAGAAGCCTGCTCATGGTATACCGATTAGACAACTCTAAGATCCATAGTTGGGAAGAGTCGGCTCACGCCTTCCTCACTCAATACGCTTTTCAATCTCGATGGCTCTCGACCGGCATCAAATTACCAAGGTCAAGAAACAGTCTAATGAGTCATTTAGAGAGTATGCTCAAAGGTGGAGGCGCCTTGCTGCTCAAGTTATTCCTTCCATGACATAATCAGAAATGGTCATGACTTTCATAGATGTACAGGAAGCTCCTTTCTATGAAAGAGTTCTAGCTGGTATTGGCAAACCATTCTCTAAAATGATCAAACACGGCGAGATGGCAGAGATGGGATTGAAGTCCTATAAAATTCAAGACCTAACCGCCTAAAGTCATTGTTGAGCACATCCAATCCGATCTTATGGAAACAACTTCTGAGAGGGTCCATAAAAAGAAAGAGGAGGATGTTTCCTCGATACTACAAGGACAAAAAGGCAATCCAAGCATGCCTATGCAGAGAGAAACTACTCCCTTTTCCAAAGACAATCTTCAAACCCTCCATTTCCTAAAAGTGGAGAAGTAAAGCGACCTCAAACGCTCACACCCTTGGGGACTCACCGAGAATATTCTTGCTCTTCCGACCGCTCGTAAGAAAATTACACATCTTCTTCCACCACCAACCCTAATGGGAGGGGTTTAATGCTACTCTAAGTGTGCTTATCATGCCGGGCACCTGGACATGATACTTAAGATTGTTGGGCCTCAAACATAAGATTCAAGATCTAATAGACAACGGTGAGATCGTGGTCACTAAACCGATCAACCTCATGTGCAAGATAACCCTTCCTCAACACAAAGAAGAAGAGGTCAAATATGATCACTTGAGCACCGTATAAGGTTCCAATTTAACGGCGAATCATCCCAACCCATCAAAGACTGGTGTCGATAAATGGGATTATGCAAAGTTCCAGCTTTACCATGGAACGAAAGATGAAAGCTCTTTCCAAACAAATCGAACAATCGCGTAATCAGACCCACCAAAGATCAAGTCACACGCCAATTAATCAGCAGAGAGCATGCCTATCTCCTTCCTTTTGTTATGAATGCCTCCTCACCACCTTCGTAAAGCGGCTATGGAGGATAAGGTCAGCAAAGCGAGAGCAAATGCTAAAGCCCGCTGATTTTTCCAATCGAGGGAATTCACCTATTTGGGCCAATCTATGGAGGAGATATACTACAATGTTGATCAACAACGAAGAAGAATTACCTTCCTTCTCCCTCCCATCAATCCCCGCCAGTATGGGTTCAACTCGATGAAATGTGTCAATATCATTCACATTCTCGCCATCACAAAGACAAAAGAATGTCAAGCACTCCGCCATCTTATTCGTAATCTTATTGATAAGTGGTGTCCCGCAAATAGCGATGATTACACCGCATAACTCAAGGGTGGGAATGCATGTCCTACCAAATGGAAGGGATCAAGAGTGCTTATATCCCGGCGGATGATGATGAGATCACAAAGTATTTCCCATACAACCAATTCAACTCAAAGGAGTCCGATAATCCTTTGAAAGTGGTCGACCAGAGCCAATTTCTTTATCTTTCGCATCACACAATATCTTCGTTGTCACCACACACAAAGTTCCATGGAATTATGGAGAAGTCAAGGATCCACGCCTCATACTACTACTATAAAAGGTCGAAGGAAAATCCATCGATCTTCCTCAACGGGTTATTAAACCTACTTGCAAAGCAAAGGGAAATTTCCCATGGAGAAGATTGAAAAATTCCTCCGCACTATGGGCCATAATGAAGCCAAAGTGGTTTTAAGCTTATGAGAAGCTCCACACCGATTTCAATATCGACTTGGTTTTCTTCCGAGGATCATCGAAAGATCTTCATCAAGGTTTTAGAAGAAGCCTATTTGCCAAAATCAAAGGATGGAAAAATTTCAACATTTGGTTGATCACATTTTCAACAACAATGTGATATCCTTCACCGATGATGACATACCTCCCGGCGGACCGGCCATCGCAAGCCATCAGATATTGCGCTTTTGTCTTCCGCACATGCTAGCCGAAGAGTATTGATAGATGGAGGCTCATCTCTAAATATATCGTCCTTATGCCACCTTGGTAAAGATGAATATCAATCTCAAGCGGATCCAAAGCAAACATACGGTCATCGTAGCTTTTGATGGATCCCGACGAAATTCCGCTGAAAGATTGAATTGCCAATTGAGATTGGTCCAAATACATTCAATGTATCCTTCCACGCCCTCAAGATAGACTCAGATACAACCTCGCTATCGGGGAGACCATGGATACACATGGTTGGAGCCGCTCCTCCACACTACATCAACAACTCAAATACATTATCAACAACAACCTAGTCATCATCATCGCCAACGCCGAGCCGGATTGTCCCGAACAAGGAACTCTACCAATTATCGCCTTCAATTCGTAAGTTGAACCGCCAGCTTTCATACTGAAGTGAGTAACACGCAATACCATTCTATTGGAGCGCCACTTCCCATACCCAAGATTTCTCGCCGAGGTTATGTTTCCACCACTCAAGAAATGATGTTATTGGGTCATCAACCTCGACAAGGGCTTGGTAAAGATAAGCAGGTATTAAGCACCCTATTCAAATGTCCAAATAAATTGAACAATGGACTAGGCTATTCTCGCCAGCCCAAATATAGAATCCTCATAAGCACAAGCAGTTCCTCAAGCTTCACAAGACGCACGATTTTTTATACCTTTACCTCATGAGTTAATATAATCTCCAAAAAAGGTTCCAAATTTCATGTTAGGGCTATGTTGCTTCCAAAACAAGTGCCAATCAAAGCAAAAGAGGTGCCGATTCCCGATCCCGGTGGAAGAAAAGGAACTGAAACGTAAACACGACCTTGCCTTGATGATGGCAGTATTCGCGCCATTGTTCATGATGAACATACAAATAGATACACCTGCACATTTATGATTGCCCAGATGTCATGGTTATCATTCTTCGAGAAGGAGGACAATGACGATCCTTCCATCACTGCAATTCATCGTGACTTTTCCTCGACAATTGAGCAAAGACTCCATTCATCGTCGAACGAGGGTAAAATGGGCGTAAAATCCCTCTACCTCAGAGATAACTTTAATTGCTTGCTTTCCTTTACAAAGACTAGCAGCTTATTTTATCAAGTACATGCTAACACTTTTGTATGATCGAACAAATTGCATATATTAAGTGAAAGCATCTTTTGTTTCAGACTCAATTTAGATGTGCATGTCCTCTCGCCGATGATATGCCTTCTCTCCACAAGGGTCAGAATTTTGATGCAAAGTTGACTCGCACTTGATGGACATCCAAGAGGACATTGAGACACCTCAGAGATTAAGGAATGGGTCGCAGACAAACCCAAACCCAATCTTGATCAAACCACTTTTTCAATCTCGAACCTTAGACAACCCTAAGCTAATCCAGATTGGTTCGCACCTTACCACAAATCAACGAATGACATGGTCAGCACTATTAACCCAATTCCAGGATGTGTTTGCATGGTCTCATGAAGACATGGTGGGTTTGTCCACCGACATTGTTCTTCATCGCCTTCCCATTAAAGAAGGATTCAAGCCGCTTAGCAGCAAAAGCTCAAAGCGATTGAAACCCGAGTGGAGTTTAAAAGTCAAAGAAGAAATTGTGAAACAATTTCAAGTCGGCATCATCATGGTGTCTACATATCCGGAGTGGATATCCAACATTGTTCCCGTGCTTCAAAACCAGGGGAAAAGGTGCGAAGTTTGCGTGGATTACCGGATTTGAACAAAGCTTGCCTTAAAGATAGCTTTCCCGCGTCTTTATCCACATTCTTATCGACAATACCGCTTCAATACGCATATGTACTCCTTTTCACGATTGCTTTACGGGTACCATCAAATTATGGTCACCGAGGAAGATCGTGAGAAAACGCTTTCATCACGCCTTTGGGGAACCTTTTTTTGCTATAGAATTTGTTGTCATTTGGCCTCATCAACGCCGGGGCAACCTATCAACGAGCTATGATGGCTCTTTTCCACGATTTAATGCACAAAAAGATAGAGATCTACGTGGATGACATCATTGTCAAATCCCGGATGGAGGATGACCATTTAGACCATCTCAAAAAGCTATTCAACAAGTTGCGTAAGTACAACTTGAAGTTGAATCCCGCCAAGTGCGCCTTTGGTGTTAAGTCAGGTAAGTTGCTAGGTTTCCTAGTCAGCCACAAAGGGATTGAACTGATCCTACCAAAATCCAGCCATCAAGGAAATGCCCATTCCTCGATGCAGAGAGAGGAAATACGGGATTTTTGGGAAGAATCAACTTCATTAGCAGATTCATTTCTCAACTCACAAAGAACCTCGTGAGCCAATCTTCAAGTCATTAAGGAAGAACTCCACCATGAAATGGAACGATGAGTGTCGAAAGCCTTCCTCACAATCAAAGAGCAACCGATTAACGCCCTATTTTGGTACCTCCCTGTGGATGATGTTCCCTGCTCATGTACCGCCCATAAATGACAATGCCATGGGTCGTATGTCAGGGGCAAAAAGACAATAGAGGCCAAGAACGAGCTATCTATTACCTCAAAGAAAAGATTCAAAGATCGCGAACACAAGTACACTCGATTGAGAAGACTTGTTGTGCTTTTAGCATGGGCTTCCATGAGGTTACAACATTACCTCCATGGTCACACAACCCATCTCATATCCCGCGGGATCCTCTCAAGTATGTGTTCAAGAAGCCCATATCAATTGTCGATCGTCTGAGATGGCGCTTGATCCTCCTACAGCAATTTGACATCGCTTCACGTGATGCAAAAGTCTCATCAAAGGTCAAGGAATTGCGGATCAATCGCCACGCACCGTAGGGGATTACAAACCCTTAGAAACATACTTTCCCGATGAAGGGTAATGACAATTCAACACAACATCAAGACGATACATGCCATACACATGGAGAATGTATTTTGATGGAGCTCATAATTCGTAAGGCTCTGAGCCGAGCAGCTTTAAATATCCCAGACGGGAGCAGATCCCGTCATTATCAAATTGCAGCTTTGTCAAACCAACAACACAAATTGAGTATGAAGGTCAGATCATGGGGCTAAAACTTGCCCGCTCAACGGGCATCAAAGTGTTTAATCGCCTTTGGGGATTCCAATTGGTAATCAAGCAATCCACAGAATCTATCAAACCAAAGAATTACATTTGTTGCCTTTTACCATCGAAGTTTTACAGATGGCTTTGAGTTCAAGAAATCTCCTTTCTACACATTCCTCGTAATAGAATGATTTTGCGATGCATTAGCAACGCTGGCCTCCTCGTTTACATACCGATAAGGAAAACATGCCAAGCATCACGCTTTACTTTGCAAAAAGCCCCAGCTTTATGGGAATTACATTGAGAAGTATCGATGAGCTACCTCCCATCCACAACCCTTGGTATCAATGCATCAAGGAGTATCTACGAGATGGATCTACACCACCGAGGCGAGCCTAACCGAGAAGAGGCGATTCATCGACTTGCTATGAAATTCTACCGAAAGTGAGATGCACTCTACAAAAGAGATGCAGATTAGGTCTCCTCAGATGTCTATACAAAGACCAAGCTCGTAGACTCATGGATGAGATCCATGGTGGAGTATGTGGCCCACACACGAGCGGCCCCTTACTTGTCAAGAAAATTCTCGTAACGGGACATTATCGGCTTACACTCAAAGTCGATCGTGATGATCACGCCAAGAGGTGCTATCAATGCCAATTCATGGGAATGCTATCCACGCCCTCCAAGGGAACTCCACAATATGAGTTCGCCATGGCCCTTCTCAATGTGGGAATGGACGGATCGGCCCATCGAGCCCAAAGCCAAGAATGGACATCGATTCATATTCACCATGATCGACTACTTCACCAAATGGGTAGAAGCAGTATCCTTCCCCAAGGTCACTAAAGAAGTTATCATTGCTTTCATGAAAAACAATGTCATCTGTCGATATGGACATCCAGAGGTCATTGTGTCAAACAATGCTAAGAACCTCAACAACAAAATGATGGAGGAGTTATGCAAAAAATTCCACATCAAACATCTCAACTCCATCATCTACCGTCCAAAGATGAATGGTGTTGTTGAAGGGGCTAATAAAAACATCAAAAAGATCTTGCAGAAATTGTCCGCCAATCATAAAGGATGGCCCCGACTTCTCGCCTCTCGACTTTTTATTAGCCTACGTAACTTCCATGCGAACTTCCACCGGGGCAACCCCTACTCATTAGTCTATGGATGGAAGCAAAGGTTCTATAGAGAGGTGGAAATGAATCCCTCAGAGTATTGATGGATGCTCATTGATGAAGACCAATGGGTACAAGATGTATCACCAATTGTCTCTCGATAGACGAAAGCGTGATCCGCGGCTATCTTCCATGGTCAATTATATCAACAAAGGATCGCATTTATCCTACAAATGTAAAAGTCCAACTACGGCAATTCAAACAATACGACTTGGTTTTGAAGAAGATCATCGACAACCAAGATCAATCTAAGGAAAATTCGCTCCTAACTCGAAGGCCCATTTTGTTGTCAAGGAAGTATCGACAGAGGTGCTCTCAGATTGCAGGAAATGGATGGCGATGAATTTCCACAAATTTTCATCAACTCTGACACACCGTGAAAACGGTACTATGTCCGGGGTTACCATCAAACAAACATCCCGGTTTTGATCATCAAATCACCAAATATTCCGCTTTTGAACCCTTTCTTTTGACATACTCTTCGCCCTCGTGGAAAATATACACTTTAAGCCAAAGAAATGGTTTTTTACCTCATTTCAAACTTTTCACAACCTCGATTATCCTAAAGATGGATTGAACCTTTCACACTTTGTTTTATCTTCAAGACGGATTAAACCTTTCACAATTTTTGGTTTATCCTCAAGACGATATTAAACTTTCACACTTGCAGCTTATCCTCAAGACGGATTAAACTTTTCTACGCTTTCGCAGCAGCTTGTCCCCCCGAGAAATGATCAAACTTTTTCACACTTTTCAGCTTTGTCCCCATTATGGGATCAAACTTTCTTCTCCCCGCAGAGATAGCCTCGCATATGGGATTCACACTTCTCTTCACCTTCAATTCGTCCCGAGGGGCTAACTACGCCGACCGATCTCCTCTTCACCGGAGTACGAGGCAACCATATTCTATATGGCCTGGGTTACAATAAAGAAAAAAAACAAAAAACATTTCTACCCTTTCTCTACAAAACAACAAAAACAACAAAAATACTTCTACACCCATCTCCGCTTTTCGCACATCAAATTTAAACCTCTACACTAGGTTTCGAACTACGCAGACTTGATCTCCTCTTCATCAATAGAGTACGTAGGCGCCCATTCATGGTTCAAATTTAACCCCTACCGTAACAAATACTACTTGTCACACTCAGCATCGGGATCAACCTTCAATTTACCCCATTTCATCGGCTTCAAATCAAAGGGATGGAATTACCCAACCTCTTCTCACAAATAGAAGATTCGGTGACCATCTAAGTTGCGATCATGCCTCAAAGAGCAATACAAACCCATAAGAGATGGAATTAACTAGGCTTCTCACAAATAGAAGTACTCGCAACCATCTGTGGTGTGGTTAATCTCAGTGAGGAAGAAACCATCCTCCTCTCCACTTTTCCATACAGATACCAATCCCAAGACACCAAAGTTAGTAGGGATATACATAAATCAATTATCCATTCTGAGAGATCTTGCGACGTCTCAATGTCCATCTATCAAGGATAAGTTCATAATGCATCAAGATCACAAGGCCCTAGAGAAACAGGCAAATATCAAGCAAGTATCAAGGCATAACTAAAAGGGAAGTGAATCAAAATATATTTCCATGCCATATATAATATTGTTTGATATATACATCTATGGTTGTATATGACAAAATGGCTAAGCTTAGTCTCAGGCAGAAAATACAAAGCTATCTACATATCCGTGTGTATGCGACTATCGATCTAACATAGCATCCTCTCTCTCAAGACGACGGAGGAAGCAATCGCAAGCTCCCGCCCAAGGGTATCTACACGAGCTAGCGATCGAGGCTAACCGCATGGTGGCATAATGCTCATCAATGTAAGCACTCATGTCGCAAAGATCGATACCATCCGGGATCTCATCAAGTACTATCTGCAATGGCCACATCCCTAGCAGATAAGGCATCATCCCGCCCCACTATCAATGCATCCTCGGCCGATCTAGCCTCATCCCTCTCTAACAGAAAGCAAGATCTCTCTCATCAAGAGTCACAACATCGCGCCCCTAGCCCGATCTCTCTCATAGGTCATCGATGTAAGCTCGCTCCAAATGTTGTGGTCAATACTCGAGTAACAAAGGGCACTCGGTGGGGAGAATCCATCACAAATGTCGCGCACCAAAGAAATAAATCATCGATGGAATAATCGCCTCCTCTATAGCTCCTCATCGCCGTAATCAATCCCCGCACCGTGGATACTACCGCAACCGATGCAATTCGCTCCATCCATGCGAATACTCGCAGAACAACCTCGATGATCGATGACAAAACTCAACCAGCTCTCACGATCCCAACAGCATACAACCCGGATCTGTCCTCCGCCGATAAATGGTGCAGAAGCTGAAGCGACCGACTCACGCTTCCCCTCATATGGATGAAAATCCTGAAACCGGGTCAAACTAACACATCACGGCCAAAGGTGGTAAGTGATCATGCCTCAATCCAAATTAGAGGGAGATAATCCATGCCCGGAGCATGAGTAATGAAGTCAGGGTGAATTAAGCCCTCAACACGGCAATATATGGCAAATGGATCCCTAATCCTCGCCAGAAAGTCGACCACGATGATGCAAGATCTGTACACTCTCACAGTCGAAAGGAGTATGACATTGCTATCTCATGGGTAAAACAAAACCCATGCCGCCTAAATGTGCTAATCGGTCTCAAGTGTGTGACATAAACCACACGTATACAAGATGACCGAAAGCTACCTATAAACACTCCTCGCCGGATAAGTGCAAAGAAGATGTAGTCGACCTCGTAGTCTCTCAATGATCATCGGATATAATGGTACGACCCTCCCCGAGCTCTCACCGCCATAATGACGCCGATATCCAACTCATCCATGTATCGCGGCATGAAGACGATATGACAATACGCATAAAGCAAGAGATACATACACTCGGTTGAACGCCAATGGTCCTCCGGCAGGGTGAAATCCCCTAATGCGGCGTGCATAACTATCCTCGAGCCAAACTCACAAACAGAAATGCTGGGATATCACGCGGTAGGGATGTAATCTCGCCCGACCACTTCACGCGCCTCAATCCGGTGAGGGTCATGAACCGCTCACTCATGTCTCCATACCCATATGCACGCAAGGTCCGGCCCAAATGGCAAAGATCGCTCAACCGTGCATATACCCTCCAAAGTAGAGTCAACTCCTGGTCCCAAATCGAAAAACTCGCTTCTCCGATACCCAAAGGTTTCTAAAGCATACCCTCTACAAATCTTGGAAACTCAAACATCAATAGGGTCATAGTATGCTATAGCAAAAATCATCTACAATCACCATGTCTCGATGGTGATATACTATCATACCATGAACAAGATACACCTACCACCAAAAATGGTGGGGTATGATCAATACTACTAATCGTCAAGAAGACATCTCAGACGGCCGTGTCATAAGACCATCCAGGGTCAATGTCAATATCTCTCGACATACATACATATGCATAACATAATAACATGCATGATACAATAGATGGCAATATGATATAGGAATGGAAAACTGTATATACATTCCTAAGTATATCATCATCTAATACATCTCTGACATACCTAAAATACAGGAAAAATGGGGCGAAGCCAACATCAACATATCAAAAGATATAATGAGAATGGGGCCTACCCAAATAAACAGAGATAGAGATAAATACATCGAAAAAGTCAATGAGTGTCGATGTTCACATCATCGATCCTGTCCACCGATGTAACTCCTCCCGAGTCACCGGATCTCTATCTATGTGGATGTCAGCCCATACAAGGGAGGATCTCGCACCGGAAAAACCATATGGGTCACCTTAGGGACCAAATACCAGAGCCGGAAGGATCAAAAGTATCTACCTCTGCAGGATCTCTGCCCAAATGTCGAATGAAAAGATGTGACCGGTCCAGCCGCCGAGTCAATCATCAATCTCTATGTCACATGAGTCGGATCTCCGACACATAAGCTAGCCAATCCATCATCATCACGGATCCCGGAACCATATCCCCATAAACCGTGTGGCGTGGGTCTGAGCTCCAATCGTACGAGGGATCCACTAATGCTGGAACATCTCCTTAGAAAAGGAGCCCTCTGATAATGTAAAACCGTTAATCCCCATCAATGGGATGTCAATGATGGTGATCGAAACAAAGCAATAACGCTCGGTAGAGGCAAGATCAAGATACGATCTCTCTCCAGTAGTGCTCCTAATAGCACGCTCTCCTAAATAGAGCTCCCATCCTCCATCTCAGAAGAGAGGAATCCTACGGTGGAAATGACGACTTACCTCCACCGGTACCCATCCTCAAAACCAACTCCCAAATGCTCTCCAGAGTAGGGAATCCATGTGATGACATCCACCACAATAACTCCAATCAGAGAGGCGACAATGAGTGAAACCTCAAAGAATGTGGACCTCCGCCAAGATGGAATGATGCCATCTCCGTCCTCGTGGATAGGTATCTAAACCTAACACGCCACAGATGCAAACAAGGAAGCCTCTCATAGCCCCAAAACTCCAACACAAAGGCAAACATCTGTCATTGTCAACAACACTCTTAACCCATACATGGAAAAGACAAGAGAAACACTCACCAAAGAGAAATGGGTAGAATCCTAACCACGCCTCGGTTAAGCCCTCGCGATCGTATGCGCATTCCCCGAGGAAGTAGGCAAAGGTGTAGAACCCCAATCATACTCTCCTATACTGGTCCACGTGTCGAGTGGCACCGATCAAAGCGAAGGACACCGAGAAGAGTTATCTGCTATGGCGCCCCCTAATGATCATCAGAACAATCGCCAAGAATGCGATCCCCGACTCTCACATCATCGGCATAGGCTCACTCAATGCCGCTTTATAACATCTACGCCAAAGGACCTAGACGAATAGTCCCCGCCTCGAGCGCCTCACCGAACTCCCAACAAGGATCTCGACGGCGGTAGGGGTGATATCCACCGCAAGGGCACCGGATCCCTCCAAACTCCATACCGTGATAAACCGCCAATCCATCGGCGTCATCATCACCTCACAATCCAAAGAAATGGAGTGATCGAAGTCCGTGAAACCACCGCTTCGAGATAATGCCCCGAGGTAACCTTAGGGACAACGACGGGGTAGAATGGAGAAGAACCTCCCAATCCCCAAACCATGGACGATCGCTCAGAGTCATCATGCAAGGCCTAATACATAGAGTGGATGCTAAACCAGCTTCCTCGAGGCTATGTGAAGCCGGAACCTACATCAAATGCAGATCAACATCGTAACTCCTTGACTCCTCATCAATAGAAATAAGGAAGATTAAAGATCTAACTTCATACCTCGCTTACGTGTAGATATATCAAGGATGCCTACTCAAGTCACCCAGAGATCCGGGTTCGCCACTTGAATACTCGCAATTCCCACGGGGAACACGTGATACAGAGCAGAACCTCGATCGGTGCATCCTCCTCCTCGCCCCCTCGACATTCAAGCACTTCAACCCGAATAGACGATCACCGCCTCCACCAAACGACGAGGGTCGCCTAATGTAACAACAATCTACGAGAGGCTTCTTCAAAGCCCTCCTCCAGACACCGTAAGTGGTCCTATGGGAACTACTCGGTACCGATCCGGATCCATAATATCCGGACAACAAGTCTCCAAATCACCTCGTAAAGGGTGTGGTAATTTCTTACCTGGAGTCTTTTCAAAATGCATTCTATGATTACATGCATGCATGCATTGCTTTAACATACATCTACATTAGAGTTAAAAATGCATAACTACCCAATACCTACATTTTGGGAAAATTTTTCCATAGCCCCTTTGTAAATGGGACTATCCACACGCACATAGGCATAACTAGGTGGCCATTCAAGAAAGACACCTATACACAAATATATACATCCTATATGCATCAATACATCACAAGAAAAAATTCATAAGTGTAGTCTAATTACTGTGATTATTTTGCTTGTCTACCTTTACTCATTTGTCCTCATATAGATAAGAAATGACAATAAAGGTGCCAATTTGACTGCTTTCAAAAGTCAATTTTTTTACATCATTATGTTCAAAGATGGTTTAATACTAACATTTACTATGTTGAATATTTTTATCAAGTCATATCAAGATGCATATTCACTACTATGTGTCTAAATGCATTTTATGCGATAAGTCATTTTCCAACTGATGTAAATTGGAAAAAAATACATGCATATGTTACCGTGATGTTGAAGAACACTTGTACGGTGGCAAGGATATATGCAAAAGTTGCTCAACTCAAAGCAGATCTCAAGAAAAGCTCTCGATTTCCTTCACGCAAGAACTTGAAAATAACTTATGAAAGCAACCACCACCTATACATAGTATTACTGGTTGGTCAGAGTGCAACTCATGCAGTTCTCGCAGTACACCTGCGACACTCTACATGGGTCCCACACCTCCTTCACCCGCCCCATTAGAGTTACAAAGGAGGTCTCATGTCGAAAAGGCCAAATCAGAATAAAATGCTACGCATCGAGCTTTAATAACCCGAATCCTGGTTTCGCGTCATTGAGTTAAACTCCGTCGTCTCAAAAGGTATTCACCGAATGCAGGTCTACTATACCAATGAGCTCATCTTTCACAGATCATGCTCAATACATAATAATACCCCAAAAGTCCGATGTTACAACGCGTCATTTGCGGTGGTCACAACCCTAAATCCTCCCCAGCAGGGGTTACAACGCAAAACCACGAAATATCAAACCTCCCCGGTGGGGGTTACAATGCCAAAGTTATCAACATCTACGTATCCCCGGCGGGGGTCACAACGCGCATCTTTTAAATATCTACGTATCCCCGACGGGGGTTACAACGCAATGCAACCATTGATACACACATCAATGAAGGTCAAGCAGCCTTGACGTCATATGAGCCGATGGTAAGTAAACGCATCGAAGCAACCTTCCCCAACAGGGGCTACAACGCAATGCTACCATTGACACATAAATCAATGAAGGTCAAGCAAATTTTGATAATGCATCCAAAGCAGGATTTATCCGTGATACACACATCAACGAAGATCGTGCAACCCCGATAACACAAACTATCAAGAAATCTCCGACCGAATGAGGGAATATGTTATACACATCCTCAAACAGACAAAGCTTTATCCCGACAAATCTCTTACACACAAGAGGTACCTCTATGGAATATAAGCCAGTGTCTAGGATTTAAGACTTTTGTGATAGCCCCAACGTCAACATCCTTGGAAACTCGGATCACATGTCCAAGCCATCACTGATTGACATCCCAGCAGGATTACCTTACAATCATTCATGCATTCTACATGCATTTGCATCATGTTGCTGCATATAACATCATGTTTATCTTGCTTACATTTCAAGTGTCTAGTATTCTTTATCCTATCCATGCCTTGCATTGCATGAATATGATAAAGAGGGCATCTCAGACACTCAAAAATTTTCTGCACTCTTATTACTAACATTGCAGGAGGGTAGATTTGTCTTTTGGAGATAACCCTAAAAGACAGCTTACATCCATTCCGGATACTACCGAAAGTTCAGTTTTAACCGGGAACACAAACCGGGAACATCATCTCAAACCCAGAACACACACCGGGAATGTCATTTCGGATACTACCGGTAGTTTAGTTCCAACCCGGAACATAAACCAGGAACATCATCTCAAACCCGGAACACACACCGGGAATGTCATTTCTAATCTCGGAGATAACCCCGAGATATACAGATCAAAAGACCGGCAACAACACTAGAGAGGACAGTTCTGTCTTGGCGATAACACCGCGACGCTCAGTTCCAATCCCAGAGAAACACTGGGAGTAGCAACCCCATCCTTGGTGATAGCCCCAAGAGATGCCATTGCAGTTCCGGCGATAACCCCAAAAATTCTTGTTTCAAACTTATGCAATCAGCTTCAATCCTAGACATCTTATCGAGGCACACACACCTCAGACCCGGAGTTGACAACGGGCAGACAGGAACAACCACATATGACAGTGAGACATACAAACAAGCGGCAGTCCAATCTCAGATGTCACCCTGAGCAACGTCTGCTTTCCGCTTAAACCGATAATAACCCCGGTGAGGAGTCACAACATCATCTTACCATCTCAACAAGATGATATCATGGCATACCAACAAGTAGTCCAATCTCAGTTGTAACCCTGAGCAACGTCTACTTTTCGCTTAAATCGGCGATAACCCCGGTGATGAGTCAAACGTCATCTTATTCTTCAACACATGCGCGTCATTTCAACACTTCATACATACATACATCCAGCAATGTCCCACAAGAGCCGAGGATTAACAATCCTGAATGACTATTACGCGTGGTAGTACTTTGGATAGAATTTGAAGCTTGAAGACCATGGGCATAGACCCCTCTTCATGACTTCGTACAAGCTCTAATTCATGTCATTGCTTAACTCTCGACACAAGTGTTCCGAAGAAGGTCAGATTGATGTTCTACAATTTCGAGCAGACAATACAGTGTATAAGTGTACGTATTACGAGACAACTTGACCCGTGAGGCTCGGATGCACCACGATCAAATGAAGTAGTATGCAATTTGCGGCTAAGCGCAAGTGTACTGTACTGCGCCATCCGCTCATATATATACAAGCCTTGGGGTCACCATTTGAGAGAGGAAGAAGGGAAAAAAGACGAGGAAGCCTCAGCCATTTTACTCGTGATACACATCTTTTGAGTGTTTCCTCACTTTTAAACACTAGTTAGCTCATATATAGCTATCTTTTATCTGGCGGGAGCTGAGTGTTTATCCATTTAAAGTCATAAAAGTCTACTTTGGCTGCCCACTGTAAGCCTTATTATATTCTATAAAGCATTCTTCTCATATTAGCACACACTGTTGTACACGTTGAGAGTCGTATGAATGTGTTTTCCCAGACTTCGGTCTGTGGTTTTCATTTCTGTCTGTATATATATACTTGTATATATGCATATATTTCATATATGGACTAACATTATCGACTTATGCCTCGATTGAGCCTAGACTTCGGTCTAGAGCGTTTAATTGCTTATATATATATATATATATATATATATATATATATATATAAACTGTGGTCAGACTCTGTCTGATGAGCCTGGATTTTATATCCGGTGCGTTTAATTGCTTATATATATATATAATTATTGTCGGACATATCCGATGAGCCTGGATTTACATCCGGTGCGTTTACTGCTTTTATATATATATAATTACCACTCGGCTGATCTGGATCCATGATATCTAGACAACAAGTCTCCAAATCACCTCAGAAAGGGTGTGGTAATTTCTTACCTGGAGTCTTTTCAAAATGAATTCTATGATTACATGCATGCATGCATTGCTTTAACATACATTTGCATTAGAGTTAAAAATGCATGACTACCCAATACCTACATTTTGGGAAAATTTTTCCATAGCCCCTTTGTAAATGGGACTATCCACATGCACATAGGCATGACTAGGTGGCCATTCAGTAGCACACCTATACAGAGTCATATACATCTTGTATCCATCAATACATTGCAGTAAAAAATCCGTAAGTGTAGTCTAATTACCAGGATTATTTTGCTTGTCTACCTTTACTCATTTGTCCTCATATAGGATAAGAAATGACAATAAAAGGTGCCAATTTGACTGTTTCAAAAGTCAAATTTTTTTACATCATTATGTTCAGCATGGTTTAATACTACCATTTGCTATGTTGAATATTTTTTATCAAGTCATACCAGCATGCATATTCACTACTATGTGTCTAAATGCATTTTATGCGATAAGTCATTTTCCAACGGACAGAAATTGGAAAAAAATACATGCATGTGTTACTAGGACAGTGAAGAACGCTTGTACGGTGGCAGGATATTCAGAAAGTTGTCTGAACTCAGCAGATCTGATGAAAAGCTCTCTGATTTCCTTCACTGCGCAACTTGAAAATAACTTATGAAAGCAACCAGTAGCCTATACATAGGCACGGTTGGCCGTAGGCGAACCTGCGGCTCCTGCAGGTACACCTGCAGCACTCCTACATGGGTCCCACAGCTTTAGCTCGCTCCAATTAGAGTTACAAAGGAGGTCTCACAAGTTGAAAAGTCCAAATCAGGAATAAAAATGCTATGCAATTGAGCGGAATAGCCTGAAATCCTGGTTTCTCGTCGGTCAGAGTTAAACTCCCGTCGTCTCAAATGTATTCGCCTGAATGTAGGGTCTACTATAGCAATGAGCTCATCTTTCACAGATCATGCTTGGCAATACCCCACAAAGGTCTGATGCCTTCATTTGCAGGGTCACAACCCTAAATCCTCCCTAGCAGGGGTTACAACGCAAAACCACGAAATATCAAACCTCACCGGTGGGGGTTACAACGCCAAAGTTATCAACATCTACGTATCCCCGGCGGGGGTCACAACGCACATCTTTTAAATATCTACGTATCCCCGGCGGGGGTTACAACGTAATGCAACCATTGATACACACATCAATGAAGGTCAAGCAGCCTTGACGTCATATGAGCTGATGGCAAGTAAACGCATCGAAGCAACCTTCCCCGACAGGGGCTACAACGCAATGCTACCATTGACACATACATCAATGAAGGTCAAGCAGCCTTGATAATGCATCCAGCAGGGATTTATCCGGTGATACACACATCAACGAAGATTAGGCAACCCTGATAACAACAAACTATTGGCAGTAACTCCGACCGAATTAGGGAATATGTTATACACATCCTCAAACAGACAAAGCTTTATCCCCACAGATCTCTTACACACAAGAGGTACCTCTATGGAATATAAGCCAATGTCTAGGATTCAAGACTTTTGTGATAGCCCCAACGTCAACATCCTTGGAAACTCGGATCACATGTCCAAGCTATCACTGATTGTCATCCCAGCAGGATTACCTTGCAATCATTCATGCATTCTACATGCATTTGCATCATGTTGCTGCATATAACATCATGTTTATCTTGATTGCATTTCAAGTGTCTAGTATTCTTTATCCTATCCATGCCTTGCATTGCATGAATATGATAAAGAGGGGCATCTGTAGACACTCAAAATTTTTTGCACTCTTATTACTAACATTGCAGGAGGGTAGATTTGTCTTTTGGAGATAACCCTAAAAGACAGCTTACATCCATTCCGGATACTACCAGAAGTTCAGTTCCAACCCGGAACACAAACCGAGAACATCATCTCAAACCCAGAACACACCAGAAATGTCATTTCGAATACTACCGGAAGTTTAGTTCCAACCCAGAACATAAACCAGGAACATCATCTCAAACCCGGAACATACACCGGGAATGTCATTTCCAATCTCGGAGATAACCCCGAGATATACAGATCAAAAGACAGGCAACAACACTAGAGAGGATAGTTCTGTCTCGGCGATAACATCGCGACCCTCAGTTCCAGTCCCAGAGAAACACTGGGAGTAGCAACCCCATCCTTGGTGATAGCCCCAAGAGATGCCATTGCAGTTCCGGCGATAACCCCAAAAATTCTTGTTTCAAACATATGCAATCATCTTAATCCTAGACATCCTGTCGAGGCACACACACCTCAGACCCGGAGTTGACAACGGGCAGACAGGAACAACCACATATGACAGTGAGACATACAAACAAGCGGTAGTCCAATCTCAGATGTAACCCTGAGCAACGTCTGCTTTCCATTTAAACCGATAATAACCCCAGTGAGGAGTCACAACATCATCTTACCATCTCAACAAGATGATATCATGGCATACCAACAAGTAGTCCAATCTCAGTTGTAACCCTGAGCAACGTCTACTTTCTGCTTAAATCAGTGATAACCCCGGTGAGGAGTCAAACGTCATCTTATTCTTTCAACACATGCGCATCATTTCAACACTTCATACATACATACATCCAAAGAATGTCCCACAAGAGCCGAGGATTAACAATCCCGAGTGACTATTACGCGTGGCGATTTTTTGATAGAAATTTGAAGCTTGAAGACCATGGGCATAGAGATCGCTTCTTCATGACTTCGTGCACAACCTTTAATCCATGTCATTGCGTAACTCTTGACACAAGTGGTCCGAAGAAGGTCGATTGATGTTCGCAAGTTCGAATGACATTTACGGTGTATAAGTGCACGACACGAGATACGTAACTCCGTGAGACTTTGGATGCACCACGACGGCCAATGGCGAGATACAACTACTGGCTACCATGAAGTGTACTGCGGCCATCCGCTCTATATATAAGAGCCTTGGGGTCACCATTTGAAAGAGGGAAGAAGGGAAAAAGCGAGAAGCCACAGCCATTTTACTCTGCATACACATCTTTTGAGTGTTTCCTCACTTTTAAACACTAGTTAGCTCATATATAGCTATCTTTTATCTGGCGTGAGCTGAGTGTTTATCCATTTAAAGTCATAAAAGTCTACTTTGGCAGTCCACTATAAGCCTTCTTATATTCTATAAAGCATTCTTCTCATATTAGCACACACTGTTGTACACGTTGAGAGTTGTGTGAGTGTGTTTTCCCTGGACTTGATTACATGGTTTTCATTTACATACAGATATATATACTTGTATATATGCATATATTTCATATATGGACTAATATTATCGACTTATGCCTCGATTGAGCCTAGACTTTGGTCTGGAGCGTTTAATTGCTTTTATATATATATATATATATATATATATATTATATATAAATCGTGGTCGACTACATGCGATGAGCCCAGATTTTATATCCGGTGCGTTTAATTGCTTTTATATATATATATATATATATATATATATATATATATATATATATATATATAATTATTATTTTACATATCCGATGAGCACGGATTTACATCCTAATGCGTTTCTTTCTTTTATATATATATAATTACCACTCGGCTGATCTGGATCCATGATATCTGGACAACAAGTCTCCAAATCACCTCAGAAAGGGTGTGGTAATTTCTTACCTGGAGTCTTTTCAAAATGAATTCTATGATTACATGCATGTATGCATTGCTTTAACATACATCTGCATTAGAGTTAAAAATGCATGACTACCCAATACCTACATTTTGGGAAAAATTTTCCATAGCCCCTTTGTAAATGGGACTATCCACATGCACATAGGCATGACTAGGTGGCCATTCAGTAGCACACCTATACAGAGTCATATACATCTTGTATGCATCAATACATTGCAGTAAAAAATCCGTAAGTGTAGTCTGATTACCAGGATTATTTTGCTTGTCTACCTTTACTCATTTGTCCTCATATAGGATAAGAAATGACAATAAAAGGTGCCAATTTGACTGTTTCAAAAGTCAAATTTTTTTACATCATTATGTTCAGCATGGTTTAATACTACCATTTGCTATGTTGAATATTTTTCATCAAGTCATATCAGCATACATATTCACTACTATGTGTCTAAATGCATTTTATGCGATAAGTCATTTTCAACCAGACGAAATTGGAAAAAATACATGCATGTATTACTAGGGCCGAAGAACGAACGCTTATGCGGTGGCGGGATATTGAGAAAGTTGCACGAACTCAAAGAGATCTCAAGAAAAGCTCTCGGATTTCCTTCACTGCTAACTTGAAAATAACTTATAAGCAACCAGTCACCTATATCATAGTACGGTTGGCAGAGGCGAACTGCGGCTCCTGCAGTACACCGCAAAGACTACATGGGTCCCATACTTGACTCACTCCAATTAGAGTTACAAAGGAGGTCTCATGTCGAAAAGTCCAAATCGAGAATAAAATGCTACGCACTCGATTGGCGGAATAGCACGAAATCCACGGTTTCTCGCTTCGGTGAAAGTTAAACTCCGTCGTCTCAAAATGTATTCGCTTTGAATGTAGGGTCTACTATACCAATGAGCTCATCTTTCACAGATCATGCTTGGCAATACCCCACAAAGGTCTGACGCCTTCATTTGCAGGGTCACAACCCTTAATCCTCCCCAGCAGGGGTTACAACGCAAAACCACGAAATATCAAACCTCCCCGGTGGGGGTTACAACGCCAAAGTTATCAACATCTACGTATCCCCGGCGGGGGTCACAACGCACATCTTTTAAATATCTACGTATCCCCGGCGGGGGTTACAACGCAATGCAACCATTGATACACACATCAATGAAGGTCAAGCAGCCTTGACGTCATATGAGCCGATGGCAAGTAAACGCATCGAAGCAACCTTCCCCAACAGGGGCTACAACGCAATGCTACCATTGACACATACATCAATGAAGGTCAAGCAGCCTTGATAATGCATCCAGCAGGGATTTATCCGGTGATACACACATCAACGAAGATCAGGCAACCCTGATAACAACAAACTATTGGCAGTAACTCCGACCGAATTAAAGAATATGTTATACACATCCTCAAACAGACAAAGCTTTATCCCCACAGATCTCTTACACACAAGAGGTACCTCTATGGAATATAAGCCAGTGTCTAGGATTCAAGACTTTTGTGATAGCCCCAACGTCATCATCCTTGGAAACTCGGATCACATGTCCAAGTTATCACTGATTGTCATCCCAGCAGGATTACCTTACAATCATTCATGCATTCTACATGTGTTTGCATCATGTTGCTGCATATAACATCATGTTTATCTTGATTGCATTTCAAGTGTCTAGTATTCTTTATCCTATCCATGCCTTGCATTGCATGAATATGATAAAGAGGGGCATCTGTAGACACTCAAAATTTTTTGCACTCTTATTACTAACATTGCAGGAGGGTAGATTTGTCTTTTGGAGATAACCCTAAAAGACAGCTTACATCCATTCCGAATACTACCAGAAATTCAGTTCCAACTCGGAACACAAACCGGGAACATCATCTCAAACCCAGAACACACCAGAAATGTCATTTCGGATACTACCGGAAGTTTAGTTCCAACCTAGAACATAAACCAGGAACATCATCTCAAACCCTAACATACACTCGAATGTCATTTCCAATCTAGGAGATAACCCCTAGATATATGAGATCAAAAGACCTAAACAACACTAGAGAGGATGGTTACGTCTCCGGCGATAACATCGCGACCCTCGCCCGATCCCGGAGAAACACTCGAGTAAGAACCCCATCCTTGGTGATAGCCCCAAGAGATGCCATTGCAGTTCCGTCGATAACCCCAAAAATTCTTGTTTCAAACATATGCAATCATCTTCAATCCTAGACATCCTGTCGAGGCACACACACCTCAGACCCGGAGTTGACAACGGGCAGACAGGAACAACCACATATGACAGTGAGACATACAAACAAGCGATAGTCCAATCTCAGATGTAACCCTGAGCAACGTCTGCTTTCCGTTTAAACCGATAATAACCCCAGTGAGGAGTCACAACATCATCTTACCATCTCAACAAGATGATATCATGGCATACCAACAAGTAGTCCAATCTCAGTTGTAACCCTGAGCAACGTCTACTTTTTGCTTAAATCAGTGATAACCCCGGTGAGGAGTCAAACGTGATCTTATTCTTTCAACACATGCGCATCATTTCAACACTTCATACATACATACATCCAGCAATGTCCCACAAGAGCCGAGGATTAACAATCCCGAGTGACTATTACGCGTGGTAGTACTTTGGATAGAATTTGAAGCTTGAAGACCATGGGCATAGACCCTCTTCATGACTTCGTACAACCTTTAATCCATGTCATTGCGTAACTTTAGACACAAGTGGTCCGAAGAAGGTCAGATTTATGTTCTGCAAGTTCGAACAGACATTACAGTGTATAAGTGCACGTATTACGAGACGACTTAACCCGTGAGGCTCGGATGCACCACGACCAGCGGCAGATACAACTACGGCTACCGCAAGTGTACCTGCGGCCATCCGTCTATATATACAAGCCTTGGGGTCAGCCATTTGAAAGAGGGAAGAAGGGAAAAAGGCGAGGAAGCCCTGGCCATTTTACTCTGCATACACATCTTTTGAGTGTTTCCTCACTTTTAAACACTAGTTAGCTCATATATAGCTATCTTTTATCTGGCGGGAGCTGAGTGTTTATCCATTTAATGTCATAAAAGTCTACTTTGGCAGTCCACTGTAAGCCTTCTTATATTCTATAAAGCATTCTTCTCATATTAATACACACTGTTGTACACGTTGAGAGTCGTGTGAGTGTGTTTTCCCGGACTTCGGTCTGTGGTTTTCATTTCTGTCTGTATATATATACTTGTATATATGCATATATTTCATATATGGACTAACATTATCGACTTATGCCTCGATTGAGCCTAGACTTCGGTCTGGAGCGTTTAATTGCTTTTATATATATATATATATATATATATATATATATATATATAAAGCGTGGTCGACTACATACGATGAGCCCGGATTTTATATCCTATATGCGTTTAATTGCTTTTATATATATATATATATATATATATATATATATATATATATATATATTATTGTCGGACATATCCGATGAGCACGGATTTACATCCTATGTGTTTATCGCTTTTATATATATATTTGTACATATATATATATTTACATTCTGTCCCACTGGAGTTTACTTAAGTGGCGATTGATCGCTTTTATAGCTTTATTTACATTTAGTCCCACACAGTTTACTTAGTGGTGGTTGATCATGTTCATATATATATATATATATATATATATATATATATATATATATATATATATATATATATATATATATATATATATATATATTTATATATTTACATTTCCGATCCCCATGGAGTTGCTTCGTGGTGGTTGATCATATCTGTATATATATATTTAAAGCTTTTATATATATAACTGCTTACTGCTTTCCATACAAATTGCAGTATCATGTGAGCCTAGGAATCATGTGATCACGAGTTCAGGTTCTTCGAATCTAGATTCGGTTCCCCATGATGGACATTTTAGTTGTAAAGTAGCTATACATTATTTTACAGTGTCTGAATTTCTTTGGATGGCTGTCATGCCCATGAGGAGTTCGGCACTACTGTATATATTATTTTCTCGAGAATGCTTCACATCTCGAAAATAAAAGAAAACAAGCTGAACATTTAATATTAAAATGGAAGTATGAAAAGGTCTCAATTCCTATTGAGCACAGGGTTTGAAAAAACCTCTTTTATAAAATGCCATTGCTACATCTTGGTTAAAACTGATTTTTTCTATAAAATTCAAACCTTGTGTATATAGGTGTGAACGAGGCCACACACTACTTTTAAATAACTGCACATTGATCCACACATACACACACACATTCATATAACAATTTCTTTGAAAAGTTGCGGTCACCGTGGTAACACGGATGTCGGGGGGTGCCTAACACCTTCCCTCTGCATAATCAAGCCCCCAAACCCAAAATGAATCTCTTGTTTCTGAGACCGCTTTAGCGATTATCAAACACTTGGGTCAATGTGCAAACCTTTTCAGTTGCGTTGGTGAAACCAGTTAATTACACCAACTGGCGACTCTTAAAGTCAAATCGTCGACATTATACATGTCAGACCTTTTTCACTTATTTTTTCAAACAAATCTCACATTAACATGTGAACACCAAAGAACAAGTAACGAAAAGGGACACTCAAAAATCCCGACGTCGACACTCCCAGGGATGATGTTCCCTTGTTCATGTACCTGTCCATAAATGACAATGCCATGGGCTGCATGCTGGGGCAGAAAGACAATAGAGGCCAAGAACGAGCTATCTATTACCTTAGCAAAAGATTCAGCATCAAAGAACACAAGTACACTCTGATTGAGAAGACTTGTTGTGCATTAGCATGGGCTTCCATGAGGTTACATCATTAGCTCCATGGTCACACAACCCATCTCATATCCCGAATGGATCCTCTCAAGTATGTGTTCGATGGCCCACATCTTTTGAATTATCGTCCCGGATGGCGGTTGATCTTCAAAGAATTTGACATAGTCTATATGAGGCAAAAGTCTCACAAAGGTCAAGGAATTGCGGATTAACGGCAGCGCGCACTTTGCGAGGGATTACAAACCCTTAGAAAGCGTGCTTCCCGATGAAGGGTAATAACAATTCAACTCAACATCGATGACGATACATGTCGTATACATGGAGAATGTATTTTGATGGAGTCATTAATTGTAGGCTCGAGTCGGAGCAGCTTTAATATCCCAGCGGAGAGAGCAATATCTCGTCAGTAGTTAAATTGCGGTTTGTCGGCACCAACAACACAAACCGAGTATGAAAGGTACAGATCACGGGCTAAAACTTGCCCTTTCAATGGGCATCAGGCGGTTAACTGTCTTTGGGGATTCCGAATTGGTAATCAGACAATCCATGGGAATCTATCATACCAAAGAATTACATTTGCTACCTTACCATCGGTAAGTTTTACAGATGGCTTTGGAGTTCGAAGGAATCTCCTTTCCACTCGTTCCTCATAATAGGAATGATTTTGCAGATGCATTAGCAACGTTGGCCTCCTTGGTTTACATACCTAACAAGGAAAACATGCCAAGTATCACATTTTCTCTGCAAAAAGCCCTAGTCTTTGGGAATTATATTGGAGAAGTATCGGATGAGCTACCTCCCATCCACAACCCTTGGTATCAGCACATCAAGGAGTATCTACGAGATGGATCAACACCCGCTGAGGCGAGCCTAACTGAGAAGAGGCAGATTCATCGACTTTCTATGAAATTCTACTTGAGCGGAGATGCACTCTACAAAAGAGATGCAGGATTAGGTCTCCTCAGATATCTGGATAAAGACCAAGCTCAGAGACTCATGGATGAAATTCATGGTAGAGTATGCGGCCCTCACATGAGTGGACCCCTACTTGTCAAGAAAATTCTCAGAACGGGACATTATTAGCTTACACTCAAAGCTGACTGTGATGATTACGTCAAGAGGTGCTATCAATGCCAGATTCATGGGAATGCTATCCACGCCCCTCCAAGAGAACTCCATAATATGAGTTCGCCATGGCCCTTCTCATTGTGGGGAATGGACGTGATCGGGCCCATCAAGCCCAAAGCCATCAATAGACATCGATTTATATTCACCATGATCGACTACTTCACCAAATGGGTATAAGTAGCCTCCTTCCGCAGGGTTACTAAAGAAGTTATCATTGCTTTCTTCAGAAACAATGTCGTGTGTCGATATGGACAACCAGAGGTTATTGTGTAAGACAATGCTAAGAACCACAACAACAAAATGATGGAGGAGTTATGCATAAAATTCCACATTAAACACCTCAACTCCGTCATCTACCGTCCAAAGATGAATGGTGCTGTTGAAGCGGCTAATAAAAACATCAAAAAGATCATGCAGAAAATGTCTGCCAATCACAAAGGATGGCCTGACCTCTTGCCTTTGACTTTATTAGCCTACAGAACTTCCACTAGGGCAACCCCCTACTCATTAGTCTATGGGATGGAAGCAGTGCTCCCCATAGAAGTGGAAATGGAATCCCTCAGAGTATTGATGGATGCTTGGTTGGATGAAGACCAATGGGTACAAGACAAGTATCACCAATTGTCTCTAATAGACGAAAGGCGATCCGCGGCTATCTTCCATGGTTAGTTATATCAGCAAAGGATCGCACGATCCTATAACAGAAAAGTCCGACTACGGCAATTCAAGAAATATGACTTGGTTTTGAAGAAGATCATTGACAACCAAGATCAATCTAAGGGAAAATTCACTCCTAACTGGGAGGGCCCATTTGTTGTCAAGGAAGTATTAATAGGAGGTGCTCTCAGATTGCAGGAAAAGGATGGCGATGAATTTTCACAGCTTATCAACTTGGACACCGTGAAATGGTACCATGTTTGAAGTTACCACCAAACAAACATCTTGGTTTTGATCATCAAATCACCTGTCATTCAAGTTTTGAACCCTTTCTTTTTTGAATACTCTTCTGTCCCTCAGGGAAACATACACTTCAAGCCAGCAACCTGGTATCACTTCATTTTAAACCATTCACAATTTCAGTTATCCTGAAGACAGGATTGAACCTTTCACACTTACAGTTTATCTTGAAGACGGGATTAACTTTTCTACGCCTGCAGTTTATCCTGAGGACGGGATCAAACTTTTTACACACTTGCAGTTTATCCCCATTATGGGATTAAACTTTCTTCTCCCCGTAATGTAGCCTGCACATTAGATTCACATTTCTCTTCAGTTACGATTCGTCCTGAGGGGCGAACTACGTCGACCTGATCTCCCTGATACCTAGGGGTACGTAGGCAACCTTATTCTATATGGCCCAGTCGCAATAAAGAAAAACAACAAAAACATTTCTGTCCTTTCTCTACAAAAAATAAAAAACAACAAAAATACTTCTACACCCATCTGCCTTCCGCATTCAGCGTTTAACCTCTTACACCAGGTTCAAACTATGTAGACTTGATCTCCTCTTCAATAGGAGTACGTAGGCAGCCATTCATGGTGCAGTCTAATCCCCACCAGAACAACATACTTGTCACACGGTACTGGGATCTACCTTCAATTTGCCCCATTTCATCGGTTTCAGATCAAAGGGATGGAATTACCCAACCTCTTCTCACAAATAGAAGATTCGGTGACCATCTATGCTGCGATCGTGCCTCAAATGTAAATACCAACCCATAAGAGATGGAATTAACTAGGCTTCTCATAAATAGAAATCAATGCGACCATCGTGGTGTGCGTCAATCTTAGAGAGAAGAAACCACCCCCCTCTCCACTTTTCCATACAGATACCAGTCCCAAGACACCAAAGATGGTAGGGATTTACAAAAATTAGTGATCCGTTCTGAGAGATCTTGCGACGTCTCAATGTGAATCTATCAAGGATAAGTTCAGAATGCATCAAGATCACAAGGCCCTGGAGAATCAGGCAAATATCAAGCAAGTATCAAGGCATAACTAAAAGGGAAGTGAATCAAAATATATTTCCCGGCCATATATAATACTGTTTGATATATACATCTGTGCTATACATGACAAAATGCCTAAGCTAGTCTATGCAGGAAAATACAAAGCTATCTACAAATCTGTGTGTATGCGGACTATCAGATCTAACATATCATCCCTCTCTGAAGATGGAGGAAGCACTGCAAGCTCTTGCCCAAGGGTATCTACACGAGCTAGCAGATCAGAGGCTAACTGCATGGTGGCATAATGCTCATCAATGTAAGCACTCATGTTGACAAGACTGACAGTCATCTGGGATCTCACTGAAGTGTTGTCAGCAATGGCCTCATCCCTAGCAGATAAGGCGGCATCCCACTCCATAATCAATGCATCCCTGCCTGATCTAGCCTCATCCATATCTAACAGAGCGGCGTCTCTCTCATCAAGAGCTGTCAACATCGCGGCCCTAGCCTGATCTCTATCATAGGTCATCAGATGTAAGCTCTGCTCCAAATGTTATGCCAAATACTGAGTAACAGTGGCATTTGGGGTGGGAGAATCCATCACAAATGCTAGCAACCCAGCAGTCAAATCATCGATGGGAATAACAGCCTCCTCTATAGGCTCCTCGTCGTCATAATCAATCCCCTGCACTATGGATATTGTCGCAGCCGATGCAGTCTCTGTCTCCATCCATGTGGAATACTCTGTAGAACAAGCTGGATGACTGATAGAAAACTCAGCCAGCTCTCGCTGATCCCAATAGGCATACAACCTGGATCTGTCCTCCGATGATAAACGGTGTGAAACGAAGCACTGACTCATTGCCCCCTTATACGGATGAAAATCCTGAAACTGGTTAAACTGACACATCACGACCAATGGGTGGTAAGTGATCATGCCCCTCAATCCAGCCAAAGGGAGATAATCCATGTCCGGAGCATGAGTAATGAAGTTATAGGGTGAACTAAGCCCTGAACATGGCAATATGGCAAACGGATCCCTAATCCCTGCCAGGAAAGCTGACCACGTGCAGCATTTGTGCACTCTGCAGGCTGAAAGGAGTATGACATGTCTATGTCTTGGGTAAAACAAAACCCCTGCCATCTAAATGTACCATTCGGTCTCAAGTGTGATATAAACCACACATACAACATGACCGAGCTACTTGTAAACACTCCTACCAGATAAGTGTAGCAGTATGTAGCTGACCACAGAGTCTCTACAATGATCATTGGTACAATGGTACGACCCTCCCTGAGAGCTCTCACTGCCATAATGACGCCGATATCCAGCTCATCCATGTATCGCGGCATGAAGACGTATGACAATACGCATAGAAGTAGTACATCTACTCTGGCTGAACGCCAATGGTCCTCCGGTGTGGTGAAATCCCCGGAATGGCGTGCATAAACGTCCTCGTGAGCCAAACTCATCAAATAGAAATCTTTGGGATATCACGTGGCGGGATGTAATCTCATCCCGGACCACTCTACGCCTCAATCTAGTGAGGGTCATGAATCGTCTGCGCTTTCATGTCTCCATAGCCATATGCGCACGCAAGGTCTGTCCGGTGATGACAAAGATCGTCAACCGTGCATACTCCTCTAAAGTAGGAGTCAACTCCTGCGTCCCAAATCAAAAACCTGCCTCTCCGATACCCAGTGCTCTAGCATACCCTCTACAAATCCTGTGGGAACCTGAAACATCAACAGAGTCATAGTATGCTGTAGCAAATCATCTACGATCACCATATCTGATGGTGATATACTATCATACCATGAACGAATACCAGCTACCACCATAAATGGTGGGGTATGATCAATACGGCTAACTGTCGAAGAAGACATCTGTACGGGCCGTGTCATAAGACCATCTAGGGGTCAATGCTGAATATCTCTGGACATACATATGCATAACATAATAACATGCATGATATAATAGATGGCAATATGATATATGGAATGGAAAATTGTACATACATTCCTAAGTATATCATCATCTAATACATCTATGTACAGCTAAAATACAGGGAAATGGGGTGAAGCTACCCAACCTACAATAAAGGCCTATCAAAAGTTATAGCGAGAATGGGGCGAAGCTACCCAACAGCTAACAGAGGCCTATCAAAAGAGATAGCAAGAAATACATCAGAAAAAGTAAAGAGTGTCGATGTCTACATCATCGATCCTGTCCACCTGATGTAACTCCTCATGAGTCACTGGATCTCTATCTACAGGGATGTTAGGCCGATACAAGGGAGGATCTGCACCAAAAAAACCATATGGGTCACCTGAGGGACCAGCGCCAGAGTTAGAAGGATCAAAAGTATCTACCTCTACAGGATCTCTGCCCAAATATCGAATGAAAAGATATGACCAGTCCAGTTACCGAGTCAATCTATCAATCTGTCTCACATGAGTCGGATCTTTGACACAGGCTAGCCAATCCATCATCATCACGGATCCTGGAACCATATCCCCCATAAATTGTGTGGCATGGGTCTGAGCTCCAATGGTATGAGGGATCCACCAATGCTGGAACATCTCCTTAGAACAAGGGCCCTCTGATAATATAAAATCGTCATTCCCCATCAATGGGATGTCAATGACGGGTGACTATGAAACAGGCTAATAACGCCTGGCAGGAGGTAAGATCGGCATACGAATCTCTCCTGTAGTGCTCCAAATAACACGCTCACTTAAATAGAGCTCCCATCCTCCATCTATGAAGAAAAGAATCCTGCGGGTGGAAATGACATACTCTACTCTAGTCGGGTGCCCATCCTCAAAACAAACTCCCAAATGCTCTCCAGAGTAGGGAATCCATGTAATGACATCGGCTGTCAACAACTCCAATTGTAGGCGACAATGAGTGAAACCCTCAGTAACAGGGACCTCCGCCAGTATGGAATAATGCCATCTCCGTCCTCGTGGATAGGTATCTAAACCTAACACGCTCACAGGATGCAAACAAGGAAGCCTCTCATAGGCCCAAAACTACCAACACAAAGGCAAACATCTGTTGTCAGTCAACACTCTTAACCCATACATGGTAAAAAACAAGCGAAACACTCACCAGCAGAAATGGGTAGAATCCTAACCACGCCTCGGTCAAGCCCTGTGATCGCATGCGCATTCCCCTGAGAAAGTAGGCAAAGGTGTAGGAACCCCAATCATACTCTCCTATACGGTCCACGTGTCGAGTGGCGCTGATCAAAGCAAAGGACACCGTAGAGGAATTATCTGCTATGAAGCAGCCCCTAATGATTATCAGGAACAATCACCGAAGAATGTAATCCCTGACTCTCACATCATCGGGTATAGGCTCACTGAAAAGCCCGTTCATAGCATTTAAGCTCAGAGGACTTGTACGAATAGTCTTGCCCTTGAGCGCCTCCGCCGGAACTCCTAACAAGAATCTGACGACAGTAGGAGTGATATTCGCCGTGCAAGGCACCGGCTCCCCTCCAAACTCCATACCTATGATAAACTGTCAATCCATCGGCGTCATCATCACCTCGCAGTCTAGCAAATGGAGTGACTAAGTCTGGTGAAACCACTGCTCAGACAATTCCCTGAGGTAACCCCAGGGATAGCAACGGGGTAGAATGGAGAAGAACCCCCCGAATCCCGAGCCATGGACTATCACTCTGTAGTCATCATGCAAGGCCTGATACATAGAGTGGATTCTAAACCAGTTCCCTCGAGGCTGTGTGAAGCTGGGAAACTACATCAAATACAGATCAACACAAGACTCCTTAACTCCTCATCAATAGGAAATAAGGAAGATTAAAGATCTAACTTTGTACCTTATTTGCGTGCAGGTATACTGAAGTATGCCTACTCAAGTCACCTAGAAGATCTGGGTTCGCCACTTGAATACATGGCAATTCCCTACGGGGAACACGTACAACAGGAGCAGAAACCTCGATCGTTGCATCCTCCTCCTCGTCCTAGACATTCGGCACTTCAACCCGAATAGGACGTATCATCGCCTCCACCAAACGATGAGGCTGTCGAACAGAACGGTGGTGAGGCTCTTCAAAAGCTCTCCTCCATACACCAGAAGTGTTCCTACGAGAACTACTCGGCTGATCCGGATCCATAATACCTGGACAGCAAGTCTCCAAATCACCTCAGAAAGGGTGTTATAATTTCTTACCTAGAGCTTTTCAAAATGCATTGCTTTAACAGACATCTACTTTAGCGCCTCCAAATTCCGGTCCAAAATCACCACGGATCTTGGTACACTAGTTCTAACTATTGCGGAAGATATAAACATAAATTGTTTATACATTAAACATTATACATTATCCCTAAGGTCGAGTAACCATAACTTATACACAATTTATTATCCTATCTGTCATACAAAGATTTTATCATAATAAATTACTTTTAAAAATCTAGCTACACACATAGTCCCAAGCTGAGCTTGGCTTTATCTTTCCTTGTATCCGACGCATTTGCCTTAATCTGCAATGTTTTATCATGATATAGCAAGGGTGAGCATGAAAGTTGCCCAGCAAGTTTAAATACAATTTAAGGATATATCATGATTGAAAGAGTCTAAATAATAAGCTGGCTATAATTTATAACGTAGTTGTGAATTAGCATGAACAAACTTTTAACTGAACAAGTATTAAACATGAACAATATATCTGAACCGAATGGTAATGAAGGTGATCATACTTTCATACCTGACTTATACATACAAGATGTACAGAGTACAATTCTACATGGCAATAAGTAATGATTAACCATAAACATATCTGAATGAAATAACTCTTAGTAGAGTTAAGAAAAACACTTGCCTGTTCCGTTGATTACCATTACGAAGTATAACTTAGCTTTATCCGAAGACCTAATATAGATAATACAATTATCCAAATATTAGAATAATATCATCACAGCATAAAATAACCTAAACACATTACCACATAATCCTATCAGTCTATACAGCACATAAGACCTAGTATCAAGTCAAACTATATAAGTCCGAGTTGAATCCGACAAAATTCTAACATCCCGACAGTCTAGTCGGACAATTATCGAGTTTAAGTTCAGTTAAACTCTGGCTAAACACTTAACAATATCTTAGACAATTTTCTAAGCAGTCAAAATAATTTTCATAGACTTGAAATAATTTTCAGATAATTAATATCATTTGTCATAATTTTTCAATCATTAAACTTGTATTTAAATGAATTAAATACCACTTAATTCCTTAATCATTAATATTAATTTAATACCAAATATTAATGAAAATCATAACATAATATTATAATATATTTATAACATCACAAAGTATTTTAATACCTCAAAATCATATTTATATGATTTTAAACACTTAAATCCATTATCGATACTTGATATTAACATCAAAATATTAATATCTTCATGACAAAATATCAAAAGTTATATTTTATAACTAAAATATTTTTTATAACACTTAAATTATTTTCATATAATTTTTTAAAGCATAAATTCTATTTTTCCATAATTTATCTAATATATTCATTAAATAAATTAAGCGCCATTAATAATAATCTATTAATGAAATTCATCACAAAATATCAAAAGTCATTAAAAATAACTTAAAATATTTTCTAACACCATAATATAATTTTTCATGATTTTTCATGAATTAAAACCATTTTAAAATAATTTATTTAATAATATAATTAAATAAATTAAATACCATTTATGTTCCAAAAATATTAAATATTTATGAAATATACTCAAAATAATTAAAAACTAATTTTTGGACTTTAAAATAATTTTTAGAAATTTATTATGTATTTTTAATAATTAAAAACCATTTTTATCTAATTATTAATTAAAATAATTAATTTTCAAAATAAATTGTCGCTATAGGGACATTAAGCGACAAATCCGTCGCTAATGGTGTTCTTGGGCTGTTCTTCAACATACCCAGAACATCATGTCAGACTTCGAGAGGCAAGGTTTGACCGGTCCTAGGAAGATGTTGAGAAAAGGGTGTGTAGGTTATCTGTGCCATGTTGTGGATACCCAAAGAGTGGGAACATCCTTGGACCAGATACCTATAGTGCTAGAGTTCGCGGATGTATTTCCGGAGGAGTTACCGGGTATTCCACCGGACAGAGAGGTGGAGTTTGTAATTGATCTGTTATCGGGAACGGCACTAGTTTCAAGGGCACCATATCGGATGGCGCCAGTTGAGATGAAGGAATTAATGGTTCAATTATAAGAACTATTAGATAGAAAGTACATTCAACCGAGTGTGTCTCCTTGGGGGAGCATCGGTGTTGTTTGTAAGAAGAAGGATGGGTCGTTAAGGCTTTGTATCGACTATCGAGAGTTAAACAAATTAACGATTAAGAATAAATGCCCTTTGCCTAAGATCGATGATCTATTTGATCAGTTGAAAGGGGAAAAGTATTTTTCTAAGATAGATTTACGCACGGGGTATCATCAGTTAAAAGTGAGGAAGGAAGATGTACCTAAGACGGCGTTCAGGACTCGTTATGGTTATTACGAGTTTTCTGGTGATGTCATTTGGGTTGACTAATGCGCCAGCCGCATTTATGGATATGATGAACAGAGTGTTCAAACAATATTTGGACAAGTTTGTCGTAGTGTTCATTGATGATATTCTAGTCTATTCAAAGACGCCAGAAAATCATGCGGAACATTTAAGAATAGTGTTGGAGACACTACGGAAGGAGAAGTTGTATGTGAAATGCACAAAGTGTGAATTTTGGCTTGAGAAAGTGCAGTTTCTAGGACATGTTATTGATAAGGATGGCATTTTTGTAGATCCGGCAAAAGTAGAAGCAGTTAATGAATGGGAGCAACCGAAAACACCAACTGAGGTTCGGAGTTTTCTGGGATTAGCGGGATACTATAGAAGGTTCATTCCGGACTTTTCTAACATAGCTACTCCGTTGACAAATCTGATAAGAAAGTCGGTGAAGTATGTGTGGACTGAAAAATGTGAGAACAGTTTTCAGGAGTTGAAGAAGAGGTTAAGTGAGGCACCTGTATTATCCTTACCAGACGATACAGGAAATTTTTTAGTGTATAGCGATGCTTCGCATAAAGGACTGGGTTGTGTGCTCATGTAGCATGGCATGGTCATTGCGTATGCGTCACGTCAATTGAAGGATTATGAGAAGGTCTATCCTACTCATGACCTAGAATTGGCAGCTGTAGTTTTTGCCCTAAAGATATGGAGGCATTATCTTTACGGTGAGAAGTGTGAGATATACACGTACCACAAAAGTCTGAAATATATCTTCACAAAGAAGGAGTTGAACAAGAGACAGAGAAGGTGGTTAGAGTTAATAAAAGATTATGACTGTGATATTTTATATCATCCGGGAAAAGTAAATGTAGTAGCCGATGCGCTAAGTAGGAAGGGTAGAGAGAAACTGTCAATGTTAACAACTCAGAATGAGTTGGTAACAACGATGGCAAGAATGGAGTTAGAAGTTAAGTTACCGGAGGAAGCAGTGGAGATGTTATTTTCCATGGAAACCAAACCGACTATAGTGGATCGGGGTAGGGGAGTACAACTGAGCAACGAGGAGTGCAAGCAGATGTAGAAGAGGAGAGAAGATGAAGAAAAGACTAAGTATAACCTTGATAAGGAGGGATTACTTCGTTTTGAAGGAAGAATTTGAGTTCCTAATGATCCTGAATTAAAAGAAGAAATTATGATGGAGGCCCATAGTTTGAGGTACTCGATACATCCCGGTAGTACGAAGATGTATCAAGACCTTCGTCAGAACTTTTGGTGGCTGAACATGAAGAGGGAGATAGCAGAATATGTTAGTAGGTGCTTAACTTGTCAAAAAGTTAAGGCTAAACACCAACAACCTAGCGGGTTGTTGCAACCATTAGAAATTCCAGAGTGGAAGTGGGAGCACATCACGATGGACTTTGTGGTGGGACTTCCAGCAATAAGAAAAGGATACGATGCTATTTGGGTGATAGTGGATCGATCGACGAAATTGTCTCATTTTCTACCAATAGGAGTTAGGTATAACCTAGATCAGTTAGCTAAGCTATATGTCAAGGAAATTATTTCCAGACATGGAGTACCTGTTTTGATTGTGTCAGATCGTGATCCACGATTCACATCGAACTTTTGGAAGAGTTTGCAAGAGCAATTGGGAACGCAGTTAAGATTGAGTACGGCGTATCATCCTCAGAAGGATGGTCAAAGTGAAAGGACAATTCAGACGCTAGAAGATATGTTAAGATCTTGCATTATGGATTTCAAAGGGAGTTGGGACAAATATTTACCGTTGGTGGAATTTTAGTACAACAACAGTTTTCACGCTAGTATAGGCATGCCGCCTTACGAAGCGTAGTATGGAAGGAAGTGCCGAACTCCTTTTGTGTTGGAATGAGGTGGGTGAACGTCGAATGTTGGGACCTGAGATGGTACAGCAAACGATGGACATGGTGAAGTTAATACGTACTGGATTAGTTGCTGCTCAAGACTGATAGAAGAAGTATACAGATCCTCACAAAGAGAATAGAGAATTCAATGTAAGGTCTTTTGTTTTTCTGAAAGTATCGCCTTGGAAGGGAAAGATACGTTTTGGGAAGAAAGGGAAGTTAAGTCTAAGGTTTGTAGGACCTTTTGAGATTTTAAGAAGAGTAGGAGAGGTGGCTTATGAAGTAGCCTTACCTCTAGAGATGGAACGTATTCATAATGTGTTTCATGTGTCGGTGTTGCGTCCTTATAAATCGGACTATAAACACGTAATAGAATATGAATCTATTCAGATAGAGAAAGACTTGTCCTATGAGGAACTTCCAGTTCAAATTATTGATAGGAAGGAACAAGTTTTAAGAAATAAGGTAATACCTTCAGTAAAGGTTTTATGGAGAAACCACAATGCTGAAGAAGCAACGTGGGAGCTCGAGGATAAAATGAAGGAAGACTTTCCTCATTTGTTTATGTAATTATAAGCTAAGATTCTGGGGACAAAATTCTTATAAGTGGGAGAGAATGTAATGCCCGAGAAAAAAATTGGATTTTTATGACAATTAAATTTTTATTTGAATATATGAATTAAATGAATTTAATTGATTACTTTGTATGTAATCTATGTGAAGGTCGTTCTATTACTTTGTGGGTAATTTCGAAGTCTAGCATAGCTAGGAGTTTTGGAAAAACTTATGTCTCCACTAACAATCGTTTGCTTAACAATCTATCTATTCATATAATCCTCAATTCTCCATTTACACACATCTATACCCAGTTCGTCAAACCACACTTATGTGTTCATAAACTTGCCACAATTATATGAGTTTAAGAACTTACCCTAGTCAGACCTTTGGCGTCCATTCGCTGAGGGGTTCAGAAACATTTCATATAACTATGAGTCAAGAATGTCACATAAGTATGAGTTTTAAGAACTCGTACCTAACCTTATATCCTCTACCTATAACCTATCTATTCGTTATACACACGAGAAAGGAATCACCCTCATAACATGCATATAGCAAATAGCGCGACACAAACATTTTATAATCCCCACTAACTTTATTCTCAATACGAATTTCATTCAACTTGTATTCATAATCCTTTCTTGAATATGTACCAATTCATAGTACAACATACATACGACATTCTTGTCGTAAGCTTTCCAATCATCAGATTGATTCTTCTCCATATTGTAACCTTATCAGATCACGTGGTGATCTCATCGTATATATTACGATTCATTTCTATATCTTGATCGTTTTATTTCACGATCTCCTATCCCTGCACTTTTAGTCTTTCAGACTCGATCTATTCATCACTACTGTTCACCTTTATTATCAGAGTTAGGAAACTCTGTATCTTTATAACTTGCTGAGATTCGTCTTTGAATCTTACCGACACACTAACTCTATGTGAGTTAGATCTTATCCTAATCACTGCGGTTATTGGTCTCAGGTATTCTTACCTGAGATTGATAACCAACAGCTTTGATACCAAATGTAGCGCCCCCAAATTCGGGTCCTAATCACCATGGATCTGGAGCACTATTTCTATAACTATTGCGAAAGTTATAAACAAAAATTGTTTATACATTAAACATTATACACTATCCCCAAGGTCGAGTAACCATAACTTACACACAATTCATTATCCTATCTGTCATACAAAGATTTTATCATAATAAATTACTTTTACAAATCTAGCTGCACACATAGTCCCAAGCTGAGCTTGGCTTTATCTTTCCTTGTATCTAACGCATTTTCCTTAATCTGCAATGTTTTATCATGATATAGCAAGGGTGAGCATGAAAGTTGCCAAGCAAGTTTAAATACAATTTAAGGATATATCATGATTGAAAGAGTCTGAATAATAAGCTGACTATAATTCACAATGTAGTTGTAAATTAGCATGAACAAACTTTTAACTGAACAAGTATTAAACATGAACAATATATCTGAACCGAATGGTAATAAAGGTGATCAGCCTTTCATACCTGACTTATACATACAAGATGTACAAAGTTAAATTCTACATGGCAATTTGTAATGATTAACCATAAGCATATCTGAATGAAACAACTCTTAGTAGAGTTAAGAAAAACACTTGCTTGTTCCGTTGATTAACGTTACGAAGTATAACTTAGCTTTATCCGAAGACCTAATATAGATAATACCGATATCCAAATATTAGAATAATATCATCACGGCATAAAATAACCTAAACACATTACCACATAATCCTATCAGTCTATATAGCACATAAGACCTAGTATCAAGTCAGACTATATAAGTTCGAGTTGAATCCGACAAAATTCTAACATCCCGACAGTCTAGTCGGAAAATTATCGAGTTTAAGTTCAGTTAAACTCTGGCTAAACACTTAACAATATCTTAGATAATTTTCTAAGCAGTCCAAAATAATTTTCATAGACTTGAAATAATTTTCAGATAATTAATATCATTTATCATAATTTTTCAATCATTAAACTCGTATTTAAATTAATTAAATACCACTTAATTCCTTAATCATTAATATTAATTTAATACCAAATATTAATGAAAATAATAACATAATATTATAATATATTTATAACATCACAAAGTATTTTTAATACCTCAAAATCATATTTATATGATTTTAAACACTTAAATCCATTATCGATACTTGATATTAACATCAAAATATTAATATCTTCATGACAAAATATCAAAAGTTATATTTTATAACTAAAAATATTTTTATAACACTTAAATTATTTTCATATAATTTTTAAAGCATAAATTCTATTTTTCCATAATTTATCTAATATATTCATTAAATAAATTAACTACCATTAATAATAATCTATTAATGAAATTCATCACAAAATATCAAAAGTCATTAAAATAACTTAAAATATTTTCTAACACCATAATATATTTTTCATGATTTTTATGAATTAAAACCATTTTAAAATAATTTATTTAATAATATAATTAAATAAATTAAATACCATTTATGTTCCAAAAATATTAAATATTTATGAAATATACTCAAAATAATCAAAAACTAATTTTTAGACTTTAAAATAATTTTTAGAAATTTATTATGTATTTTTAATAATTAAAAACCATTTTTATCTAATTATTAATTAAAATAATTAATTTTCAAAATAAACTGTCGCTATAGGGACATTAGGCGACAAATCTGTCGCTAATGGTGCTCTTGGGCTGTTCTTCAACATACCCAGAACATCATGTCAGACTTCGAGAGGCAAGGTTTGAACGGTCCTAGTTTCTTGATTATTACGCTTCTGGGCTTGTACCATGGTTAGATCTGTAATATTAATGCAATACTACAACGACCAACTTGTGTTCTAGCAATCCTATCACACAACAGAAAGTTATAAGCTATTGAACTCCTTGTCAGGCCTGTTCTTCAGTTTCTGGGTTTCCCAGAAACGGTTTCTGGGTTTCCTAGAAACGAAGAACAGCCAAGGTGCCCAATTTGCAAGTCTTGAATCTAGCGTTCTGGACTTTGTCAGTGTAATATTAAGGTTCCATCGTGTAGTAGTCATACCAAGGTACATTAATATATCACAAATCTAGTCTAAAAACAACATATAAAAGAAATCATGGTTGGTCAAAGTACCTGTCAGGTATATGCTCAAGAACAAATCTGGGTTTTCCAGATTGTTCATCAAGTAGTTCGGTCAACGTAGTTTGACCATGATTCTCTATTATTCTGTTCAAGATCTGATGGATCTAAGGACTTTAGTCTGTAGTCTACATACCAGACAACAAGCTTAAAGCAACAACTTAGCCTAAACATCAAACATCAGTAAGATTCATGGCCTGCAAGATGGTTGTCAGAAATTTTGGGTTTTCTGGAGATTTTTTGGGTTTTCCAGAAATAGGTTTTGTGCTCGGTCAACGTACTTTGACCATTAATAACTTTTGATCTATACATGATCTAGGCTTGATTCATGTTCCAGAGCATAGACAACATAGCATACTACCGATCTATAACATAAAACACACAAAACAACTAACAGGTAAAGATCTATGGGGTCTGACATATGGTTGTCAGGCCACTTTTCCAGCTTTTCCCAGATTTATAAAAACTTACATTTCGAGCATCTAGATGTTATGGATCTGGGATTTAACAACCCATATCACTAAATGACACCCTCTAACACATATTTAATCAATCATTAACAACATCTAACATCAAATACATAGATTTTCATATTAGGGTTTTATACCTCCTTTTTGAGCTTGATCTTTGATTCTAACCTTGATGTTTGTTCTTGGCAAGCTAAAGGCTGACTTTGGTTTGTTTCTTACTCACTTTCACTCTCAAAATTCGGATGGAAGAGAGAGATTGGACTTGGCTCAAATGAAAAATAAAGTAAGCTTTGTCTTACTTTTAAATCTCTTAGATTTTTAATCTATGGTCACAATTGATGCTAAGTGGCAATGAGATCTGATATTTGTGAGATATAGGCACTTGACTAGCTTGGGGTTGGTTACCAACCATTTACTAGGGCTAGATCTACACTCCACCTCAATATAATATTAGAAAGGGTAGTTTGGTCTTTTGGCTCATAAAGTGCATGGCAACTTGGTAACTTCTCACAATCATTAGGTTTCAACCCTTAGGGTTTGACCCTTAGATTACACAAATTTATGATCTAGTATTTACTAATTAAGATTAGGGTTCCCTAATTATAGTAAAGTTTACTAATCACATTCAAGCTTGCTAATTAGGGTTAAGGCTTACTAATTAACACTAAACACTGTAAATTAATAATTAGGTTTTCTCTAATTATACATTAGGGTCCCACATTAGAAATTAGGGCTTTCTAATTAATCAATTAGGGTTATCCCTAATTATACTTACAATTAATAACATAGAAACTCTATACTTATCTTCAAGCTTCCCACTTAGGGTTACAGATTTTTGGAACTGTAATTAGGGTTTCCATAGCTGGTAATAGGGTTTCTTATCAGTCGTTAGGGTTTTCTAACTGAACGTCGATGATCTAAAATATTATTAGGGTTTGTGACTGATATAATTTATCCGGTCAACCCTTGATCCGTAACCACATATTGTACACACATATGACAAAATACACAGATATTCTTAACACTATAAACCTTACCAAAAGTTTTTAAATTCACAAAATTCATTCCTAAAAATGTTAAATACATACATTTATTTTCTGTCTAGGTCTATTATTTAACCTCTATTCAATCTTTTAAGATTTTATAAAATTGTCTAAATTCTCGGGTTATCACATCTACACTAGAGTTAAAAATGCATGACTACCCAATACCTATATTTTGGGAAAATTTTGCCATAGCCCCCTTTGTAAATGGGACTATCCACATGCACATAGGCATGACTAGGTAGCCATTCAGTAGCACACCTGTACACAGTCATATACATCCTACATTCATTAATCACATCGCAGTAAAAATTCGTAAGTGTAGTCTAATTACCAGGATTATTTTACTTTATGCCTTTACTCATTTGTCCTCAGATAGTATAAGAAATGACAGTAAAAGGTGCCAATTTGACTGTTTCAAAAGTCAATTTTTTTTTACATCAATATGTTCAGCATGGTTTAATACTAACATTTACTATGCTGAATATTTTTTATCAAGTCATATCAGCATGCATATTCACTACTATGTGTCTAAATGCATTTCATGCGATAAGTCAGTTTCCAACGGACAGAAATTGAAAAACAATACATGCATGTGTTACCAGGACAGTGAAGAACGCTTGTACGGTGGGAGGATAAGAAGAAAGTTGACCGAACTCAGCAGATCTGAAGAAGAGCTCTCAGATTTACTTCGTTGCGCAAGTTGAAAATGACTTATAATAGCAACCATTCGCTTTATACATAAAGCACGCGGTTGGCCATGAGCTAACCTGCGGCTCTACAAAGTACATCGGCGGCACTTCTCCATGGGCCCCACACCTCCGGCTCGCTCCAGTTAGAGTTGCAAAGGAGGTCTCACAAGCTGAAAAGGCCAAATCGGGGAATAAAAGTGCTTTCTGCGATTGAGCGGAATAGCCTGAAATCCTAGTTTCTTGTCGGTCAGAGTTAAACTCCCGTCGTCTCAAAGGTATTCGCCTGAATGCAGGGTATACTATACCAATGAGCTCAGTTTTAACAAATCATGCTCGGCAATACCCCACAAAGGTCCTATGCCGTCATTTGCAGGGTCACAACCCTAAACCTCCCCGGCGGGGGTTACAATGCAAAACCACGATATATTAAACCTCCCCGGCAGGGGTTACAACGCCGAAGTTATCAACATCTACGTATCCCCGGTGGGGGTTACAACGCATATCCTTCAAACATCCACGTATCCCCGGCGGGGGTTACAACGCAATGCAACCATTGATACACACATCAATGAAGATCAAGCAGCCTTGACATCATGTCAGTCGATGGCAAGTAAACCCATCGAAGAAGCTTATCCACGTGTCCCCGGCGGGGGTTACAACGCAGTGCTACCATTGACACATACATCAATGATGGTCAAGAAGCCTTGACAATACACCCAATAGGGATTTATCCGGTGATACACACATCAGCGAAAATCAGGCAACCCTGATAACAACAAACTGTTGGCAGTAGCTCCGACAGAATGAGGGAATATGTTATACACATCCTCAAATAGACAAAGCTTTATCCCCATAGATCTCTTACACACAAGAGGTACCTCTATGGAATATAAGCCAGTGTCTAAGATTCAGGACTTTGGTGATAGCCCCAACGTCAACATCCTTGGAAACTTGGATCGCATGTCCAAGCCAACACTGATTGTCTTCCCAGCAAGATTACCTGACAATCATTCATGCATTTTACATGCATTTGCTTCATGTTGCTGCATATAGCATCATGTTTATATTGCTTGCATTTCAAGTGTCTAGTATTCTTTATCCTATCCATGCCTTCCATTGCATGAATATGATAAAGAGGGGCATCTATAGACACTCAAAATTTTCTACGTTCCTATTACTAACATTGCAGGAGGGCAGATTCGCCTTTTGGAGATAACCCTGAAAGACAGCTTACATCCATTCCGGATACTACCGAAAGTTCAGCTCCAACCCGGAACACAAACCGGGAACATCATCTCAAACTCGAAACACACAGCGGGAATGCCATTTCAAATCTCGAACATAACTCCGAGGTACGCAAATCAAAACACCAGCGACAACACCGGAGAGGACAGTTCTGTTTCAGAAATAACACCGCGATGCTCAGTTCCAGTCCTAGAGACAACACTGGGAGTAGCAACCCCATCCTTGGTGATAACCCCAAGAGATGTCATTTCAGTTCCGGCGATAACCCCGGAAATGCTTGTTTCAAACATATGCAATCAGCTTCAACCACAGACATCCTGTCGAGGCACACACACCTCAGACTCGAAGTTAACAATGGCCAGACAGGAACACCCACAGATGACAGTGAGACATACAAACAAGCAGCAGGCCAATCTCAGATGTAACCTTGAGCAATGTCTGCTTTCCGCTTAAACCAGCGATAACCCCGGTGAGGAGTTACCATGTCATCTTACCATCTCACCAAGATAATATCGCGGCATACCAACAAGTAGTCCAATCTCAGTTGTAACCCTGAGCAACGTCTACTTTCAACTTAAACCAGCGATAACCTAGGCGAGGAGTCAAACGTCATCTTGTTCCTTCTACAATGGCATGTCATCTCAACACTTCATACATACATACATCCAACAATGTCCCACAAGAACAGAGGATTGACAATCCAGAGTGACTATTACGTGTGACAGTACTTTGGATAGAATTTGAAGCTTGAAGACCATGGGCATAGACCCCTCTTCCTTACTTTGTACAACCTCTAATCCATGTCATTGCGTAACTCTCGACACAAGCGGTGTAAAGAAGGTCAGATATACCTCGTTCGGATGCTCGAATTGAATTTTTGCAAGTTCAAGCAGACATTACAGTGCATGAGTACACGTACTATGAGACGACGGGACCCGCGAGGCTCGGATGCATCACGACCCTCAAATGGTACAAAGCTGCTTGTCATCACAAGTGTAAATACCTATGGCCATCCGTCTATATATACAAGCCTTGGGGTCAGCCATTTGAAAAAAAGAGGGGAGGGGAAAAGGTGAGGAAGCCCTGTCCATTTTACTCTGCATACACATCTTTTGAGTGTTTCCTCGCTTTTAAACACTAGTTAGCTCACATATAGCTATCTTTTATCCGTGGGGCCGAAAGTGTTTATCCATTTAAAGTCATAGAAGTCTACTTTGGCGTACCAACGTAGCCTTCTTATATTATATAAAGCCTTCTTCTCATATTAGCACATCTTTTATTATACACATTGAGAGTCGTGTTGTGTGCGTTTGCGGACTTCATCATGGTTTTCATTTCATTTGTATATATATACTTATATATGTATATATTTCATATCTGCAGATTAACATTATCGAGTTATGCCTCGATTGAGCCTGAACTTTGGTCTTGAAGCGTTTAATCGCTCTTATATATATATATATATATATATATATATATATATATATATATATAATCTTTTATCGGATATATCGATGAGCTGGATTTACATCCAAAGTCGTTTAATCGCTTTTATATATATATATATATATATAATTATTGTCGGACATATCGATGAGCACTGATTCACATCCAAAGTTTCTTATATATATATATATATATATATATATATATATATATATACATTTTTATACGGCACAGAGTTCACTTCGTGGCTTCATTATGACTTTATTTACATTAAATCTCGCCTGGAGTTTACTTAAGTGGCGGTTGATCGCTTTACAAATTTATTTATATTTTGTCCTTACGAGTTTACTTCACGTGGCGGTTGATCATCATATATATATATATATATATATATATATATATATATATATATATTTACTGACTTTTATATATATATATATAACTGCTTATTGCTTTCCATACAAATTGCAGTATCATGTGATCCTAGGAATCATGTGATCACAGGTTCAGTCTACTGAATCTAGATTCGGTTCCCATGATGGACATTTTTCAGCTGTAAACAGTCTGTATATTATTTTAAAGTGTTCTACTTTCCTTGGATGGCTGTCATACCCATGAGGAGCTCGACACTGCTGTATATTATTTTCTCGAGAATGCTTTGCATCTCGAAAATAAAAGCAAACAAGCCGAACATTTAATAATAAAATGGAAGTATGAAAAGGTCTCAATCCCTATTGAGCACAAGGTTTGAAAAACCTCTTTTACAAAACGTCATTGCTATATCTTGGTTAAAACTGAATTTTTTCATAAAATTCAAACCTTGTGTATATAGGTGCGAACGAGGCCTCACACTACTTTTAAATAACTGCACATTGATCGACACATACACACACACAAACACACATTCATATAATAATTTCTTTGAAAAGTGGCAGTCACCGTGGTAACACAGATGTCGGGGGGTGCCTAACACCTTCCCTCCACATAATCAAGCCCTCGGACCCAAAATGAATCTCGGTTTCACAGAGACTGTCTAGCGATGTCAAATCATTTGGGTCAATGTGTAAACCTTTTTTTGGATTAACGTTGGTGAAACCAAATTAAATACACCAATGGCGCTCTTAAAGTCAAATTTTTGACATTACACATGTCGGACCTTTTTCACTTGTTTTTTCAAACAAATCTCACATTAACATGAGAACACCAAAGAACAAGTAACAAAAAGGGACACTCAAAAATCCCGACGTCGACACCGAGATACATCAATACCTTATCTCTCACAAACTTTACTTGTATTCAGATGTTGTGAATAGGGCTCAGTTATTGAAACACGATAATTAGTCAACTCAACCAAGAGAGAGCAGCCGACAAAATAATAATACCAGTGGTAGCAATCATCATGCCAGAAATGGTAACCACTTCGGTGGTAATCATGGCCAAGACAATAAGAATGGACATTTGAAGAAGAGGAAATTCAACAATGATGGAAAGATGTCAGCATCAGCACCCATTGTTAAGGAAGGAGAACGACCACCTATCATATGCTTCAAATGCAGAGGGGAGAGACATATCAGTCCAAACTGTGCGCAACAGTCCAAAACGTGTTACAATTGTTGAAGAGAAGGTCACCTAGCTCGATTTTGTCATTTAGGGAAGGCAAGTCCAGCTGGGATGGAGGCACCAAAGGCCGTTACAGAAAAGTCAAAACCAGTAGTTCAAGGGAGAGCATTTGTTGTAACCTCCCAGAAAGCAAGGAACCCAAACGAGGTCATCACGGGTAAGTTTATCATAAACTCTAGCGAAGTATATACCTTATTTGATACCGGTTCTACCCATTCTTTTATTTCTCTTACTTACGCTCAACGTTTAAATTTGACTCCGGAGAAATTAGACTTTGACTTATCTATTGAAACTCCGTTGGGAGAAACCTTCATTACATCCACTGTTTAATAAGTCTTGTTTGGTTCAAATCGGTACCCTCACATTACTGTCAATCTTATTTCATTGAAAATACTTGCATTTGACATAATTCTAGGGATTGATAGGTTAACTACTCATCATGCAAAAATTGATTATTTTCGTAAGGTAAGCTTTCATATTCCTAACCAACCTATTATGCGAATTCAAGCAACCAAACTATTAAAATCAATCATTGTCATCTCAAGCCATAAAGCTATTCGTTTATTGAAAAACGGATGTTAAGCTTTCTTAGCTCATGTCACAAATTTAAACAAAAATACTTCAGTTTTGAATGATATTTCTATTATTAATAAATTTCCTGACGTATTACTTGAAGAACTTCCTGGCCTACCCCAAGAGCGTGAAATTAAATTTTGTATCGACCTTGAATCTAGTACAAAACCTATTTCCAGAGCCCCATGTCGAATGGCTCCTATTGAACTTCAGGAGTTAAAGACCCAACTGCAGGAATTATTAGACATTGGCTTTATTCGTCCTAGTACGTCTCCTTGGGGTGCTCATGTTCTATTCGTGAAGAAGAAAGATGGGAGTATGCGACTTTGTATTGATTATCGGGAGTTGAATCATGTCATAATAAAAAATAGGTACCCATTGCCATGTATTGATGACTTGTTTGACCAATTACAAGGTGCCAAATTCTTTTTAAAGATTGATCTTTGTTCCGGATATCACCAGTTGAAGATTAAAACCGATGACATTCCAAAGACAGCTTTCAGAACTCGGTACGGGCATTATGAATTCCTAGTCATGTCTTTTGGATTGACTAATTCTCCTGCTGCCTTCATGGATATGATGAACTGAGTATTCAAGGAATATTTGGATCATTTTGTGGTTGTCTTTATTGATGATATTCTTATATACTCCAAAAGTCGTGAAGACCATGAGACAAACTTAAGGATGATACTCCAAAAGCTTCGTGAAAACAAGCTATATGCCAAGTTGAAGAAATGTGAATTCTAGCTTGAGGAAGTTGCATTTCTTGGGCACGTGATATCAAATCACGTATCAAATCACAGAATATCTGTTGACCCGACAAAGAATGAAGCAATTCAAAGCTGGGAGCAACCTAAATTAGTGATCGAAGTACGTAGCATTCTCGACTTAGCTGGTTATTATCAGAGATTCATAGAAGGGATTTCTCGAATCCCTACTCCATTAACTCAACTGACTCGAAAAGATACAAAATTCGGTTAGAGCGAGGAATGTGAGAAGGGTTTTCAAGAACTAAAGAGGAGATTCATTTCAGCACCTGTTCTGACAATACCATCTGGCTCGGAGGGATTTGTCATCTATAGTGATGCTTCAGGCAAAGGGTTAGGATGTGCTCTCATGTAACATGGGAAAGTTATAGCCTATGCCTCTCGACAACTCAAAGAATATGAGATGAATTATCCTACTCATGATCTAGAGTTGGCAGCAGTTGTCTTCGCACTTAAAATTTGGAGGCATTACTTGTATGGGGAGAAAGTGGAGATCTATACGGATCATAAAAGCCTCAAATATTTCTTCACCCAAAAGGAACTCAATATGCGGCAATGACATTGGCTTGAACTGTTGAAAGATTATGATCATACCATTCAATACCACCCTAGAAAAGCGATCGTGGTAGCTGACGTAATGAGTAGAAGATCATATACAAGTACGAGTGCGTTATTGTCAACACAAAGGCCCATTTTGTATGACTTGCAAAGGATGGAGATAGATTTAAAGACTCCAGGGGCCCACATGATGATGGACAACATACGAGTAGAACCGACTTTAATCGATAAAGTTAAAGCTGCTCAAGTTAAAGACCTGGAGCTGATGCGTATGCGGAAGAAAGTGCAAGAAGGTGCTATCCCGGAAGCAAGAATCGATGAAGAAGGAATACTACGAGTCAACTCTAGACTTTGTGTTCCTAACGACCCTGATTTAAAGTATAAAATCATGATGGAGGCTCACAACACACTATTTGCAATCCATCTTGGAAGTACCAAAATGTATCATGATCTTCGACATACATTTTAGTGGAGCAATATGAAGAGAGAGATCGCAAAGTTTATCTCAAGGTGTTTAACTTGTCAACGTGTCAAGGCGAAGCATCAACTGCCAAAAGGTCCATTGCAACCACTTAAAATTCCAAAATGGAAGTGGGAGCACATTACCATAGATTTCGTTACTGGTCTTCCCAAGGTTTCTCAAAGCATAGATACGATTTGGGTCATCGTTGATAGATTGACCAAGTCTACTCATTTCTTACCTATACGGGAAACTTATACACTTGAACGTCTTGCTCGTATGTATATAAACGAGATTATAAGATTGCATGGTATGCCAGTATCCATAGTTTCTGATCGAGACCCAAGATTCACTTCAAGATTTTAGGTTAGTTTGCAAAAAGTTATGGGCATGAATTTGCGATTTAGTTCGGCATATCATCCTCAGATGGACGAGTAGTCGAAGAGGATTATTCAAACTCTAGAGGATCTATTAAGACTCTGTGTCCTTCACTTCAAAGGAAGTTGGGACAAGTTCTTACCATTGGTGGAATTCTCCTACAATAACAGTTATCAAGCAAGTATCGACATAGCTCCATTTGAGGCATTGTATGGAAGAAAGTGTCGTTCTCCAGTATGCTGGGATGAGATGGGTGAAGCAACGTTGTTGGGACCGGAGTTGGTATGCATGACTACGGAAAAGATTCAAATGATCTGACAATGTATAAAAACCTCACAAGATCGACAAAAGAGTTATGCTGATCTTCATCGAAAGGATGTGGAATTCAATATTGGAGATTATGTGTTATTACGTGTTGCTCCATGGAAAGGAGTTACGAGATTTGGAAAGAGAGGAAAGCTCAATCCTCCATTCATTGGCCCATTTTTAATCCTCGATCAAGTAAGAACTGTGGCCTATAAACTCGCCTTACCGCCAAGTATGTCTCGTGTTCATAACGTTTTTCACATATCTATGTTACGTAAATATGTGAAAGACTCGAACCACATTATTGAGTTAGAACCAGACGAAATAGCGGAAGATTTAACGTATGAAGAGGTACCTATTATAATCTTGGATAAGAAGGAGCATGATCTACGCTCCAAGGTTATACCTCAAGTCAAAGTTTTTTGGAGAAACCACGTTGTTGAGGAAATGACCTAGGAGTTAGAATCTAAAATGAAATTAAGGTATCCTCACCTCTTCGTCATGCAAGGTATGTACCCTAATTTTGAGGGAGAAAGTTCATAAGAAGGGGAGGTTGTAAGACCCCAACTTTAATGAATAAAGATGATTTTTTTTCTATATATCATTTTTGAATATTATGGTGTTGATTTATTATAATATTAAAGTTGTGGGTAATATTTATAAATTTTGCAAAGTAAGCAAGTTGTTATATAATATTCGATTGGTCGGGAATATTCGTTTTAACGAGAAATATTAAATGCGGCAAGACACAATCATTAGTGGACCCCACAACATAATTATTGTCGGAATGAGAAAACGACAGAAATACCTTTTTATGAAAATAACGGCGAAAGTTTTACCGTTAACTATTGGAATAACCGGAGTTAAAAGTACAGTAATACGCATGGTTGCATAGTAGTACACGGTATTGATTATTGATGCTTATGTGAGAAGTCACTCAGTTTTGTTCAATTATTGCTACAGTAATTGCTGCATAGTATCTCACGTTATTTGATTCAATTATTGTCTATATTTTATATATTATTAAATCAATAATTAAGACGACAAGGTTATTCATATTATTATTTTCAATATTGACAATGTCTTGAAGTTCTGTTAAGGAGAGGTTTGGTCACCTAATTGTGCGCCAATAAGGAAAAATTCTTATTGGAAAGCCCCCTCTTTCCTGGGAATGACCTGGTTGTTAAATATTGCGAATTATAATAATGATGATAAACGTTAAAAATATTGAGGGGATTTTTATGAAGTATTTGTTGGACCCCCATTTACCCATTTTTCAAAATAATCGGTAGGAAGTTATTCAAAATTTTATATATATATATATATATATATATATAGTGGTGTGGCCCATAAATAAATGAAATGAAATGGAAAGTCACATGGTGTGAGACATTCACAGGTGGGAAATGTAGGAATTGGATAAGTGATTTATAATGGTCTTATTTGTTAACTAGTAACAAATTTGGTATAAAGACTTTAATGCTGTTATGGTGTCCAAAAACTCTATTGATTTAGGTGATTTTTGCGGGGTGAATTTATATATATAAGTTTTGTTTTATTAGATTATAAATAGAATATATTATATTTTATTTAAAATTTTTGTTTTATTAGAATGATTTATTGCATAGTGATGCATAGTAAATATAAATTTTCAAACGATCGGCCAAAGAATTGCGCCCGTGATTATGGTTACTGTGCGTCCGTGATTTCTAAATTCAAATAGTATCCTTTCCATTCTCCTATAAATATGATGCTTAGTTAGAATTGAAAATCACACCAGAATCAGAGAATTCTTCTTCTATAATCTTGAGCGTAGAAAATAGTGCAAGTTTTGTTCAAGAATATCCCCGCCCTACCAGTCGGAATACTCTTCTTTTCAAGGTAAGGGATGTTATTTTTGTTCAATATTCGCTTGAAATAATATTTTCTTCCATACTCTGTAGTATGTAAGTAATATTATTTCGTTTCAGATTTCGAATTCTATACTCATTTGGTTAAAGTTTTGGTTTCTATACTCCATGAAATTAGTAAAATATCCTTGATATTTGCGCTTCATCCAGTATCTTTTCATGGAAATATTATTCTGAGCATTCTTGATAAGTTTTAACTTTTTTATATCGGAGTACTACTCACGGGTTACTATTCCCAAATTATTATTCACGGGATACTATTCACTCGAGTACTATTCACCCGGGGTACTATTCATGATAAAAATTAATTCATTTTTGGTCCAAATCAGTTTTGGTACAATATTATTCTTGAATTTTACTCCACAAAGCAGTATCATGTTGACAATTTGGACGTTATTGATTTCTAGATAAATTAAATTATAAATCTTTAAAAATTTATCTTTGAACTTGTTTTATTGAATTCTTATATCATTGTCATCATCCTCATGTTTATATTATGTTGAATATCATCTGTGGCATTTAGTGCATAGATGGACTTGGTATGATTATGACTAGGGATTATTCGGTATAATCATGACTGTAATATTACAAATGATGTGGTAAAAGTCCTCATTGGCCCGTAGTGCATTGATGGACAGTTTTTGGCATGATCATGACCATTGATGAATACACAAAAATCCTTGGCCCGTAGTGCATGAATAATTTGTGGTCGTGATACTAAAGAATACCATTGGCCGTAGTGCAAGGGTGATTCGATGATGTGGATTATTTATTAAGCTAAGTCTCAACAATAAAATTGATGATAAACCTTTTAAATCATAGAAGATAATAGATTTTATGCTATACTTAACTCTTCTAATGGATTTCTTGTTCCGCTACAGTTAAACTTGATGTTTGTTATATTTTATCAGTTTAACACTGTTGAAGGCTAACGATAAATTATTCTGCATTATCTTAGTCATAATATTTTTTACTGGGCTAGTTGAGCTCACCCTCTTCCTTTCATTGTTCTCTTCAGGAAATGAGAATGTAGCCGGGACTAGTCGGGGAACAGAGTGACGGTGCAGATGTTTACATTAGTAGTCTTCACTATTCTATGAAATAGTGTGATAATAAATGTATTGAGGACTCCATTTTGGGTTTGAATACTGTCTAGAAGACAATATTTGTATTAAAACTCTCAATTTATGTTTTGTCGTATTTTACACGACAGTTGTATTATTAAGTTGTATTTGAATTTTATACCATGTATTTGGCGACTCAAGACGGGTGATGTATACCTATTTTGGGGGCGTCACAGCTGTGTACAGTTTAGACTAATGTGTCCCTCCTCTCCGCATCTATAGCATCTAACTGGTGGTCGTTCTCCTCCCCTAGAAACTGTTGTTGGTGCTAGTCATACTGTCGATGTCTTCCCATCATTGTTGAATCTTCTCTTTTTGAAATTTCCACTTGACTCATTTTTTTTATTATCTTGGCCAGGATTACCACCGAAGTGGTTACCATTTCTGGTATGATAATTTCCTTCACGTTGGTTATCACTGCTTCAATGACTGTTGCCACTGGTATGACTATTATCGTGCTTCCAGTTGTTGTCTTTTGGTTGAACTATCTCATTATCTCGCTCCAATAATTGAGCCCTATTCACATACAAAAAAGTTTATGAGAAATGAAGTATTGACGAATTTCATGTTTTAAACCTCTCAGAAACATTCATGTCATTCGCTCATCATTATCCATCAAATGGGATGCAAACCGGGATAACTCCGTAAACTTAGCCTCGTATTGTGATACAATCATATTGTTCTGTTCCAGTTTGATGAATTCCACCTCCTTAATGTGACAAATACTTTTTAGAAAATACTTGTCATTGAATAATTCTTGTAACTTTTCCCAAGACATCTAAAATGCGAAAAGATGAGTACGTTTTACAGATTCTCACCAGTAATCTGCCTCTCCACGTAAAATAAAGGTGACGAATGGAACCTTTTGCATTTATGTGCATCCCAAGACATTAAATATCTTGGTAATCTACTTAATCCATGCTTCTTCCTTAAGTGGCTCTGGCTTTCCCAAAAACTTCGGCGGTCCCAACTCCTTGAATTGTTTAGCAGTGACCAGGCGCGAGTTGTCATTATTTCCACCTGTATTTTGAATTGGAGTCTCTCTCGTTTGGTGTTACATGAATTGTAGAAAGCTCCTAAAAATCCCTTCATTCATCATTTGGTCGATGTTATTGTTTGCAGGAAGATTATTGTCTTCCTAATGCACATTATCATGCTTATTGATTGGCGGTGACTGAATGGTCGCATGTGCTCCATTGCTTATCTCAAAATTTTCAGATGCCATTCTCAAATACTGCCACAAAACAAGGGTTAATTAAAGAAATTGACATGCCACATATTATCCCTATATTCTGACCAACCAATTAAATAACAAATAAGCTTAGGTAGGACACACTAGCGAAGGATTTACTCGTCTCTCCCCTCCCAGTTTTAATCCAAGATCTCCACCAGAGATCATATCTCCAAGCTCTGATACCAACTGTGACACCCCCAAAATAAATCCACACAACCCATTTTGAGTCGCTAAATACATGGTACAAAATTCAAATACAAACTTCATTTATATAACTATTAATTGTCGTGTAAAATACGACAAAACATACATTGTGAGTTTTAATACAAATATTGTGTTGTAGACAATATCCAAACTCAAATAAAATCCTCATTACAATTATTGTCACACTATTTTACAAAATAGTTAGGATTACTAAAATAACCATCTTGGACCATTACTCCACTCCCCGACTAGTCCCAACTATATTCTCACCTCCTGAGAAGAACAATGGAACCAAAAAGAAAAGGGTGTGCTCACTTATCCAATATAGAATATTATGACTAATAATATGTGGAAAAAATTATGCTTAGTCCACAACAGGGAAAATCTGATAGAATACAATTGACAACACGTTTTAGATCAACAACTACAACAAAAATAGTAATCCATTAGAATAGTTAAGTAAAGCATGATGTCTACTATCTTCTAAAATTTAAAAGTCCGTGCTCAATATTTTATCCATGTAACACCAATCAATAAATATTTCAAATCAACGAATTATCCATGCACTATGGGCCAAGGATATACATTTGTATCACCAGTGGTTATGATCATGCCAAACAACTGTCCATCTATGCACTATGGGCCAAAGAAAAATTTCACCACATCATTTGTCTATAACAATACATGTCATGATTATACTAATACACAATTATTGGTCATAATCATACCAATCAATAGTCCATCTATGCACTACGGGTCAAAGATGACTTTGAGCACAATATAAGCATGAGGATGATGACAATGATATAAGGAATTAATCAAGTGAGATCAAGGATAAATATTAAAGATTTATATTTTAATTTATCTAGAGTTCAAGAATGTCCAAATTGTCAACATTATAACTAATTATGGAGTAAAATTCAAGAATGATATTCATGTATCAAAAATAATTTGGACAGAAAAGAAACCAATTTTATCGTGAATAGTACTTAGTGAATAGTACCCTAAATGAATAGTACTCTGAGTAAATAGTATCCCGTGAATAGTATCCTGAATGAAAATATTAAAATTTCAATAAGAAGTTCAGACCAATATTCTATTAAAATAATATTAGATGAAGCACAAACCTCAAGGAATTTCTAATCATTTCAAGAATTATAGAAGTAATACTTACCATAGTAAGTTTAGATTTAGGAATATGAAATGAAATAATATACTGGCTATGCAAATGGATTTTCACTCAATCAAATAGAATCACATAGATGCATCTTTTCCACAAATAAAGAATGAGTACGAAGGGTTATTCACCATGCATGCGGTAATCCGTATAGACAGGTTATTCCCATAGATTAAAGAATGAATATAACGAGTTATTCACCATGCATGTGGTAATCCGCGTAGACTGGTGATGTGAAAAGGCAAGTGGTTTGATGCTTGTATTGTGAAACGACAAGTGGTTTAAAGTCTGGTAAAGGCAAGTACTATTGGCGAAAGTGACTCTTAGATGATGACATATAGGTCCCAAAGAATAAACCATACTTACAATAAATGTCTCATAAAAAACCTCTTATTTATATCAAAAATTAAATAAATATTTATCACAAATCACTTAATCTCCAATCAACATATTTTTAATCTTTCAACAATTCTTCATTAACAATATTATAACTCGCAATATTGATAACCAGATCATTCCCAGGAAAGAGGGGGCTTTCCGATAAGGATTTCTCCTTATTAGCGCGCAATTAAATAATCTAATCCCTTTCCTCGACAGAACTTTCTAGATATTGTCAATAATGTAAATAATAATATGAATAACTGTGTCGTCTCAATTATTGATTTAATATAAAATATTGTACAGATGATACTGTGACAATAATTAAATTAATAATATGAGATACTATGCAGCAACTACTGTAGCAATTATTGAATGAAACTTAGTGACTTCTTACATAAGCATCAATAATCAGAGATATTGTGCAATACCATGTGCTACTGTATATCACCAAGTATTTCAATAGTTTAACGGTAAAAGTTTTGTTGTTATTCTATGAAAAGGTTATTTTTTGTCGCTTTCTATATTCGACAGTTTTTTCGTTGTAGGGTCCACCAATGATTGCTCCGTCGTACAAATATTCCCCGACAAAAAGAATTTTTCCCGACCAAATGAATATTTTATGACAACTTGCTTACTTTGCAAAATTTTCACATATCACCCATAATTATAGCATTATATCAAATAAACATCTTACTATTCAAAATAATATTTAAAGAAAATTAAATCTTTATTCATAAAAAGTTGGGGTCTTACATAAGCTATCTAACAATTTAGATCTCATTAGCACGATCATCATTATGATTCTAAAAGCATTGCTTAAAACTATTAGTTTATCACATATTATATAACAACACCATGTAGATAAAGTAAAAGCCTTTAGATAAATTAATTCTTTTATTAATAAACAAATAACATTGTTACAAAGTATATGCTTCATCATATCAAATATTATTGTCTTATGTGCATACTACTTGAAATCTTTCACTTGCACTAAAGCCAATCGCCATGGTATCTAACACCCTTCTTCTCTAAGTGACGTTCATCCTGCTATTGGATAAAGCTTCAGTAAATGAATATTTAATGTTATTTTTGAGAGTCCACTATCTCCACAACGACTTCTCCTCTTTCAATGATTCTCAAATCAAATGAAAGTTTTGCAACACATGTTTAGATTCAAGATGAGACTTAGGAACTATTCCTAGTTCTATAATAAACTTTTCATCTAAACAATCAACTTGCAGCTTCATTTATAGCTATATACTTTGTCGTCACTAAACTAGCAACTCTTTACTGTTTGGAACTTTTTCAATTCACTGAACCACCGTTTAAGGTAACGATTTACCCTAAAGTGGATTTGTTGTCGTCTTGGCCAGTCTGAAAAACTCGAGTCTATTTAGCCCTCTAGTTTTAATTCAAACCCACCATGATTCATGATCACATCCTTAGTGTCAGTTAAGTTTTGTAAGATATTTTTCACTGTCTTACAGTGATCTTCTCTAGAATATGACTGATCATTATCAGGTCTCGTACATTTCATTTCAGACAAGATTGTAACTCATGTGATCTCTCTTTTATTGGGGATAATTTAGAGAGATAAACTCTATGGCCCATCATCATGAGACCTCTCTTGGAGTTTTCCATACTAAATGCCTTTAGCATTAAATGAATATACATTCCTTAGGTTAAGCCAAGTATCCTTGTAATTCTATCTATATAGATTTATATCCCCAATTTGGAAAATGCTCCTCCCAAATCATTTATAGAGGAATATTTGTAGCACTAGTAAGTCATTCCTTATCCGTAGTATATAAACATATAATACTAGGAATGTCACGGCGCTCCCACTGACCCTTTTGTACACACTACATTTGTGAGACCCCAAATTTTATGAATAAGGATTTAAAATTCTCGAAATATTATTTTTGAATATTATGGTGTGAATTTGATATAATGTTATAGTTGTGGGTAATATTTACAAATTTTGCAAAGTAAGCAAGGGGTTATATAATATTCGATTGGTCGGGGAATATTTGTTTTAACAGGGAATATTCATACGACGGCACAATCATTGGTGGACCCCAAAACGGAAGTATTGTCGTAGTAAGAAAACGACAGAATTATCATTTTATAAAAATAACGGCGAAAGTGTTACTGTTAAAACTGTTGAACTACCCGGTAGTAAAAGAACAGTAATGCACGTGGTTGCATAGTAGCAAGACGTGGTATTGATTATTGATGCTTACGTAAGAAGTCACTCGATTATACTCAATTATTGCTCACAGATAATTCTTGCATCATATCTCTCATATTATTGATTCAATTATTGTCACAGTATCATCTGCATAATATGTTATATTATTAAATCAATAATTGAGACGACAAAGTTATCCATATTATTATTTGCAATATTGACAATGTCTAGAAGTTCTGTCAAGGAGAGGTTTGGTCACCTAATTGTGCGCCAATAAGGAGAAATCCTTTTCAGAAAGCCCCCTCTTTCCTGGGAACAACCTGGTTGTTAAATATTGTGAATTATAATATTAATGATGAATAAGTTCGTGTTGATTAAGAATGAAATTGATTGTTCCATTGTGTTGGAATTATTAGTGTTAGTGGAAATTGACATTTATTTCGATAATAATTGATGTCTGGAGGTTATATTAACCAATTGGGTAATTAACCGGATAAATGAGCAATTAATTGCTATTGATTCACATGATTATAACTATTTGTTCACATGTGTGTACTATTGATTCACATTCATTTACTATTAGGGGAGCTGATGCAAGATTGATAATACTTGCATGACTAAGTTCAAAATGGAGGTATAGATGGAGGTAATATACTATAATTCGTATTTTCACATGTCTAGAACTATTGATTCACATGATTTACTATTAGGGGAGATGGTGCAAGTTTGATAATACTTGCAGAACTAAGTAAAAAATAAAGGAAAAGAGGAAGGTATTATACTATAATATTTTGAGCCCCAAAATATGCAATTATCGAAACTATATTTTTCTATAAATAGAAGCTCATTCCTTCATTATTTTTCACCAATTCACTAAAGCCATAGAGCAATTATTATAGAGAGAAATTATAGAGAGAAAGAAGAAGAGAAGTCTGCTACCTCACTATTCCAGTATCTAGTCTTCTTTTGAGGTAAGGGGTATTATTCTTTCATATTTATGAAGAGAGTTATTTTCTTTCAATACTCATAAGGGTTGTTATTCCATTCTTTATTATTATGTTGGAATAATCTGTCTATGCGAAGTACTTCATTCATGGTGAAATTCTTCTGTTATTCCATTCTTTATTATTCTGTCGGAATAACCTATCTGTGCGGTCTATCGCATGCCTGGTGAATTCTGTTGTTATTCCATTCTTTATTATTTTGTTGGAATATCCTGTCTGTGCGGATTATGCATGACCTGGTTCCATTCTTTATTATTCTGTTGGAATATCATGTCTGTGCGGATTACGCATGAGCTGGTTCTGTTCTTTATTATTCTGTTAGAATATCCTATCTGTGCGGATTACACATGACGAGGTTCTATTCTTTATTATTACATTGGAATATCACGCTGCAAGCGGATTCGCGCGACTTACCGTTCAATTCTTTATTATTACATTTGGGATAACTCATGCATGTGAACTACCGCATGCATAGTGAAAGATCCTACGTATTCATTCCTTATTAAATTGCGGAAATGATCTGTCTACGTGCATTACCGCATGGCGGGTGAAAATCCATTTGCGCTTTAAGATATTCTATTATACTAAATACGAGATATCATTTCTCTTTTACTCGTCATGGAATATCATTTTCTTTGGTATTTTTTTTACGAGTTACTATTCACGGGTTACTATTCACGCAGTTATTATTCGCTCTGGTATTATTCACTCGAGTATTTGGGGTACTTTTCGTGTCAGAGTACTATTCACGGGTTACTATTCACCCGATTACTATTCACTCTAGTATCATTCACTCGGGTATTCGAGACACTTTTTATGTCAGGGTACTATTCACAGGGTACTATTCCCGAAGTACTATTCACGGGGTACTATTCACCCAAAAAATATATTTCTTTTATGTCCAAATTATTTTTGGTACATGATTATTAGTATTGAATTTTACTCTACAAAGAAGTATCATGTTGACAATTTGGATGTTATTGATTTCTGGATAAATTAAATTATAAATCTTTAAAATTTATCCTTGAACTTGTTTTATTGAATTATTATGTCATTGTCATCATCTTCATGCTTATATTGTGATGAAAGTCATCTTTGGCTTACGTGCATAGATGGACTTTGTATGATTATGACTAGGGATTATTTGGTATAATCATGACCGTAACATGACGAATGATGTGGTAAAAGTCCTCATTGGCCTGTAGTTCATTGATGGACAGTTGTTTGTATGATTATGACCGGGGATTATTCGGTATAATCATGACCATTAATGATTACATGAATATCCTTGGTCGTGGTTCAGGGATGATTCGATTTTATTTATTAAGCTGAGTCTCAGCGATAAAGTTGATGAAAAACTTTTTAAATCATAGAAGATAGTAGATTTTATGTTCTACTTGACTCTTCTAATGGATTGCTTATTTCCGCTGCAGTTGTTGCAGTTAAACTTGTTGTCTATTGTATTATATCAGTTGTTATATTGTTGAAGGCTAAGGATAATTTATTCTACATTATCTTAGTCATAATATTTCTTACTGGGCTAGTTGACCTCACCCTTTCTTTCATTGTTCTCTTCAGGAAATGAGAATATAGCTGGGACAAGTCGGGGAATGGAGTGATGGTCCAGGATAAATGGCTTTAGTAGTCCTCACTATTCTATGGAATAATGTGATAATAATTGTAATGAGGACACCATTGAGTGTGGATATTGTCTAGATAACAATAATCTTGTTTAAACTCTCAGCTATGTTTTGTCGTATTTTACACGACTGTTGTATAATTAAGTTGTATTTGAATTTATGTACCATGTATCTGGCGACTTAAGAAGGGTGATGTATACCTATTTTGGGGGCGTCACAACGTTCATTCTCATTTTTTGATAAAATCAAACTCTTTTGATTGTCTCATCAAAATGAATGTTCCATCTTTAAGAAGTTTGCTTCAATCCATAAATAGATTGTTGTAGCTCATATACATGATTTTCTTCAACCATTCAAATAAATCAATTTGGTTGTATCATACATAAATTCTCATCTAAAATATTTTTTCAGAAAGGGCGTCTCCATGTCCATTTGTCAGATTTAGTAATAATAAGTTGTAATCGTAAGTAAAATCCAAATGGACTTGAGCATTACTATCTATAAGACCCCGAATTTTATGAAATAAAAGTATTCAATTTTTCTTATAATTATTATTCTATTTAGTAAATGGTAAAATTGATAAAAGGTTAAAGTTAAGGGTGATATGTGAAAATTTGATAAAGTAAGCAAGTTGTCATAAAATATTCGTTGTGTCGGTGAATATTCGTTTGGTCGGATAATATTTTTTTTGTCGGAGAATATTCGTACGAATGCGCAATCATTGATGGACCACATAATGGAATAACTGTCAGATATAGAAAGCGATAGAAATAACCTCTTTATAAAAATAATGGCAAAACTGTTACCGTTAAACTGTTGAAATACCCGACGATAAAAGTAATACGATGTCTGCGTTGTTCTCTGCGATTGGTGCAGCGGTATTGTATAAGAACTACTGAGTGGTATAATATCTCTGATTATTGATTCTTACGTAAGAAGTCACTTAGTGTTTGACTCAATAATTGCTATAGTAAAACTTGCACAGTCAATAATTGCTACAGTGATAATTGAATAGTATTTTATATTATTGACTCAATAATTGTCATAGTAACAACTGAATAGTATTTCTCATTATTAAATTAATAATTATCACCCATATTATTGAAATGATATTATTAGATAGCATTATTGACAAGGTCTAGAAAGTTCTGTCAAGGAAAGGGGTTAGGTTATTTAATTGTGTGTCAATAAGGAGAAATTCTTATCGACAACCCCCCTCTTTCCTTGGAACGATCTAGTTGTTAGTATCGTGAATCTATAATATTAATTAGGAATAATTATTGAAGGATTAAAGAGTTTTAAATAATTGATGAATAAATTTTTTGAATAAATATGACAAATAAATATTTGTTCAATTTTAATATAAATTGAGGAATTTTAGCATGAGACATTTGTTGAAAGTTTGACATATTTTTCTATGGAACCATATTTATCTTCTCTAATAAAATTTTCATTCAAATATATTATTATAATATTACATTATAATAGTATAATGTGATAATATAATATTATAATTTTATAAAATGACAATATTTTAATAATAAATTTATGGTATAAGAATAAAATAAGGAGGAAGAGAGCAAATTAAATTTGGATTTCTTTTTAATTATAATTTTTTTAAAAGCATGTGATAAAGGGTGGAGGTGAGCAAATTGGTTTTGAAAGCTTTGTTTAAAAATTTGTATGCTGCAAAATAACCGTGTGCAAAATTTGTCAATCCTGGTGTGCTAGCATTTTCCAATAAATAGGTTACTTAAGTTAAACAATGAAACTCACACCATAATCAGAAAATTCTTTCTCTATAATATTGAGCGTATTTCTTGTGAGTATAATGATATTTTGAGTGTTGATAACAGTGCAAGATTTCATCAACATAATCTCTGTTATTCAAGTTAGAACTACTTTCCTATTAAGGTAAATGATATTATTTTTCTCGTAAAAGATGTTATTTTCTTTCAATACTCGTAAGGGGTATCATTTTCTTTCATACTCCATATTATGTAAGTGATATTATTTCATTTCATATTACTATTCATATAGTACTATTCATGGATACTATTCATGGGTACTATTCATACGGTACTATTCATGAGTACTATTCACAACGAAATTTAATTTCCTTTTCTTTGTCTAAGTTATCTTTTATGAATCTTATTCTTGAAATTGAACCAGTGACGCCGCCAATATAGGTCTACACAACCCATTCTGAGTCGCCAAATACATGGTACAAAATTCAAATACAACTTCATTTATACAACTATTAATTGTCGTGTAAAATACGTCAAAACATAAACTGTGAGTTTTAATACAAATATTGTCTTATAGACAATATCCAAACTCAAATAAAGTCCTCATTATAATTATTGTCACATTATTTTATAAAATAGTGAGGACTACTATAATAACCATCATGGACCATTACTCAACTCCCCGACTAGTCCTAGTTATATTCCCATTTTCTGAAGAGAACAATGAAAGAAAAGGGTGAGCTCAACTATCCCAGTAAAGAATATTATGACTAAGATAATATAGAATAAATTATCCTTAGTACTCAACAGTGAAAATCTGATAGAATACAATAGACAACAAGTTTTAGATCAACAACTGCAACAGAAATAGCAATCCATTCGAATAGTAAAGTAGAGCATGATGTCTACTATCTTCTATGATTGAAAAGTCCATCATCAATATTTTATCTTTGAAACTCCAATCAATAAATATTTCAAATCAACAAATTATCCATGCACTACGGGCCAAGGATATTTGTTTGTATCACCAGTGGTCATGATCATGCCAAACAACTGTTCTTCTATGCAGTACGGGCCAAAGAGGACTTTCATCACAACATTTGTCTATAACATTACAAGTCATGATTATACCAATACACAATTCTTGGTCATAATCATACCAATCAACAGTCCATATATGCACTACGGGCCAAAGATAACTTTCACCATAATATAAGCATGAGGATGATGACAATGATATAAAGAATCAATCAAGTGAGATCAATGATAAATATTAGAGATTTATAATTCAATTTATCTAGAGTTCAAGAATGTCCAAATTGTCAACATGATAACTAATTGTAGAATAAAATTCAAGAATGATATTCATGTATCAAAAATAATTTGGACGGAAAAGTCGTGAATAGTACCCCGTAAATAGTACCCCGTGAATAGTACCCTATGAATAGTACCCTGAATGAAAATATTAAAATTTAATAAGAAAGTTCAGACCAATATTGCAACAAAACGATACTAGATGAAGCGCAAAACTCAAGGATATTCTACTAATTTCAAGGATTATAGAAGTAATACTTATCAAAGTAAGTGTAGATTTAGGAATATTAAACGAAATAATATTACATACATACTATAGAGTATGGAAGAAGATAATATTTATTACGAATATTGAAAAAAAAATAATATCCCTTACCTTAGTAGGAGACTAAATCTGACTGATATAGCGAAGATATTCTTGAGGAAAACTTGTACTATTTGCTACACTCAAAGTATCCTTATACTCTAAAGAAATACGCACAATATTATAGAAGAAGAATTCTCTGATTCTGGTGTAATTTTCATTTCTAACTAAGCATCCTATTTATAGGAGAATGGCAGGGCACTATTTAAGAAAATAATCACGGACGCACAGTAAAACTTTCACGAGCAAAGAATTCGGTGAATTTTCTGATTTTACTATTCATCACCATGCAATAAAATATTCTAATAAAACAAAAACTTTATATAAAATATAATATATTCTAATTATAATCTAATATAACAAATAACTTTATATATAATATAAAAAGTTTTCTATTTTATATAAAAAAAATTCTATTTTATTACTATTATTATAATAATAAAACAAAACTGAGATAACTTTCTACCAGCGATTTTGAAAAATGAGTAGGTGGGGGTCCATGTAATAAGCCAAACTTACAACAAATACTTCATGACAAACCCTTCTATTTATATCAAAAGTTGAATAAATATTTACCACACATCACTTATCTTCAATCAACACATTTTTAATCTTTCAATAATTATTCATCATTAATATTATAACTCAAAACATTGACAACTAGATTATTCCCAGGAAAGAGAGAGCTTTCTGATAAGGATTTCTCCTTATTGGCGCGCAATTAAATAACACAACCCCTTTCCTTGACAGAACTTTACAAACATTGTCTATAATGCAAATAATAATATGAATAAATATGTCATCTCAATTATTGATTTAATAATATAAAATATTGTGCAGATGATACTGTGACAATAATTAAATCAATAATATGAGATACTATGCATCAATTACTGTTGCAATAATTGAATAAAATTGAGTGACTTCTTACGTAAGCATCAATAATCAGAGATACTATGCAATACCGTGTGCTACTGTGCAACAACGCATATTACTGTACTTTTATCACCAGATATTTCAATAGTTTAACGGTAAAAGTCTTGTCGTTATTTTATGAAAAGGTTATTTTTATCGCTTTCTATATCCGGTAGTCATTCCATTGTGGGTCCACCAATGATTGTGTCGTCGTAAGAATATTCCCCAACAAAAAGAATATTCCCCGACCAAACGAATATTTTATGACAACTTGCTTACTTGCAAAATTTGCACATATCACCCATAACTATAGCATTATATCAAATCACAACTTATTATTCAAAATAATATTTAGAAAAAATTAAATCTTTATTTATAAAAAGTTGGGTTCTTACAGAATCCATGTTATGATCTTCATGTTGACAATTTGGACATTCTTGAACTCTAGATAAATTGAATTAGAAATCTCTAATATTTATCTTTGATCTCACTCTATTCATTATTTATGTCATTGTTATAATTCTCAGACTTAAATTATGTTGAAAGTTATCTTTGGCCCGTAGTGCAAAGATGAACGGTTAATTGATGAATATCTTTAATCCGTAGTGCAAAGATGAACTGTTAATTGATATCTTTGGCCCGTAGTGCAAAGATAGATAGGTGTTTGGAATGATCAAGACCACTGATGATACAAATGAATATCTTTGGCATGTAGTGCAAAGATAGATTAATATTTGGCATGATCATTGATTTTACAATTGAATGTCTTTGGCCGTAGTGCACTAACAGATAATTTAATGGCATGATCATGACCATTGGTTTTATAGTTGAGTAACTTTGGCCCGTAGTGCAAAGATAGACAATTGATTGGTATGATCATTGTTATTACATTTGAATGTCTTTAGCCTTTGGGGTATGGATATTGAGTGAAAGTTCTATTAAGCCTTTGTGACAAGGAGAAACTGTTGATTTACATTATTATAAATATGAATTGTAAATTTAACCATAACTTTTGGTAGTTTAGGTGAAGACAGGTAATGAAAGTTCTCTTTGTCTTGGGTACACCAAAGAACTATTGATGGGTATTACAGGAATAAAATATTAATGATGGACATTTAATTTGGAGGAGGTAGTAGACATTATGTTCTACTTGAATCTTCTAATGGATTGATATTTTCGCTGCAGTTGTTGATCTAAAACTTGTTATCTATTGTATTCTATCAGATTGTTTTCCTATTGAGGACTAAGGATAATTTGTTTAATATTACCATAATTATAATATTCTTTAGTGGGCTATTTGTGCTCACCCTTTTACTTCATAATTCCTTTCAGGTAATAAAAGTGTAAATTTGGTCGACGGGGATAACAGGAAAAATAGAGTGACCATGCATGATCATTGAAGTTTCTCAATACATTATAAAACAACATAATAACATATAATTTTATTGAGGACTTAAAATGTGTGTGTCTTATTGTATACATCATTTAATAGTTAATTTAGGTGAACAACAATAGGGTGAGGTGAACTCGATTGTGAAAGCGTCAAAAATACACCCCATTAGAATGAGAAGGACATAAATCTTCTCGTGTTCCTTTGAAGACTTAAAATATTTGCTGCTGTATTTTATATGACATTGTAATAATTTTGGTGTGTATATTATCGTATTATATTTAGTACAATATTAGTATTAAAACTCACAACTTATGTGTTATCTTATTTTGCACGACAGTTTAATAGTTGTAAATAGGAAGTTTATTTTTGGATTTTGTGGTGTGTTTTTGGTGACCCAAAATGGGTTGTGTGGACTTATTTTGGGGGTGTCACACTATCGATAATAAGTTTTTATCACATTCAAGTCCTTGACTTATTTGAAACCTTTTCAAACTAGTATAGGTCTCCTTGCCATTTGCTCTAAAGATTCATATTAGATTTCATGGTCATCTATTATTTCTCTGAGTGTCTACAACTCTTAGCCTCGTCGTATATAACTGGATCACAATCTTTATGATGCGTACCTCATCATCATCATCTATGATGAATCCATACCTCCCAGGTATGTTCGATATTATTCCAGATTTACGATTCAGTTATGGTACAATAGTTCCATCTATAGGTTCCTCCTTTTTAACTTATAGTGGTTTGTGGTTGTTTAACTCTTTAAGATCTATTATCTTGCCACTAGCCCCTTCAATGATAAACACCTTTTTCTAAGTAGGATTATAGAACATATACCCAAAACTTACTTTAGGATGTCCCACAAATCTGCACTTGTCAAATCTTATTCCAAACTTATCCTTTTAAAACCTTCTCACATAAGCTGGACAACCCCTTAACTTAACATACTTAAGATTAGGAATCCTCCCTGTCCATAACTCTTATGGAGTCTTGGGGTCGGATTTTGAGGTTACCTTATTTTGTAGATTTACAACTTGTTTCTAGGGCATGACCCCAGAAAGATTGTGAAATATTGGTAAAAATCATTATGGACCGCACCATGTCCAACAAGATAGATTTTTCCTTTTAGATACACCAATCAATTATAGTGTATTAGAAAGCATCCATTGTGAGAAAATGCCATTTTGAGACAATCAAGAAACTCATTGCACAACTATTCTTTCCTCGATCTGATTAATAAATCTTAATACTTTGCCAATTTGTTTCACTTCTGAATTCTTTGAACCTTTCAAATGATTCAAACTTATATTTCATCAAATACTTACATTCAACTATTTGAATAATCATCTTCTTTTTTCTTTTAATTGTTTGTTCAATTTGCAAAATTATTTTTTATGTAAATCAAGTATGTAAAGTTTATTCAATAAATTGTCAACACCATATAAAACTTTTTATTATAAATAGAACAACTATTATTCTTTATTATAATATCAAAACCACCCATATCCAATACAGAAATTGAAATAATGTTTCTTATAAGTGTTGGAACATAATATCAATTATTTAAACTAATGGACTTGCCCGTAGGCAGTGCTAAACATTAAGTTCCCATAATTAATGGACCAACCTTTGCTCCATTCCCCACACATAAGATTACTTCTCTATTTAGCTTTCTACTTCTGCTTGGTCCCTTCATAAATCTGTATTTATGAGAACCACAATCGGTATCCAATACCCAAATAGAAACTTGACTTATAAGAAGATTTATTTAATCATGAACCGAAGTTTCACTAAGCTTCTTTTGGTTAGCCTCTTCCAAATGCTTCTCGCAGTTTCTTTTCCAGTGTTCAGGCTTATTGTAGTGAAAGCAAACTCTTTTGTTATCCGTATCAGCTTTATTCTTATTAGCCTTTATTTTTGCCTTTCTATTTACCTTATTTGAATCGTTCTTCTTTTTAGAAGATCCTTTGGCCCCTACCAGTAAGACTTGGTCTTTCTTGGTTGGAAAGTGACTCTCAGCATTTTTCAACATGTTAAGAAAATCAGCGAGGCTGACATCTAGCTTGTTCATGTGAAAATTCACAACAATTGTCAGAAGAATAACATTTAGCGTATTTTACACATTTTGTTAATCGTTGATTAACCGTGATTCCTTAGACGTTGAGTGACGAGGGTAATGAATAACATTTTGATGTTATGTCATAGTAATGCGAGATGAATGTAAAGCATATAGACGTTGTGAATGCAACATTATTGCGATGAACGATCGGTCTTAGCATACAATGATCTGTATGGCTTCGACATTAAGAAAGAATAATGAACATGGGGTTCATGGGATTGATAACGATCGAAAGCGATTAAAACCTCGAGTAAAGGTTGAATGAGAGGTTAAGAGATGAGCAACGTGAACGTTGAATACGTAAACGATCCTCGTGAATCATATTCGCGTTAGACGAACGTGCTAAGTATACCCTGGTTATATAACATAGATGTTGACAAAGGTAGTAAGTAACATATGAATGGTATCGAGAAAGCCGTATCGAACGGTAATAAGATTAATGAAAGCAGAATGTGAGGCGGATAAGAATGAGTCCTAAGGTATGGCAATTACTTTCTAGAAAGCCAAAAGGAATAAGAAATTGACTTAACAAACATTATAGTTAATAGTTCGTATAAGTTAAGATAAATTTAGGTTGTGGTACAATCATAACCTTTGGTGGTTGACATATAGGAGCTGGGCTAAATAATTCCTTCAGAGAGCGAAGGTATATACGAAATTGGCAATCGATCTAACTCACTATGATGACAGTGTAGATGAGACGGGAACTTGTTTGTTGGTTGTTTGTGGATAACCACTCAGAGTACCATATGGAATACCAGCAGAGAAGCGATGTGTGCTGAGTCCTAGAGAAGTTATAAGAAGAAGATAAGAATGTAAATCATCAAAGATGAAGAACGTTTTGAGTAAGACATCTTCGTATGTCATGAAGCCGTAAACCGGTAATGAAAGTTAGTCGTGTTAAATTATATTGCAAGAACGCAAACCCTAAGAAGTAAAGTTAAGTAAACCAATGTTTAAGTCAAGCATATGACTAATTGGTGTATGTGTTATTTCCTTATGTGTTATAGGGATTGGAATGAGCAGTTCAGCGTAAGCTGTAGCTGTGCGTAAGGCAAGTTTCCTAACTTCATTCATATTTTAAATGAATGCTAGTTTCTAAACATCTCAGATGTTGAACTTGAGAAGTTCTGTCTATGTGCAAATGTGTGATATTTGTACAAGGTGTTAGAATATATGAGGCATTGTGCCACAATATGAACACTTCGGTGTTTCTATGAGATGAACTGTTCTGTGATTGAACTGTTCATTATGAGCATGTTCTATTTATACATGAACCATTATTGTTAAGTCTATGCTATTGGTTCTAGCCAGACGGAATGTGTATAAAAGAGAGTAGAGAATGAAAGTATTTCAAAGTGAATGTGACTAATGTTTAAAATGATAGGAATCGAGATTATTCCTATTATTCAAGCCACTTAATAACCTTTGTTTGGTTATTAAAGTCTTAAAAGAATGTTTGAATTCTTAAAGTTGTTGTTCAACTGTTATGACTTACTGGGCAATTGAATGCTCACACTTACTTTAAATGAAAAAAAAATTCAGCGAAATATGTTAGAAGAACTTAAGGATCCCGTAAAGATCAAGCTAACGGTATCCAGATGAAGTGCCATTCAGAATGTGAATGAGCGAGAAGATCAAGTGAAGACTGGTAACATAGAAAGAAGAAAATTAAACTATAGACTAGTTTAATGAACTGTTATGTATCCTTAGTGGCGGATAAAAGTCACTCTTGTAAGATGAAAGGAATAATGTAATTATCATTATTTGTAATGAGAAAGGTTATAAGGTTTTAGAACCTGGGAATTTAGAATGTATGTTATTATATTTCAGTATATAATGATGCATGTTTGGATGAATGATGTACTCGTGACGTACGGAATCCAGGTGTGAAGATAAATCGAATTTTGAGGCATTACAAGTTGGTATCAAAGCTATAAATGCAATGCGTTAAGAACCCTGAGCCTCTCGCTGGTGACGTCCTTAAATGGGAATGCATGCTGCAACTTTCGGTCGGTAGGGCCAAAAGTCAAATCGATGACAAGTGATAAGTACCCTTGTGAGGTGCTATGGAACGAAGTACCATTTACGTTACAAGTTGGTATCAGAGCTGATATGTTATAAATCTTAGGTATGAGTACCTAAGACTATAATCGTAGAGAGAAGGATAAGAAGATCACCACGTGATCATAGTAAATCGTAGTAACAGATGTTCTGTTAAACGATGGATGAATTTGTGACAACCGAGATTTTGTAATTTAATTTAAATATTTATTGGATTAAATAAATATTTTTTGATGAATTAATTATTATATTAATTAATTAATTGATGAAGTTGTGATAGATTAATTTAATTACGTGTGTTATATTTATTAAATTGAAGTGGAGAATTTTATTATTCGATGTATGTATTTATGTGAGCTTATTTAATTAATGTAAATATTTAGTAAGCTTTATGTTATTTTAATTAATTTAATTATTAATTAGAGATTTAATAATTGATATTATTATTAAATGAGAAAATTTAATCATGTGACTATGTGAATTAATGAGAAATTATTTTATTTTATTTAAATAAATTAAACTAGATATTTGATTTATTTTATAATGGATGTGACATTTTTTTTAAACTATATGATAAGGTTTTATTAAAATAATGGGTTTTGAAACCTAGTATGCTAGCCAAACATGGCCTTAATGGGAGTTGAGGGAAGTTACCCATGACTGGGTAACTGACCACAACGCGTCAGTTGATTTTCTTTATTACGCCTTCTTCTTCATTTTTCCTAAGTCTAGAAAAATAGAAACAGAGAGAGTTTCAGAGAGAGATTGAAAAGTGTTGAGGGAGAATTGTAATTGAAGAAGAGTTTAAAAGGAATTCATTCAGACACTAATATACGCTTTACACTTTGGGTAATTCTCTCCAACCCAAATTCCTATTTTACGTCTTTATAAGTTTTCATGAATATGGCCTAAGTTTTCTGTAAAGTTTCTGTAGTTGGAAAGGGTAACAATTATGTGATTATGTGTTAATATATAACATCATAGCATGTTTTAATATATATTATATGGGTTTCCATATCTTCAGTTTCATGAAATTATACAGTAAAAGATTTCAGAGTATGTTATATGGCCATATGGCCTTATACGTGATACTAATACGTCAATCATATATTATCCCTAAAATTTTCCACTTGTATATGATTATGCATGTTAAAATGAACAAAATGAAACTTGAATGGTTGGATTTTGCTTTATAACGAATCCGTAGCATTAAAATCCATGTTTTTGTTCAAGAACTTCAAGAACAGTTCAATTTGCATGCTTTAATTCTGTAATTATATGTTTTTATGGGTGAAAATCACTCTATATATGTTGGGTCATGGTTATGTATAAATTCTAGCATGTGGGTATGTTTAATTTGGTGATATTTATGATTATGTAGAGTTTATTTCACTGAATTCTGTGTTCTTCACTGACCGAAAATTCGAGAATCCGAGTGTCATCAATGGCCAACTCCAAGCTCGAGACTTCATGACTGCATACCACGGCATGTCTTGTGGCGCTTGGACACTGCGCGCCAAGCATGATGCAAGACTTCGAAGATAAAAGTGAAATAATATACCACTTAGCGTAATAGTCGAAATTGAGTTTTTAAAAGTGTTCAAGTATAGAAATGAGTTAGTAACTTAGTCTAATGATCATAAAGACTTGTTAGACCTATAATGAGATGTTAAAATAAATTCTTAACATGTCCATAACACAATTACGTGTGGATTGAATGATCGAATGACTAATTAGTTTATTTTTTGTGAAGTCTTAATTTTACACTAAGTGTAATAATTGACTAAGTATAGTCATGAATTCGAGTTAAACAAAGAGTAAAGTTATGATGTTAGTACGTTATTATTGACTGGTATTGTGAACATAATTGGTATGTAGGATTTAATTCAAAGAACGAGTTTGTTTAAGTGTAATCTACGCACGAGGCAAGTTTCTAAACCTCATCTTGTTACATTGAGCAAGTTTTCCAACTCTACATTTACGTTGAGCAAGTTTCCTAATCCTACTTGTTATTGTTATATAAGTTGATTAATTCATCTTTCGATATTGAGCAAGTTCTCATTTTTATTGATCAAGCATGTCTTATATATTAAAGTTTATTAATCTTCAAGCATAATGTTGTTATACAATAATTATTCTATTGTATACCTTTTGAGATTTTATTCAAGTTAAATATTCATTTACTGTTAAACCTTGTTAGACTAGTGAACCCTTATTGATTCGACTAGTCCATAGTTGATGAGCGTTCTAAATTTCGAAACCCTTGATGAATTATCCAAACCAAACTTCCTTTGAAAGCGGACTCGAATGTCAAACTGAGATGAACAACCCTGTTTAGGGGATTATTTACGCTTAGCGTTGAGATATTGTGCACAGTATGGTACTAAGGGTTGATCCCCCTAAGTACGAGAAGAAGAGTCCATAGTCTTATGACTGTTAAAGGTTTCAAGTAAAAACACTTGACAACCTAGGACATAGTTTAAGGTCTTATGACCCTCAGAATTTCTTTTGATTCTTGTTATTCATTCTTGATTCAAAAGTTGAGCTTTATATCAGAAGTTATTATTTCTCTCGCATGTTATTATTCATTGTTATATTGTTATACTCGTGGGAAATCATGCTCACTCTTGCATAATAATAACATTGCAGTTAAGAATGAAAGAGCAGACGAACCTTACACTAGTAAGGGCAAGGGCAAGCTTAGCAAGTAATGAAGACTGTTTTATTAATATGGTTATGCGATGTAATTAGAGTTGATGTTACTAAGACTTATTTGTTTATGTTTTCCGCACAGATGTTTTAAGGTTAGAGTAACCTGGGATTAATTTATTATTCAGTTGATGTAACCCCATAAGGGGAGAGATTTATTATTTATTTTATCTATTGCATGGTTTAAAATTATTTATGAGATAGATAGATGATGCTTGTACAGTGAACACCAAATCCTGTGGAAATGGAAGTACCGAATTTGGGGGTGTCACATCTATAACCACTTTCTTTCCACGACAATCTTTCTACAGTTATTAAACTGTTCTATTAAAAGTTTTACATTATTCTTTGATAACTCATCTCCTCCTCATTTAAAAATTTCTTTTCTCACTTATTCAATATATTCATCATTCATTGTTGCATTCTACGACTTACTTCTTTCTAAGGAATACTCTCCTTTTCACTTCCATCTTGCAGAATAACAAGAATCTCCACAATTATTCAATAATTGGGAAGTAGTATGAATAACTCAAGAATTTAAAAGATTCTAAATCATGTTGAGTGGTCATAAGACCTTGAACTACGTCCACGGTTATAAGTACTCTTTCAACTTAAACCTTAACAGTCATTAGACTATAAGGACTCCCGTAGTTAGGGTGTTAAGCCATTCGTACGATGTATTGTGCATAAACATTTAAACGTTATGCGTATGTCCATAGTTATAAGTAATCTTTCAACTTAAATTTTAACAGTCATAAGACTATAGGGACTCCTCGTAGTTAGGGGGATCAGTCCTTCGTACAATGTATTATGCACAAACATCTAAACGCCTCCACGTAATCCCCTGTAAAAGGGTTGTTCATATCATCTTTTCAACATCTGAATCCGCACCAAAACAATTTGGTTTGGCATAACTTTGCAAGAAACACTTGAATTTCATGAACATCTTTCAATATTCGTCTAGCTGAATCAAATAGCATAGACTTCTACAACAATTCGGACATCAATTGAAATATACATATACATATATATATAGGGTTAAGTTCAGATGACCACCTGGGGTTTAAGCGGTTTCTCACTTAACCACCTGTAGTTAGTAAAGCTACATTTAAACTCCCGACTTTTTGAGTTGAAGTGAAAACGTCACTTATTCCGTCCAATTTAACTGTGCGTGTATGCCAGTCGCCGAAAATGCGTGAGAAGGGATGTAACAGGCAAAAAAAGACTGGTAAATGTCCGAAATACCCATTCTTCTTCCTTTGACTTTTAAAAGACATTCTCTCTCCTTACTTTGAGTGCTCTCAGTCGATCTAACGAGCCGAGTTCCTTCCCCATTCGAATCTTCACAAAACTTCTCCAAATCTGAAGAGCAACGAAGTTGAAACAGAAATCGAAGTCGAAATCAGAAGAACATCGAAGCCCACTATTTCTTCAGATTTAGAGAGTCCTCAGTTCGTAACTCTTGATCCCCTAAGTTGGATGGCCTTAGTTCGTGACCCTTGAAAATCGGAACCTTCACAAATCACACTTCGATTCGGTAAGGGCTTGACCTCGGCTGATTTCTAGTTTTTGTAATTTGGTATTTTTACGATTTGGTATTTCTGAATGCTATTCGGTAAGGGCTTGACCTCGGAAGATTTCTAGGTTTTTGCGATTTGGTATTTTTGTGATTTGCTATTTTTGAATGATATTCGGTAAGTGTGGCTTCTAAGAAGGTGTTCATCCACCTGCTTTTTTATATTAAAAAGTTGTTTATTGTGGTCTTTTACTTTTGATGCGATCACTGTAAACCATTTCTTTGATTCTTATCTCAGATTCTGCAGGTTTTCAGCTGTAAACGAGCACGCCACCAAGCATAGTTGTCTTTCGACATCTCGTCCCAGTTGTAAGTGGGGAGTCCCCAATTCTGCCCATTTTTGTCAAAATAGTCTGGAGGTGCACCGGTAGAGGTATTCATGCAAAACAAACTTGGATGCACCAGAACCTGGTATCCACACTATTTCTTTGGCCAACACCTATAGGGAGATCTCCTTTCAACACCACTCCTTTCTTCCTTGAATATTCTATAGCTTCCAAGAACTATCATTACCAAACAACATGACAACAGGTCCTTTTGTTTAATAGAGTTTATTATGAAAAGGCGGAGCCTCGAGTAGAGGTAACACTAGTTTACGTGCTTGTAAATGCAAATGGAATTGGATATAATAGTGAAAGCAAATTATATCATAGTGGAAGTCATCTTCGAGACAAGTTTCTCAAGTTTGAAAAAGAGGAATAAAATTGTTAAGAAGTTTTTTGACGAAGTAGATTTAAGAAGCAATCATATTATGAATTTCCCAATCAAATCTCATCGACCATAAAAAAAAAAAAAAGGATCCTTATCAAAGTACTTGAACTCTCCATCGCATAATTACTCCCAAATCGCTTTTGAGTGATTTCCTTCCTTTTTTTGAGATGTCCCCGTAAAAGTTATTAGTCGTAATAATGGGAAGAATTCTTATCTCGATTTCAAATATAAACGAGCACGCCACCATTCTTATCTCGATTTCTTTGATCCTCGTAATGCGGGTTTTCACTAATCTTTAATCACTTTATAAGTTTGGTGCCGCCAGGATTTTAGATTGACAAAAAATAGTGATTATTTTCATCTCAATGAACTCGTTGATATCCTTGAGGGCTTATTATTTTGTTGTTTGGCTATATAGAACTAGTTTGGGAAACAATCTTCTTTCCAAAGCCAAGCTCCAAGTTTTGACTTAAACTAGATCTCGGTAAAGAAGAAGAATTCCAGAATAATTGTGAGCTATTGAGGTTCGAAGAGCCAAAGAAAGGTTTCATCAACGAAGACCAAGGTCTCATAAAAGGCAGAATAGATTATCAATGGGTTCTTATCTAATCTTTCTTCTGTTTTATTGTTTGGTTGCATTTGTTCCTGAAGATTTCCTCTTCTTCTATTTTCTTCTAATTTTGAAGACCCATTTGGGAGAATGTTGATGAAATTGTGACATTGTTGAAACCAAGAATTTCGATGTTCAAATTCAGTTGTTATTTTTGTTTTTTGATTGGTAATTTGGTATACACATGTTCTTTTTTATTTTGTTTTAGTTTGAAGAGTTCTTGAATTGCTCGATTTGATGTAAATGTCTGCATTTTGTTCTTCTAAATTTTTTTATTTTGATGTGAATTCGAGGGTAATTAAGTCTTTATCCAACTTAAATAACAGAGTTATGACAGAAAGCAGTTTTTCACTTCAACTCAAAAAGTCGGGAGTTTAAATGTAGCTTTACTGACTACAGGTGGTTAAGTGGGAAATCGCTTAAACCCCAGGTGGTCATCTGAACGTAACCCATATATATATATATATATATTCTCATATCTTAAAGAAATCTAAAAAATCCTTTTTATGACGTCATAATACCGCACTGTATTTACAGTCCGTTTGAGGATTCCGTCATTTGGTGATTTTATCATACTACATCATACCATAGTGGGCTGACGATCCTTAGATCGCATCTAACACTAAGTAATACTGCATTGATGACTCCATCGTTTTTATCATCTCTGCACTAGGTTCCATGATGCATTGATGATATATAAAAAAAATATTTTGATATATTTCAAACCATTTTTGTCTAGCCAAAGAAATTAGCATAGACATACGAATAACGGTATTATTTTTTAAACTCATTGGTTTCATCATTTGATCCAATGTTTTTCAGGAAAATAGAAGTGCAAACATCAGCACGGAGTCAATAAATTTCGAAAGTCTAGCAAAGCTAGAAGATTTGGAATATCTAATTTTTCTCCATCAATTTCAATCTTTATACTAAATATTCTTGTATTTCAACTTATAATCCTCCTATATCCCCAGTATAGTTCATCAAACTTACTACACATTGGAAATCCAGGAACTTTCCACAATAATATGAGTTTAAGAACTTGTCTTAGTCAGACCATAGGTGTCCATTCGCTGAGGGGTTCAAAACATACCATATTATTATGAGTCACGAACTTACCATATGCATTAGTTTTAAGAACCGCACCTAATCCTAATAATATCTGACTAATCTTAATAGTTTCTAACTATCAAATATACACATGAGAAAAGAATCACCTTTTCTCCATATAAACATTGATAGCGCGACACCAACACTCCAATGATTATCAATGTGATAAACTGAGTGCAAGCACAAAACCCTCACCCATACAAAGGTTTGTACAACTCAGCCATCATATGAGTCCTCAATTGAAATCCCACCTAACTCTATCTTGCTCATAACAACTTACCCTTAACTTGCTCAATACGAAATCCTCGTATCACATTATCTATAACTCCTCGTGAGTTTATCTCGTACTATATCATAGTACATTATCTTCATAGCATCAAGCTATACTTATTCAAACATTGCAGACCATCTTTCTTTTATAACTTAAACAGATCACATCGTGATCTTATTCTATAATCATTTCCCTTAAAAAAAATTCTTAACTCATGATCATTTTGTTTTACGATCCCCTTTCTTCCCTTTTTCATCATTTACGACATTATTCGTTATCTTGGCTATTAGAGTTAGGCAACTCCCATTTCTTATCTTTATATCTCTTCAAGATTCTTCTTTGATTTTTTGTGTTTATATAACACTTCATCCTTTAAGAATCTCTAACTTCATTTACATTGCTCAACATTTCATTCGAGTTCCACATTTTCATCATTCGTATCCACTTTCTATACTTGGTACACATCGAGTCTCTAACAGTTTCAATATGGTACGCTGAGTGGTTTCCCACAAACAACCAATAAACTAGGTTCCGAGTTGCTAGTTCGTATATACCTCCACTCTATGAAGGAATCCTTTAGCCCAGATACCATACATCAACTATTAAAGAGTACAATTGTACCATACCTAAATAAAACTTTTTTATTCTTAACTTCTTTATCATCTTCTCCTTTATTCTCTAAGGTTATAGCCTAGGGTACTCTTACCTAAGGTTTATAACCTATAGCTTTGATACCAACTGTAATGACCCCAAAATTTATACAATTTAATTCTCGACTTCGATCGTTAATAATACATTCAACCTCTAATTTTACATCATTAAACGATAATACAACCATTGAAATTTGCGGAATAATTAAAATTTTCTATTACAAACTTTTCTCGTTCCCAAAACCTTCAATATTTACATCTAAATATCTCTAAATCATTTTAATACTATAATAGTTTTCATTGCAAAACGATATTACAATTCAACATTAATACAATATTCGGAACCTTAAACATAGTTCAAATAATAATAACACAACCAAAGTGTATAAATCTTCAAGTATCACATCTGATTCATGTCTTTCAAGTAACACATAACTTTACCTTGAATCTTGAACCTGCAAAAGTGGTTATTTGCAAGGTTGAGCTCAACAGCCCATCAAAATCTAATAGTTATCATGCATCACATAGCACATAATAACATGCCCAACATATAACATACATGTTACAGTTCATATAACAGGTATAAAGATTGAGTCCTTACTCAATCAGCATGTTTTAATCAATCAACATAGTCATAAATTGACTTTAACATTTCATACTTTCAACATATAAATAACACATCATGCTCTTTGCAATAAAGATTTAAAACAGTTAATCATCAATTTCACATAGCAAATAGGAACTAAAAGACTTGCCTGATTCTTAGTTTATGAACTATGACTTAACTGCTTAACATTTATCTGCACTTCGTGTATTCAAACGCAATTATATAATCATAGATTCACATCCATTAGTCATATATTTCATACGCTCTTAATATAAAAACAAATATTTTTTCCTAACTTGGTTTCATTTTACTTGAACTTAGGATAACCATGAGACTAGTTCATCCTGTTATCATATTTATCTAAACAATCTTGTTTCATATCTTGTAGTCCTTAAAGACAATATATAACCATAACTTAAGACCATGAAATTAACAATCTGTTCTTGGTCACTCTACAGAACGGCACGGCCGCGCTGCATTTAAGCTTGGGAGTGGCGTGACCGCGCTACCCCCAACCAAAACTAGACTTGAACTTTTCATTGCTCAGTTTAGTTCCAACCTACTATGCATTCTGATAAATACTATAAACATACATCAAGTAAGTTCTAATATTTCTTTAAGTTCATTTTTCAAATAATTTAGTTTTGAATTACATAGTTCTATGTTGAATTATTTACATCAACAAGGCTTAACAACTTCTTTTAATGAAGGTTCAAAGTTTATAAGCTTTTAAACCTTATATTGGTACTAACAACCTTTAATACACATGTTCACATGCATCTATCTCATTTATATAGACATAGCATAGTTCATACTTTAAAAATGTGTTAAAATAACTTATTTCATGCTTGACTAGTTGAGTGCACATATCATTCATGTTCAACGGCATAAATAACTCTATCATGCTTGTTTATAAGGTCATAATGCAAGTAACAATGCTCATCAAAGTTAGTTTCTAAAACTTTTAAATTTCTCTTTGAAAACACATATTATCCAAGCTATACAAGTTATCTTATACGAGGTAACTTCAGATCATATTTGATGCTCGCATGACTCCACCATATGCTCAAGTCAGAACTCAAGTGACTTAAAGTTTGTCAAGGTTTGTTTTCAAAATCTCTAAGTTTCTTTTTAAAAGACATACTAAGTCATGCTTAAGCATCCCATTATGAATAAAGTAATCTTAGCCATATAACATGTAACATAATCCATCGTCCGGAGCACAATACTTGCGTATGTGCTCTCTCGACGCCCTCTGATCGCCTCCGAATATGTAACAGTCACAAATATGAGTGATTTAAAAAACTTAAAGAACAAAGGTTGTAGGTCTATTCGTCCTCGTTCCAGATCATTTTTAATCACCTCAATCGGAGTTCGTATGAAAATGTTATGGCCGTTTTACCAAAATAGGTCAAATAAATCACGGTCGAAACATATGGGCGCGGCCAGCTTCTTTTCTTGCGCGCCACCGCCATCTAGCAGGCCACTGGGCAGCGTGCCTCGTGCTCTGGCAAGTGTGCCCACGCTTAGGCAAACTTCGCCAGATTACAAAGATGTTTTGCATTTTTTTACCCTTTTCTCCTACTAATCTTCATAACTTGAGTTATACACATCCAAATTAGTCCGTTTTTGATTCTATGGATTCGTAATTCATAGAACTACAACATACTAGAATTCTAACAATTTATAAAAACATTATCCAACCTAAAATTTGACCCAAACCACATGTTCATACTCTATTTTCATGTTTTAAACACATTTAGCGAATTCATTCACTACGAATTCGTTACTTAACCGATTAACATGATTTAAACTATGTCGCTTTCGTTTCTTCACATATTAACATAATCCACCCTCAATTTATAGATTATAACACATATAGGGCATTAAAATTTTTACTTTCTAAAGCCATAACATATGAATACACACTAATATTCATTTCTCTTCTTCAAACCCATTTTCCATGAACTCTCTTACTACAATCATGTATAGATAACCACCAATTTATTACATAAACTAATTTTAACAATTATAATATCGAATTCACACAATCCAATATTAGAAATTTAGAACATAAACTTAGGTTTTCATACCTTCAATGCTTGATTTCTTTACAAGATGGTCACAAGCTTTAGCAATCCTTCTTCCTCTTTTTGATAATCTCAGAAAGCCCTCTCCCAAACCACTGTATTTTATCTCTTCCTCATCAAGCTATCTCACTCTCTCTCTCTCTCTCTCTCTCTCTCTTTCTCTGCTATTTAGCCTTAGAAATAAGACGCGAAGAATAACTGATATGACTTTCACTCACGTATCCTTCCGTTAGCAAAATAATACGTCTACTTCAGTTACAATAAGCCAAAGGCCACAAGGCCTTGTTTGACCACACACCGATTCCCCCAAACTGAATTATTTTAATAATATTATATTATATAGTTTTTATTTGTTACACCTGTAACCAATTTTCATAACTTTCAATAATAACTAAAATAATTATAATTTTTATTATAATTATTCGGATGATTAATAAATAATCATATATATAATTTAATTAATAAATTAGATTTAAACATTACTTTATTTAATATACTTATTTTCTTTCATATTAAACAACTCATTTAATTTAATTAATTCATTAAATTAAATCTTCAAAGAACAAAATTTACCTTTGCTTTAATTTAATTATCATACACACATAACTAAATTATTATACCACAATTTCATAAATTATTTATTTTTCTCAATAAATAAATTATTTAAAATATTTATTCAATTCAATAAATATTTAAGATTAATTACAAAATTCATTTAATTCCTTCAATAGTTAACTCAGCTATTAAACCTCACTTTTCCAATATATGAATATATATTTCTCTTCACACCAGATCACATATTTCAAAATATATAGCACGTATATATACATACTCAAACTCAAAAAATCTCATAATAATTAATTATTAAAATCATATTTTAATAACTTATAAAAATTCGGGTTGTCACATGTGATGCCCCCAAAATAGGTATACATCACCCATCTTGAGTCGCCAAATACATGGTACAAAATTAAAATACAACTTAATTATACAACAGTCATGTAAAATACGACAAAACATATGTTGTGAGTTTTAATACAAATATTGTCATCTAGACAATATCCACACTTAATTGAGACCTCATTACATTTATTATCACACTATTTAACAGAATAGTGAGGACTACTAATGCTATCATCTGGACTGTCAATCCGTTCCCCGACTCGTCTCAACTATATTCTCATTTCCTGAAGAGAACAATGAAGGAAAGGGTGAGCTCAACTAGCCCAGTAAAAAATATTATGACTAAGATAATGCAAAATAAATTATCATTAGTCTTCAACAATGTTAAACTAATAAAATACAATAGACATCAAGTTTCACTGCGGCGGAACAAGTAATCCATTAAAAGAGTCAAGTAGAGAATAAAATCTACTATCTTCTATAATTTAAAAAGGTTTTTCATCATTTTTATCGTTGAGACTCAGCTTAATAAATAATCCACATCATCCATGCACTATGGCCAAGGATATTCATTAGTATCACGACCACAAATTATCCATGTACTACGGGCCAAGGATATTCGTGTATTCATCAATGGTCACGATCATGCCATAAAACAATTCATCTTTGCACCCTTGGCCGAAGAGAATCCATAGCCATAATCATACCAAAAACTGTCCATCAATGCACTACGGGCCAATGAGGACTTTTTCCACATCATTTGTAACATTACGGTCCAAGATTATACCGAATAATCCTCGGTCATAATCATACCAAGTCCATCTATGCACTACTGCACCACGATGACTTTCAACATAATATAAACATGAGGATGATGACAATGATATAAGAATTCAATAAAACAAGTTCAAGAATTAATTTATCCAGAGCTAATAACGTCCAAATTGTCAACATGATACTTCTTTGTAGAGTAAAATTCAAGAATGCTCGTAAGAATATTTCCATGAAAAGATACTGGATGAAACATAAATATCAAGGATATTCCACTAATTTCATGGAGTATAGAAGTCAAAACTTTAACCAACTAAGTATAATAAAGAATGGAATAACAAAAGAAATCACCGGGCATGCGATAGACAAAGATGCATAAAAGTTATTCCAATGAATAATAAATAATGGAACCCGGTGATGCGTAAGCGTAACGCATTTATGTGATATTCCAATGTAAATAATAAATAATGGAACCAGTCATGCGTAAACGCATTGCACAAGATATTCCAACGTAATAATAAATAATGGAACCGTGTCGAAGTAATTATTGCGCAAGCGGATATTCCAATGTAATAATAAAGAATGGAATAACAACAAATTTTCACCATGTATGCGGTATTGAATAGAATGAGTTATTTCAACCTAATAATAAAGAATGGAATAACAACATAATTTCACCATGTATGCGGTATTAGATGACAGGTTATTCCAATGTAATAATAAAGAATGGAATAACAACAAAATTTCACCAAGTATAGGTAGTAGCCGCATATACAAAGTTATTCTAACGTAATAATAAAGAAATGGAATAACAAATGAATTTTCGCCAAGTATAGGGTAGCCCACAGATATCTGAGTTATTCCAATGTAATAATAAAGAATAGAATAACAAATGAAATTTCACCAAGTATAGGGTAGCTCACAGTACAAAGTTATTCTAATGAATAATAAAGAATGGAATAACAGAAGTTCTCTTCATGAATACGAAAGAAATAATACGCCTTACCTTAGAAGAAACTGGATATAGGAGTAGTGAAGTAGCAGAATACTTTTCTTCTTTCTCTCTATAGTTTCTCTCTCTAGAGTTTCAGTGAATTCGTAAGAAATAATGAAGGAATGAGCTTCTATTTATAAGAGAATGGACTGAGTAATAACTAATTCCTAAACAGTCCAGATTGATTTACTTTTAAACGGACGGTCCAGATTGGTTTATTATAAAATATTCTAATAAAACAAAATCTTTTAAATAAAATATAATATATTCTATTTATAATATAATAAAATGAAAAACTTTATAAAAGTATTCTATTTTATATAAAAAGATTTTACTATGCAAATACTATGTAGGCACTATACAAATATTATGCATAATAAAATATAATATATTCTAATTATTGTCTAATAAAACAAATAACTTTATAAAAGTATTATGTTTTATATAAAAAGATTTTACTATGCAAAATACTATGCATAATAGAATATAATATATTCTATTTATAGTCTAATAAAATGAATAACTTTATAAAAGTATTATGTTTTATATAAAAAGCTTTTATGTTTTATTACATTAATAATACTAATAAAACAAAACATCATCATCATTATTATAATTCACACTATTAATCGACCAGGTCGTTCCCAGGAAAGAGGTGGCTTTCCAATAAAGATTTCTCCCTATTGGAGTGCAATTAGGTGACCAAACACCTCCTTGGAAAAACTTCTAGACATCGTTAATATTGCAAATAATAATATTAATAACTCTGTCATCTTAATTATTGATTTAATAATATATAAAATATCGACAATAATTGAATCAAATAACGTGAGATACTATGCAACAATTACTGAAGCAATAATTGAACAAAACTAAGTGACTTCTCACGTAAGCATCAATAATCAATCAATACCGTGTACTACTCTTATGCGACCACGTGTATTCTTGTACTTTACTACCGAATAGTTCAACAAAGATTAACGGTAAAACTTCCGTCGTTATTTTCATAAAAATATTTTTATCGTTTTCTCAATTCAACAATAATTTCGTTGTGGGGTCCACCAATGATTGTGTCGTCGTATGAATATTCCCTGTTAAAACGAATATTCCCCGACCAATCAAATATTATATAACAACTTACATACTTTTTAAAATTTATAAATATTACCCACAACTATAACATTATCTCAAATCCATACCATAATTTTGAAAAAAAAATTCGAGAAAAATTAAATCTTTATTCGTAAAATTTGGGATTTTACATCACATCCTTCCGTCCTCGGAATCACTGAAACCCTACCTTACTAAGGTTTTCACAAAATCTCCTTCACAATTATCGTTGAATAACTTCAACACATTAACTTAGTAAAAAGTTTTACATATATATATAATTCAATCATTTCTTCAACAACTTTTAGGTTTTATTACATAACCTTCAATTAAACACAGTCATATATCAAATATTTTATATTCTTTAACCCATTCATTTCCTTTTCTAAGGATCGTTATCACAGACACTCAGGATATTACAGTTACATTAGTAATTTAAGGCATGAAGATGACGTTAAATAACTTTTCTTCATTCTTCACAACTGTAGAGGATGAAAAACTGAAGAAATGGGCTTTAGATTCATTCAATTCTGACATCGGATGAATTAATTATGATTTTTCTAGTGGACTACAATATTTATAAGTATTCTACTCAGGAATTCAACTAATCAAATTAGAATAGGATTAGGGTTACATCTCCACTCTTTAAATATAATAAGGAAACAATATAGAGTTACCAAAATCTTAATGGACTCTTCAATTTTAATTAAATCAATTATTTAATTATCTATGGAAAGAATTTAACTTTCCAAAAAAAAACAAGGAAAATAATAATAAAAATAACTTACCTTTTAAAATTCAATTAAACTTTTATAAAATAAAAATCAATTAATATTTAATTACTAACAAAAATTTGTCTTATTACAGATTTATACTCAGGTATGATTTTTATAGTGTCTTGCTAAATTCAATCAAAATATCCTATTAGATATTTTCAAACCTTTTTGTACCCTTTTTGCAGTATAATACTGGAACTTCATTATTCATGTAATTCTTCATTGAAAAATACTTAGTTGTGTTTTCACACGTCATTCCTTTTATATCAGTATTAAGAGAGAAATAGTATTATACTAGATATAAATCCGCGCGTTGCAGCAGGATTATACATTTTGTTAATAATAAATTTATACATTCAATAAATAAATTAAAATATTATAAGAAGATGGTGGATTGTTATGCGATGATCAAATTTTGGTAGCATATGTTACATAAAGTTGGGTAAAAGTTTTGTGTGCAAATACATATCCAAGTATAGAACTAATCTTATCACTAAACCCCAAGACATTATATAACAATTGTGTGTGTGTGTGTGTATTCCATTTCAAGGGTATACCCCTTTATCCAACTTACCTTGTATTCCCCCTTTAGCGACGGACCGGGCGACAGTCCGATCCGTCGCTATATCAGAAAACCGCCAGCTTAGCTTTTACTGATGGACAATATATAGCGACAGATATCTTATATAGCGACGGACTAGACCGTCACTGATCCATCGCTAAAGGGGGTATGCAAGGTATGTAATTTAAAGGGGTATGCCATTGATCCTTTCTCTTTCTCTCTCTCTTTCTCTCTCTCTCTGTCTATATATATATATATTAATTTCTTGATAAAAATGTTTATAATGTAACCAATACGATTAAAAATGGGTATCTCTTTCATTCTAAAGCACTAACATATATTTAGAAAGTGTAATGCACAATGTCATCTAGTTGTTATATTGATATGATTGTTACTAACATATTTGAAGTCTGTTACACATTACACAAACCTCACCAAGTCTCAAATATCTAACCCAGTTACTTGATGCATTTTAAAGAGTCAATGTCTCATATACGCTTACCTGTACTTGAATTCAGCATCCAAATGAAAGGGGAAACAGATGAAGAATGTCCCAGTTTCAGTCCTCAGACCTTAAGGAAAATTACATGTTACATGCAAAAACTGAAAAGTACGAGCATTAATAATTATGTTAGATCTTCATGTCAAACAAACATCATGTCCAAAAATATAGCAGTATAAAACTGTGTCATACATAACACAATGTTATAGTTAAAAAACGAACACATTGCCTTATTAATTTTTTATCTATTTTTAGCAATTGTAGAGGCACTCACAATATTACCATAATGCCAAAAAAAAAACTATTAATGATGATGAAAATGATTTACCGGATGCTAGTACTTAACAAATCATGCAAAGCCACAATCCAGATGATAAAATGCAATAGATGAAGAAGCCATAAATATAAAAACATTGAGATATAGTCCACAATACATGATAGAATGCAATAGATGAATGCAATTGATGCATTTAAAAAGTAGTGATTTAGGAGATAATAATTAAGTAACAATAATATAAAAACCGTTTAGATTGAAAAAAATAGTGATTTAGAGGATTATAAACTCAACATAGTAAGTTATGAATGATATTATTTGTTATTTGTTATTTTGTTTTAAATATTTTAAAATGTATACTGTTGGGTAAAATCTATATACGCAATACATGCAAATATACGTAGTCAACAAGTAATAAAGTGATAAGTAGAGTATCGTTCCCACATAGATTAACTAGCAATAATCTTAACTTACAATTACCAATTTCTTATTAATCCTAATTTTATTAAACTATTCAACTCAATGATTATAATTAAAAATTCTAAATTAAAGAATAATATAAACTACCATAAACCAATCACAAATATTAAAATCTAAAATTTCAAACATTCAACGAAAAATTAAACTTATGATTTCACTTTAAGCTTCACTCTGATTTAAACAACTTTATTCCAATTCAAATCACTATTTCAGTTTATTAATCAAGAACACGAATGTAGTATTAACCACCTCTCGATGCACTAATACCATATTAACTTAAATCCACAATTAAGATAGAAACAAGTTAAACACCTTAATTAACTAACTCACTATATCTCTATGTGAATTATAATTAAAGAAGGTTTAAGAATAAGTCCTCTATCCGACTACATGCGATGTCAAGCATATCTCTACCTTAACATTCCTCAAGATTCTGCTACTCACAAAATTCATGAACACATGCTATATTAACTAGGTCTAGATTTGAATATCCTCTCTCGATTCTATACAAATCCACAAAGAATTGTTGATCAGACAATTCATAAATTCACGCTCAAATCAATATAGAAAAACTGGAAATAGATTATTGAACTGAAAATCAAAGTTTACAAAATCATCGTTTCACTTAAAGATCCATCATAAGCCTAAAAAGTGAATTAGTTCATCATAAATGAAATAACTACTGAATAAATCATAGAAAATATTCTTTCAATTACAAATAATAGCCTAAGATAAAGAATATTGAAAAACACCCTTCTCGTAGCCTAAAATTGCAATCGTCTCGAAAATCTCTTCGAAATACTCCTCCACACTTGCTTAGAAAAATTGAGTTTAATCTTCGTAATATGCCTTGTGTGTTGTTGAATTTGTTGTTAATTGAGTAAATAGATGTCCAACACACAAGTCCCAGCCGAAAATCTCCATCAAGTAGAGTCTACGTGTAATTCAATATGTGAAAACCAATTCCAGCAAGAGTTTCAATCAAAACATAACACAACACAATGACACTTCCCTTGGGTGATGGGTGTGTATGAGTTATATATGCCCTCCCCGGCGGGCACCCTTTCTATCAGAAATGTATGAAGACCCCAGCCCAAATGGGGTTTATATAAACCAAATCGCCCGTGCCGGGCTACCTTTCTTCTAACTGATTAAGAAGACCTCGCTACTGCAGCGGGTATACAATATAAACATTCTACTTCAAATGGGTGTAATCTTCTAACTGACTTGCTGAATTTCATGGCTTCTTCCAATTTTGCTCCAATTGACTTCAAATCATCCTAATTGACTCCACATATCCGTAAAATGCCACAACAACCATCCTGCACATGAAATAACATAAAACAAGTAAAAATGAACATGATCACAAGAATTTAGCATCAATTACGCATGAAATGGACATTGATTCGCGTATATAAAATCCATTTATCAAAATCCACCAAACTTAAATCGTGCTAGTCCTCGAGCATAAAACACTACATACGATGCAATGCAATAAGATGAAATGAATATGATCTAACCTATATGCTTTCGAATCCATCAATATCGCAGAATCAAGATTATCCTAACTGCTTCAGCGAAAATAAGCAACTATACAATATCAATCACCCAAAACCCATCTACAATTCCATTTTAATCCTCAAATCTCAAGCCATCATCACTGATATAGTGTGTGTGTGTGATCAACATCCATGATAACTGCTACGAATTCAAATTCAATACATAACCACTTTCTTAGAAGGAATCATACAAATGCAAACTTGAAAATTTCTAAAGAAAGACAAGTTCCAATGAAAACTAAGCAATTACTAATCCCATGGGTTCACACAGGGTACTTATACTTTATTTATATATATATTTTTCTTTCTTTTCTTTTTTTTATACGGGGGCTTTTAACTCTTTTCCCATTTTATTCATTTTTTCAATTTTTTTTATATACAAACATGACTGTGTAATGTCTCATCCCATTAGGCTGACAGCGCTACCCCTTAGCGAGCTTTCAACCAATGACTCCCAGACCATAAAAGACCTTAGGGCACTAGGTGTAAAGACAATCCCCTCAGGCATACTTGCTCAAGTAACAAAGGCGTCGAAATAAGACTAGTCACGATATCCAAATTTCTTTTCCCTTTTTTATTTATATATATAGATAAAGCTTATATACCCCACATATATCCCCCAACCTTAGGTTCTTGCCTAATTTTCGCCTTTACTGTCTATCCTTATTGTTTTCTCATTTACTCCAGCATTATCCTCTAGAGACTATTTATGTATCAATTTGAACTGACCAGTCAACAAGGATGTTAGTATCTATGCTATCCTTTTTATACCATTTTCAAACAAGCTCAATATTTGATTCATAACAAAAATTGTATCACAGTTCTAATACTCAATACTGTATTAGTTAACTTATTAAAAATCTCATCATTGGCCCACAAACAATATAAACTACAACATTGATGGACTTACGTAAACATAATATTTAACTAACTAAATTTTTTATTTATATATATATATATAATTTTTTTTTATATAGATAACAAAATGCACTATTTACAAAACTAATTACTATGCAATGATAAAAATACCCTAAGATACTATGCATGGACCTAAGCTATCATGCAATACTGAAATTAATATGCAATACTGAAGTTAAAATGACAAAATGCAACCTAAGTACTACATATGCATGCAAACATGTATTTAAATCCCCCAAACTTAAGTAATACAATGTCCTCATTGGATGATTAATCAAAACTAAGTACGTGAGGACTTCCCTGCTATCGCTTAAGTCTGAGGAGGTGGTTGTTCTTCTTCTTCATCAGAATCACTTGATGGAAACATCAGAATTAGTCTAGACTGCTGATAAGGAAATTGGGCCGCCGGGTAGAAACTTTGAAGGGTTGTGTTGAGAGAGGCAAAAGATGTGTTCATAGCATCAAACATGTGATCTTATCTCATAGCCAATCGCCGCATTTCCCGATGTGCTGCTATATTGTGCGCATTCATTTGATTTTTAAAATCAAGGAACTGAGGACTGGATATAGCCTCGGCCTGCAGTACCTGCTCGGCCCCTTGATCTCCCATAGCCTCATCATCATCCTCTGATGCCTCTATAGCATCAACTTCGTCTTTCGAAGCTGACAAAAAAATAAAGCCCAGACCACGCGGATGTGAATTGCCACCTGCCCATACGGATAACCACCCTATCATTCTAGAGTCAAGCAATGTGAGCGGCATTTGTGTGGGCTCGTCGTCAGACCATCTCACCCCTGCATTGTGACACAACCCACATATGAGTGCTAGGTATGGCAAGCCACCCGAAAAATTTCCACGTAAACACCGGCGGATGGAGAAGCAAATAATGGCCCTGACGTCGATAATGAAATCTTGCACAATAGCATACAACAGTAATGCCTTCTCTTTGGTGACGTCCGAGGTATGTTGAGACGGAAGCAATTTAGCGCATAGGAATGCATACCAGATTTTTCCATACCGGCTAAGGTCCTTGCTATGGTTCACGGTGCCTCCCTTCTGACCTTTCATCCAAGATGTTCCCGGCTTTGTCATCTCTGTGATTATAGCATCATAGCCCGGATCAGAATTTTGTAGAAGAGCATACTGGCAGTGGCGAGGTACCCGCAGTTGATAGTAGGTGTTGATTGCATCGACACTGAACGGAACCAACCGACCTCGAATAAACGCATGGAATGGTTCTTTGTCCTCAGTGTTTGCATAGAATTCTTTGACAATGTTGACAATGGCGGGTTCTGGCTCTTCAGTGAATTTTGTCCACCCCTTTTGATAAATCTGAGGCATCAACTCCCCATCACTAGGATCCGGTGCCAGCCCCTGCTCCGGTGTAAGGGCTTTAGTGAACATATAGTCATACCGATTGGCGGCGGTGACACTTGAGAATTTTCGATGATCGAAGGTTCAGGTTGGTTGAGATGGCCATGAACTCTCTACTCTTTGGCGTTTCGAAGTAGATTACGAAGACATGTTATCTCTATTGCTTGACTCCCACTACCTTTCCTCTCCAAACTTGGTTGAAACACAGTGACGAACACTTGGTGTGCACAAATGGATATCCCCCACACTTTATGAAATTGGCCCTCCAATATGGTGAATGAAGCTTAGTAACTTGAGATTAGTGATAGACTTGCCTCTCAAATGCTCACAACTAAGCTATGTGTATATCTTAATTCGAAATTTTCTTAGTGTAGTTGAAGAGTGGTGTGGGGAATATGGGTTGAGATGTGGTAATATATAGAGGTGGTGTGAGGGTTTTTATTGGTTGATTGAAGAGGTGGGGTAATTAATGGAGTTAAGGAAGTAGTGGGAAGGAGAAGTGGTGGTAGTGGTTGGTGGTTATGGGGTGTAATTGAGGTAGTGGGGGATTGGGCATGGGAATAGGCTACATATCTGCCTCCTTAGTTGGTTGAAACTTAGGACCCCCGCCCCGGAGGGGGGGTGCCATGCTTGGAATACCCGCCCCGGAGGGCTTTTATACTGTTATATGACTTTGAGGACCCCACCCAAATAGGGGTGCAAGGTTAAACCGCCACCTTACCATTGTGTACTATTAAAGTTCGAAACCCCATACAGGCGAAGGTGCCTCTTGTCCGACTCCTCTTTTGCTTTAATGTAACTCAATTTTGCTTCACTGTAACCCAATTGATGATCCTTTTTCCATCCTGCGTGATATAAAATATGAAGATTAGTGAGTTGTTGAAAACATGTGTATTGTGGAGAGATTAACGAGATTTTCTTTTTCTTTTTTTTATTTTTCTACCTAGTAATTTAATAAAAACTATAATTAAGCAAATATGAACAGAAAATACGAGAAATAAGCTAAAGATTGGGTTGCCTCCCAATTAGCGCTTGATTTTAAGTCGTTCAGCCTGACTATTTGCTACTTATGTTGTGTCGGTCAATGTGATGGCAATCACGTCGGTGTTGGCTTCTCCACCCCAATATTGCTTTAAACGTTAACCGTTGACCTTGAATGTTTCTAGCGGATTGCGACTGAAGAGTTCAACTACGCCATGAAAGAATACTCGCTTGATAGTGAATGGTTCCGACCATCTCGACTTAAGCTTTCCTGGGAACAATCGCAGCCGTGAGTTGAACAAAAGGACTGATTGCCCCGGCTCGAATGTTCAATGCATAATTTTCTGGTCGTGCTATCTTTTTACTTTTTCTTTGTATATTTTGGATTTCTCATAGACATGAAGGCGAAATTTGTCGAGTTTATTCAGTTGAAGTAGTCTCTTTTCCCCTACAGCTGCTTGAACAAAATTGAGTTTTTGAACCGCCCAATAAGCCTTATGCTGTAGCTCAACCGGTAAGTGACATGCCTTCTCGTACAGTAGTTGGTATGGTGACTTACCGATTGGTGTCTTGTATGCAGTCCGGTATGCCCATAATGCATCGTCCAATCGAAGTGACCAATCCTTACGATTGGGATTCACCACTTTCTCTAATATCTTCTTAACTTCTCTGTTTAATACCTCAGTCTGTCCACTGGTTTAAGGGTGATAAGATGTAGCCACCTTGTGGTTAACCCCATACTTGGCCAAAAGAGCTGTAAATGACTTATTATAGAAGTGGCTACCTTCGTCACTGATTATTGCTCTTGGTGTGCCAAACCTCGTGAAGATGTTCTTTTGTAGGAATTTGAGGACCACCTTGGCATTATTTGATGGTAATGTTGCAGCTTCTACCCATTTTGACACATAATCCACTGCGAGTAAAATGTATTGATTGTTCCCATGAAATCGATACCCCATACATCGAAGATTTCCACTTCAAGAATCGTTTATAAAGGCATCTCATTCCATTTCAAAATTTTGCCCACCCTTTGACACCTATCGCATTGTTTGACAAAATGGTGGGCATCCTTGAACTATATAGGCTAATAAAACCCAGATTGCAACACCTTCGCTGTTGTCCTCTCACTCCCAAAATGTCCGCCATACGTAGATGAGTGACACTCATGCAGAATGTTCTTCACTTCACTATAGGGGACGCACCATCTAATCATTTTATCGGCGCACTGCTTGAACAGATATGGTTCGTCCCACATGTACCATTTTACATCATGAAGAAACTTTATTTTCTGTTGTCATGTGAGGTCAGGTGGTAGAATGTTGCTCACAAGAAAATTTGCATAATCCCCATACCAAGGAATCTCTGCAGAAATCCTAAACAGTTGTTCATCTGGGAATGATTCATTAATTTCACATTTGTCTTCTTTTGCTTTCCCTTGATTTTCCAGCCTAGACAAGTGATCGACTACTTGATTCTCCGTCCCCTTTCTATCCTTAATTTCTAAGTTAAATTCTTGAAGTAGGAGAATCCATCAGATAAGGCGCGGCTTAGCATCCTTTTTTGCTATTAGGTACTGAATCGTCGAATGGTCTGCGTAGACTATTACCTTAGTCCCAATCAAGTAGGCCCTGAATTTGTCAAACATATACACCACTGCAAGCAATTCCTTTTCCGTGGTTGTGTAATTTAGCAAGTACTACAATTCTAATAAACAACATGCTTGAAACATAGAACTCATATTTCTTCAGTAACTGAACAATAGTTACGAAGTACTATCGATAATTCAAAATAGCACTTCTTTTCATTCAAAACGTTTTCCAACAACAATATTCAGTAGAATATCAACTAAGGCTCAAGACTATGAGCAGTTCATAATTTCTTTTGAAAAGGACAACCCGGCACTAAGTCCGTAAGTCCGGCATAGCTTACGAGCACTTCTGGGTGATCAGCCCATAAAACTCTATGTTGATCAATACTACATACATTAAACGTGTATACGTTTAAGTAATGGTAACCTCACGTGCCTGTCGTTAAACGACAAAAACATTTTAGCATACTTGGTCTTCGATTGAAAACCATACCAATATAACTCGGTAAACATAAATCATGCTTGACAAAATCATAATATAAGTCTAGCCAAAAGAATTGGCTTTAGAATTTTATCGTTAAAAATTTCATGCGAAAGAATACATGAATTACACAGCTTGTCCAAACTGAACTGGAACAAGGGTTAGAATACTTGCCTTCAGCTTTTGCTTACAGATTATCACACGTACACTTTAGGTCTCTAAGTTTCTACAACACATGATCATATAATGTACCACATTAGGTCATATATAATCAAGTATGTATACTATTATATCTTACCCTTCATCTCAATCTAAATCCTGACTTAGATCTGTTATTATAGGTTTCTGGCTTTTCATTACATCATTCTCATTTCGTTCAAATTCAAGTGATTATTAACTCTTAATCATTATACAATTAAGTGTCTAACAATGCCTTAACAATGTTATGTTAACACCTTAGTTCAATACTAATGGGTTCTCTTTCATTCTATATCTGTAATCATTCTTTACTGTCCACTTCCTAGGGTTGGCGCTGCGACGCCACCCATTGCTCTTCAACTTCGCGTATGCCCACGAAAGTTAGCGTAACCTAGCATCCTAATCGGCGCTACGGTTGCCACACTTAACTCATCGGTTTATTGCGCATGACTGAGGTAGTAGTGTGCTCAGACATTGTATCGGCACTGCGGCGCCACTCATTTGGCCTTGGGTTGGCGCCGCGGTGCCAACTCTATGCCTCAGACAAATTGTAAAGTTTGAAAATTTTATGAAACTCCCGGACTCATAACTTCTTCGTTATAAGTCCAAATTGGCTCGTTCAAAAGCCTACAATTCACAAATTACATACTCTATTCATTCATGCAAGAATTTTATCTATTTAACTCCGTTTGCTAAAATTTCACCTATTAGTTCATTTTTAACGAAAACGATAAACGTTCGTGAAAGTTCAACGCTCGTTTCTTCATTCTAAGTCAGAATTCGGTCATTTTCGAGTCCAGAAATAATGCCAAATATGACTTGTCTCCATTGAAAACCAACGTTTTTGACTTCAAACACAAAATACGACTTCCATTCTGAGAATTTCACGAATTCGACGATTATCGTCTAATCGTGTGAATTCCGGCAAAACTACATTCCTAATGATTCCAAATGGATCTTAACCAACATATGAATATTACAAGTTACTTATTACACCAACTTTATTCTCAAAGTAGGTTTTGACTTATTCTCATAAGTCAATGACTTATTTAACTTATGAACTACAAATTCTCATGCTTATGACTTACTGTGAACATAATTCTATCAATTAATGTTCACATACTATATTCAACATACTAACATCATATGACAAGTTCTTCATGATTCTATCAACTTATTAGAGTTCAAGTTGCTTATTTAACTTATTCGGCTTAAGTTCATTCATCAATAACTTATTAAATGTTCTTAAAGAACAATCCCCCTTCTCTATCAATCCTATCATAGAAGAGATAAAGATAATAGGTATGAGTCTTACCCTTGAAGACTATTACTTTATTTCACTTTGGAAAATCTAGCAAAGGTTGAAGTGGCTTATAAGTGCTTATGTGGCTTATTCTCTCTACCAAATAAGTTGCTTATCTTGAGAGGAGTTGGGAGAAATTTATCAAACAACAAATGAATTGTGAAGCTTGGTATTTATAGGCTTGGCTAAGTTAGGGTAGAATGGTCATTAAAACATTCCACCTCCTTAACTCCACCTCTTTACTATTCACCACTTTACAACTAAGTAAACTTGGCTAGCACAACACTTGATCACCACACAATTTGTTTGCCCATCAAGACTACCCACTTTACACATGGTTTCCTCCATGGATCATGTCCAATTCATTGGGCTTGCTAATTTATCTAGCTAATTCCTTATTGGGCTTTCATTACAAAAGTTTAGACTTATGATTTATCAAACACTTGGGCTTGAGTATCACATTCTATTGGACTTCTATCTTTAAGCTAATAATCCTACAAGTCCATTACATTTAATTAACAACTTAAAAAATATACACCACGTATAATTCTCGTATGCTAGCTTGTATATTAATTCGTAATATACGTTATTTCATTCTCCATTCTTAATAGTATAATACATCGTATTATACTTACGTTCATTACCTCGTACAATGCATACACATCATGTAATTACAGCTTTCTTTCCTTAACGCTTAATAAACCTAACGTTCCCAAATTAGGTCCGCATGCGAAATATTACGTTTTCCATACTTAGGTTATTATTGCATAATCAACATCACCTTGTTATTATAACGTTACGTATTTCTCTGATGTTCAAAAATAATTCCCGAGCAGAAATCAATAAATAGTGTTTTTTGGAAAATTTCTCGGAAAGCTTTTATTTTCGTCTTAGAAATTCAAACACTTTAATTCATTCACGTAGTTTAAAATACTACGACATTCTGACGTTTCTAGGTTATAGAACGACATTCATTTAATCAACACAGAATAATAATAAATAATATTATTTTATTCATTATTAAAAGTATTTACAAATGTTCGATTTTTTGGGAAGTTACACTATCTCCCCCTTATAAGGATTCTGTCCCTAGAATCTCGCTAAAAAAAATTACACAAATAATTGAGGGTAATTCTTTTTCATCATTTCTTCTAACTCCCACGTTGCTTCTTCTGCATCGTGGTTCTTCCATATCACCTTCACCGAAGGTATAACTTTATTCCGTAGAACTTGTTCTATTCTATTGACAATTTGAATACGCGTTTCCTCGTATGTTAAATCCTTCTCGATATGAATAGGTTCATACTCTATCACGTGCTTATAATTTGGCTTATAAGGACGTAATACGGATATGTGAAATATATTATGTATTCAGATTTAGGTCGAGGGTAATGATATCATATATGCTACCACACCCACCCGTTTTAATACCTCAAAAGGTCCTATAAACCTCAGACTTAACTTTCCCTTCTTTCCAAAACGTATCTTTCCTTTCTAGGGAGATACTTTTAGGAATACGTACGAACCTACTTCAAACTCTTGATTCTCTCTATGCGGATCCGTAAACTTCTTCTGTCTGTCTTGAGCTTCTAGAAGACGAATTTGTATCTTCTTGACCATGTCCGCTGTCTGTTGTACCAACTTTGGTCCCAACATTTCTCCTACCTTTGAAAAATCCTGGATGAATCTCCGATAGTAACCAGCTAACCCTAAGAAACTCCGTACCTCAGTCGGCATTTTCGGTTGTTCCCAATTCATCACGGCTTCTACCTTCGCTGGATCTACTGAAATCCCTTCATAGTCAATGACATGACCTAAAAATTGTACCTTCTCCAACCAAAATTCACACTTAGTGAATTTTGCATACAACTTCTCCTTTCTTAGTGTCTCCAACACTAATCTTAGGTGTTCAGCATGATCTTCTGGCATCTTAGAATAGACTAGAATAGACTAATCTTGTGTGTTCAGCATGACCACACAATTTGTTTGCCCATCAAGACTACCCACTTTACACATGGGTTGCTCCATGGATCATGTCCAATTCATTGGGCTTGCTAATTTATCTAGCTAATTCCTTATTGGGCTTTCATTACAAAAGTTTAGACTTATGATTTATCAAACACTTGGTCTTGAGTATCACATTCTATTGGACTTCTATCTTTAAGCTAATAATCCTACAAGTCCATTACATTTAATTAACAACTTAAAAAATATACACCACGTATAATTCTCGTATGCTAGCTTGTATATTAATTCGTAATATATGTTATTTCATTCTCCATTCTTAATAGTATAATACATCGTATTATACTTACGTTCATTACCTCGTACAATGCATACACATCATGTAATTACAGCTTTCTTTCCTTAACGCTTAATAAACCTAACGTTCCCAAATTAGGTCCGCATGCGAAATATTACGTTTTCCATACTTAGGTTATTATTACATAATCAACATCACCTTGTTATTATAACGTTACGTATTTCTCTGAAGTTCAAAAATAATTCTTGAAAGCGTAAATCAATAAATAGTGTTTTTTGGAAAATTTCTCGGAAAGCTTTTATTTTCGTCTTAGAAATTCAAACACTTTAATTCATTCACGTAGTTGAAAATACTACGACATTCTGACGTTTCTAGGTTATAGAACGACATTCATTTAATCAACACAGAATAATAATAAATAATATTATTTTATTCATTATTAAAAGTATTTACAAATGTTCGATTTTTTGGGGCGTTACACTATCTCCCCCTTATAAGGATTCTGTCCCTAGAATCTCGCTAAAAAAAATTACACAAATAATTGAGGGTAATTCTTTTTCATCATTTCTTCTAACTCACACGTTGCTTCTTCTGCATCGTGGTTCTTCTATATCACCTTCACCGAAGGTATAACTTTATTCCGTAGAACTTGTTCTATTCTATTGACAATTTGAATCAGCGTTTCCTCGTATGTTAAATCCTTCTCGATATGAATAGGTTCATACTCTATCACGTGCTTATAATTTGGCTTATAAGGACGTAATACGGATATGTGAAATATATTATGTATTCGTACTAGGTCAGGAGGTAATGATATCATATATGCTACCTCACCCACCCGTTTTAATACCTCAAAAGGTCCTATAAACCTCAGACTTAACTTTCCCTTCTTTCCAAAACGTATCTTTCCTTTCCAGGGAGATACTTTTAGGAATACGTACGAACCTACTTCAAACTCTCGATTCTCTCTATGCGGATCCGTAAACTTCTTCTGTCTGTCTTGAGCTGCTAGAAGACGCATTTGTATCTTCTTGACCATGTCCGCTGTCTGTTGTACCAACTTTGGTCCCAACATTTCTCCTACCTTTGAAAAATCCTGGATGAATCTCCGATAGTAACCAGCTAACCCTAAGAAACTCCGCACCTCAGTCGGCATTTTCGGTTGTTCCCAATTCATCACGGCTTCTACCTTCACCGGATCTCTTCGAAATCCTTCATAGTCAATGACATGACCTAAAAATTGTACCTTCTCCAACCAAAATTCACACTTAGTGAATTTTGCATACAACTTCTCCTTTCTTAGTGTCTCCAACACTAATCTTAGGTGTTCAGCATGATCTTCTGGCATCTTAGAATAGACTAGAATATCATCTATAAACACCATGACGAACTTGTCCAAATATTGTTTGAACACTCTATTCATCATATCCATAAATGAAGCTGGTGCATTTGTCAACCCAAATGACATCACCAGAAACTTGTGATGACCATAACGAGTCCTGAATGTTGTCTTTGGTACATCCTCCTTCCTAACCTTCAACTGATGATACCCCGTTCTTAAATCTATTTTAGAAAAATACTTAGCCCCGTTTAACTGATCAAAAAGATCATCGATCCTAGGCAACGGGTATTTATTCTTTATCGTTAACTTGTTCAACTCTCGGTAGTCGATACACAGTCTTAACGATCCGTCCTTCTTCTTGACAAATAGTACCGGTGCTCCCATGGCGAAACACTCGGTTGAATGTTCTTCCTGTCTAACAGTTCTTGCAACTGCACCATCAACTCTTTCATTTCCACTGGCTCCATACGATACGGTGCCTTGGAAATGGGTGCCGCTCCTGGCATGATGTCTATCACAAACTCTGTCTCCCTATCTGGCGAAAGACCCAGCAATTCACTCAGAAATACATCGGCGAATTCTCTCACTATAGGTATTTGTTTCATGGTTACTACCACTCTCTGGGTATCAACAACATGGCACAGGTAACCTACACATCCCTTCCTTAGTAATTTCCTAGTTTGTGTCATGGTTAGACAACACGAACGTCCCGGCGATCTATTCCCGTAAAATACTACCTGAGGTTGTTCTAACGTCTTAATATTAACACATTTCTTTTGATAATCTATAATTGCCCCATGGTTAACTAACCAATCCATTCCGAGAATTACGTCAAATTCTCCTAACTTTATCGGTAACAAATCTACCGATAATTTACAACCCCGTATATCTACTCAGCAACTCCTATGAATATCTTCAACATGAATTATTTCTTCGTTTTCTACCATATTATTTAAAGGTATAGGCAACTTTTTGGAAAGTAATCATAATCATCTAGAAAAATCGCATGCTATAAACGAACAAGTAGTACCCGAATCAAACAGCACGTACGCATTGATATCGTTGATCGGAATAATACCTGCGACGACATCCCCTGATGTGACTGCATCTTGGACTATCATGTTAAAGGTACGACCCATCGGCCTACCCGGCTGCGCTGGTCCACTAATAGCTAACTTATCGCTATTAGTGCCCCTGCCTCCGTCCCCGTCCCTTCTTGAGCGGTTCTTTTGCCATGTGGTCAGTTGATCCACACACAAAGCATCCATGGTTCTTCTTTGGACTAGAACAATTAGGCGCAATGTGCCCCTCCTGTCCACAATTGTAACAAACGGCCTTCCCCTTGAGACAGACTCCTAAGTGAGTCTGTCTTTCCTTAACGCTTAATAAACCTAATGTTCCCAAATTAGGTCCGCATGCAAAATATTACGTTTTCCATACTTAGGTTATTATTACATAATCAACATCACCTTGCTATTATAACGTTATGTATTTCTCGGAAGTTCAAAAATAATTCCCGAGCAGAAATCGATGAATAGTGTTTTTCAGAAAATTTCTCGAAAAGCTTTTATTTTCGTCTTAGAAATTCAAACACTTTAATTCATTCACGTAGTTTAAAATACTACGATGTTCTGACATTTCTAGGTTATAGAACGACATTCATTTAATCAACACAGAATAATAATAAATAATATTATTTTATTCATTATTCAAAGTATTTACAAATGTTCGATTTTTTGGGGCGTTACAATCCTTCTCTAAAAGACTGCATGGAGGTTTTACAATTTTAGAGAAGACTTTTATGAACCTCCTGTAGAACCTAGCATGTCCCAAGAAACTCCTAGTACCCTTGACTGAGCTCGGTGGAGGCAGTTTTTCGATTGTTTCTAGCTTTGCTTTGTCAACCTCCAATCCTTGAGCCGAAACCTTATGGCCCAAAATTATTCCCTCTTCAACCATGAAGTGGCATTTTTTCCAATTGAGTACGAGGTTCGTATCCTTACATTGCTGCAACACCATGACCAGATTCTCTAAGAAAATATCGAAGTTGTCCCCATAGACTAAAAAATCGTCTATGAAGACTTCAACATTCTTCTCCACCATATCTGAGAAAATGGCCATCATACACTGTTGGAAGGTTGCAGGTGCATTGCATAACCTGAATGACATCCTCCTGAATGCAAATGTACCATAAGGGCACGTGAATGTCGTCTTCTCTTGATCCTCCGGAGCGATGACTATCTGTTTATAGCCCGAGTACCCATCCAACAAACAGTAATATTCATGTCCCGCCAATCTATCCAACATTTGATCAATAAAGGGCAACGGGAAATGGTCTTTTTGGGTTGCCTTGTTCAATTTTCTATAATCCATGCAAACCCTCCAACCTGTCATTGTTCTAGTTGGTATTAACTCGTTGTCCTCATTCTGCACCACAGTCATTGGACTGGACTAACCCACTTACTGTCGGAAATCGGGTAGATGATACCGGTACCTAACCACTTCAATATTTCTTTCTTCACAACTTCCTTCATAATAGGGTTAAGTCGTCGTTTTTGTTCCACTGTTGGTTTTACCTCATCTTCTATCAAAATCTTGCGCATGCAAAATGAAGGGCTAATTCCATTTATGTCCGTAACCGTCCACCCAATAGCTGATTTGTGTTCCCTAAGTACCCTCGGCAACTTTTCTTCCTGCAATTCGTTAAGTGCAGCTAAAATAATAACAGTTAAAGAATTTGAATTGCCTAAATACGTATACCTGAGGTGTTTAGGGAGTGTCTTAAGTTCCAACTTTGGTGGCTCTTCCAATGATGGTTTCAGTTTTTCTACTGCTACTTCCTCCGTGTGCAATGGTTCAAACGGTGTTCTGAATCTGGAAACTCATGGCAATGAGTCTAGCATCTGTAAGTAATCCACAAATTCCGGGTCGTCGACCTCTTTATCCCCCAATAAGGTTGTTTCTAACGGATCGTTGACCAAATTCTTTCTCATATCTTCACTGATGATTTTCTCACTTAAATCCATCCAAAAACATTCTTCCTCATCCGTAGGGAATTTCATGGCCTTGAACACATTAAATTTTATTTCTTGATCTTGGACCTTCATAGTGAGTTCTCCTTTTTGTATGTCTATGAGCGTCCTACCCGTGGCTAAAAATGGTCTCCCTAGGATAATTGGGATGTTCTTGTCCTCCTCAAAATCCAAAATGATAAAGTCCACGGGGAAAATAAACTTATACACCTTCACCAAAATGTCCTCTACTATGCCTCTCAGATATGTGACTGACCTATCCGCCAACTGTAATGAAATATTAATAGGTCTTGGCACGGGCAAACCCAATTTGGTGTATACTGACAATGGCATAAGGTTTACACTTGCCCCCAAATCACATAAACACTTGCTAAAATACATGTTTTCGATCGTGCATGGGATAGTGAAACTCCCCGGGTCCTTAAGTTTTGGTGGTAATTTTTGTTGTAATACTGCACTACACTCCTCTGTTAGTGCAACCGTCTCAAAATCTTCCCATTTCTTCTTCCTTGACAGAATCCCTTTCATAAATTTCGCGAAGCTCAGCATTTGCTCAAGGGCTTCTGTAAATGGAATATTAATGTGGAGTTTCTTGAACACTTCCAAAAATTTGGCAAATTGCTTGTCTAATTTCTATTTTTGGACCCTCTACTGAAACAGTGGTGGTGGATAAACAATTGGCTTCTTATTTAGCTTTGTTTCCTCACTTTGCTTATCCTCTCCCTTGCTTCCTTCAATCACGTTACTATCATCCACTTTTTCATCTGGAATCGTTGAATTTTCTGCATTAGTACCCTCGAGATGTTTTCCACTCTGCAATGTAATTGCCTGACACTGTTCATGGTTACCCTTCAGATTTCTCTCTGTATCGCTTGGTAGGGTCCCTTGTGGCCTGTTATTTAGTGCTAAGGCAATTTGCCCCATCTGATTTTCCAAGTTCTTGATGGCTATTGCTTGAGTTTTCATTTCTGCCTCATTAATAGTTATGTACTTCGACACCAATTCCTCAAAATCTGATTTCCTTTCATGATGTTGAACCGGTTGTTGGTGATTCTGAAAACCTGGGGGATATGACTGTCGTGGTGCTTGATGTTGCTGATTATTGCTCCACGAGAAATTCGGATGATTCCTATTCCCTTGATTGTACGTATTCTGGTATGTATTCTGCAGAATTCTATTATAATTTCCCACAAACTGCACAGATGTTGGATTAATCGCACATTGATCCGTTGGGTGCTCTCCTGCGCACAACTCACATATAATTGCTACTTGTTGTGTTTTTTGTATCTGTGCCCCTGTTATAAAATCCAACTTCTTTGAAAGTGTAGAAATCTGTGCTTGTATAGCTGTTACACCATCCACTTCTAACACCCCAACTGCCTTTGCATGTGTCATTCTAGCTGTGGGCCACTGGTAGTTATTTGCCGCCATGGTTTCAATCAAATCGTAAGCTTCCTCGTAACTCTTAACCATGAATGCTCCGCCTGATGCTGCATCAATACTCGTTCTGAGATTCCCATGTAGTCCGTTGTAAAAGGTGTTCATTTGCAGCCACTTGGGCAATCCATGATGTGGGCATTTTCTGAGCAATTCTTTGTATCTCTTCCATGCCTCATATAACGACTCCCCATGTTGCTGCTCGAACATTGTTATCTCGTTCCTCATCTTTGCAGTTTTCACCGGTGAAAAGAATTTGGCGAGGAATTTCTGAGCTAAATCCTCCCATGTAGTTATCGAACCGGACGGTAGAGAATGCAACCAACTCTTTGCCTTGTCCCTTAAAGTGAATGGGAACAAGCGAAGTCTCACCGCGTCATCTGACACCCCATTGTACCTAAAGGTGTCGCAAATCTCCAGAAAGCTGACTAAGTGCTCATTTAGATCGTCATTTGCCAATCCCCCAAACTGAACTGAATTCTGAATCATTTGAATCATCCCAAGCTTAATTTCAAATGTATTTGTAGCTATTGCAGGCCTGGTGATGCTTAACTGCAGTTCAGTCACCTTGGGTGTGGCGAAGTCCCTTAATGCTTTATGATCTTCGGCTGCCATTTCCTCTTCTTTCTCAGATGTTTCAAATTCTTGCCTCGTTTCCTTGATCCACTTACTTAACCTCTGAAACCTTTTCTCGATGTCGTCCTCAAAAGGCAGCAAGTCTAGATTTTTGGACCGAGTTTGCATAAACTACTTCAACACCTGAAATAGAAGGAACAAAACAAAAATAAAAATGTCTAAGTAAAACTAGATTAATTAAACTGATATTATAAAACTATTAAGATTTATACTAAATTGTTCCCCGGCAATGGCGCCAAAAACTTGTTGGGTAAAATCTATATACGCAATACACGTAAGTATACGTGGTCAACAAGTAATAAAGTGATAAGTAGAGTATCGTTCCCACAGAGATCAACTAGCAATAATCTTAACTTACAATTACCAATTTCCTATTAATCATAATTTTATTAAACTATTCAACTCAATGATTATAATTAAAAATTCTAAATTAAAGAATAATATAAACTACCACAAACCAATCACAAATATCAAAATCTAAAATTTCAAACAATCAACGAAAATTTAGACTTATGATTTCACTTTAAGCTTCACTCTGATTTAAACACCTTTATTCCAATTCAAATCACTATTCCAGTTTATTAATCAAGAACACGAACGTAGTATTAACCACCTCTCGATGCACTAATATCATATTAACATAAATCCACAATTAAGATAAATACAAGTTAAACACCTTAATTAACTAACTCACTATATCTCTATGTGAATTATAATTAAAGAAGGTTTAAGAATAAGTCCTCTATCCGACTACATGCGATGTCAAGCATATCTCTACCTTAGCATTAATCAAGATTCTGCTACTCACAAAATTCATGAACACATGCTATATTAACTAAGTCTAGATTTGAATATCCTCTCTCGATTCCATTCAAATCCACAAAGAATTGTTGATTGGGAAATTCATCAATTCACGCTCAAATCAATATAGAAAAACTGGAAATAGATTATTGAACTGGAAATCAATGTTTACAAAATCATCGATTGACTTAAAGATCCATCATAAGCCTAAAAAGTGAATTAGTTCATCATAAATGAAATAACTACTGAATAAATCATAGAAAACATTCTTTCAATTACAAATAATAGCCTAAGATAAAGAATATTGAAAACACCCTTCTCAGTAGCCTTAAAATTGCAATCGCCTCAAAATCTCTTGAAATACTCCTCCACGCTTGCTTAGAAAAAGCGAGCTTAATCTTAAGTAATAAGCCTTGTGTGTTGTTGTTGAATATGTTGTTAATTGAGTAAATAGATGTCCAACACACAAGTCCCAAAGAAAATCTCCATCAAGTATGCAGTCCATGTGTAATTCAATATGTGAAAACCAATTCCGCAGAAGAGTTTCAATCAAAACATAACACAAGATAATCGACACCTTCGCTCGCTCAAGTGGGTGTGTATGATTATATATGTGCATACGTGGGCACCTTTCTGTCGAAAGCGATGAAGACCCCCACCTTGCCGGGGTTTATAAACTAAATACACTACCGACAGTGCTACCTTTCTGCTAATCGATTAAAAGACCCTGCGCTTTTACGGGGTGTAATCTGCTAACTGACTTGCTGAATTTCATGGCTTCTTCCAATTTTGCTCTAATTGACTTCAAATCATCCCAATTGACTCCACATATCCGTTAAATGCCACAACAACCATCCTACACATGAAATAACATAAAACAAGTAAAAACGAACATGATCACAAGAATTTAGCATCAATTACGCATGAAATGGACATTGATTCGCGTATATAAAATCCACTTATCATATACTATTATGTTGTAATATAATTTAATTAGTAATGATAATATCTGCACAGTTTAGATAGGTAGTGATTTTATTATTTTGTTATATATGTGTATTATAATATTATACCATACATATATGATATAATGTATGGTATAATTATGAAAAGGTATAATATTAGAAAAATAGTGATTTTAGGATATAATAATTATGCTTAGAAAAGTAGTGGATTTTGGGGATTATAAAATCAACATAGTAAGTTATGATTGATATTATTTGTTATTTTAATTTTATTTTAAATCGTAATATTATGTTGTAATATAATTATAAATGATATAATATTATGTTGTATTTATAGAGAAAATTAGGTTAAATAATGATATAGTAATGATAATAACTCAATAATAATAATAATATCACAAAATAGTGATTTTAGGAGATAATAATTAAATTAGAAAGGATAATATCAGTGTTAGGTTTATAATATTCATACACGCAATCAAATTGCACAAAGTAAGCAGAATCATGAAAAATTAGAGTTTTAAATTTTACAAACCATATACTCGGATCATCCTTTATGCACAATTATTAATTAAACGAAAAGATAAAGAACAAGAATCATACCCTTGAATATTCGAGCTGCCTTAGGTACAAGTTCATCTCCAAATCCTTTTCGCGTTCAAATTGAATCCACCGGGTTTGGTTCCTTTCTTTGATCAACGTTAGTCACCCAAGTGTTTGGTCTCTAGAGGTGATCCACCAAGGAAGAAGAAAGATTCAAGAATATGGGTATTTGGCAAAATCCTAATTTTTCTATCTCTCATAGAAAATGGTGTACTCTGCCAACTATTGGAATTACGTATTCACGTGTTTTATAAAAGTGTCAACCACACAACCCATAATAAGACTCCTCTTATTTATAGATGTAAGCAACCCTCCTTAACAATTAAAGAATTGAGTTTTATTTTAATTAATTAAACTCATTTAATTAATTTAACCTCCTAATCTTATTAGGAATATATGAGAGTACTTTTATTAATTAATTCCCAAACTCCTTTAGGAATTTAATAATAATAATAATAAGACTCCTCTTATTAAATTATATTTAATATTTCCAAAATATTAAATAATAAATATTAAGCTATTTAATTTATTCTATCATCATAGATTAAATTAAATACACTTAACTTATTATTAAGATTATGACATTAACTTCTTAAATAATTATTCTTCCTTTTATAGTGTGACCCTTTAGGTTCTCCATATTAAACCGGTTGTGAATAAATCAATTAAAACAATTCTAATCTTATTTAAATAAATAAATTAAACTATTAATTTATTTAAATAAATAATATTTATTCTACAATAGGGATAAGCGGATAAGCCTCCCTAGCCATTAACGTTCAATGAACGTATTCTTTAATAAGCACCTACATACTTGCTTTAATGTCTCCACACAAATGATCATGAGATCAATCATCCTCATCCAATGAGCAAGCAACGTATGTACCAATCTATCCGGATTCACTAATCCCCAATTTAGTAAACCAACGATTGGGAACTATTTTAGTTTTAAGCTTTCTAAGAATTTAGATCTCATTAGAATGATCATCATCATTATTCTAAAAGCATTGCTTAAAACTATGGGTTTATCACATATTATAAAACAGCATCATATAGATAATTAAAAGCCTTTAATAAATTAATATTTTTTGTTAATAAATGAATAAGATTTTTACAAAGTATATGTTTTATCATCAAACATGATTGGCTTGTGTGCATACTACTTTCAATCTCCCACTTGCACTAAAGTCAATCATCATGGTATCTCATACCTTTCTTCTCTAAGTGACGATTATTCTGTTGTTGGATAAGCTTTAGTTAATGGTTAATGGACATGTAATATTTTTCTTGAGAGTTCACTATCTCTATTTTGATTTCCCATCTTCCAATGATTCATATAATCAAATTAAAGTGCCACAACACATGTTTAGATCCAAGATGAGACTTAAGAACTATTCCTAGTTCTGTATTGAACTTTTCATCCAAACAATCAACTTGCAACTTCATTTATAGCTATATTCTTTGTCTTTATTACTAAACCAGCAACTCTTTGTTGTTTAGAACCTTTCAATTCACTGCACCAATGTTCAAGGTAACACCTTACCCTAAAGTGGATTTGTTGTTGTCTTGGTCAGTCTAAAAAAACCTGAGTCTGTTAAGCCCTCTAGTTTTAATTCAGACCCACCATGAATTTTATCACACCCTTAGTGTCGGTTAAGTACTTTAAGATGTTTTTCACTGACTCATAGTGAAGTTTTCCAGAATATGACTGATCAACATCAGGTCTCATACATTTTATTGCATACATGATAGTTACTCATGTGATCTCTCTTTTATGAGTCTATGGGGACTATTAAGAGAGATACACTCAAGGGCTCATCAACATGAGACATCCCATGGAGTTTGCCATGCTAAACGACTTTAGCATCAAATGAATACACGTTTCTTGGGTTAAGTCGAGCATCCTATTAAATCTATCTATATAGATTTATATTCCCAATTACGATACTCTTCCCAAATCATTCATGGATGAATGTTTAGACAACTTTATCTTTACTGATTGTAGCATTAGTATGTCATTCCTTATCTGTAATATATCAAAATATAATACTAGGAATGTCACAACGCTCCCACTGACCCTTTTGTACACACTAGGTTCATTCTTGTTTTTGATAAAATCAAACTCTTTTGATTATTTCATCAAAACTAATGTTACATTTTTGAGAAGCTTGCTTCAATCCATTTCTCTGAGTTTCTACAACTCTTACCTCATCGTATGTAACTGGATCATCATCTTCTATGATGTGTACCTCATCATCATTATTTATGATGAATCCATACCTCCGAGGTATCTTCGGTACTATTCCAGATTTATGATTCAATTGTGATACAATAGTTCTATCTACAGGTTCCTTTTATTTAACTTATAGTATTTTGTGGTTCTTGAACTCTTCAAGATCTATTATCCTCCCACTAGCCCCTTTAATGATAAACACCTTTATCTTAGAAGCTAGCGTGTTTCGCAACAAACACCTTTTGCTAAGTAGAATTATAGAACATATACCCTAAACTTACTTTAGGATGTCCCACAAATATATACTTGTCAAATCTTATTCCAAGCTTATCCTTTGAAACCTTTTCACATAAGTTGGACAACCCCTTATCTTAATATACTTAAGATTAGGAATCCTCCCTTTCCATAACTATTATGGAGTCTTGGGGCTGGATTTTGAGGTTACCTTTTCATAGATATGCAACCATTTCTAGGGCATGACCCTAGAGGGATACTAGAATGTCGGTAAAATCATTATGGAATGTACCATGTCCAACAAGGTACGATTTTTCCTTTCAGATACATCAATCATTTATTAGGTATCAGTAGGCGTCTATTGTAAGAAAACCATTTGAGATGATCTAGAAACTTATTGCACAAGTATTCCTTCCTCGATCTAATCAAAGAATCTTAATACTTTTCAAATTAGTTTCACTTTTGAATTCTTTGAACCTTTCAAATAATTCATACTTGTATTTCATCATATACAAACATTCAACTCTTTGAATGATCATCTCCTTTTCTTATACTAGTTTTTTCAATTTATAAAATAATTTTTTTTTACGTAAGTCAAGTATACAAAATCCATTAAGTAATATTCCAGTTCTATACAAAACATTATTATTATAAATAGAACAACAATTGTTCTTAAATATAATACCAAAGATTTTATTGTCCAACAACAAAATGGAAATAATGTTTCTAACAAGAACTGGAATAAAATAACAATTTATTGACTTAACAGATTTACCCATAGGCATTGCTAAACTATAAGTTTTTATGGCTAATGTAGCAACCTTTACTTCATTTCCCACACATAAGATTACTTATCTTTGTTTAGCTTTCTACTTCTACTTAGTCCCTTCATAAATCTATATTTATAATACCCAAAACTGGTATCCAATACCCAAGTAGAACCTTGACTTAAAGAAAAATTTATTTCAATCATGAATAAAAACTATATTTGTAAACGAAGCTTCACAAAGCTTCTTTTGGTTAGCCCTATAAGATGTTTCTCGCAGTTTCATTTCCAGTGTCCTGGCTTATTGCAGTGGAAGCAAACTTCTTTACTATCCGTCTCAGTTTTATTTTTATTATCCTTTTTTTTGCCTTTCTATTTACCTTCTTAGAATCGTTCTTTTTTTTATAAGATCCTTTTGAAAGTAGTATGCACACAAGCCAATCATGTTTGATGATAAAGCATATACTTTGTAACAATCTTATTCATTTATTAATAAAAAGTATTAATTTATTAAAGGCTTTTAATTATCTACATAATGTTGCTCTATAATATGTGATAAACTCATAGTTTTAAGTAATGTTTTTAGAATAATGATGATGATCATTCTAATGAGATCTAAATTTTGACACCCCCAAAATAGGTATACATCACCCATTCTGAGTCGTCAAATACATGGTACAAAAACAATTACAAATTTATTAATACAATTGTCGTGCAAAATACGACAACACATATACTGTGAGTTTAAATATAAATATTGTCTTCTAGACAATATCCACACTCAGATAAAGTCCTCATTACAATTATTGATACACTATTTTACAAAAATAGTGAGTGTGACGCCCCCAAAATAGGTATACATCACCCATTTTAAGTCGTCAATAACATGGTACAGAAACAACTACAACTTTATTAATATAATACATAAACTGTGAGTTTAAATACAAATATTATCATCTAGACAATATTCACACCCAAATAAGTCCTCATTACAATTATTGATACATTATTTCACAAAAATGGTGAGGACAACAAAAATAACTTCCTAGGACCTTCATTTCATACCCCGACTAGTACTTGCTACATTCTCGCTTCCTGAGAAGAAAAATGGAACAAAAAGGAAAAGGGTGAGCTCAACTAGCCCAGTAAAGAATATTATGACTAAGATAATATAGAACAAATTATCGTTAGTCTTCAACAGGAAAAAAATCTGATAAAATATAATAGACAACAAGTTTCAGATCAACATTCGCAGCGGAAATAATAATTCATAGATGAGTTACGTAGAGAATAAAATCTACTATAATCATTAAATTTAAAAGTTCATCATCATTATTTTATCCCTGTAACATCAATCAATATTCATCTTGAATCAAATATTCATCTTTGCACTACAAGCCAAAGATATTCATCAGTTGGTCATGTTCATCTCAACACATGTTCATCTTTGCACTACGGGCCAAAGATATTCATCAGAAAATCATTAATCTTTTCACTACAGGCCAAAGATATTCAGTAAAATCATCATTTAGGACTGAGGATGATGAAAAATATTTTAAAGAAAATGAATCCAATGAAACAAAAGAACAAATATTAAGGATTCGTACTTTAAACAATCCGGGTTCAAAAATACTTCATAAATAATCATAGTGGAGCAAAATTCAAGAATGATCAAAACATGGATACATTCAAAGCTAGTATCCATAATAGATATTTTGGACAAAAATGAAAATTTAATTTTTTTGTGAATAGTGCCGTATTCGTGAATAGTACCGTATACGTGAATAGTGCCGTATACGTGAATAGTAACTCCGACACTAAAAGATAAGAATTTCACAAGAAAAATACTATCAATATTCCAGCATAATGATATTGGAAGAAATAATATCAATTTTTAAAAAAAATAATATCCCTTACCTCGAAAAGACGGTACTTCTGACTGGATATAGTGCTGAAGGAAACTTGTACCGTATAACAACACTCAAAGTCTCAAAATACTCACAAGAATACGCTCAATAATATAGAGAAAGAAAGAGAGAGAAAACTTTAGTTTCTGGTTTGATTTTCAATTCTAACCTAAGCACCCTATTTATAGGAAAATGCTTAGAACACCGAAGCAGAAAATTTAATAAAATAATAATATACTTATAAATTTTTACGCCCACCTCTTGAATCTGAATTCAGCTCATTAACATGTGCAAGTGGGCTCCACCAAAGTGTAAAAAAACGTTTTTATTAAAAAAAATATTTAAAACTTCAAAAATCAATTATTCTAGAACTCCGGAACTTCAATAATTCATAATAAATAGCTCTTTTATCAGAAAAATTCGAACCTTATGTCTTTTCCATAGAAAATTCTATTCTCTACAACTTTGTAAGTTTAAGTTTTTTCCAAATTCCAAATAGAAATTGACCGAAATCCATAAACGGGCGATTTTACAGGCTATAATCAAATTTCAGTCAAGAAATGGGGTCCACAAACATGTTTAACATGTTTTAAATATTTTTAGTAACAAAAATACACCTCCTCATATACTCATATATTCCACATTCATTGTAAAAATATCACCATTATTATATTATTAAAATATAATAATATATTTAAATGAATTATTTTATCGAAAATAATAAAATATCAATTTTCAACAATTGTCACATTACAAATTTTCTCCATCTATATCCACATAAAATGAATATTTTCCTTATCATATAAATCAATAATTAATTATTCATAAATAATATTACAGAATCACAATATCGGCAACTGTGCCGCCCTCAGAAAGAGGGGCTTTCGATAAGGATTTCTCTTCATCAAGCGCGCAATTAGGTGACCAAACCTCTCCTTAGACAGAACTTTCTAGACATTGCCAATAATGTTATCTAATAATATTATTTAAATAATATGAATTATTGATCTGATAATAAAAATATTGTGTATTCATAATTATCGAAACAACAATAATATAAAATATCAACGTAGCAATTATCAATCAATAAAATAAAATATTAAACAAAGAATTCATCGTAATAATTATTAAGTAGTGCCTTCTTACGTAAGAATCAATAATTGGTGCACATCGTGTACTACCGTGTTTTAACCACGAGTATTCCAACAAAGATTAATGGTAACAACTACGCCGTTATTTTTAACCAACTTATATTTGTCGCTTTCCTTCATCCAATCGCTTTCAAGCATGGGGCCCACACAAGGTCGCACTGCCGCATTTAATATTCCCCGATAGTAAGAATATTCCACGACCAAACGAATATTCCCTAACAACAATGAATATTTTATAACCACTTGCTTATTTAAAATATTTACATGATTTTACCCATAACTAACCACATTAATCAAATCAACCCTTACTATTTCAAAATAATAAATAGAGGAAATTCAATTTCATTAATAATAAGTTGGGGTCTTACAACCTCCCCTCCTTATGAAATTTCGTCCTCGAAATTGACATACGTACCTGGTGTTTCAAAAAGGTGAGGATACCTTGCTTTCATTTCCGTTTCCAACTCCCAGGTCATTTTCTCAATAGCATGGTTCCTCCATAAAACTTTAACTTGTGGTATGACCTTTGTACGTAAGACATGCTCCTTCTTATCCAAGATATTGACAGGTACCTCTTCGTACGTTAAGTCTTCGGCTATCTCATCCGGTTCTAACTCAATAACGTGGTTCGGGTCTTTCACATATTTACGAAGCACAAATATATGAAAAACATTATGAACACGAGACATACTTAGAGGTAACGCGAGTCTATAGGCTACATTTCCTACTCGGTCAAGAATCTAAAATGGACCAATAAATCGTGGATTGAGCTTTCTTCTCTTCCCGAATCTTGTAACTCCCTTCCATGGGGCAACACGCAACAATACATGATCCCCAATACTAAATTTCACGTCCTTTCGATGAAGATCCGTATAACTCTTTTGTCGATCTTGTGCCGCTTTTGTATACGTTGTCGAATCATTTGGATCTTTTCGTAGTAGTCATATTACTCAACTCGGTCCCAACAATGTTGCTTCACCCACCTCATCCCCAACATACTGGAGAGCGACACTTTCTTCCATACAATGCTTCGAATGGTGCTACCCCTATACTTGCCTTATAACTGTTCTTGTAGGAGAATTCCACCAATGGTAAATACTTATCCCAACTCCCTTTGAAATCTAGGACACAGAGTCTTAATAGATCTTCAAGAGTTTGAATAGTCCTCTCTAATTGTCCGTCCGTTTGAGGATGGTATGCCGAACTGGATCGCAAATCCATGCCCATAGCTTTTTGCAAACTAACCCAAAATTGTGAAGTGAATCTTGGGTCACGATCCGAAACTATGGATACTGGCATGCCATGCAATCTCACAATCCCATTTACATATATATATTGTACTTCAAATCAGAGTCGTTAGGAACACAAAGTCTGGAGTGTACTCAAAGTATTCCTTCTTCATCAATTCTTGCTTCTGGAATAGCACCTTTTTGTACTTTCTTCTTCATATGCATTAGCTCCGGGTCTGTGGCTTGAGTAACTTTAACTTTATCAATTAAAGTTGGTTCTATGCGTATACTTGTCATCATCGCACTCGTTCCTGCATATGATCTTCTACTCAACGCGTCAGCTACCACATTTGCTTTTCCAGGATGGTATTGAATAGTGTGGTCGTAATCTTTTAATAGCTCGAGCCAATGTCATTGCCACATGTTGAGTTCCTTTTGGGTGATGAAATATTTGAGGCTTTTATGGTCTGAATATATCTCCACTTTCTCCCCATATAGATAGTGCCTCTAGATCTTTTGCGTGAAAACGACTGCTGCCAACTCTAGATCATGAGTAGGATAATTCCTCTCATATTCTTTAAGTTGTTGCGAGGCATAGGCTATGACTTTCCCATGTTGCATGAGAACACATCCTAACCCTTTGCCCGAAGCATCGTTGTAGATAACAAATCCATCTGAACCAGATGGTATTGTCGAAAAAAGTCAAATGAGTCTCCTCTTAAGCTCTTGGAAACTCTTTTCACATTCCTCGCTCCATACAATTTTGTATCTTTCCGAGTTAGGCCGAGTTAATCGGAGTAGCAATTCGAGAAAATCCTTCCACGAATCTCCGATAATAACCAACCAGGCCCGTAAAGCTACGTGCTTTCGGTCACCGCTCACGGCTTTCTCCCAACTTTGATTGCTTCAATCTTTGTCGTCAATGAGATACTCCATGTTTTGACACCACGTGCCCAAGGAATGCTACTTCCTCAAGCCGAACTCGCATTTCTTCAACTTGGATATATAGCTTGTTTTCACGAAGCCTTTGGAGTACCAACTTTCAAATGGTGTTCATGATCTTCACGACTTTTGGAATATATGAGGATGTCATCAATAAAGACAACAACGAATCGATCCAAATAATCCTTGAATACTCGGTTCATCATATCCATGAAAGCCACGGGAGCATTAGTCAATCCAAAAGACATGACTAAGAATTCATAATGTCCGCATCTGAGTTCAAGGAAGTCTTTGAATATCCTCGCCTAATCTTCAAATTGATGATATCCGTAATCTAAGATCGATCTTTGAAAAGAATCAGTGCTCCTTGCAACTCGTCAAACAGTCATCAATACGAGGTAGCGGATACCTATTCTTGATGGTGACATGGTTCAATTCTCGATAGTCAATACAAAGTCGATACTCCGCCTTTCTTCTTTACAAATAAAACAGAGCACCCCAAGGAGATGTACTAGGGCGAATGAAATCGATGTCCAACAACTCCTCAGAGTTGGACCTTTAACTCCACGAAGTTCAATAGGAGCCATTCAATATGGGGTTTTAGAAATGGGCTTTGTACCAGTTCAAGATCAATAAAGAATTCAACTTCACGCTCGGGGTAGACCGGGAAGTTCTTTAGAAATACGTTAGGAAATTTACTAACAACAGAATATTATTCAAATCGACGTGTCTTTATTCAAATCCATAACATGGGCTAAGAAAGCTTGACATCCTGCTTTTTAATAAATGAATGGCTTTATGGCTTGATATAACAAAGATTGATTTTAGTGGTTTAGTTGCTTGAATTACGCAAAAGCAGTTGGTTAGGAACATGAAAACTAACAACCTTACGAAAAACAATCAATTTTGGCATAATGAGTAGTTAACCAATCAATCCCTAAAATCACGCCAAATGCAAGTATCTTTAAAGAGATAAGGTCAACAGGTAAGGTGATGGTGCCAACTTGGATCAAACAAGATTTATAAACAGTGGATGTAATGAAATTTTCTCCTTACGGAGTCTCCACAGATAAATCAAAGTCTAATTTCTCCGGAGTTAAGTTTAAACGTTGAGCACAAGTAGGAGAGATAAATGAATGGGTAGCACCGGTATCTAGTAAGGTATAAACTTTGCAAGAATTTATTATTAGCTTACACGTGATCACCTCGTGTGGGTTCCTCGCATTTTGACCAGTCGCGACAAACGCTCTTCCAAGAACCGTTGTCTTTGACTTTTCTGGAACAGCCTTTTGAGTCACCATCACTGCTGGACTTGGTTTCGCTACTATACAATCTCGAGCAATATGTCTTTCCTTTCTACAATTATAACATACCTTGAACTGTTGTGGGCAGTTTGAATTGATATGTCCCTCTTTCCCAAGATTTATAGCATATACTGACCGGTGGTCGTTCTCCTCCCTAGAACCGCTTCTTCATTGGTCTTGACGTCTTCGCGTTGTCATTGTTGAATCTTCTCTTTTTAAAATCTCCCGCCGACTCGCTTCTCCTATTTTCATGGCCATGATTACCACCAAAGTGGTTACCGCCTTTGTCCGTATTTTTCTTTCTCCGTTGGTTATCGTTGTTTTGTTGACTGCTGTCACCGGTATGATCCTGGTTGTGGTCCCTCGGTTGAACGTACTCGTTATCTCGCTCTAATAATTTAGCCTTGTTGACAACATCTGAATAGAGAGAAAATTTATGAGAAATGAGATATTGACGTATGCCGGGTTTAAAACCTCTCAAAAACATCCGCGGCATACGTTCCTCATTCTCCACCAAATGAGGTGCAAATCTGGATAACTCTGCAAACTTCGCCTCATACAGGGACACCGTCATGTTGTTTTGTTCCAATCTAATAAACTCTACTTCCTTCATATGACGAATACTTTTAGGAAAGTACTTGTCATTGAACAGTTTCTGAAACGTCTCCCAAGACATGCCGAGGTACCGGATGGGTACGCTTCACGATTCCCACCAATGTCGCCTCATTATGGAACATAAAGGTGGCAAATGGAACCTTCGTTCCTCCGTAATCCCAAGACATCGAATATCTTGGTAATTTGCTTGACCCACGCTTTACGCTTTAATCGGATCCGGCTTCCTGCACTCGTGGTCCCAACTCTTTGAATCTGCTTGTCATGTGAAAAATTGTGCGTTGTTATCATTTCCACAGATTTTGAACACGAGTCTCCCTCGTCTGATTTTGCATGAACTGCAAAAAGCTTCTAAACATCCCGTCGTTCATCATCTGCTTAGTGGTGTTGTTCACAGGAGGAACATGGCGAGCCTGTTGCACGTTCTCCTCGTTGGTGAGTAAAGGTGTCTCCACGGTCTCATTTACTCCATTGTTAACATTCTCAGTTGACATTCTTAAATACTGCCACAAAATAAGGGTTAATTAAAGAAATCAACATATCACATAATATCCCTATATACTGACCAACCAACAAATAAGCTTAGGTAAGACACACTAGCGAAGGTTTTACTCGTCTCTCCCCTCCTAGTTCTATTCCCCGATCTCCGCCAGATCATATCCCTAAGCTCGATAATAATCAGGACGCCCCAAAATAGGTATACATCACCCATTTTGAGTCGTCAATAACATGGTACAGAAACAACTATAACTTTATTAATACAATATATAAATTGTGAGTTTAAATACAAATATTGTCATCTAGACAATATTCACACCCAAATAAGTCCTCATTATAATTATTGATACATTATTTCACAAAAATGGTGAGGACTACTAAAATAACTTCCTAGGACCTTCATTCCATACCCCGACTAGTACTTGCTACATTCTCGCCTCCTGAGAAGAAAAATGGAACAAAAAGGAAAAGGGTGAGCTCAACTAGCCCAGTAAAGAATATTATGACTAAGATAATATAGAACAAATTATCGTTAGTCTTCAACAGGAAAAAAATCTGATAAAATAAAATAGACAACAAGTTTAAGATCAACATTCGCAACGAAAATAATAATTCATAGATGAGTTACGTAGAGAATGAAATCTACTATAATCTATGAATTTAAAAGTCCATCATCATTATTTTATCCCTGTAACATCAATCAATATTCATCTTGAATCAAATATTCATCTTTGCACTACTGAGCCAAAGATATTCATCACCGGTCATGTTCATCTCAACACTGCTCATCTTTGCACTATCGCCAAAGATATTCATCATAAAATCATTAATCTTTGCACTACAAAAGCAAAAATATTCAAGAAAATATAATAATATATTTAAATGAATTATTTTATCGAAAAAGATAAAATATCAATTTTCAACAATTGTCACATTAAAATTTTCTTCATCTATATCCACATAAAATGAATATTTTCTTATCATATAAATCAATAATTAATTATTCATAAATAATATTACGTAATCACAATATCGACAACCGTGCCGCCCTCCCGTGAGAAGGGGCTTTCCAATAAGGATTTCTCCTTACTGGCACGCAATTAGGTGACCAAACCTCTCCTTAGACAGAACTTTCTAGATATTGTCAATAATGTTATCTAATAATATTATTTAAATAATATGAATTATTGATCTGATAATAAAAATATTGTGTAGTGACAATTATTGAAACAACAATAATATAAAATATCAACGTAACAATTATTGAATCAATAAAATAAAATATTAAACAGTAACTACTGTAACAATTATTAAGTAGTGCCTTCTTACATAAGAATCAATAATTGGTGCAATACTGTGTGCTACTGTGTTTTAACCAAAGAGTATTCCAACAGTATTAATGGTAACAACTACGCCGTTATTTATAACCAACTTATATTTGTCATTTTCCTTCATCCAATCGCTTTCTGTTATGGGGCCCACACAAGGTTGCGCCGTCGTACGAATATTCCCCGACAGTAAGAATATTCCACGACCAAACGAATATTCTCCGACAACAATGAATATTTTATAACCACTTGCTTATTTAAAATATTTGTGCATTTTACCCATAACTAACCACATTAATCAAATCAACCCTTACTATTTCAAAATAATAAATAGAGGAAATTTATTTCATTAATAATAAGTTGGGGTCTTACAGTGAGGACTACTAAAATAACTGTCTAGGACCATCACTCTATACCTCGACTAGTTCCTGTTATATTCTCGCTTCCTAAATAAAAAATGGAACAAAAAGGAAAATGGTGAGCTCAACTAGCCCAGTAAATAATATTATGACTAAGATAATGTACAACAAATTATCCTTAGTCTTCAACAGGGAAAAATCTGATAGAATATAATAGACAACAAGTTTTAGATCAACAACTGCAGCGAAAATAACAATTCATTAGAAGAATTAAGTAGATAATGAAATCTACTATCATCTATGATTTTAAAAGTTCATCATCAATATTTTATCCCTGTAACATCAATCAATATACATCTTGAATCAAATATTCATCTTTGCACTACGGGCCAAAGATATTTATTTGTATCACCAGTTGGTCATGTTCATCTCAACACCTGTTCATCTTTGCACTACGGGCCAAAGATATTCATCAGGTAATCATTCATCTTTGCACTACAGGCCAAAGATATTCATTAAGTATCACCATTAAAGACTATGGATGATGAAAAATATTTTAGAGAACGAATCCAGTGAGATAAAAGGATAAAGATTAGATATTCGTACTTTAGATAATCCAAGTTCAAAAATACTCCATAATAAACCATAATAGAGTAAAATTCAAGAATGAAGATCAAAACATGGATATAATCAAAGATAGTAACCATAATAGACATCTGGGAAAAAGAAGAGAAAATTTTATTTTTCGGTGAATAGTGTCGTATTCATGAATAGTGTCATATACGTGAATAGTGTCGTATATGTGAATAGTAACCCCGACACAAAAAGGTAGAAATTCCACAATAAAATCCATACCAATATTTCAACATAATGATATTGAAAGAAATAATATCATTTAGGAAGAAAATAACATCCCTTACCTCAAAAGAACAAGATTTGACCGAATATCTGATGTAATGTCAAGGAAACTTGCATTGAATAACAACTCTCAAAGTATCTAAATACTCACAAAATACGCTCTATAATATAGAGAGAAAGAAAACTTGTTTCTGGTGTGATTTTCAATTCTAACTAAGCACCTTATTTATAGAAAAATGCTAGAACACCAAAGGAGACTAAATTAATAAAATATTATATTTATTAAACGATGCCACCTCCACCTTTGAACAAAACTCAAAGACATCACAATTGATTTCCAAAATCAAAAATTTCCATAAAAACAAAAGTGGGTCCCACCCATTATTTTAATAAAAATATTTAATTTCAAAACTTCAATAATTCATAATAAATAACCCTTTTATCGAAAAATACGAATTTTATGTCCATTCTATAGGAAATCAATTCTCTACAACTTTGTAGCTTTAAGTTTTTTAAATTCCAAATGTAAATGTCCAAAATCTATATACTGACGATTTTCAACACCTCTTAAAATTCATAATAAATCATAATGCTAATTTTTAACGGCTCAAAATTTATGGACATATACTCAACTTATATATGTATAACATATCCAAAATCACAACGATCCAACTATTTGATCAAAATTATAACTCACGCAATAGAGCTTAAGAACATCGATTTGATTTTCGACTATAAGTCCCTCGCATCAGCTTTCACTCAAACAATCACCATGAAATATCCACAAAGAATTTTTGGGTAATTCAAATTTCTACGATTAGCTTACTTCCGTAGCTTTTTTTTGATATATGGTTCATCTTTTAACTCATTATACACAAAGAGTTATAGATTTTAAAAATCAAGTAATAAACTAATTTTTTGAAAATTTCCAAATTTCATTCTTCATTTAGACAAAATACTAATAAAACACCTCAAAGATTAATTCCTTCATTTATATCCATATAAAAAATATATATTTCCTTACCATATAAATTAATAATTAATTATTCACAAATAATATTTTAGAATCATAATTATGACAACCAGGTCGTTTCCAGGAAAGAAGGGGGCTTTCCGATAAGAATTTCTCCTTATTGGCACGCAATTAAGTGACCAAACTCTTTTCCTTGACATAACTTCCTTAGACATTTTCAATAATGCTATCTAATAATATTATTCAAATTATATGAATTATTGATCTGATAATGGGAAATATTGTGCAATGACAATTATTGAAACAACAATAATATAAAATATCAACGCAATAATTATTGAATCAATAAAATAAAATATTAAACAATAATTACTGTAACAATAAATGAGTAGTGTCTTCTTTCGTAAGAATCAATAATTAAAAAATATTGTGCAATACCGCAAAGCACCGCAACAACCACGCCAGACATCATTCAGATTTTAACCATCGTAATCCAACAAAGGTTAAACTGTAATAATTACGTCGTTATTTATAAAAACTCAAACTTATTGCTTTCTTCATCCGATAGCTATTCTCATTATGGGGCCCACAAAATGGTCAGTCGTCGTATTTAATATTCCCTAAACAACAAGAATATTCCACGACCAAACGAATATTCCCCGACAAAAAGAATATTTTATAACCACTTTCTTATTTTGTAAAATTTACACATTTTCACCCATAACCAAAGCATTATATCAAATTAACTCCTTATTATTTCAAGATATCAAATTCAATTTTATTTATAATAAGTTGGGGTCTTACAACCTCTCCTCCTTATAAAATTTTGTCCTCGAAATTAACGTACGTACTTGGTATTTTGAAAAGGTGAGGGTACCTCGCTTTCATTTTCGATTCCAACTCCCAAGTCATTTCCTCAATAGCATGGTTCTTCCATAAAATCTTGACTTGTGGTATAACCTTTGTTCGTAGGACATGCTCTTTTCTATCCAAGATCTTGACAGGTACCTCCTCGTACGTTAAATCTTCGGCTATCGCATTTGGTTCTAACGCAATAATATGGTTTGGGTCTTTCACATATTTATGAAGCATAGATATATGAAAAATATTATGAACACGAGACATGCTTGGAGGTAATGCGAGTCTATAGGCCACATTTTCTATTCGGTCAAGAATCTCAAATGGACCAACAAATCGAAGGTTTGAGCTTTCCTCACATCGCCAATTCTCGCTTTTAGAATAACGACTTTCAGATCTTCTTCTTCATATTCATCACCCTCGTGTGTCCAGTAGCTTGAGCATCTTTAAATTTATCGATTAAAGTCGGTTCTACTCAGATATTTGACATTATCATGTGGGTCCCTTATAGTCTTTAACTCTATCTTTATCGCTTGTAAATTATACAAAATAGGTCTTTGTGTTAACAACATCGCACTCAGCATTCAAGATACGATCTTCTACTCAACGCGCGCCACCTATAACGCTTTGCTTTTTCGTGATGATATTGTCAAAACAAAATAAATGAGTCTCCTCTCGAGTTCTTGAAGCTCTTCTCACATTCCTCGCTCCATCCGAATTTTATATCTTTACGAGTCAATTAAAGTTAATGGAGTGGCAATTCAAAAAAAATCCTTCCACAAATCTCCGATAATAACCATCTAAGCCTGTAAAGCTACGTATTTTGATTATCGACTTAAGTTGCTTTCAATTGTGACTCATATATCCCAATCTTGGATATCACGTCACAATAACACCTATCATTTTACCACCACACAAATATAGCGCCCCCTACGGAGAGTCCGGCTTTGCGCATTCCACAAAGGAAGTCACCAGATAGAGGCTCGAGTACCAACTCTTGTAGTCGGGTTTTAACTCTCAAGTTTAATAGAGACATTCGATAAGATATTTTAGAAATGGATTTTGTACTGTTTCAAGTCAATACAAAATTCAACTTCACGCTCGGGGTAGACTGTGAATTTCTTCAGAAATACGTAAGAAATTCATTAACAATGTAAACATTATTCAAATCGACGATTTTTATTCAAGTCCATGACATGGGATAAGAAAGCTCGACATCCATTTTTAATAAACGAACGGCTTTATGGCTTGATATGACAAAGATTAACTTTAGTGGTTTGGTTACTTGAATTCGCATAACAGTTGGTTAGAAATATGAAAACTAAAAACTTACAAAAAATAATCAATTTTGGCAGATGATGAGTGGTTAACCAATCAATCCCTAAAATCACATCAAATGTAAGTATCTTTAAAGAGATAAGATCAACAGGTAATCTGATGGTGCCAACTTGGATCAAGCAAGATTTATAAATAGTGGATGTGATAAAAGTTTCTCCTAACGGAGTCTCCACAGATAAGTCAAAGTCTAATTTCTCCGGAGTCAAGTTTAAACGTTGAGCACAAGTAGAGAGATAAAAGAATGGGTAGAACCCAGATTCTAGTAAGGTATAAACTTCACAAAAATTTATGATTAACTAACCCGTGATAACTTCGTTCGATTCCTCACTTTTTAGAAAGTTGAGAAAGGTGCTCTCACTTGAACCACTGATTTTGACTTGTCTGGGACAGCCTTTGGTGTCATCATTACCGCTTAGAAAATTAACTTTCGCTATAGTAAGTATATTCCACCCTCAACCGCTTCATCAGACTCTCGCTTCATGATCTCAATCATTAATCTTCGATCCATATCGAATTGGGGTCGACCGCAATGTACCGGGTAATTCAAAACTCGATGTTGGGTTCTCTCAATCATCATCCAAAAAGAGAAATACATATCATCTATTTTAGCCTTCTTAGATCGAACATCTCTTTCCACAATATCAACGCGTGTGAGGCTTTTTTACCCATGCATCACTCATTCTCACTGCTCAATTGTTTCTTCTTCTCACCAGATTCCAAATTTTATCATCTTATACTCGCCAAAGAGTGCTTCGCTCAAGCATCACATATCGTGTAACACAAGCTTCAATTATTTCATCCTTTGCTCCACGACCACCGCCGCTTCTTCAAATTTCTTCTTCTAACTCATGAATACGATTTTGCAATTCTACATTTCGATCATAAAATTCTTCTAATAAATTCTCCTCAAAGTTCCTCTTCTTCCTCACTCTCACCGCTACCTCACAACTAGTTCGGTAAACTATTAATTCTTCCCTCACCACAAGAATATATCTAATTCTTCTTCACTCGACATCACATTATCCCGGTTGGTGATTAGAGGTGTCTCCACGGCCTCATTCACTCCATTGTTAACGCTTCTCACCGACATTCTTAAAACTCGCCATAAAACAAGGGTTAATTAAACAAATAAACATATCACATAATATCCCTATATTACGACCGACCAACAAATAAGCTTAGTAGACACACTAGTGAAGGATTTACTCATCTCTCCTCCTAGTTCTATTCTCCCATCTCCGCCAGAGAGACCATATCCCTAAGCTCGATACCAACTATGACGCCCCCAAAATAGGTATACATCACCCATTCTCGAGTCGCCAAATATATGGTATAGAAACAACTACAACTTTATTAATACAATTGTCGCAAAAAATACAACAACACATATATCGTGAGTTTAAATACAAATATTGTCTTCTAGATAATATCCACACTCGTATAAAGTCCTCATTATAATTATTGATACACTATTTTACAAAAATAGTGAGGATCGCTAAAACAACTCGCTTTAGACCATCACTCTATACCCCGACCGATTCCTCGCTATATTCTCGCCTCTCGAGAAGAAAATGGAACAAAAGAAAAAGGGTGAGCTCAACTAGCCAAAGAAAGAATATTATGACTAAGATAATGTACAACAAATTATCCTTAGTCCTCAATAGGAAAAAATTTGATAGAATATAATGACAACAAGTTTTAGATCAACAACGCGCAATGAAAACAACAATTCATTGAAGAATTAAGTAGAGAATGAAATCTACTATCATATATGAATTTAAAAGTTCATCATCAATATTTTATCCTCAGAACATCAATCAATATACATCTTGAATAAAATATTCATCTTTGTACTACTATTCAATAGATATTTATTTGTATCACCAAATGGGTCATGTTCATCTCAACACATGCTCATCTTCAGACTACGCCAAAGATATTCATCAGGTAATCATTCATCTTTATACTACAGGCCAAAGATATTCATCAAGTATCACCGTTAAAGACTAAGGATGATGGAAAATATTTTAGAAAACGAATCCAGTGAGATAAAAGGATAAAGATTAGAGATTCGTACTTTAGATAATCCAAGTTCAAAAATACTCCATAATAAACCATAATAGAGTAAAATTCAAGAATGAAGATCAGAACATGGATACAATCAAAGATAGTAACCATAATAGATATCTAGGACAAAGAAGTTAAAATTTTATTTTTCAAAGAATAAAGGTCAGAGACCCCAAATTTTATGACTAAAGATTTAAATTTCTAAATATTTTTTGAATATTAAGGTGTGATTTGATATAATGTTATAGTTGTGGGTAATATTTATAAATTTTAAAAAGTACGCAAGTTGTTATATAATATTCTGATTGGTTCCGGGAATATTCTTTTGTCGGGAATATTCGCATGACGATGGTACAATCATCAGTGACCCCACAACTAAATTATTATCGATTGAGAAAATGACAAAATATTTTTATGAAAATAACTACGAAGTTTTACCATTAAAATTGTTGAACTACTTGTAGTAAAAGTACGCTTATAATGCACGACATGGTTGCATAAGAGTACACCAGTATTGATTATCGATGCTATACGAGAAGTCACTCAGCTTTGTTCAATTATTGCTACAAAGAATTGCTTCATAAGATCTCACGTTATTTGATTCAATTATTGTCAATATTTTATATATTATTAAATCAATAATTGAGATGATAAGTTATTCATATTATTATTTACAATATTAACGATGTCTGTAAGTTCACAAATGAGAGGTTTGGTCATCTAATCATGCGCTTAATAGGGAGAAATTCTTATCGAAAGCCCCTCTTTCCTAGAACAACCTGGTCGATTAATATTGTGAATTATAATAATGATGATAAATGTTGTTAAAAATATCGAGGAATTAGAGTCACTAAGTTTATATATATATATATATATATATATATATATAATTTTATCTTATTATTATTATAAATATAATAAAATGTAAATCTTTTATATAAAAATATAATACTTTTATAAAGTTATTTATTTTATTAGATTATAAATAGAATATATTATATTTTATTATGCATAGTATTTGTATAGTAAAATCTTTTTTATATAAAACAAAATATTTTTATAAAGTTATTTATTTTATTAGATTATAAATAGAATATATTATATTTTATTACGCATAGTATTTGCATAGTTCCCTTTATAAGATTTACATAGTAAAAAAATCTTTTTTATAAAATGTAATACTTTTATAAAGTTATTTATTTTATTAGATTATAAATAGAATATATTATATTTTATTATGCAAAATGTTCAGATAAGACCAAGATAAGGTTTGTGATAGTAAAATCTTTTTATATAAAATGTAATACTTTTATAAAGTTATTTGTTTTATTAGATTATAAATAGAATATATTATATTTTATTATGATAGTGTTTCAGATAAGACCTAAGATAGTAAAATCTTTTTATATAAAATGTAATACTTTTATAAAGTTATTTGTTTTATTAGATTTTAAATAATATATATATATTGAATATATTATATTTTATCGCATAAGATCCTTTTCATTCTCCAATAAATAGATGCTTAGTTAGAATTGAAAATCACACCGTAAATTCAGAGAATTCTTCTTCTATAATCTTGAAAGCGTATTTCTTTAGAGTTTAAGAAAGCTTTGAGCGTAGTAAGTAGTTTTCTTCAAGAATATCCTCGCCTACCCGGCTTAATACTCTTCTTCTTAAGGTAAGGGATATTATTTGTTGTACTCGTAAGGGGTATTATTCTTTCAGATTCATGAAGAGAGTTATTTTCTTTCAATACTGTAAGAGTTGTTATTCCATTCTTTATTATTATATCGAATAACTCCCTATGCTAAGTACCGCATACACGGTGAAATTCTTCTATTATTCCATTCTTTATTATTCTCGCTTGAATAACTCGTCTGCAAGGGCCTATCGCATGCCTCGTGAATTCTGTTGTTATTCCATTCTTTATTCTTCCGTTGAATATCCTCGTCAGTGCAAATTACGTATGACCGGTTCCATTCTTTATTATTCTATCGAATATCCCATTCATGCGGATTACGCATTTACCGCTTCCATTCTTTATTATTCTGCTGAGAATAACCCGTCTGCAAGGCTTATCGCATGCACGGTGAATTCTTCCGTTATTCCATTCTTTATTATTCTCGTTAGAATAACTTGTTCATGTGGATTACCACACGACGGTGAATGATCCTTTGATTCATTCCTTATTAAATTGTGGAAATGATCTGCCTATGTGGATTATCGCATGGCGGCTAAAAATCTATTCAGTAGTTTCATATATTCTATTATACTCACTGGTTAAAGTTTTGGCTTCTATACTCCATGAAATTAGTAGAATATCCTCGATATTCAAGGCTTCATCCAAAGATCTTTTCATAGAAATATTCTTTTGAGCATTCTTAAATTTTACTCCACAAAGCAAAGATTATGTCGATAATTTGACGCTATCGATTTCAAGATAAATTAACTTATAAATCTTTAAAATTTATTCTTGAACTTGTTTTATTGAATTATTATGTCATCACATCATCCTTATGCTTATATCATGATGAAAGTCATCCTCGGCTTTCGTGATGATGTATGGATTCCTCAGATGATTACGACCAGTGATCATTCTAAGATAATCACGACCGTAATGTTATAAATGATGTGGTAAAAGTCCTCAAAGGCCCAGTAGTACATCGATGGACGCTTTTGGTATGATTACGACTGTGATTATTCTGATAGTCACATGACTATCGATGATTTAATGAATATCCTCGCCCGTGAAAGCGTAGATTATTCGATGAAGTGGTTTATTTATTGTTCGAGTCTCAAAGAATAAAAATTGATGATTTTTTTAAATCATAGAAGATAGTAGATATCATGCTCTACTTCGACTCTTCTAATAGATTGCTTATTCACCATAGCTTAAACTTGATGTCTATCAGATTTTATCGCTTAACATTGTCAAGGCTAATGATAATTTATTCTCGCATTATCTTAGTCATAATATTTCATCGGGCTAGTTGAGCTCACCTTTGCTTTTTATTGTTCTCGTGAAATGAGAATATAGTCGGGACTAGCCGGGGAAACTGAGTGACTACCCGTATAATAGAATTAATAGTCCTCACTATTCGCTAAATAGTGTGATAATAAATATAATGAGGACTCAATTGAGTGTGATATCATTTAAATGACAATATTTGTATTAAAACTCACAAAGATATGTTTTGTCGTATTTTATACGATCGTTGTATAATTGTTGTATTTCAGATTTTGTACCATATATTCATGACTCAAGATGTGTGATGTATACCAATTTTGGGGGCGCCACAAGTGCCGATTCGTGAATAGTACCGTATACATTAATAAAGGCTATACATGAATAGTAACCCCGATACACAAAAGGTAGAAATTCCACAATAAAATTCATACCAATATTTCAAAGATAATGATATCGAAAGAAATAATATCATTTAGGAAAAATAAAGATCTCTTACCTCAAAAGAATAAGATTTAACCGAATATCTATGTAATGTCGAAAGAAACTTACACTGAATAGCAACTCTCAAAGTATATAAATACTCACAAAATACGCTCGATAATATAGAGAGGAAGAAAACTTGTTTCTGGTGTGATTTTCTATTCTAACTAAGCACCCTATTTATAGAAAAATACTAGAATGTCAAAGGAGACTAAATTAATAAAATATTGTATTTATTATACGCATGCCAGCCTCCATCTTTGAACAAGACTTCATTCCATCACAATTGATTTCTAGCAAAAATTTTCCATAAAAAACAAAAGTGGGTCCCACCCATAATTTTAATAAAAATATTTAATTTTTGAAACTTCAATAATTCATAATAAATAGCCCTTTTATCATAAAAATACAAATTTTATGTCCATTCCATAGGAAATCAAATTCTCTACAACTTTGTAGCTGTAAGTTTTTCCAAATTCCAAACAGAAAATGTCCAAAATCCACATACGGATAATTTTCAACACCTCTTAAAATTCATAACAAATAATACGTTAATTTTTAATGGTTCAAAATTTGTGGACATATACTCAACTTATATATGTATAACATATCCCAAAATCACAACGATCCAACGTTCAGATCAAAATTATAACTCACGCAATAGAGCTTGAGAACACTGTTTTGATTATTGGACTATAAGTCCCTCGTACCAGTTTCACTCAAACAGTCACCTCGAAAATTCCATAAAGAATTTTTGGGTGATTTAAATTTCTACAATTATCTTACTTCCAGGGCTTTCTTTTGATATATGGCTCATCTCCTAACTCATTATACACACAGAGTTATAGATTTTACAAAATCAAGTAATAAACTAATTTTCTAAAAATTTCCAAATTTCGTTCTTCATTTCGACAAAATACTAATAAAACACCTCAGCATTAATTCCTTCATTAATATCTATATTAAAATATATATTTACTTATCATATAAATCAATAATTAATTATTTACAAATAATATTATGTAATCACAATTACGACAACCAAAGTCGCTCCTGTAAAAGAAGGGGGCTTTCGATAAGAATTTCTCTCATCATGCGTGCAATTAGGTGACCAAACCCTTTCCTGTATGTAACTTTCTTAGACATTTTCAATAATGTTATCTAATAATATTATTCAAATAATATGAATTATTGATCCGATAATGGAAAATATCAGGTAATGACAATTATCAAATAACAAAAATATAAAATATCAACCCAAAGAATTATCAATCAATAAAATAAAATATCGAATAATAATTATCGTAATAATTATCGAGTAGTGCCTTCATGTAAGAATCAATAATTCAAAATATTGTGTAATACCGCAAAGCTACCGTCGCAATCACGCCAGACATTATATTTTAACCATCGTGTAATCCAACAAAGGTTAATTGTGAATAATTACGCCCATTATTTATAAAAACTCAAACTCATATTTTCTTCATCCGATAGTTACTCCATTATGGGGCCCATTAAATGGTCATACCGTCAGAGGAATATTCCCATGCTAAAGAAGAATATTCCACGACAAAACGAATATTCTCGACAAAAAGAATATTTTATAATCACTCTTATTTTGCAAAATTTGCCCATTTCACCCATAACTAAAGCATTATATCAAATTAACTCATTATTTCAAGATAATGAATAGAGAAAATTCAATTTTATTTATAATAAGTTAATCGATATAAATTCTTAGAAAGCTTAAAACTAAAATAGTTCCCAATCGTTGATTACTAAATGGGGATTAGTGAATCCAGATATATCGGTACATACGCTTGCTTACTCATCGATGAGGATGATCGATCTCACGATCATTTGTGTGAAGACACTAAAGCAAGTATGTAGGTGCTTATTAGAGAATATGTTCACCGAACGTGACTCGCTAAGGAATACATAATGGAGTTTTACTTGTCTGTCAATAGGAATTCCAGTAGAGATATAGTAAGACGAGTGATCCTCGACTCGAGATCATCATAGTATCTCGTGTATGATGAATTATACTTTGACTTATTCCTTAAGACCCTTAGGTATATCAAAGGGTATGCTCATATAATAAGTCTTACATGGAATAATGTATGATCAATAAAGAATCTACCGCTTCTAGTAAAAGAAGAGAGATGTCCTATGTGATTCGATAAATGACAACCCAAAGAGTCCTCGGTTATATGTAATGAAATTAGAAAAGAGTTTCTAATTTGCATTATTTGAGTCAGGCATTTAAGAGTCGAAATACATATAATTAAATAAAATAAGACTCGACAAGAATTCCATGTCTTATATTTAATTGGGACGTCAGATGGTGGAAGGATTGAATCAGATAAAGAACTATTTACTCAAAGGTTCTTTTTATTATTAATGTTGAAATCTATATTAGAAAGTAATATGCACACAAGCCAATCATGTTTGATGATAAAGCATATACTTTGAATAATCTTATTCATTTATTAATAAAAAGTATTAATTTATTAAAGGCTTTTAATTATCTACATGATGTCGCTTTTATAATATGTGATAAACCCATAGTTTTAAGCAATGCTTTTAGAATAATGATGATGATCATTCTAATGAGATCTAAATTCTTAGAAAGCTTAAAACTAAAATAGTTCCCAATCATCGATTACTAAATCGGGGATTAGTGAATCCTGATAGATCGGTACATACGCTGTTGCTCATCGATGAGGATGATCGATCTCATGATCATTTGTGTGGAGACACTAAAGCAAGTACGTAGGTGCTTATTAGAGAATAAGTTCAATTAACGTGGCTCGCTAAGGAATACCTAATGGAGTTTTACTCACTCCATCAATAGAATTCATGTAGATAGTAGAGACAAGTAATCCTCGACTCGAGATCATCATAAGATCTCGTATGATGAGTTATACTTTCGACTTATTCCTTAAGACCCTTAGGGAATATCAAAGGGTATGCTTGTATAATAAGTCAGTATATGGAGATAATGTATGATCAATAAAGAATCTACCACTTCTATTAAAAGAAGAGAAATGTCCTATGTGATTCGATAAAACGACAACCCAAAGAGTCCTTGGTTAAGGTGTAATGAAATTAGAAAGGAGTTTCTAATTTGCATTATTTGAGTCAGTGTATTTAAGAGTCGAAATATATATAATTAAATAAAATAAGACTCGACAAAGAATTCCATGCCTTATATTTAATCGGGACATCAGATGGTGGAAGGATTGAATCAGACTTTTAGAATTATTTACTCAAAGGTTCTTTATGATTAATGTTGAAATCTATATTATCCGGAAAGTCGCTGATCGCTAGGAGAGGCTTATCCCTATTATAGTAGAATAAATATTATTTATTTAAATAAATTAATTGTTTAATTTATTTATTTAAATAAGATTAGAATTGTTCTAATTAATTTATTCACAACCTGCTTAATACGGAGAACCTAAAGGGTCACACCATAAAAGCAAGAATAATTATTTAAGAAGTTAATGGCATAATCGTAATAATATAAAGTTATGTATATTTAATTTAATCTATGGTGATAGAATAAATTAAATAGCTTAATATTTATTATTTAATATTTTAGAAATATTAAATATAAATTAATAAGAGGAGTCTTATTAATATTATTACAATTATTATTATTATTTTAATTTCTAAAAGAGTTTAGAAATTAATTTAATATAAGTACTTCATTAATTCCTAATAGATTAGAGGAAAATTAGTTAAAGGAGTTTAATTAATTATCCCTAATAAGATTAGGGGAGCCCATTTAATTAAAAAAGAGTTTAATTAAATAATACCTTATTTTAATAGTAAGTTTACTTTGATATCTTTATAAGAGGAGTCTTATATCGATATATTAAAGATATACTTATATAATTCCAATTTGTTGAGAGTACGCCTTTTTCTATACAGATAGAAAAAACCAGGTTTAGCCAAACACCCATCTCTTCAATCTTTATTTTCCTCGTGGATCACCCCAGAGGCCAAACACTGGGTGGCTAACGCCGATCAAAGGAAGAAACCAAACCCGCTGATTCAAGTCAACGCTAAAAGGATCGAGGTGAACTTGCACCGAGGAAGCCTTCTGATCTTCAAGGGTATGTTTTTTTCATTCATTTTTTCGCTTAATTAATAATCAGTGCATAAAGGGTGATCCGTATATGGTTTGTAAAATTTTAAACTCGATTTTCCACGCTTCGCATTATTTTTGCAATTTGATCATAAGTATGAATATTACAAACCTAAATAAAGGGTATCGAGCCAAACCTTTATGCAAATTATTAATTATTTTAATTTAATATGTATATCGATACGTGTTTAGAATAATTTAATTGGGTATAATTTTATCAGATAAAATTTAATTATAAAAAAAAATAAAAAAAATAACGTCATAAATCCGATTTCATGTAATCATGGGTCATGTTGATTATAAATCATGCTTTTTGTTTACGATACGAGTAATACTAGTTATATATATATTACCCGAATTCATAATTTTTTTTCCCGCATGTTAAGGGAATGTTCTTCTATTCACGCAGATCATAACAAGGTCAGCAGGATTATTTTTTACATAAGGCACTAAATCAAGGGAATCTTGGTTAATGATTAGATTATCAGTAAGTATGCTTTTAATTATATATGATATAATCATTAGCAATCATTAGTAATCATGAGCATGTTATATATATATATAAAAAAAAGGAGGAGCTCACGCTTTTTCAATACGGAAGTCAGATTCAAAATATATATATATATATATATATATATATATAGTTATATATATTATTCTTAATGAAATAAGATTTTTGGTATAATATATATATAGTATATATATAATAATCATATATTTATATATATATATATATTATATCTATATATATATATATATATATAATAATTTTATAATTAAAATAAAATATTTATTTTAATTTTAAAATAAAAGGTTTATTTTAATATTAAAATAAAAGGTTTATTTTAATTTTAAAATTAAATTTCATGCTAACTAATTGTAGTTGGAATCGATTCCATGATAACTAATTGAGTTGAAATTGATTTTATTTTTCCTAAAATAAAGGAGTTTATTTGTGAATAGGTGAAGAAATCCATCTTTCCTTAAATAAAGGAGTTTGTTTAGATATGAAATAAGATTTCATATTATTCAAAATAAAAGAGTTTATTTGTGAATAGAAAGAGAATCAATGTTTTCTTAAATAAAGGAGTTTATTTAAATATGAAATAAGATTTCATATTATTCAAAATAAAGGAGTTTATTTGTGAATAGAAAAGAATTCGTGTTTCCTTTAATAATTTTTTTTTTATATACGGAATCGATTCCATAATTAATTAAAATAAAGGAGTTTATTTTGATTAAAATTTTGATTAAAATAAAATAGTTTATTTTATTCAAAATTGATAAATTAAAATAAAATAGTTTTATTTTGATTTAAATTTGGATTAAAATAAAGGAGTTTATTTTGATTCAAAATTAGATTTTATACCAACTAAATTTGCCCATTAAATGATATCAATATATATATATTTAAATGTTTATTATTCATAAGATGAATGTTATTTATCGATGCATATGATGATGTGTATGATAATAAATGGGATTGATTATGACTATCGACCAATATGATTGATTTTATTTTAGTCGATGCACGAATGTACGGGTTTTATTAAATGGGTCTCAAGATTTCTTCTTCTTTTTAATTTTTCTTAATGTAAATTCTAACTCCTCCTATGTATTTCCCTCGTCACGATCAAGGTTTCTATTTATTTTAAATAGTTTTGTAATAGAATAGTTAGAATTAATTTTAAAAAATTGAGATCAAGGAACAAGGAGCGCATGAAGACCCGCTTGTAATGGAGCCCTAGTTTAAATGTAATAGTTATATTTAAATATTATTTCGCACCCTGGGGAGTTCAATTTTTGGTTCACTTGTGGCTCTAGTGAACCAAACTAGAATAAAAGTCCATAATCAATCCGGTAGAATATATAGTATTCTATATGTGCATGCTTATACTATATATATTATATATATATGCAAACATGCTTCGCATGTTCATTAATACGACGCGATTTTATTTTATATATATATATATATGCGTGCTGCGCCAAAACAAGATGAGACAAATTAATAACAAACCCCTCAATTTTTTATATTAAGTCCTAAGCGCTCAAAGATATTTGAATATCGAACGTCGCTTTCTAGCATGATAAAATTAATAGAGTATTAAATATTTAATACGAGTTTGTTGTGTCACCACAAGGCAAGTATTAAGTATTTAAGATGTTAATTTATCATATTTGATGCTTATAAAGAAAATTGAACAATATTGTTTTGTCAGTGTCACCACAAGGATGATATTTTTCTTTTTGAATATACGGAGTGCTAGTTCGACTTAACTTGATAATTTTGATTCTGATGTGCCACCACTGATCAAAATAATCTAAGAGGCAAAATACAAGGAGTCAGATAGTTGATGTAATCGACAAAAGTTGTTTACCTATTTATTTATATATAGTTTGTTTTGTCACCACAAGGCTATATACATTTGAAATGGGATCCTTATTCTCACTAGCAAATCTTTAATTAGATTTTGGCCAACTATATAAGTGAGGGTAATATAGTTTGAAGAAAATAGTGGAGATACCAATTTAAAACAAGACCTAATTTATTTTGGTAATTAATAAAAGAATGTATGTTAAAATGTTGTTAATTATAAATTCATTTACGTAATTTTACAATGTCTAAAATTACTATCATCAAGGGTTATTATTAGATGCTAAATTAACCGCATCAATTAAACTGGATTGGTTAAGGAATTTGAGAATAGTTCTCATAGTCAAAAAGCTATCTTATGTCCTTAATACGCCTAACCTCGCAATGGTTGCGCATAATGCCTCGAGGAAGAGATCACACTTTTAGAAAGTGGCAAGATGATGCACAAACTGCTCAACGCATCATGCTCGCATCCACGAAAGAACGAGCTTCAACAAAGATGAAACTATGGATGCTTCCTACTATATTCCCGCACATCAAGTAGTCGATGGTGAGGAAAGTAGGACCGATAGATATCGACATCTCAAGGAGCTCTTCCGATCTAGAATGGCTAATGGCACTATAGTATGCATAAAAAGTTCTTAACATAATCAATTTGATTGATCAATTAGACAACGGGTTTTGTCACGGATGGAGAGTTGAGCCAAGATTTGATCTCGCACTCTACTCCCTGACTCTTTCATTAATTGTTGTGAATTTTTCATATGAATAAGCTAGATATCACCTCACCGATTTGCTTAACATATTGAAAAATGTCGAGAGTCACTTTCCAACCAAGAAAGATCAAGTCTTACCGGTAGGGGCCAAAGGATCTTCCTCAAAAGAAGAACGATTCAAAGAAGGTAAATAGAAAGGCAAAAACAAAGGATAATAAGAACAAAACTGACACGATAAGAAAAGGAGTTTGCTTCCACCGCTATAAGCCCGACACCGAAAGAAACTATGAGAAGCATTCTTGGCAGAGGCTAACCAAAGAAGCTTAGTGAAGTTTTGCTTTACAAATACAAATTTGTTCATAATTTAAAATAAATTTTTCTTTAAGTCAAGGTTCTACTGGGTATTGATACCGATTTCGTTATCATAAATATAGATTTATGAAGGACCAAGGTAAGTAGAAAGTTAAACAAAGATAAGTAATCCTATGTGTGAAAATGAAGCAAAGGTCACGATTAGCTATATAGAAACTTATAGTTTAAGATCGCCACGGCAAATCTATTAAGTCAATAAGTTGTTATCAGATTCCAATTCTCGTTGGAAACATTATTTCCATTTTATCATTGGACAATGAAATCTTTGGTATTATAATTAAGAACAATTGTTGTTCTATTTATAATAATAATGTTTTGATAGAATCGAATATTACTTAATAAATTTTGTATACTGACTTTACGTGAAAAATTATTTTATAAATCGAACAAACTAGTATAAGAAAAGGAGATGATCATTCAAAGAGTCGAATGTGTGTATTTGTCGAATACAAGTGTGAATTATTCAAAGGTTCAAAGAATTCAAAAGTGAAACAAATTGGCAAAGTATTAGGATTCTTTGATTGATCAAGGAAGGAATACTTGTGCAATAAGTTTCTAGATCATCTCAAATGGTTTTCTCATAATGGATGCCTCTCGATACATAATAATCGATCGATGTATCCGAAAGAAAAATCATACCTGTTGAACATGGTACTATCCAAATGATTTTACCGACATTCCAAAGATCCTTCTAAGATCATGTCCTAGAAATGGTCAGACATCTACAAAAGGTAACCTCAAAATCCGACCCCAAGACTCCATAAAAGCATGGATAGGAGGATTCCTAATCTTAAGTATGTTAAGATAAGGGGTTGTCCAACTTATGTGAAAAGGTTTCAAAGGATAAGCTTGGGACAAGATTTGACAAGTACAATTTATGGGACATCCTAAAGTAAGTTTAGGTATATGTTCTATAATCCTACTTAGCAAAAAGGTGTTTGTCATTAAAACACGCCGCCTTCTAAGATAAATGTGTTTATTATCAAGGGCTAGTGGAGGATAATAGATCTCAAGAGTTCAAGAACCACAAAATACTATAAGTCAAATAAGAGGAACCTCAGAGATAGACTTAATATACCACAAATCAATCAGAAATCGAATAGTACCAAAGATACCTAGAGGTATGGATTCATCATGATGATGATGATGATGAGGTACACATCATGTAAGATGATGATCCAGAGTTACATTCGAGAGGTAAGACTTCTAGTGTGTACAAAAGGGTCAAAAAGGAGCGCCGTGAAATTTCTAAAGATTATATGTTGATATACTACTTACTATGAGGAATTACATACCAATGCTACAATCAAGAAAGATAAAGTTGTTCAAAATTCCTCCACGAAATGATTTGGGAAGAGTATCTTAATCGGGGATAAAATCTATATAGATAGATTCAAGAGGATGCTCGACTTAACCCAAGGAATGTATATTCATTTGATGCTAAAGTCGCTTAGCATGGCAACTCCAAGAGATGTCTCATGTTGATGAGCTATGGAGTGTATCTCTTAATAGTCCCCATAGACTCCAAAAAGAGAGATCGCATGAGTAACAATCATGTATGCAATGAAATGTACGAGACCGATGTCGATCACCATATTATGGAGAAGTTCACTACGAGTCGTTGAAAACATCTTAAAGTGCTTAACCCAAGACAAAGGATGTGATCATATTCATGGTGGGTCTAAATTAAAACTAGAGGGCTTAATGCACTCAAGTTTTTCGTATATGCACTAAGATGATGTAAAATCCACTTTAAGGTAAAGGGTTACCTTGAACAAAGGGTGCAAAGAATCGAAAGGTTCCAAACAAAGAAAGAGTTGTCGGTTTAGTGATAAAGACAAAGTATATAGCTATAAATGAAGTCGCAAGTTGATTGTTTGGATTAAAAGTTCATTACGTAACTAGAATAGTTCCTAAGTCTCGCCTCGATCTAAACATGTGTCAGGGCACTTTCATTTGATTATTGTAATCATCGAAAGATGGGAAATCACTATGTAGATGGTGGACTCTCAAGAACAACATTACATATCCATTAACTAAAGCTTATCCAACAAAGCAGGATAATCGCCACTTAGAGAAGAATAGTATAAGATACCACGACGCTTATCGGGTTTAGTGCAAGTGGAGATTGAAAGTAATATGCACACAAGCCAATCATGTTTGATGATAAAGCATATACTTTGAATAATCTTATTCATTTATTAATAAAAGTATTAATTTATTAAAGGCTTTTAATTATCTACATGATGTCGCTTTTATAATATGTGATAAACCCATAGTTTTAAGCAATGCTTTTAGAATAATGATGATGATCATTCTAATGAGATCTAAATTTTAGAAAGCTTAAAACTAAAATAGTTCCCAATCATCGATTACTAAATCGGGGATTAGTGAATCCTGATAGATCGGGTACATACGCTGTCATGCTCATCGATGAGGATGATTGATCTCATGATCATTTGTGTGAGACACTAAAGCAAGTACGTAGGTGCTTATTAGAGAATAAGTTCACCGAACGCGGCTCGCTAAGGAATACCTAATGGAGTTTTACTCATTGTCAATAGAATTTCAGAGTGATAGTAGTACAAGTAATCCTTGACTTGAGATCATCATAGTATCTTGTGTATGATGAGTTATACTTGACTTATTCCTTAAGACCCTTAGGTATATCAAAGGGTATGCTTGGGTATAATAAGTCGTATACGGAGATAATGTACGATCAATAAAGAATCTACCACTTATTAAAAAGAAGAGAAATGTCCTATGTGATTCGATAAATGACAACCCAAAGAGTCCTCGGTTAAGGCGTAATGAAATTAGAAAGGAGTTTCTAATTGCATTATTTGAGTCAGGCATTTAAGAGTCGAAATACATATAATTAAATAAAATAAGACTTGACAAAGAATTCCACGCCTTATATTTAATTGGGACATCAGATGGTGGAAGGATTGAATCAGACGGAACTATTTACTCAAAGGTTCTTTTATGATTAATGTTGAAATCTATATTATCCGGAAAGTCGCTGATCGCTAGTGAGGCTTATCCCTATCAGAAATAAATATTATTTATTTAAATAAATTAATTGTTTAATTTATTTATTTAAATAAGATTAGAATTGTTCTAATTGATTTATTCACAACCTGCTTAATAATATGGAGAACCTAAAGGGTCACACCATAAAAGCAAGAATAATTATTTAAGAAGTTAATGGCATAATCGTAATAATATAATTATGTATATTTAATTTAATCTATGGTGATAGAATAAATTAAATAGCTTAATATTTATTATTTAATATTTTAGAAATATTAAATATAAATTAATAAGAGGAGTCTTATTAATATTATTACAATTATTATTATTATTTTAATTTCTAAAAGAGTTTAGAAATTAATTTAATATAAGTACTTTCATTAATTCCTAATAGGATTAGAGAGAAAATTAGTTAAAGGAGTTTAATTAATTATCCCTAATAAGATTAGGGAGCCCATTTAATTAAAAGAGTTTAATTAAATAATACCTTATTTTTAATAGGTTACTTGATATCTTTATAAGAGTAGTCTTATATCGATATTAAAGATATACGTGCATATAATTCCAATTTGTCGAGAGTACGCCTTTTCTATACGTATAGAAAAAATAGGGTTTGAGCCAATACCCTTCTTCTTCGAATCTTTTTTTTTCCTCGTGGATCACCCCAGAGGCCAAACACATGGGTGGCTAACGCCGATCAAAGGAAGAAACCAAACCCGGTGGATTCAAGTCGAACGCGAAAAGGATCGAGGTGAACTTGTACACTGAGGAAGCCTTGATCTTCAAGGGTATGTTTTTATTCATCTTTTTCGCTTAATTAATAATCAGGTATAAAGGGTGATCCGCATAAAGGTTTGTGATCCCACGCTTCGCATATTTTTTAAAAAATTTACAAACCTCGATTTTACACAAGCTTACACTAAGATAATGCAAAATAAATTATCATTAGCCTTCAACAATATTAAACCGATATAATATAACAAACATCAAGTTTAATCATAATAAAAACAAGTAATCCATTAAAAGAATCCATTAAAAGAGTCAAGAGAGAATAAAATCTACTATCTTTTATGATTTAAAAGATTTTTCATCACTTTTATCACCTCGACTCAAATAATAAATAATCCACATCATCCCCGCACTACGCAAGCCAAGGATATTCATTAGTATCACAACCACAAATTATCCATGCACACGCGCCAAGGATATTCGTACTCATCTACGGTCGTGATCATGCCAACAACCGGCCCATCAATGCACTACATGTGCCAATAAAGACTTTTACCACATCATTTATAATATTACGGTCATGATTATACCGATAAATCCCTGGTCATAATCATACCAAGTCCATCTATGCACTACAGGCCTGATGATTGGGTAATATACCCATGAATCGGATATACTCGAGCTTAGATTTGTGTATTCTCGAGTTTCTAGTATTATTTTTATCAGTGTTTATGTTTTGATTTGTAGGTTTGGGAGCTTTAAGAAAATTTGGGAGCAATTGGGCTAAGAAAGGACACGACCGGGTATTTTCAGACATAAATAACGGGCGCCTCGTTTTAGTTAATCCCAAATACGGGAAGGCAATGAATCTTCAATGACCTATCCAAGCGTGTCGATTTTTCAACACCACTTATTTGAAGCTTGTTTGACGCCTAATGGGATTTGGATTGCTAGAGGGGATAAGTGAGGTATATAATAACTATTTTTATCAATCGAGACATACCGCACATTTTCTTTCTAAGACCGATCAAGGAGCAGAGAGCTTATCAAGATTTGACTTGGAGTTCTTCTTCTTCTTATTTCTTTAATTTGTGTAATTTATTAAGGATGATTTTTCAATTATTGTTGTTTTTAATTTCCATTATGAATTAATTTCTTCATTAAGATTCCAATTGAACCTTTATTGTTATGAATTGATTATTTAATTTATTCCAATTATTTATGTCAAGTGAATTGTTCATCTTCCATTTGCATTGATTAATTATCCGCCAATAATTACCTTTGTTATTCTGTATGAATTGAAAAGGAATTTAGGGTTAGAACCGAATAATCGGGTACTTTCAACATAATATAAAATAAAAATCAGGATGATGACAATGATATAAGAATTCAATAAAACAAGTTCAAGAATTAATTTATCCAGAACTAATAACGCCCAAATTGTCAACACGATACTTTTTGTAGAGTAAAATTCAAGAATGCTCGTAAGAATATTTCCATGAAAAGATATCGACGAAGCGCAAATATCAAGGATATTCCACTAATTTATCCAGGAGTATAATAAGTCAAAACTTTAACCAACTTTTCATAATAAAGAATGGAATAACAAAAAGAAATCACCAAGCCACGCATATCAAGGATATTCCACTAATGCATGGAGTTATTCCAACAGTAATAATAAATAATAAAAATTGAATCAAAAGAAACGCACGCGATAATTAGATATTCCCAATGTAATAATAAAACGAAACCAGTCAAAGTAAATTTGCAATCGATAAGATGTTCCAATATTAATAAATAACGAAAATCGCATGTGTAATCGCATGCATGATGTTTCCAACAGTATAATAAATAATAAAGTCGCAAATTCCAGTCAAAAATTTCATGACATGTGATGTTCCAATGTAATAATAAAGAATGGAATAATAATGTAAGAATTTCACCATGTATGCAGTATTTCACAGATATGTGTATTCCAACAATGTAATAATAAAGAATGGAATAATGTAAGAATTTCACCAAGTATGCGTAGATCACAGATACACAAAGTTATTCCAACATAATGATAAAGAATGGAATAATGTAAGTTCTCTTCATGAATACGAAAGAAATAATAATACCTCTTACCTTAGAAGAAACCGGATATGTAAGTGGTGAAGTAAAGCAACACTTTTCTTCTTTCTCTCTATAGTTTCTCTCTCTAGAGTTTCAAAGAATTCGTAAAGAAATAATGAAGGAATGAGCTTCTATTTATAGAAGAATGGACCTAATAAGAATTCAATTCCGAACTGGCCCGTATTGATTTACTTTTAAACTATATTATTCTAGATTGGTTTACAATAAAATATAATATATTCTATTTATAATCTAATAAAATGAATAACTTTATAAAAGTATTCGCTTTTATATAAAAAGATTTTACTATGCAAACACACTACGCAGTACTATGCAAAACTATAATAAAATAATATATTATATTCTAATTATAACAATAAAATGATAACTTTATAAAAGTATTCTGCTTATATATAAAAGATAAAATATAATATATTATATAATAATATATTATATTCTATTTATAGTAATAAATAATTTTATAAAAGTATTCTGCTTTATATAAAAAGCTTTTCTATTTTATTATTACATTAATAATACAAATAAAACAAAATTCATCATCATTATTATAATTCACACTATTAATCGACTGTGTCGCTCCAAGAAAGAGGGGCTTTCCAATAAGGATTTCTCCCTATCAAGCCGCAATTAGTGACCAAACCTCTCCTCGGCGTAACTTCTGTAGACATCGCTAATATTGCAAATAATAATATTAATAACTTCATCATCTCAATTATTGATTTAATAATATATAAAATATCGACAATAATCAATCAATTAACGCGAGATACTATACAACAATTATCAAGCAATAATTGAACAAAACCGAGTGACTTCACGTAAGCATCAATAATCAATACCGTGTGCTACTATGCAACCACGCCAGACATCGCATTTTTTAACACCGGTGTTTCAACAATTAATCGTAAAACTTCCACCGTTATTTTCATAAAAATATTTTTGTCATTTTCTCAATCCGACAATAATTCCGCTCAGGGTCCACTAATGATTGTGCCGTCGCATTTAATATTCCCGTTAAAAATGAATATTCCCCACCAATCAAATATTATATAACAACTTACGATTTTGTAAAATTTATAAATATTACCCACAACTATAACATTATATCAAATTCATTCCATAATATTCAAAAATGATAATTATAGAAAATTCATCTTTATTCATAAAAGTCAGGGTCTTACAATCTCCCTTCTTATGAAATTTCACCTCAAAATTAGGGTACGTACTGGTATGTCAAGAGGTAAGGATACCTTGATTTCATTTCAGATTCTAACTCCCAAAATATTTCCTCAACATCGTGGTTCCTCCATAAAACTTTCGACTTGAGGTATAACTCTCGAGCGTAGAATATGTTCCTTCTTATCCAAGATTTGAACAGAACCTCTTCATACGCTAAATCTTCCGCTATTTCATCCGGCTCTAACTCAATAATGTGGTTCGGTCTTTCACATATTTACGTAATATGGATATATGAAAAACGTTATGAACACGAGACATACTTTCAGCAGAAAGTCGAGTCTATAAAGCTACAAGTCCCTACTCGATCGAGGATTAAAATGGGCCAATGAATCGAGGATCGAGCTTTTCTCTTTTCCAAATCTCGTAACTCCTTTCCATGGAGCAACACGTAACAACACACGATCTCCAATATCGAATTCCACGCCCTTTCGATGAAGATCAAGATAACTCTTTCATTGATCTTGTGAGGTTTTTATACGCCGTCGATCGCTTGAATCTTTTTTCCGTAGTCATACGCGCACTCAACTCCGCCCCAACAACGCTGCTTCACCCACCTCATCCCAAAGATACCGAGAACGACACTTTCTTCCATACAACGCCTCGAATGGAGCCATGCCAATACTTGCTTGATAACTATTGTTGTTGTAGAAAACTCCACCAATGGTAAGAACTTGTCCCAACTTCCTCAAGTCAAGGACACAGTAGTCTTAATAAATCTTCAAGAGTTTGAATAGTCCTCTCCGATTGTCCGTCCGTCTCGAGGATGATATGCCAACTAAATCAGAAATCCGCCCATAGCTTTTTGCAAACTAACCCAAAATCGTGAAGTGAATCTTCGGTCTCGATCGTAAACTATGGATACCGGCATACCATGCAATCTTACAACTCGCTTATGTACATACGAAAGCAAGACGCTCAAGTGTATAAGTTTCTCAGATTGGTAAGAAATGAGCGTATTTGGTCAATCTATCAACAATGACCCAAATCAGATCTACGCCTTTGAGAAACCTTTGGGAAGACCAAGAATAAAATCCATGGTAATGTGCTCCCACTTCCATTCTGAATTTCAAGTGGTTGCAATGGACCTTTGGTACTTGATGCTCCGCCCGACTCGCTGATAAGTTAGACACCTCGAGATAAACAACGCTATCTCTCTCTTCATATCGCTTCCACCAAAATGTACGTCAAGATCACGAAGATCCTGTGATGGATTGCAAAATCGATCGTGGTCATTTCCTTCTTCATCGATTCTTGCTACTCCTGTGATGGATTGCAAACTGTGTTGTGCGCCCCATCATGATTTTATACTTTAAATCAGGTCGTTAGAACACAAAGTCCTGAGTCGACTCAAGTATTCCTTCTTCATCGATTCTCTTCCAAGATAAGACCTTCTCAGATTTCTTCTTCCTCATACGACGCCTCCAGTGTCCGTAGCTTGAGCACTTTAACTTTATCGATTAAAGCTTGGCTCTACTCAGATATTCGCCATCATCACGTGGTCCCCGAGTCTTTATCTCTATCTCCATCCTTTGCAAGTCATACAAAATGGGCCTTTCATATGACAATATCGCACTCAGACCGCAGATATGATCTTCTACTCAATGCGCCAACTACCACGCTTGCTTTTCCGTGATGGTATCGATGGTATGATCATAATCTTTCAATAGCTCAAGCCAACGTCATTGTCGCATGTCGAGTTCCTTTTGAGTGAAGAAATATTTGAGGCTTTTACGATCCGTAAAGATCTCCACTTTCTCCCCATACAAGTAATGCCTCCAAATTTTAAGTGCGAAGATAACAAATGCTAACTCTAGATCATGAGTAGGATAATTCCTCTCATATTCTTTGAGTCACGAGAGGCATAGGCTATGACTTTCCCATGTTGCATGAGAACACATCCTAACCCTTTGCCCAAGCATCACCAGAGATGACAAATCCTCCGAACCGATGGTATCACGTAATAGTGCCGAAAATGAGTCTCCTCTCGAAGTTCTTGAAAACTCTTCTCACATTCCTCGCTCCAACCGAATTTTTATCTTTCGAGTCACCGAAAGTTAAGGGAGTAGCGATTCGAGAAAACCCTTCTACTTAATCTCCGATAATAACCAAATAAGCCGAAAAGCTACGATTTCTATTATCGATTTAGGTTGCTCCCAAATTTTCAATAGCTTCAATCTTTGGTCAATCAATGATATTCCATGACTTGATACTACGCGCCAAGGAATGCTACTTCCTCAAGCCGTAACTCGTGATTTCTTTAACTCGGCATAAAGCTTATATTCACGGCTTTTGAGTATCAAATTTCAAGTGTTGCTTTCATGATCTTCACGGCTTTTTGAATAAATAAGGATGTCATCAATAAAGACGACCACAAAAGTGATCCAAATATTCCTCAATACTCTGCTCATCATATCCATGAAGGCAAAGAGAGCATTAGTCAATCCAAAAGACATGACTAGAATTCATAATGCCCGCATCGAAGTTCTCGAAGCCGCCTTTTGAATGTCATCTGCTCTAATCTTCAATCGGTGATATCCTAAACGAAGATCAATCTTTGAAAAGAATTTAGCGCCTTGCAACCGGGTCAAACAGTCATCAATACGCGGCAATGGGTACCTATTTTTGATGGTGACATGATTCAACTCCCGATAATCAATACAAAGTCGATACTCCCATCTTTTTTTTTCACGAATAGTAACAGAGCACCCCAAGGAGAAGTACTAGACGAATGAAACCAATGTCTAACAATTCCTCGCAGCTGGTCTTTAACTCCTCAAGTTCAATAGAGCTATTCGATATGGGGCTTTGGAAATGGGTTTTGTACCGTTCAAGGTCGATACAAAATTCAATTTCACGCCTGGGGTAGGCCAGAAGTTCTTCGTGGAATACGCCAGAAATTCATTAACAATAGAAATATCATTCAAAACCGACGATTTTTTTGTTTAGATCCGCGATATGAGCTAAGAAAGCTTGACATCCGCTTTTTCAATAAACGAATAGCTTTTATGGCTTTGAGATGACAAAGATTGATTTTAATGGTTTGGTTGTTTTGAATTCAGATAATAGGTCAAGTTAGAATATGAAAGCTAACAACCTTACGAAAAACAATCAATTTTTGTGCATGATGAGTAGTTAACCAATCAATCCCTTGTAATTACGCCAAATGCAAGTATTTTCAATGAAATAAGATCGATGTAATGTGAGGGTACCGATTTGAACCAAACAAGACTTATAAACAAAGGGATGTAATGAAGGTTTCTCCCAACTGAGTTTCAACAGATAAGTCAAAGTCTAATTTCTCCTGAGTCAAATTTAAACGCTGAGCGCAAGTAGAGAAATAAAAGAATGGGTAGAACCCAGATCAAATAAGGTATATACTTCGCTAGAATTTATGATAAGCTTACCCGTGATGACCTCGTCGTTCCTTCGCTTTCGGGAGGTCACGACAAACGCCTCCTCAGACCATCGGCTTTTTTCTTTTCTCTGGACGCCCTTTCGTGCCTCCATCCTAGCTTAACTTGTCTTCTGTGAACGACAAAATCGGGCTAGTGACCTTCTTCCCACAATTATAACACGCTTTGACTGGCATCGCGCAGCTTTGACCGATGTGTCCTCCCCTCCGCATTTGAAGCATACGATAGTGGTCGCTCTCCTTCCTTAACAACGGTGTCGTGTCAGCGTCGACGCCTTTCCATCATCATTGAATCTCCTCTTCTTTAAATGTCCATTCTATTATTTTGGCCATGATTACCACCAAGTGGTTACCATTTCGCATGTTGATTCCTCCACGCTTATCATCACCGCTCACGATCGCTATCACTAGTATTATCATTTTGTCGGCCGCTTCTTTTTGTCATTGACTCATTATCGCGCCCCAATAATCGAGCCCTATTAACAACATCCAATACAAACACGCTTTACGAGAGATAAGATATCGACGATCTCGTGTTTTCAAACCTCTTAGAAACATTCGCGGCCATTCTCTCCTCATTATCAACCAAATGGGACGCAAACCGACAACTCTAAGAAAACTTGCTTCAGATCGCGACACCTGGCCATGTTGTTTTGCTCCAAATTTGATGAACTCTACCTCTTTCATGTGATTTAATACTTTCGGAAAGTACTTGTCGCTGAACAATTCTTCGAACTTCTCCCAAGTCATCTTCAAAAGGCAAGTGTCGAGTACGCTTTTACGATTCCCACCAAGAATCCGGCCGCACGCAAATACGAAGGTGGCAAAGGAACCTTTTTTCTCTGAGCATCCCAAGACATCAAATATCTTGCAGATCTACTTTATCCACGCCTCCGCTTTTAAGTGGTTTTGGCTCTCCAAAAACTCCGTGGTCCCAGCTCGAATCGCTTAGCATGGACCGCCCGAGAGTCGCCAAGAGTTTCCACCGCATTTTGGACAGAGCCGCTTCTTGCTCGATGTCGTATGAAATCAGATAAAGCCTCCGAACATTCCATCGCTCATCATCCGGTCAAGGTTGTTGTTTCATTCGAGGATTGTCGCCTTCCTCGATGCACATTATCCTCGATTATCGATCCGTGGAGACTCAACGGCCTCCTCGTGGCTCCATCGATGTTCTCAACATTCTCTGATGCCATTTTCAAACACCGCCACAAAAACAAGGGTTAATTAACATATCACATATTATCCCTATATTCTCGACCGACCAATTAAATACCAAATAAAACTTAGTAGGTCATACTAGCGGCGGAATTCCCCGCTCTCCTCCTAGTTCTTATCTCACATCTCACCAGGATCATATCCCTAAGCTTTGATACTAACCGCGACGCCCCAAAATAGGTATACATCACCCATCTCGAGTCGCCAAATACATGGTACAAAAAAATTCAAATACAACTTAATTATACAACAATGTGTAAAATACTACAAAACATATATGTCATGAGTTTTAATACAAATATTGTCATCTGTATAATATCCACACTCAATCGAGTCCTCATTACATTTATTATCACACTATTTAATGTAATAATGAGAGGACTACTAATGCTATTATCCGACCGCCACCCCGCTCCCCGACTAGTCCCCTCGCCACGCTCTCATTTCCTCAAGAGAACAATGAAAGTAAAAGGGTGAGCTCAACTAGCCCAAGAAGAAATATTATGACTAAGATAATGCGTAATAAATTATCATTAGCCTTCAACAATGTTAAACCGATACAATATAACAAACATCAAGTTTAATCAAGCAATGAAACAAGCAATCCATTAAAAGAGTCAAGTAGAGAATAAAATCTACTATCTTTTATGATTTAAAAGGTTTTTCATCACTTTTATCACCGGGACTCAAATTTTAATAAATAATCCACATCATCCCCAAGACACTACTACCAAGGATATTCATTAAGATCACAACCACAAATTATCCATGCATACGCGCCAAGGATATTCGTATATTCATCAATGGTCATGATCATGCCAACAACTCGTCCATCAATGCACTACGGGCCAACGAGGACTTTTACCACATCATTTGTAACATTACTACCCATGATTATACCGATAAATCCTCGGTCATAATCATACCAAGTCCATCTATGCACTACAAAAGCCACATATGACTTTCAACATAATATAAACACGAGGATGATGACAATGATATAAGAATTCAATAAAACAAGTTCAAGAATTAATTTATCCAGAACTAATAACGCCCAAATTGTCAACACGATACTTTTTCAGAGTAAAAAAATCAAGAATGCTCAAAGAATATTTCCATGAAAAGATATCGACGAAGCGCAAATATCAAGGATATTCCACTAATTTCATGGAGTATGTAAGTCAAAACTTTAACCAACCGAGTATAATAAAGAATGGAATAACAAAAGAAATCACCATGTGCACGCGATAGATCGCATGCATGCATGTTATTCCAATGTAATAATAAATAATGAACCAAGTCACGCCAATGCAAACGCACGCATGTGATATTCCAATGTAATAATAAATAATGGAACTAGTCAAAGTAAATTGCAAAAATCGCAAAGTGATGTTCCAATGTTCCAATAATAATAAATAATCTAACCAGTCATGCAAAACGCATGCATGTGATGTTCCAACAAAAATAATAAATAAATAATGTAACTGTGTCAAAGTAAATTAAGACCGTATAAAATGATGTTCCAATGTAATAATAAAGAATGGAATAATGTAAGAATTTCACCACGATGTATGCAGTATTTGATGATGTGTTATTCCAATGTAATAATAAAGAATGGAATAATGTAAGAATTTCACCACGTATAGGTATTGCATATATAAAAGTTATTCCAACATAATGATAAAGAATGGAATAATGTAAGTTCTCTTCATGAATACGAAAAGAAATAATACCCCTTTACCTTAGAAGAAACCTGATATATAATATGGTGAAGTAGCAGCGTAACACTTTTCTTCTTTCTCTCTATAGTTTCTCTCTCTAGAGTTTCAAAGAATTCGTAAGAAATAATGAAGGAATGAGCTTCTATTTATGTAAGAATGGACCAATAAGAATTCAATTCCTAACTATCCAGATTGATTTACTTTTTAAACCGACTAAAAAATATTCTAATATATTGGTTTACAATAAAATATAATATATTCTATTTATAATCTAATAAAACTAATAACTTTATAAAAGTATTCTTTTTATATAAAAAGATTTTACTATGCAAACACTACATATGCAACTATGCAAACACTACGCATAATAAAATATAATATATTCTAATTATCGCCTAATAAAATGTATAACTTTATAAAAGTATTCTGCTTTTATATAAAAAGATTTTACTACGCAAAATACTACGCATAATATTAATATTATTCTATTTATATACTAAAAAATAAAAGTATTCTGCTTTATATAAAAAGCTTTTCATTACATCAATATTACAAATAAAACAAAACTTCATCATCATTATTATAATTCACACTATTAATCGACTGTGTCGCTCCTGTGAAAGAGGGGGCTTTCCAATAAGGATTTCTCCTATCATGCCGCAAGAATTAGTGACCAAACCTCTCTCGCGTAACTTCTAGACATCATTAATATTGCAAATAATAATATTAATAACTTCGCTATCTCAATTATCGATTTAATTTAATGTGAGATTTGTTTGAAAAACAAGTGAAAAAGGTCCCATATGTATAATGTCGATTTATTTGACTTTAAGAGTCGCCATTGGTGTATTTAATCGGTCGCACTAACGCAACCGGTAAGTTTGCACATCGACCCAAAGGATTTGACAATCGCTAGACGGGTCTCAGAAAACCGAGATTCATTTTGGGTCCGGGGGCTTGATTATGCGAGGGAAGGTGTTAGCACTTCTCGACATCCGTGTTACTACTACGACCGCCACTTTTCAAAGAAATTGTTATATGAATGTGTGTGTGTGTGTGTGTGTGATCAATGTGCAATTATTTGAAAGTAAAGAGAGGCCTCGTCACACCTATATACACAAGGTTTGAATTTTATAGAAAAATTCAGCTTTTAACCAAGATATATCAATGAAGTTTTGTAAAAGAGGTTTTTCAAACCCCGTGCTCAATAGAATTGAGACCTTTTCATACTTCCATTTTATTATTAAATGTTCTATTTGTTTGCTTTTATTTTCGAGATGCGAAGCATTCTCGAGAAAATAATATACAACAAGAAGTTTAACTCCTCATGGGCATGACAAATCCATCCAAGGAAATTCGTACATCGTAAAATAATGTACAAGTCGCTTACAAATTTAAAAAAATATGTCCATCATGGAAACCAATCTAGATTCAAGAGATCAATCAGGATCACATGATTCCTAGGCTCACATGATACCGCAATTTGTATGGAAAGCAAAGTAGCTATATATATAAAAGTCAGAATATATATATATATATATATGATCAACCACCACGGCAAGCAACCCATGGGGATCAAAATGTAAATATATAAAAGCGGTAAGAATATATATATATATATATATATATATATATATATATATATATATAACCACCACGTAAGTAAACCATAAAGTAAACTCTGTGGGACGAAAATGTAAATAAAGTCAGAAGCGATCAACCGCCACGGCAAACTCCAAAAGCAGACGAAATGTAAATAAAGTCAGTAAAAAGGCCACGTAAGTAAACTCCAAAACCTATAAAATATATATATATATATATATATATATATATATATATATATATATAAAAGCAAGAAACGCACCGATGTGAATCTGTGCTCATCTGATATGTCCGACAACAATTATATATATATATATATATATATATATATATATATATATATATAATAAATGCTATATGATGTAAAATATATCATCGATATGTCCCATATAATTATATATATATATATATATATATATATATATATATATATATATATATATAATAAAATAAACATCATCAAGTTCAGGCTCAATCGAGGCATAACTCGATAATGTTAGTCCATATATGAAATATATATATATATATATATATATATATATATAGATAGAATGAAAACCACTGGATCAAGTCCTGCAAACACACTCACACGACTCTCAACGTGTACAACAAAGGTGTGCTAATATGAGAAGAAGACTTTATATAATGTGAGAAGGCTTACAAGTGGGCCAAAGTAGACTTCTACGACTTTAAATGGATAAACACTCACCCCCGCCGATAAAAGATAGCTATATGTGAGCTAACAAGTGTTTAAAAGTGAGGAAACACTCAAAAGATGTGTATGCAGAGTAAAATGGATGTGGCTTCCTCGCTTTTCTCTCTCTCTCTCTCTTCAAATGGTCAATTCCCCAAGGCTCAGATATATAGATATTGATGGTCATAGTACACCGCTGCACCAGCAGCAAGCAGTTGTACCTCAAGGGCCGGTCGTGGTGCATCCGAGCCTCATGGGTCCCGCTGTTCTCAGAAGACGCGCACTCATGCATCGTAATGTCCGCCAAACTTGCAGTAACTTCAATCCGAGCATCCAAACGAGGTATATCTCGACCTTCTTCTTCTGACCGCTTGTGTCGAGTTACGCAAACGACATGGATTAGAGGTCAGACGAAGTCGTGAAGAGGGTCTATGCCCACGGTCTTCAAGCTTCAAATTCTATCCAAAGTATCGCCACGCTGTAATAGTCACTCGGATTGTTACTCCTGCTTCTTGTGGGACATTGTTGTATGTATGTATGTATGAAGTGTCGAGACGACGCAGCAGTGTCAAGAGACAAGATGATGTTTGACTTCACCGGGGGTTATCGCCGGCTTGAGTTGAAAGTAGACGCTGCTCGTGGTTACATCCGAGATTGACTACTTGTTGGTATGCCGCGATATCATCTTGCTGAGGTGGTAAGACGACGCTTTTGACTCCTTACCGGGTTATCGCCGGCTTTGAGCGAAAAGCGTACGCTGCTCGTGGTTACATCCGAGATCGATCGCCGCAAGTGTTTGAATACCGCAAGGTCATCTGTGAAAGAACCTATCCGCCTGCTGTTAGCTCCGGTCCGAGGTATGATTGCCTCTAGAGAGGTCTCGAGCTTGAAGTCGATCGCATGTGTTTGAAAACAAACAATTCGAGTTATCACCGAATCGCAAAAAAGCATCCTCGGGGCTATCACCAAGATGGAGTTGCTACTCCCAAAGGTTGTTTCGGGACCGAAACTCGAACGTCATGGTGTTATCGCCGAGATGTAATCGCCCTCTCTCCAAAGGTTGTTGCTTGCCTTGATCTTGCAAACCTCGGGTTATCTCCGAGATTGAAAATGACATTCCTGCAGTGTGTTCCGGTTTGAGATGAAGTTCCCGCTTTGTTTCGGGTTGAACCGATGTTCCCGGCTTTGTTTCGGTTGAACTGCACTTCCTAGTAGTATCCGAATGGATGTAAGTCGCCTTCCGTGGTTATCTCCGAAAAGACGAATCTACCTCCCCAATAATGTTAGTAATAGTATGCAGAAAATTTTCGAGTGTTCATAGATGCCCCTCTTTATCATATTCATGCAATGCAAGGCATGGATAGGATAAAGAATCCTAGACACTTGAAATGCAAGCAAGATAAACATGATGCTATATATGCAAAGAACATGATGCAAATGTATATGATGCATGATGATCACGTAATCCCGCTGCTGACGACAATCAAGGATGGCTTGACATGCGATCCAAGTCTCCAAGGATGTCGACGCTGGGGCTATCACCAAAGTCTTCAATCCTGATATCGCCTATATTCCATAGAGGTACCTCTCAGGTGTAAGAGATCCGTGGGGATAAAGCTTTGTCTATTTGAGGATGTGTATAACATATTCCCTCATTCTCGCGGAGTTATCGCCAACAGCTTGTCGTCGCCGCCGTGGTCAGCCTCGACCTTCGCTGATGTGTGTATCACCGATAAATCCTCGCCGGGTGTATTGTCAAGGTCGCTTGACCTTCATCGATGTATGTGTCAATGGTAGCATTGTGTTGTAGCCCTCATCGGGGAAGGTTGCTCGATGGGTTTACTTGCCATCTACCGACATGATGTCAAGGTCGCTGACCTTCATCATGATGTGTGTATCAATGGTCAGATTGCATAGAATCTCCCCTCCGGGATACGTAGATGATGAGATGATGCTCAGAACCCCCATGTGATACGTAGATGTTTGACCATGACTTTCACGGGGATATTAGATGTTTGATAACTTCTTAAGGCCAGAATTCCCCCGGGAGGTTTGATATTTCGTGGTTTTATATCAGAATTCCCGCCGGGAAGTTTAGGGTCATGACCTCAAAATGACTCAGATCGACCTTTGTGGGTATTGCCGAGCATGATCTATGAAAGTCGAGCTCATTGGTATAAGATACCCCGTGATTCAAAGTAATACCATTGAGACGACGGAGTTTAACTCGACCGACGAGAAACCAGTGATTTCAAAGTTATTCCGCCAATCGCAGAAAGCACTTTTATTCCCGATTCGCCTTTTTCACCAGAGACCTCCTTTCAAACTCTAACTCGAGCGAGCCGAGGTGGGACCCATGTAGAGTGCCGCAGTAGTACACCGCAGGAGCCGCAGTGAGCTCATGGCCAACCGCGCTTATGTATAAAGCGAATGGTCGCTTTCATAAGTCATTTTCAAGTCATGCAAATAAGGAAATCTGAGAGCTCTTCTTCAGATCTCATTGAAGTTCGCAACTTTCTCATATATTCTCGCCACCGCATAAGCGTTTTCACTCGCCCGTAACACATGCATGTATTTTTTTTTTCCAATTTCTATCCGCTTGAAAATGACTTATCACATGAAATGCATTTACATACGTAGTAGTGAATATGCATGCCGATATGACTTGATAAAAAATATATTCAACATAGCAAATGTTAGTATTAAACCATGCCGAATATAATGATGTGAAAAAATTTGACTTTTGAAGCAGCAAATTGCACCTTTTATCGCTATTTCTTATCCTATATGAGGACAAATGAGTAAAGGCATAAAAGTAAAATAATCCCGTAATTAGACTACACTTACGGATTTTTTTACCGATGATGTGATTAATGCATGTAGATGATGTATATGACCGCAGTATGTGTGCTATCGAATGGCCACCTAGTCATGCCTATGTGTACGTGGATAGTCCCATTTACAAAGGGGGCTATGGCAAAATTTTCCCAAAATGTAGGTATTGGGTAGTCATGCATTTTTAACTCTACTAGAGATGTATGTTAAAGCAATGCATTTTGAAAAGCTCCAGGTAAGAAATTACCACACCCTTTCTCGAGGTGATTTGAGACTTGTTGTCCGTATATTATGGATCCGGATCACCGAGTAGTTCCCGTAGACCACTTCGTGTACGGAGAGAGAGCTTCAAGAGCCTCACCGCCGCTCGTTTAGACAACCTCATCGCTTGGTGGAGGCGGTGATACGCCCCTATTCGTTCGTCAAGTGCCGAATGTCGAGGACGAGGAGAGGAGGATGCACCGATCGAGGTTCCTCGCCCCCCGCTCGTGTTCCCCGTAGGGAATTTCCAGTATTCAAGTGGCGAACCCATCTTCTCGGGTGACTTTGAGTAGGCATCCTTCAAAGATACCCGCACGCAAACGAGGTATGAAGTTAGATCTTTAATCTTCCTTATTTCCTATCATGAGGAGTCAAGGATTCTGATGTCGATCTCATTTGATGTAGGTTCCCGCTTCACACAAACTTCGAGGGAACTGGGTTTAAAGATCCACTCTATGTATCGTGCTTTGCATGATGACTATAGAGCGATCGCCCATGGTCGATTTGGGATGTTCTTTCCATTCTACCCCGCCGCCGTCCCCCTCGGGTTACCTCGTGGCATTGTCTCGAGCTGGTGGTTTCACCTGCACTCACCACTCCATTTGCTGATCGTGAGAGGTGATGATGACGCCGATGGATCGGCGCTTTATCATGTGTATGGAGTTTGAGGGGAGCCAAAGTGCTCAGACGGCGGATATCACCCCTACCGCCGCCGATCCTTGTTGGGAGTTCCGGCGAGAGGCGCCAAGGGCGTGGACTGCTCAGACGGTCCTTTGAGCATAGATGCTATGAGCGGGCTATTGAGTGAGCCTATACCCGATGATGTGAGAGTCGTGGATCGATTCTTCTACGATTGTTCCCGATGATCATTAGGGTCGCTTATAGCAGATAATTCTCTACTATGTCCTTCGCTTTGATCAAGCCACCACCACACGCGGGACCGATAGAGAGTAGTATGATCGGGGTTCCTACACCTTTGCCTACTTCCTCGTGGGGAATGCGATGCGATCGCAGGGCTCACCGAGGCGTGGTTAGGATTCTACCCATTTCGCCACCGTGAGTGTTTTCTCTGTTTTTTCCATGTATAAAGTTAAGAGTGTCGATCGACAAAGCAGATGTTTGCCTTTTTAGGTCAAGCGCTTTGGGCCCCATGAGAGGCTTCCTGTTTATATCCCCGTGAGCGCAGTTAGGTTTAGATACCTATCCACGAGGACGAGAGATGGCATCATTCCATACCGGCGAGGTCCCTGCTGTCATTGAGGGTTTCACCATTGTCGCCACAGCTGAGTTGTTGACACCGATGTCATTACATGGATTCCCTACTCGAGAGCATTTGGGAGTCGGTTTTGAGGATGGGTACCAACCGAGTAGAGTACGCCATTTCCACCCGCAGGATTCCTCTCTCTTCACAGATGGAGGATGGGAGCTCTATTTAGAGAGAGCGTATATTAGGAGCACTACAGAGAGATCCAGATGCCGATCTTGCCTCCTCGCCAGCGCAAGTATCGCCTATTTCAGCAGCACCCGCATCGACATCCCATTGATGGGGATCGACGGCTTTACATCATCGAGGGGCCCCGGTCTCGTGGAGATGTTCCAAAGATTGTGGATCCTCGCACGATCGGAGCTCGCACCTTCGCCACACACACTTTTTATGGGGATATGGTTCCAGATCCGTGATGATGACGGATTGGCTAGCCTGTGTCGTAGATCCGACTCATGTGACATGATTGACAGATCGACCCAAAAATTGGACCGGACCGCACATCTTTTCATTCGCATTTGGGCAGTAGATCCTTCAGAGGTAGATACTTTTTGATCCTTCCAGCCTCAGCGCCGCCCCTCGATGACCCATATGGCTTTGCTTTCAGATCCTCCTCAGATCGCACCGACATCCCCGTAGATAGAGATCCAAAGACTCAGAGGAGTTACATCAGTGGATAAGATCGATGATGTGTACATCGACACTTTTGACTTTTTTTTCCGATGTATTTCTCGCTTTTTCTTTTCGATAGCCTCGTTAGATCCGGTAGCTTCACCCCATTCTCGCTATATCTTTTTGATAGGCTCTCGTCAGATGTCAGGGTAGCTTCACCCCATTTCCCCGTATTTTAGCCAGATAGAGATGTATTAGATGATGATATACTTAGAAATGTGTATGCACGCTTTTCCATTCCCTATATCATATTGCCATCTATCAGATCATGCATGTTATTATGTTATGTATATGTATATGTTGTCCGAGATATTCAAAGATTTAATTCCCTCGGATGGTCTTACGACACTACCGCATGTATGTCTTCTTCGATAGCTAGTCAGATTGATCATACCCCACCATTTTTGGTGGTATCTCGTATGCGCTCATGGTATGATAGTATATCACCATCGATATGGTGATCGTAGATGATTTGTCGCAAGATACTATGACCCTCGCTGATGTTTCAGTTTCCCACAGATTTGTAGAGAGGGTATGCTAGAGCACCGGGTATCGGAGAGGCAGTGTTTTCCGATTTGGGACCCAGAGTCGACTCCTACTTTGGAGGAGTATGACGGTTGACGATGTCGCCACCGATGACTCTCAAGGCGTATACGGCTATTGGAGACATGAGCAGACAGCCTACGACCCTCACCGGATTGAGACGTAGAGTGGTCCAGATGAGATTACATCCGCCACGCGATATCCCAAAGCTTTCCTCGCTCGATGTGTTTGGCTCGAGGATAGCTATGCATGGCATTCCGGGATTTCACCACACCGAGGACCATCATGCTCAAATTTTAGAGTAGATGTATCGCTTCTATGCGTATTGTCATACGCCTTCATGCCACAGACATGGATGAGCCGGATATCTACCATTATTACGGCAAAGGAGAGCTCTCGTGAGGGTCATACCATCAGACCGATGATCATCGCAGAGACTCGAGGTCGCCTACATACCGCCGCACTTATCCCAAGCAGAGTGTTTACAGTAGCTCTCATTATGTCAGATGTGTGGTTTTATGTCACACTTGAGACCGATCGGGCACATTTAGACGGCAGGGTTTTTGTTTCACCCAGAGATAGCCATGTCATACTCCTTTCAAATTTCAGAGAGTGTATGATGTCGATCGTGGGTCACTTTTCCCGGCAGGATTAGGATCCGCTTGCCATATTGCCGTGTTCGTGGCTTAGCTTCACCCTACATACCTTCATTACTCATGCTCGCATGTATGGATTATCTCCTCCGGGCCGGATTGAGGGGCATGATTACTTACCACCCATCGGGCCGTGATGTGTCGGGCTTGACAGCTTTTGATTTTCATCCTTATGAGGGGGCAAGTGAGTCAGTCAGCTTCGCTTCACACCGCTTTGTCATCACGGAGATGTGATCCAGTGTCAGATGCCTGCTGGGATCAACGAGAGTCGGCCGAAGTTTTCTTCGTCACCATCCAGTTGTTCTCGCAGTAGTATTCCGCATGGATGGAGACAGAGATCTACATCGGTCATGTAGTATCCACAAAGGCAGAGACCGATTCTCGACGATGAGGAGCCTATAGAGGAGGTCATATTCCCACCGATGACTTGACTCATTGGGTCGCCAAAGATTTGTGATGGATTCTCCCACCCCGAAAAGCCATCATTATCAAGATTCTAAGACAACATTTGGAGCAGAGCTTACATCCGATGACCCATGATAGAGATCAAAGCTAGGGCCGCTGATGTCGACAGCTTTCTCGATGAGAGAGATACCGCCTCATTAGAGAGGGATGAGGCTAGATCACCAGTGATGCATTGATTGGGGAGCGGATGCCGCCTTTATCTCGCTAGGGATGTGGCCATTGCAGATAGTACTTCCGCTAGATCCCAGATGATCGCTGGCTCTTGCGACATGAGTGCTTACATCGATGAGCACACTATGCCACCATGCAGCTAGCCTCCTCGATCCGCTAGCTCGTAGTAGATACCTCAAGCAGTGAGCTCATAGCGCAGCTTCCTCCGCCGCCGAGAGAGGGATGCTATGTTAGATCCGATAGTCCGTGATACACACATCTCAGATAGCTTTGTATTTTCCTCACATGCATTAGCTTAGCCATTTTGTCATGTACAACATGTATGTATATATCAAACAAGATATGTATGGCAGGGTGGAAATATATTTTGATTCACTTCCCTTTAGTTATGCGCCGATACTTGCTTGATGTTTGCCTTCGCTTTCTTCGTGGGCCTTGTGATCTTGATGCATTCTCGAACTTATCCTCGATAGATGGACATCGAGACGCCGCAAGATCTCTCGTAAATCGGATCATTGATTTCTGAATCCCTACCATCTTCGTGTCTTCGGGACCGTATCTCAGATGGAAAAGTGGAGAGGAGGGTGGTTTCTTCCTCTCGAGATCGACCGCACTACGATGGTCGCCAAGATTTCTATTTGTGAGAAGCCTAGTTAATTCCATCTCTTATGGGTCGGTATTGCTCTTTCGAGGCACGATCGCAGCCTTAGATGGTCACCGAATCTTCTATTTTTGTGAGAAGAGGTCAGTAATTCCATCCCTTTGATCTCAAAACCGGCGAAATGTGGCGAATCAAGGTTGATCCCAAAGATCGCAGACACAAGAATTTTTGTTCGGGTAGGGGTTAGATCGAACCATAAATGGTCGCCACGACTCCTATCAAGAGGAGATCAAGTCTCATGAGTTCAACCTAGTGTAGGAGGTTCAACGCCGATCAGAAAGGCGATAGGTGTAGAGATGTTTTTGTTGTTTTTTTTTGTGAAGAAAGGGCGTAAATGTTTTTGTTGTTTTTGTTGTCATGACCGCCATATAGCATATATGGTTGCCTACGCACTCTATCATCATCAAGAGAGATCAGTCGAAGTTCGCCCTCGTGACGAAATCGCAATTAAGAGAAACGTGAATCCCATGTGCAAAGCTATATCATGGGAGAGGAAAGTTTAATCCCATAATGGGGATAAACCGCAGTGTGTAAAAAGTTTGATCCCGCCCTCGTGACAAACCGCAAGCGTAGAAAAGTTTAATCCCGCCTTCGTGATAAACCGCAAGTGTGAAAGGTTCAATCCGCCTTCGTGATAACCAAAATTGTGAAAGGTTAAATCCCGCCTTCGTGATAACCGAGATTGTATGGAAGGTTTGAATTGAGGTAAAACCAGTCACCGGGTTTGAAGTGTATGTTTCCTCGAGGGGTAAGAGTATGTAGAAAGGAAAGGGTTCAAAACCGAATGACCGGTGATTTGATGATCAAAACCAGATGTTTGTGTTTGATGGTAACTTCGCATATAGTACCGCTTCACTTGTCCGAAGTTGATAAGTCGTGGAAATTCATCGCCATCCATTTCCTAAACTGAGAGCACCTCCCGCCAATACTTCCTCGACAACAAATGGGCCTTCCCAGCTTAGGAGCTTAATTTTCCTTAGATCGATCTTCGTTGTCAATGATCTTCTTCAAAACCAAGTCATGTTGTTTTTGAATCGCCAGAGTCGACTTTTTCTCGTCAGAGGATCGCATGCATCCTTTGTCGATATAATCGACTATGGAAGATAGCCGCGATCGCTTTTCGCCTATTGTAGACAATTGGTGATACCGCCTTGTACCCATCGGTCTTCACCCAACCGAAAGCATCCATCAATACTCGAGGGATTCCATTTCCACCTCTACGGGGAGCACTGCTTCCATCCCATAGACTAATGAGTAGGGGTTGCCCCAAAGGAAGTTCGCATGGAAGTTCTCAGAGGCTAATAAAGTCGAGGCAAGAGGTCGCCCATCCTTTCGTGATCGCTGACATTTTCTCGCATGATCTTTTGATGTTTTTATTAGCCGCTTCAACAAAGACCATTCATCTTTGGACTAGAGACGACTTGAGTTGAGGTGTTTGATGTGGAATTTTCTCGCATAACTCCTCCATCATTTTGTTGTTGAGGTTCTTAGCATCGTCTCACACAACGACCTCTCGTTGTCCATATCGACATTACACCACATTGTTTCGGCGAAAGCAATGATAACTTCTTTAGTAACCCCGGGAAGGATGTCGCTTCACCCATTCGGTGAAGTAGTCGATCACGGTGAATATGAATCGATGTCCATTATCGCTTTGGGCTCGATGGGGTCCGATCACGCCCATTCCCCACATCGAGAAGGGCCATGGCGAACTCATATCAGGAGTTCCTCGAGGGGCGTGGATAGCATTCCCATGAATCTGCATCGATAGCACCTCTCGACGTGATCATCACAAATACCTTTGAGAGTGTAAGCCAATAATGCCCGCTCGAGGATCTTCGACAAGTAGGGGTCCGCCATGTGAGGGCCACATACTCCACCACGGATCTCATCCACGAGTCTCTCGAGCTTGGTCTTTATCCGCATATCCGAGGAGACCTAATCCAAAGATCTCTTTTGTAGAGTGCATCTCCGCCAGTAGAATTTCATAAAGTCGATGAATCCGCTTCTTCTCGCTTAGGGCTCGCCAAAAAAGGTGTAGATCCATCTCGTATACCCTCGATGTGTCTTCGATACCAAGGATCAGGGATGGAGGTAGTTCATCCGATACTTCTCCAACGTAATTCCCATAGATCGGGCTTTTTGCAGAGTAAACGTGATGCTTGGCATGTTTTCCTTGTCCGCATGTAAACCAAGGAGGCCAACGCTGCTAATGATCTCGCAAAATCATTCCTATTACGAGGAATGTGTAGAAAGGAGATTTCTTCAACTCCAAAGCCATCTCAGAAAACTTGCCGATGGTAAGGCAAAGAAATGTAATTTTTGTTTGATAGATTCCTGTGGATTGCTTGATTACCAATTCGAATCCCCAAAGACAAGCTTAACCGCCGATGCCCATCGAATCGGCAAGTTTTAGCCCCATGATACAAATTTTCATACTCACCGTGTTGTTGGTGCCGATAAACCGCAATTTGACTACGACGGATACCGCCTCCCCATATCGGATATTAGAACGCCCACCCGTAGCCTTCTATGTTAATAGCCCATCAAAATACATTCTCCACGCATTTAATGATGTATCAGATCGATGTTGTTGTTGAATTGTCATTACCCCTTCATCGGGAAGTATGCTTCAAAGGGTTTGTAGTCCCCAGAGCAGTGCGCCAATGATCCGCAATTCCTCGACCTTTCGATGATTTTTGCATCACATGACGATGTCAAATTGTCAGAGGATCAACTCGCCATCCGGATAATGAAATTCAAGATGGGCTTATCAACACATACTGAGAGGATCCATTCGGATATGAGATGGGTCAGTGTCCATGGAGGTAATGTTGTAACCTCATGGAAGCCCATGCTAAAGCACAACAAGTCTTCTCAATCGAGTGTACTTGTGTTCACCGATGTCAATCTTTTGCCGAGGTAATAGATAGCTCGCTCGCCTCTCTATTATTTTTTTCCCAAAGATACAAACCCATGGCATTGTCATTTATTATGGATGTGTACATGAACAGGGGAACATCATCCCCGGAGGTACCAAAATAGAGCGTTAATCGCTTGCTTTTTCGATTGTGAGGAAGGCTTTCGACACTCATCGCTCCATTTCATGGAGGAGTTCTTCCTTAACAACTTGAAGATCGCTCACACAAAGTTGTCGCGAGTCGAGAAATGAATCACTAATGAAGTTGATTCTTCCCAAAAATCCCCGTATTTCTTCTCTCGTCCGAGGAATGGGCATTTCCTCGATGGCCCGATTTTGGTAGATCCAGCTAATCCTTTGTGGTCGATTAGAAACCTAGCAACTTGCCCGACTTAACCAAAGGCGCACTCATGGATTCAACTTCAAGTCAGACTTTACGCAACCTCGTTGAAAAGTTTTGTGAGATGGTCTAAGGGTCCTCCTCCTTCCGGATTTGACAATGATGTCATCCACGAGATCTCTATCTCTTTGTGCATTAAATCGTGGAAAAGAGCCATCATAGTCACCGATAGGTCAGCCCCGCATCGATGATGAGGCCGAATGACAACCGCTCTCAGAGCAAAAAGTTTCCCCAAGGCGTGATGAAAGCAGCTTTCACGATCTTCCTCAAATACTATAATTTGATGGTACCCCGCAAAGCAATCAAAGAAAGAGTACATGCCGATTGAGCAAAGATTGTCAATAAGAATGTGGATAAAGGGCACGGAAAGCTATCTTTAAGGCAAGCTTTGTTCAAACCCCGTAATCCACGCAGACTCGCACCTTTCCCCCGTTTAGGTACGAACAATGTTGATATCCACTCCGATATATGTAGACACCATGATGATGCCAATTTTGAAATTGTTTCACAATTTCTTCTTTAACCTTTAAACTCCACTCGTGTTTCAATCGCCGAAGCTTTTTTTCGACCGGCTTGAATCCTTCTTTTTCGATGGGAAGGCGATGAAGAACAATGTCGCGGACAAACCCACCATGTCTTCACGAGACCATGCAAACACATCCTCGAATTGGGTTAATAGTGCAACCATGTCATTCCGCTGATTTGTGGTAAGGTCCTAACCAATTTGGATTAGCTTAGGTCAGTCTAAGGTTCCAAGATCGAAAGAAGTGGTTTGATCAAGATTGGTTTGGGTTTGTCTCACACCCATTCCTTAATCTCCCGAGGTGTCTCAATGTCCTCTCGATGTCCATCAAGTCTCGAGTCCAACTTTGCATCAAAGTTACAAATTCTCGTGGAGAGAAGGCACTTCATCGCAAGTACATGTACATCTAAATTCGTAGTCCTCAAACAAAAGATGCTTTCACTTAATATATGCAACTGCTCGACATACAAAAGTGTTAGTATGTACTTGATAAAATAACCGCTAGTATCAGAAAGGAAAGCAAGCAATTAAAGTTATCTATGGTGGCGTAGGGATTTTTCACCATTTTACCTCGCCGACCAATGCATGGAGTGCCGCCCAATTGTCGAGGGCAAAGTCCTCGATGGATCGCAGTGATGATGAAGGATCGCTATCGTCCTTCTTTTTTCCCGAATGATAACCATGACATCCGGGCAATCATCGCCTGGGTGTATCTGCTTGTATGTTCATCATGAACAATGACGCGAAGGCCCGCCATCATCAAGGCAAGGTCATGTTTATGTTTCCGCCTTTCTTTCCGCTTCGGATCGTGAATCAAGACTCTTTTAGCTTTGATTGGCACCGGTTTAGGAAACAAAGATGGCCACAACATATGGGTCGGCACCTTTTTATCGAGACCGATTAGCTCATGGGGTAAAGGTATAGAAAAATCGCCGCGCATGCGCAGCGGAGCTCGAGGAACCCGCTTGGCTTATGAGAGATTCCTCGTGAGTGAATCGCGTAATAGCCTAGTCCCACTGCTCCAATTTGACCGACATTTGAATAGGGTGCTTAATACCCCGCTTATCTTTACCAAGCCCTTGTCCAAAGTTGATGACCCAATGACATCATTTCTCGAGTGGCCGATATAACCTCGCAGAAATCTTGGGTACGGGAAGTGGCGCCCAATAGAATGGTATCATGTGTTACTCACTTCCAAAGTATGGAAATCGCCGCTCAACTTCCGAATCAAAGTCGATGATTGGTAGAGTTCCTTGTTCAGACAATCCTACCAATAATGGCGATATGCCGACTAGACCGCTGTTGATAATGTATTTGAGTCATTGATGTAAGTGGAGAGGAACGGCCCAAATGCATGTGTATCCATGGTCTCCCAATAAGCAGCAGTTGTATCCTCGAGTCTATCTTGAGGACGGAAGGATACATTGAATGTATTTGGACCAATCTCAATCGGCAATTCAATCTTTCCGACGGCATTCGCCGGATCCATCAAAAGCTCGATAACCGTATGGGTCGCTTGATCCGCCTCGAGATCGACATTCATCTTCACCAAGGTGGCATAAGGACGATATTTAGAGATGAGCCTCCATCTATCAAAACTCCAAATAGCATGTACCCTAAAAGACAAAACTATAATATGCAAATGGCTTGTAAATGACCGGCCCCTTCGGAGGTATGTCATCATCAAGGAAGGATATCACATTGTTGTTGAAAAATGTGATCAACCAAATGTTGAAATTTTTCCACGCCCACCGATTTCGCAAATAGGCTTCTTCTAAAACCTTCAAGAAGATCTTCCGATGATCCTCGTAAGAGAAAACCAAGTCCAAAGATTGAAATCAAAGTGGAGCTTCTCGCAAGCTTAAAACCACTTTCGCTTCATCAGGCCCATAAGTAGCGAGAGGAATTTTTCAATCTTCTCCATGGGCAACTTCCCTTTGCTTCAAGTAGTAGGTTTAATAACCCGCCGAGGAAGATAAAAGGATTTTCCTTCACACCGTAGCAAGTAGTATGAGACGTGGATCCTTCAAATTTCTCCATAATTCCATGGAACGCTGTGTAAGTCGACAACAGATATCAGGGTCTCAAAGATAAAGAAATTGGCTCGTGCGCCACTTTCAAAGGATTGTCACCCTTTTGAGTCAATTGGTCAGATGGGAAATACTTTTTGACAGCCTCATCATCCACTTTGATATATAATCGCCATCGATCCTTCCATTTGGTAGGACATGCATTCCCACCCTCGAGTCAGACATAAAGGTAATCATCTCGCTATTTGCAGGACACCGCTATCAATAAGATTCTCAATGAGATGGCGAGTGCCCAAAGATTCTTCTCGTGGTCAGGACCATGAGAATGTGAAATGATATCGACACATTTCATCAGATCGAACCGCCCCGAATGGGGATTGATTGAGGGAGAAGGAAGGTAATTCTTCCTTCGCTGATCAACATCCGTAGTATATCTCCTCCATAGATGGCCCCAAATAGGTGAATTCTCTCGATTGGCAAAATCCCGACGGCTTTAGCATTTGCTCTCTTCGCAACCTTATCCTCCATAGCTTCGCTTTCAAGGTGGTGAGGAGGCATTCATAACAAAAGGAAGGAGATAGGCATGCTCCCGCGCCGATTAATCAAGGCGCGACTTGATGTGGTGGGGGTCACCAGCTCGCCAATTGCTCAATTTGTTTGAAAAGAGCTTTCATCTTTCGCTCCACGGTAAATCGGAACTTTGCATAATCCCATTTGTCAACACCGCCTTTTGATGGGTCGGGATGATTCACCGTTAGAATTGGAACCTCAGTAAAAAGCTCCAACCGATCATGTTGACCTCTTCTTCTTTCAGGTTGAGGAAGAGGGTTGTCTTGCACATGAGGTTGATCTCGCTTTGGTGACCACGATCTCACCATTGTCTATTAGATCTCAATCTTATGCTTCAAGGCCCAACAATCTTGAGTATCATGTCCAGTGTCTCCCAAGATGATAAGCACACTTCCGAGTAGCATTAAAACCCTCCCATTAGGGTCAGGCCGGGAAGAAGAAGATGTAATTTTCTTCCGAGCAAATGTAAGAGCAAGAAACATTCTCGAGCGAGTCCCCTAAGGGTGAACGCTCGAGGTCGCTTTTACTTCCACTTTTAGACAATGGAGGGTTCAAGATCAGGCCGAAAAGGGAGAAGTTTCTCCTCCGATAGCATGCTTTGATTGCCTTTTTGTCCTTGTAGTATCAAGGAAACATCCTCCTTTTCTTTTTATGGACCCTCCTCCGGGTTGTTTCCATAAGATCCGGACGATGTGCTCAAGAATGCCTTTAAGAGCTGCTAGGTCTTGAATTTTACCGACTTCAATCCCATCTCACCCATTTCTCCGCAGTTTCATTTCGTAGAATGGTTTGCCAATACCAATAGAACTCTTTCATAGAAAGGAGCTTCAGACATCTACGAAAGTCACGACCATTTCGATTTTCTCATGGAAGGAAATAACTTGAGCAAAGAAGGCGCCTCCACCTTTTGAGCGCATTTCTAAAACGACTCATTAGACTATTTTCGACCTTGTAATTTGGTACCGGCCAGAGCCATCCGAGATTGAAAACTCAGATTGAGTAAGGAAGGCGTGAGCCACCTTCTTCCCAAATGCATGGATCTTTGAGTCAGTCTAACTGTATACCATGAACCAAGCCTCAAATGATTTTTCTCAAAAAAAATGATTCTCGAGCTTTTCATTTTCTCACATAAGACCCAAGTTCTCCAATGAACACTTTTAAATGTGTATAAGGATCCCCTAATCCGCCATATTTCTCAAAAAATCGGGTCTTGAATTTCTCCGATAATGAACACCGTGAAATATGCAAAGGTCTCAGATATGAAACACCGCCACGTGTTCCAACTTTTGAGAACACGAATAGTTTCCTCCATTCAAGGACCTTCTTCCCGATATCACCGCTGTCCGGATCTCCTTTCGAGATGGGTGTTTTCGTGGCTTTGTTGGTCAGATCCAACCGAGGTTCCGAATTGTTTTTTCCGCACTTTGAACTCCTCCTCGTGTAGGGGATTCTCAGATGTAGGTATCTTCGCACTCGAGTGGACTGGTGCAATTTTTTTCAAAGAGAACAACCAAGTCTCGTAATTTGTTTACTCAATCCACAAATTCTTCTCTGGAGACAAAGATTAGACCGGGTCGTAAGAAGACATGATTGGTCAGAAGTTCGTGGCCTTTTTTGGATTTTGAGCGGTAATGTGCCCAATTGCTTCCCTACAAAAGACTTACGTAGTTTAGTCTTAGGGTAATGTAAATGTTATCATAACATGTCCGCTTAGGAATTTTGTCCCGCAAAACCTATTGTTAATTGATAACATGTCATGCATGCACAGATATTCTTCATATTTTCCATTACATATGGATGAACATGGAATAAAATTACAAGTAAATGCTTTTACAAGTAATTGAAAATGGAAAGTATGAAGAGACTTTCTCCGCTTTTTGTTTATCGTAGGTCAATTTATCTTAGGTTACTCTCGCGCTTTTTTGGCATGAAGGTTCCTGATCATCGCAATCTACTTGACGGAAAGTTAATCCTATTGCTCAACCGAGCGAAACTGAGTGGTGCCTTTCCCGAGCCCCGGGGAATTATTCTTCCCACGAGTCCAAAGAATCAAACACCGATGTGATAGCCTCCCGTGGAGGGACCACACAACATACATTCACATACAACGTGTCTCACCGCTTATGCAAAATGATGACATGTATAAGCACTAAATATCACAGATAGATATTTAGCAAAGGCAAGCAATTAAGATGCATTCAGACACATTCATCATAAAAATGTAAATGCAACATTCACACACAAGCATATAACAATTTTGAAAAGCTTGTAATAGCGGCTTAAGCCCTCTTACCGAGTCCCAGCAGAGTCGCGCCACCGTCGACGCCGGGATTTTTTCGAGTGTCCTTTTCACTATTTGTTCTTTGGTGTTCTCATGTTTAATGTGAGATTTGTTTGAAAAAACAAGTGAAAAAGGTCCGATATGTATAATGTCGACGATTTGACTTTAAGAGTCGCCAACAGGTGTATTTAATCGGTCGCACTAACGCAACCAAAAGGTTTGCACATCGACCCAAAGATTTTTGACACCGCTAGACGGGTCTCAGAAACCGAGATTCATTTTGGGTCCGGGGCTTGATTATGCGAGGGAAGGTGTTAGCACCCCTACATCCGTGTTACCACTACCGACCGCCACTTTTCAAAGAAATTGTTATATGAATGTGTGTGTGTGTGTGTGTGATCAATGTGCAATTATTTGAAAGTAAAGTAGTAGGCCTCGCTCGCACTTATATACACAAGGTTTGAATTTTATAGAAAAATTCAGCTTTTAACCAAGATATATCAATGAAGTTTTGTAAAAGAGGTTTTTCAAACCCGTGCTCAATAGAATCGAGACCTTTTCATACTTCCATTTTATTATTAAATGTTCTATTGTTTGCTTTTATTTTCTAGATGCGAAGCATTCTCTAGAAAATAATATACAAGAAGGTCGAACTCCTCATGGGCACGATAAAAATACCATCCAAGGAAATTCGTATAATCAGTAAAATAATGTACAAGTCGCCATACAATTAAAAATATGTCCATCATGGAACCTAATCTAGATTCAAGAGATCAATCAGATCACATGATTCCTAGGCTCACATGATACCGCAATTTGTATGGAAAGCAAGTAGCGCTATATATATAAAAGTCAGAATATATATATATATATATATATATCAAACCACCACGAAGCAAACCCACGGGGATCGAAATGTAAATATATAAAATATATAATAAATATATATATATATATATATATATATATATATATATATATATATATATATCAACCATCAACCACCAAGTAAACTCTGTGTGGACGAAATGTAAATAAAGTCAGAAAAGCGATCAACCGCCACGTAAGTAAACTCCAAAGTGTGACAAAATGTAAATAAATCAGAAAAGGCCAATAAAGTAAACTCCAGCCCGACAGAATGTAAATATATATATATATATATATATATATATATATATATATATATATATAAAGAAAACGCACCTGATGTGAATCTGTGCTCATCTGATATGTCCGACAACAATTATATATATATATATATATATATATATATATATATATATAATATGTCTTTATGTAAAAATCCAATATCCAAAGCTCATCGATATGTCCGATAACAATATATATATATATATATATATATATATATATATATATATAAAGCAATAAACGCCTCCGCATCAAGTTCAGGCTCAATCGAGGCATAACTCGATAATGTTAGTCCATATATGAAATATATACATATATATATATATATATATATATATATATACATATGAAAACCACTTGAATCAAGTCCGGCAAACACACTCACACGACTCTCAACGTGTACAACAAAGGTGTGTAAGCAATATGAGAAGAAGACTTTATATAATGTGAGAAGGCTTACAAAGGGCCGCCAAAGTAGACTTTCTATGACTTTAAATGGATAAACACTCACCCCCCACCGGATAAAAGATAGCTATATGTGAGCTAACAAGTGTTTAAAAGTGAGGAAACACTCAAAAGATGTGTATGCAGAGTAAAATGGATGTGGCTTCCTCGCTTTTCTCTCTCTCTCTCTTCTTCAATGGTCAATTCCAAGGCTTGTAGATATATAGATGGATGGTCAGCAGTACACACCGCATGGCATGCAGCACAGTACCCATGTACCGGGTCGGTCGGTGCATCCGAGCCTCATGTCCCGGCTGTCAGTCGTAGAAGACGCGCACTCACATGCATCAGAATGTCCGCCGAACTTGCGTAACTTCAATCCGAGCATCCGAACGAGGTATATCCGACCTTCTTCTGACCGCCAGGTCGAGAGTTACGCAATGACATGGATTAGAGGTCAGTACGGGTCGTGAAGAGGGTCTATGCCCACGGTCTTCAAGCTTCAAATTCTATCCA